>CM053763.1:28625033-28716726 GCA_028658305.1 Pachyuromys duprasi
AAAAAAAAATTACTAACTTTTGCTTAAGTGATGTCAGTGTCCCTGACAATTGGGTATTCGATTATTTAGGCTAAAACTCTCTGACTGTTTTAGTACTATGCTCATGGGGATTTAGGAATCCCTGTAACTGGGACTGGAGAGATGGAACAGCAGTTCAGAAAACTTGATGCTCTTCCACAGGGCCTTCATTTGTTTCCCAGCAATCAAACGGCAGGTCACAACCATCTGTAACTGCAGTCCTGGGTATCCAAGGCCTCTGTGCTTGAGACACAAAAGTAGAGTGCATAAAATCATGGAGGCAATGACTTAACTATGTGCAATAAAAATAAGTACTTTCATTTTTTCTGTAATTATTCTAAACACCCTTGTGTTGCCACAAGAACTTCTTACAGAGCTATTCACTGTAATAGAAAGTCTTAAAAATCTTAGTAAAAAAGGCTGTTATCTTAAGACCTCAATTTCTTTCCATCCTTCTATGGCAAACAATATTTTTATTATAATTCACTCAAAGTAGGAAAAATGTGTATTTTTTACATGGCATTTTATAATGTGTTTAATGGTCTAGCGTGTTATGATTTAAAGTGCCAAAGTATGTTTGGAAAATGTGTTTGAATCTTGCCCTCAGACACCAGCTCCCAATACATGCTAATACTGACTTACTTTGCTTAATATTAATAGATATATCTTCTGAATACATGAATTGGCATTAATATGGATGGACATAGAAGTTAAAAATGATCTGATCCCTACAAAACAATAGCCATAATAGAATCTGTGGGCTGTAGTCTGGAAAAGTTAATTTCTTTCTACAAATTTGTAATCATTCTATAATCCAAATGGTGCCATTATAGAAAAAATGGCAAGATGTGTTTTAAATACTGAGCTGGTTTTGTGTTCTGGCTGCACTTCTATTATGGTGTTGAATGTCTATGAATCTGCCCATACTGTATCCTCCATTTCTTGTGGTAATGGGCAGTAATAAACTGCAAGGGGATAATCTGAACGAAAGAGGAGCCAACCCTTCATGGATGAAGCCAAGTGAAATCTTTACAAGCCCTTCACAATAAAAACAAATACAATTTCACCTCTCCCTTGAAATGGGCCCACTTAAAGAGCTCAAAGAAGGGTTCCCTAGTAAGAGGAACAGGGACTGTCTCTGACATGAACTCAATGGCTGGCTCTTTGACCTACCCCTACCCCCATGAGGGAGGAGCAGCCTTGCTAGGCCACAGAGGAGGACATTGCAGCCAGTCCTGAAGAGACCTGATAAACTAGGGTCAGATGGAAGGGGAGGAGGATTTCCCCTATCAGTGGATTTAGAGAGGGGCAAGGAGGAGATGAGGGAGGGTGGGATTGGGAAGACAGGAGGGAGGAGGCTACAGCTGGGATACAAAGTAAATAAATTGTAACTAATATAAAAAAACATAAAAATGTAATTTGAAAAAAGAACTAAAAGAATGGCTTATTAACCCCATTTGCAGAAACTTTTATTTGGCTCAGACTCAGTTTTCTTTAAAGCATCTGAATAACATCAAAATCAGATGCAGCCCCGTATCCCTACAGTTGTTGGACAATGCCAGGCAGATGCCATCAAGATTAGGCATGCAGAGTATCAAAGGCTATTAAGAAGATTCACTAAATTCTTACAGATGTTGATCTGCATTAGGCAAAACACTGTGCAAAGCAAAAAAAATTAATGTGGATGACATGTTTATATTGTTTACTAATATTTTGTTTGCTTAGTTTTAAAAATATTTGACCTGGCTACAGTTCACACATTATTAAGTGGTCTCATTTAAACGTTTATTCAAATTATCAACAATTGGACATAATTTACAATTTAAGATATGTATGCAGAGTACATCAGTGAAATTTTTTCTTCATAAAGTCAAGAGAAAATAATTAAGTTACAAGTAACAGAGATCTTCTATCTTTTGTTTCTCTCTTTTAGAAGTCTGCACGTGGCCATCTAAAGCAGGTTTTTATCCAAAGTTTTATGAAAGACTCTTTTAAAGAAGTCCCCAGCTTGGGTGCCAGTGCATTAAACATTCAGTGAAGCACTTTAGGAAAAGCGCAGAGTGAAAGGCTTCAACAGCCACTCATTCACACAGGAAACTACAGGATTACATGCAAAGCTAGCTGCATTGCTTACTTTCTTACATTTAATAAAGAGCCTTCCAAAAGAGGCCATCCCTGTCTCCTCATTTTCTCTTCTTAAAGTGGTTAGATAAATGTAGCATTAGTTTTTAAAACATTAATGAAATATATGTGGAATAATGCTTTCTTGCATTTGGAAACACTTAAAAGACAGCTTTGATATGTTGGAATAGCTGTTAAGCATTAGCTTAAGGTTTTTTTTTTTTTAATCTTCATGTGGTTATGTGTTTTCTTTGCTATACCAGGGGTGATAATTGTTATTTTAATTTGGAAGAGCCATTGAGAGCTGCCTTCGAAGCTAATCTGTTTAACTTACTAACACCACTGTGGGATGTTCTGAAGATAATTAATGCTATTCAATAATACCGTGTGTTGCAGGAAGCACTGGTTAAGATACAGGTGAAAGGCTGGGGAAAGGGGATATAGGAGGCAATTTATAATATCCCCAGCTCTAAAATGGAGGCAACAGAAGGAATGAAAAATCTGAAAGGCAAACAAACAAACAGACAAAAATAAGATAGGACTAAATTTTATACAGAATAGCAAAAATAGTGTGGGTGGACTGATCAACTTGAGAAAGTGATATACAGTCAATGGGTTTCAGAAACTTAGGCTACAGTACTATGTACCCAGGGAGCATAGTACTAAGCATCTAAAGCATATAGTACTAAGTGCCCAGTGTGTATAGTACTGACTAAGTACCCAAGGCATATAGTACTAAGTACCCAGGGTATATAACACTGGCTAAGTACCCAAGGCATAAGTACTAATTATCCAGGGTGTATAGTACTGACTATGTACCCAAGGCATATATTAATAAGTATACAGGGTATATAAGTACTGACTAAGTACCCAGGGCACAGGGTGATTCTCTGGCTTCCTTAGATAGTTTCACTTAAGTTCCACTAAATCATAAGATAATTTATCTTAATGACACTTTTCTCTATTTTTGACAAACTTCTATAGTATTTCAGAAGATAAATTATAAATCGAATTCTTACATTATAATTATTGTTAATGTCACCAGTTACTTGTAGGGTTTTGAAAGCTAAAAGAATACAACATCACTCATGTCATTTTTCTTAGTAATATAATATACTTCTACCAAACCTTCCTTTTTCATAGCTCTGAAACTATATACAAGATTTAGGGTCTCAGACAGAGGAAGAAATCATTTTTAAAAACTAACAAGATAAATTGATACAGTCTTTTAAAATAATGTTATATTAAAAGATTAAAAAAAAAACATGGGGAGAACAAGAGCTCCATAAAAACCAAATAGATCAGGGCACATGTGTCTTTTGTGAGACGATTTCTCTAACCAAGGACCATGTATGGATATAACCTAGAACCCCTGCTCAGATGTGGCCCATGGTAGCGCATTATCCAACTGGAGACCCTAGTAAGGGGAACAGGGACTATTTCGGTCATGAACTCAATGGCTGGCTCTTTGGCCCCCCTCCCCCACATACCCGGGAGAACAGCCTAGCTAGATCCCAGAAGAAGACATTGCAGCCAGCCCAGAAGAGACAAGATAAACTAGGGTCAGACGGAAGGGGAGGAGGTCCTCCCCCATCAGTGGACTTTGAGGGGGCCAGGGAGGAGTTGAGGGAGGGATGGGGAGAGTGGGAGGGAGTAAGGGAGGGGGCTATGCCTGGAATACAAAGTACCTAACCTGTGATTAATATAAAAATAAATAAATTACATTAAAAAAACAGAAAAAAGTAAAAGACCTTTACATTAATCTGTCAGAATTTAAATTATTTAAAATGACTAAATTTTAATCCAGAGTACTAATTTGCTTGAAAAATCACCATTTACTTCAGATAATAAAATGACATGAACATGCATATTGAGAACAGCATCTCATGAAAATTTGCAGACTGCTGTACCTATTAAATTTTACCAGAACAGCATGTTGGAACAGGAAAAGCTGGATTTCAATACTGATGAAATTATTTTAAAATTAAAATAGTCCAACAAACACAGTGTTCTATAAAATTTTTATTTTGAAATTAAGTATGTGTTATTTTAGTTCACCATGGGTTAGAAGAACTCATCACTAATGTCAGTGATAGCTGGCTTATATACAGACTTTACATAGTTAACAGCATTTGAGAATTGTGATCTATTTTTAAAATCCTCTCTGGGGTATGGAAAGCCTCACGCATTCTTTTAGAACACTAGGCTAAAAAATAAATAGCACTATCTGTATACTATAGTTGTAGTGCACCTGTTCGGGTATTCTGATATTTCACATTCTAAAAGGTAGTCATCACTCGCCTTTGATGTAGGAACTCACAAACACAGCCTATGATGTACCACCCCTCATTTCAGTAGCTTTTATTTGAGAAAGTCTATATTAAGAACAATAAGATAACTAATGCTTATTGACTATTATGTGCCAGACACTTTTCTAAGTATTCAAAACAGATTAATTTTCCCACAAAGCATCTATCTAGAGTAGACATTGTATAATCTCCACTTTATCATGTCAGAAACTAATACACAGAAGGTTTAAGAAAACTGTCCAAATTTTGCATATTCAGAATGGGGATGTGAAGCTTTTGCATCATAGAGACTGGATTGATAATGCTGTAGCAGATTCAGAATAGTAGAAAACAAATATTGCCCAGAGAGAGGTGTGGGGAAGCAATAGAGGGAAGGGGAACGGCAGAGTACACTCTGATTTGGGAAAAATGAGGGGAAGATTTAATCAGAAAGAAAGGAAGGAGATAAATTCATAAGGAGAAAGGAGGGTAAAATAACAGTAAGGATGTCTGAAAAAGAAATAAGGAAACTTACAGGTAACTATCTACCTGAACAGAAAAGCTACAATAAAGGTAAGTCTGTGTATTAATACACATTTATAATTTAATGACATTCTCTCATCTAGGCTGGGCTGACATTGCTCTCTCCAAGAGCCAAAGACCAGCTTAAAAAATAAAAATCACCAGGAATGAGAAGTCATTTTATGAGTTATTGGTCAGGGTTTTCCAAGAGCCTTCCACAACATTATAGGTAGGCTCTATTTTCTTGCTTGTTGCCTCCCAAGGTTAGAAGTTAAGTCCGTACTGCTGAAGACAGCAAGCACTTCAACACTGGGACCACTGGCCATTGATTTGCAATAGGTCTGAAAGTCTCCTCCTTGAGGACTAGCTTCCATAGTACTGGAAAGTACAAGATTCCAAAGGAGGGAAACAACCATCCACCCTCCCCAGCTGTGATGCCTACGAACCACAACAATGACCAGCATGGCATGATCACCTAAGTACTGACATGCATACCTTGGCTGTAACCGACAGCTCTCGAATTGAATTCAAGACCCTCTCTATGAGAGGAAAGTCATGACTAGTACTGAAAATCAAGCTAACTACTCAGGGCTAGTGAAAGCATTGATCTTGGAGGAAAAAAACCACATTGGCCACTTTACTAAACAAGCATATAACTATGCTATATTTCTTTATTTCCTTTCCTTTTATAGACCAGGTCTATAGAACACACTATGTATACCAGGCTGGCCTCAAATTCACAGAGACCCACCTGTGTCTGTATCCCAATGCAAGATTAAAGGCATGGGCTCCTATGCATGGCACTATGTTTTTCTTTTTCCTTTTGTTTTTTTTTTGGGGGGGGAAGGGGGTAATATGGGCTTTATTTATTTATAATAAATTACATATGATATGAAACAATAAGGAAAGCTATATGTAAAAGTTACATTCAAAATGTTTACCTCATTTGTATTTGGCAACCTTGAATAAAATATTATCTATCCTAGTGAGGTGAGTCTAAAGTTTTGTACCTAAATCATTCTCTGTCATACCTTGTATATATCAATTTAAAAACCAACTTTCCTGGCCTTAAAACACTTTCTTAAATCCTAAACAGCTTAAGCCTAAGTGAAACTATAACTACTTAGTCTTCAGCCTCATCAGAGATTTGAGAAGGAATAAAATTATTACTTAAGTCAGAGGTGAAAGCAAGAGGCTTCCAGAGCTAAGAGAAGACAGTGTACTACCTATGTTTCTTTTTAGTGACATATAAACTAAAAAAAAACAAAAACAAAACAAAACAAAACAAAAACAAAGCCCAACACATTAAAATGGTTCTCAGACATTCCTTTAGAGACATTCCTTTAGAGACATTCCTTTAGAGAATATTCTGAAATGAGCCACTTCTAAAGTTATAGATAACCTGAATAAGTGAACAATATGGATTCTCTCTGGTCCAATCTGCAGCAGACTCAGCAAGCCCTTTTCACAACTGTCTAACTGCAGAAATTCACTGGTCTTTTAAAGTTCCTAATTGTATGGAAAACAGCCGAAAGTAATTCTTTTCCTGCCTAGGCAGAATCAATTACTCAGCACCTAGAAAGAACAGCTTAAAAGTAGTTTAAAGACATTTATTGAATCGCTGCAAATTCTGGAGCCCTCAGAATAGTTTGCTCACTGTCAGAAAGGACTTGAGAAAGCATTTCGGGAGAGGAAGAGAAAGACCAAAGGACAATGTATCAAATTTCATATTATCAGACCAAATTCCCTAATTTCCTAATATTTTTTACTATTAAGGATTTTCCTTTAAAGTTTATTACATTTCTCATTTTCATGCATAAATTCTTCGGGGAATTAACGAATTTTGAAACAGCAAGGAAGATTCCTATTAAGATTCTGACTTGATTATAAATACATGCTAAGCTAGTTAGGTTTCCATTATCTGGCAGCTTCATCTTACCACAAGATGTTATTTTATTTCCATGACAGTAGATTGCACTAGCCCATTACTTAGATTAAGGGGAACCCTAATTGAATTAAGGCAGGGCAAATAAGAAACCAATTGAACAATTCATAGAAACAAAATTTTTATGGCATTTCCCAGATGACTTTACTGAAATAAAATCAAGATAAGTAAAAAAGTAGTAAAACTGTGTGTCACAACTATTAAATGCATTCTTATCAAAACATCATCTCTTAGAGTGCATAATTTACATGATAATGTCTGACTCAGATTTCAAGATACATTAGGAATCTCAACACTAGATGAAAACTAAAGACTGAACTTATGTCTGTGTTTTTATGAATACAGTCAGACAATTATTTTTATATTATGATGCTAAGAACAAAACTTGTAAAGGAAAGATAAGTAACCTTTAGACTGTAATCTTTCATTTCTGATATTTATCTCCTGTAGGGTTTTTCCTTTTTATATAACTTTTTTTTTTACGATTTATTCATTATATATCCCAATTGAAGCCTCCTCCCTCAACTCCTCCCAGTCCCACCCTTCTTCCCTCTTCCCCCATCCCCTTCCTCTAGTCCACTGAAAGGGGGAGTTCTTGTCCTCTGCCATTTGCCCATAGCTTATCAAGTCACATCAGGACTGCCTGGATCTTCCTCTTCATCTGTGGCTTGGCAAGATCGCATTGCCAGAAACAAGTGATCACAGAGCAGGCAACTGAGTTCATGAGAGAGGTAGCCCCTGTTCCCCTTACTAGAGAACCCATATGGAGACTGAGCCGCCAATCTCATCAGGGATCTAGGTCCTCTCCCTGCAGGGTCCTTGGTTGGTGCACAGAAAAGATACCAGAAGTAGTGGAAGAGGGGGAACAGGATGGGATCCTACTATGAGAGGGTCTTCTGAAAGACTCACCCCAACAGTGAAACAAAACATCTCTTGAGACTTACAGCCAAACTTTGGGTAGAATGCTGGGAGTCTTATGGAAAGGGGGGTGGAGGAATGGAACATGGAAAGGACAAGAGCCACACAAGAAGACCAACAAAGCTAAAAATGTGTTATGTTTTTGAAATGCATTTCATGCTCTAATTAATCCACTCATTATTTAAGGCACCAGTTTCCTCTGTAGGCCATAATTTAACACGTCCAATCATTCTCAGTGAACTTATACCCCTGCTTATATTAGGAACAAAAACTAAAGTCCAAGTGGATCAAAGACCTCAACATAAAACCAGACACACTAAATTGGTTGGAGGAAAAAGTGGGGAAGACCCTAGAACTCATCGGCACAGGAGACTACTTCCTGAAAAGAACACCAACACCACAGGCTCTAAGATCAACAATCAACAAATAGGACCTCATGAAACTGAAAAGCTTCTGTAAAGCAAAAAATACTGTCATCAAAACAAAATGACAGCCTATGGACTGGGAAAGGATCTTCACCAACCCTACATCTGACAGAGGGCTAATATCCAGTATATATAAAGAACTCAAGAAGTTAAAAAGCAACAAATCAAGTAATCCAACTAAAAATGGCATATGGAGCTAAACAGAGAACCCTCTGTAGAGGATTGTAGAATGGCAGAAAAAACACTTAAAGAAATGTTCAACAATGTTAGCAATCAGGGAGATGCAAATCAAAACAACCCTGAGATTTCACCTTACACCCATCAAAATGGCTAAGATCAAAACCTCAAGTGACAACACATGCTGGAGAGGTTGTGGAGAAAGGGGAACTCTCCTCCATTGCTGGTGGGAATGCAAACTTGTACAACCACTCCGGAAATTAATTTGGCCCTTTCTTAGACAATTAGGAATAATGATTCCTCAAGTCCCAGCTATACCACTCTTAGGCATTTATCCAAATGATGCTCAAGTACACAACAAGGACATTTGCTCAACCATGTTCATAGCAGCTTTATTCGTAATAGCCTGAGCCTGGAAACAACCCACATGTCCCTCAGTTGAGGAATGGATACAGAAATTGTGGTACTTTTACACAAATGGAATACTACTCAGCAATTAAAATCGAGGAAATCATGAAATTTGCAGGCAAATAGTGGGACCTGGAAATGATCATCCTGAGTGAGGTATCCTAAAATCAGAAAGAAGCACATGGTATATACTCACTTATATAGACCTGTAGGATAAGATGGACATGCTGAAATCTATACACCTAAAGAAGATAATCAAGAAAGAGGACCTGAGATAAAATGATCAATCCTCACTTAGATAGACAAATGGGATGGACAATGAATGTAGGAGAAAACAAGCAACAGGACAGGAGCCTACCACAGAGGGCCTCTGAAAGACTCTACCTAGCAATGTATCAAAGCAGATATTAAGACTCATAACCAAACCTTCGGCAGAGTGCAGGGAATCATAAGAAAGAAGGGGGAGTTAGTAAGACTTGGCAAAGACAAGAGCTCCACAAAGACCAAATATATGAGGGCACAGGGGTCTTTTATGAGATTGTTTCTCCAACCAAGGACCATGCATGGATAAAACCTAGAACCCCTGCTCAGATGTAGCCCATTTCAGCTCAGCATCCATGAACTCAGTGGTGGGCTCTTTGACCTCTCCCCACACCCCTGAGGGAGGAAAGCTTTGCTAGGCCACAGAGGAGGACATTGCAGCCAGTTCTGATGAGACCTTATATAAACTAGGGTCAGATGGAAGGGGAGGAGGACCTCCCCTATTGGTGGACTTAAAGAGTGGCAGGGAGGAGATGAGGGAGGGAGTGTGGGATTGGGAGGGAATGAAGGAGGGGGCTACGGCTGGGATAAACAGTACACAACCTGTGATTAATATAAAAATAAATAAATGAAAAGAGAGAGAGAGAGAAAAGAAACAAACTGAGCTGATTCTTACCTTTGTCTTCCTAGCTGAATTCCAGTCAGAACCACCAAGACTTCTCTGTATGAAAATGAATACAACTATTCCAATAGACTTGTTCTTAAAACTAAATGAGACTGCAGACTACAGTGGGAAGTAAATACTACTTGATAAACACTATCAAGTAGTAAATAAAAATTAATCATAAAATTGACTCCCTGTGAGTTTTTGGAAATCTTTTAAATAATGTTTCATAAGAGCTGTGTAGTAATCTGCAATACTAAGAAACAGATATTCTGACTTGTTTGAACTATTGGGAGTTCTTACTTGGTTTCCAATTGAGATTGCCAAGATGTTGCATTATGAAATCCAAATGAAATACAAGGGCAGCACAGGCAGAATAATGAAAAGAGAAAGAAACTGGGTAAAAAAAAAGATTTATTTTAAACTTTTTGCTTCAAGACCCAGGAATCTCTGCGGTAGAAGAAACTGAAAAATGGTAAGGCCAGAGGTGGTACATGACTCCAAGGGAACATATCATCCATGGCTGATGCACATGTGAACTCACAAAGACTATGAGAGCACACACCATCCAGATTCAAACCAAATAAAATCCCAGCACTTTTTCTCCAACAAGATGTCACTTGTCACTAGGTATGAGAAATACACTCTAGGGCAGGCACCCTTCTTAAAAGTTGGCCAACACAAAACATACTCCCTTTCTTTTTCCCTTTCTTTCTTTCTTTCCTTTTTTTTGTGTGTTTTGTTATATTGGGTTTGTTTGTTTTGATTTTCTCTCTTTTTTTTTTACTTTCTCCTTTTGCTCTTTTTTAAGAAAGAGAACATAAAGTTGGGTGGGTAGGTAGGTAGGAGGATTGGGGTGGAGTTGGGACAGGAAAAAGAATAGGATAAAAATACATTGGGTGACAAAAACAATTAAAATTTTAAAATAATTTTTAAAAATGATAATGTTAAAGCTCTCTAAAGGAAAGAATATTCTCTAGTTAGTGATCTCTGCAATGGAGTTCATTAAAAATCCTACATTTTCACTTCCAGCCATTCTCATGAAACTGACTTGAGTAAATATAAGTAGGCTGTAACGCTGACAAATAGCATATTATGTGACTCATATTAGAATTGATTATTTCCTATAATTTTATGAATTCATAAATTTCTTTTGTTGCTGTAATTTGGGATTGATTCTAGCAAAGTTGGGCCTTTCTTGTATTTATAATTTTGGCAGACTAGCTAGATACTGATACATTATGTTCACACTTAAGTCTAGAATGCCAAGTGCCGGGGAAGCCTGTAGATCTTTTTTTTTTTTATTCTTTCTTCTAATATAGGGCTTACTTTAGGAATTCCTGTTCAAGCCCTATTTATTGTAATGTGTAAGTGACTGAGAAGCAATAATGACTGACTCAACTCTGAAAACAAGTCATTTTCTCATCATATCTCAATGACTGAAGTGAATATGAATGGGTTTTACTTCTGTACTAGTCCTTCCTTTATATTGGGTAAGAAATAATCAGATCTAGCCTACCCTGGTCACCTCACACACCTACATTTATTTCATTATCTGGCTGCCTTTAATTAAAGTTCGCTGAATGTCTGCTATAGTCTGCGTACTGTAGGTTGCCAAGGATATACATTCATAAACAAGACAGTGCATTCATGAAGCTTATTTTATTGTAGGCAAGTCAAAGGCTAGAAAATTGACCTCAATACATATTTTAGAATACTGCTTTGTATGCATATTCTGAGTAAAACTGAATATAACTGTCTATATAACTAATTTGTTTGTATTCTTCTCATTTGCAATCTGAAGATAATGGCTTGGAATTACTATTGATTTCACTTGTCTGACCATAAAAGTTCATGAAATTGTGGACAATTGTATCTACTGTAACTAAAAACATCACATAAAGAAGTACATTCATGGGGTCTAGGTGCAGATCACCATTACATTAATGTCAAGCATATGCAAGGTTGTACATGCCATCCCAAACACTGTAACCTAAGCTCATACACAAATATGTATACAACATATATTTTCATGTGAAGTTGAAATTTAATCATTTTTCCTTATTAACTTTCTTGAAATCTGGCTGAAATGTCTGTTTCTTGTTTTGTTCTTTTTCTTCTTGTGTTTGTTGGTTGACCAACATCCGTGAACAAAGCATAAAAGGGAGCCATTTATTTACTCCATACTCATGATAAAATAGTAAAATATTTGCTAATGAAGTGGATTTAAAAGGCTGTATTGATTGATCTAACCAAGTTGTCCTTTCACGAATGCCTTCCCCTGAAAGTAGACATGTGTATATAGGTGCATTCCATGACAGTGTGCCTAAGTATTATATTCACATTAAATAAATAAGTAAACTATCACATGCTTATATATAAAGCTTCACATTTATAAAGACTTTTTAGTGATAAACTTACTTATGGAAACAGAATGTGCTCAGAGCTGTTTTAATGTATGTCTTTATGTATGTACACATACATGTCATTTATCAAACTTGTCTCAAAAAATCAATTTGTACAATTAAGAAAGCCTTTGAAAACCACACTTGCTAATTTCAGTAGCAGCTGAATTCCTATATTCTTGTTTCCCCTTTGATGTCATCTTCTTCTCCTACTGTTCAAACACCCTTTTGTGTCTAGAAGATGACCCCATATCACAGCATATCAGTGTCAGTACAATAATAAGAATTGCCAATGACCTCACTCCAATTTGATGCCATTCTTGCAAATGGCTGGTTTGATCTATACACTATCAGCTTTTTCTCCAGGTCATAATCTGAACCTTATTAATTAAAGTCACTATGATGGTAAATGACCTTGCTGTGGATCTGTGTGCTTTTGTTACAAATCAGAAAATACACACAAAAAGTAAAAGATACATTTTATTATATATAGGATTCAGCTTAAAATTCTCAGTAATGTAGCATTAGATAAATTGCCAAGGATTAATTCACGTGGTACTCAAAAGATAATTAGCAGAACATCAGCAGTTTGTTATCACAAGACAAATTTATCATACCGTATGCCAATAGTAACACTCAGTGTAACTCAAAATACAGATACCCATAATGTCTAGCTAACAAAGAATAACACACTCCCCTTAATAGACCAAAGCTACACGACATGGCGTTTTCGAAAAGATTAAGTAATGTCATTGGTATAATGATAAAAAAATAATTCTTTCCTTATGTTTTTATATCATCTGAAGCATGCAAAGCTTGTCACCCCTTATTTATTAAGTTATGAAAGACTGTAGAATTCCACAATAAATAAATTGCATTACAAATAACTAGGAATTGTTTTGTTTGATTTATGAATTATTTTCTTTAAAATCCTCTTCACTTTCATGTGCAGCTCATCTATCAATGTTGTGTAACATGAAGAGCAGTAGACAGAACAGACTTGGAAATTGTCTCTTTGGCCACAAATGAATGTGCATTGTAAAGCACTTACTGTTGCTTGGCCTCAGTTACCTCACCAGCAAAAGAAAGGACCTATAAAAACATACTGCTCAATTTTGGGGGGGTTTAGGCCTGTATTAAATGCTGTAGCCTATTGGAATCAAGGGCCTTCATTTGTAATCTAATGTTAGAAACTACATCTCTTACTGTATCTCATTGACTTCTGTTTCACATTCAGTGGGTGTTTGCTTCATTTGAAATTGAGTTTTCTTTTAATTCAACTTTAATTCTGTTTCTTACTCATTTCTTGTTTTCAGTTTTCTTCACTAACTTGCATCTCTTTATTCTCTAAGATAACATTCCTTCATACTTCACTTTTCTGGCATCAAATTCACTAACTAGTCCCAATGGAGAAGTATAGTGAAGACTGTGTACCGTGTAAAATTGTAGCAACAATTAATAAATGGATACAAGAATTTTTCAAATGTTTTCTTAGTTTATACTGAAAACTGAAATTGATTACTACTGGAATAAGGATTTTTTAACTTTTGCAAAATTACTCTAATGAGAAAATTTTAAAAGAACAAAATAAATCATAGCAAACAGAGGCCTCATTATCATCAACTTCATTCACATTTCTACTGGCTTTCCAGTTCTAACTTCCTGTTATTTTGGTTGTCATTGTTACTTGCTTTTGCTTTTTTCCTTCCATTTGTGGTGCTAGGAACTGGACCCAAACCACCCCTATGCTAAGTCCACATTCTGAGCTACCCTAGATCTTTTATACTCTTTGAAGTTATAGACAATTTATATGAGGGATTAGATCTGTTAAATTTCAGACCCTGGACAAACGGGTGAGGTACCTAGTTAGCATATCAAAGAGGACCTGGCAACTAGGTTCTCCCAGCATTCCTCAGTCCCGACCTATTGTAAGGTATTGCTGGCATACCAGCTCTAGGGCTCCCCCAGCTCCAGGGCTGTGCTGCCCCCCCCAGGGGCTCCTTCTTACATAATCCAGGCGTCTGGCTATCCACCCCTTTTCTAGCTTTGGCCTCCTGGTTGCAGCACCTGGCTCCACTCTTCCCCCTCTTCCTTTACATCCTCCTCCCCGTACAAGGCCCAGTTCAGTCTGATCATGTCCACTCTGGACCCTACCAGATGACTCTGCCTCTGGCTGTGCTCTCCCACATATCTACAGTAAACTTCCTCCTCTACCATAGCTAGGAGCAGTCATGTCGTTTCCTTTCCTCTTTCTTTCAAGAACTCTTTTTTTTCTTTTTTCTTTCTTTTGTTTCTTCCTTCTTTCTTTTTTTCCCTCATTCATCTGGTGCTGAAACTATGGGATGGGTTCTCTCCCCAAGGAATTTGGCTGCTCCAAACCAATATGCTAATCTGACTCTCCTAAGGTATGTATGGATTATTTTGGGGGGCTAGCTCTGCCCCCCAACAAGTCTGATTCCAGAGTCCACCTCTTCAGCCACTTACACTACGAATCTCCCCTTGTCTACTCACTGAGTATCCTCTATTCCTACTACACCCTTTGGGGCTGCACATCAAGTGGTCATCTCCCTTCTACACCACTTTTGAGGTGCCTACCATATGGGGATATCCATGCTCTGCCATTTTGGGGCACTTACCATGTGGGCATCGCCCTCATAGGAGAGAGCTACAAAAGCCACACCAGTGGGCCAACAAGCTTCCTCTTTTCCTATGGGGCAGTTTGGGCCACTCCACGTGGGTATCTCCCTTCTATGTCTTTTGGGGCCCCATGACATGGGCAATTCCATCTACTAAAACACTTGCAGCTCTCCAGAAGTTTTCTCATCTCCCACCTCCAACCACTTGTCTCTCCCCTTCTATAAGGTAAGTACCACTATGATGCTCCCAGCTTTCCCTACTTTTAGTACAAAAGCCACACCAGTGTGCCAGGAAGCTTCCTCTTGCCCTACAGGGCCCCCTTCCAGTGGAAAGGAATATCTTTCTTCTATGATGTGGGATGTTTCTCTCTGATAAGTCTCTCAGTCTACTTGGGGACACCCCTTACTGAAATTCTTGTTACCCTTACCCCCTCTCCCCCCTCATGGCTACTCTCAGCTTCTTCCTGGAACATCCTCAGCTACCCCACTACCTACATGCCCCTTGGTTTGAGACCCTTTCCTGATCCCTTTCCCCTTGAAGATGTCTGCTCTGTCTGTCCTTCTTCTGTCCTCTGCTCACAGTTGTGAGGGTTTCTTTTTTTCCCCTTGAGGAGCTGCTAGATAAGTTCCACGGCGCCTCTGTGCCACTGTGGCTTCTACAGTACTGGAACCCTCCATCGGATCAAGTTCCTGCTTGTTGCTTCTTGTCCCTTATGGCTAGACTGTTCTTTGTCTCAATGGTACTATTTGTTTCACAACCTTTCCTCTTTTTCTCCTCAGACTGGATTCCTTTTCAGGACTCACACATTTTCTTAAAGCCTTACTGTCTTACTGACAATGACCCCATGTCCAAAGGCAGTACACTCGGGTTCCAAGTTCACGCAGGTTGTAGCGACTCCTGCCAGTGCACAAGCAAATGATCCCAAAGCCTCTTATCTCTCAGCTTCTACAACTTTACACTCCTTAATGTTTTATCTCCATGATTTCTCAGGGCTATGCTTTTTGTTTAAACAGTCTTCTCTTCAAAAAGCATTTATTTATTTATTTTACATCCCAGTCATAGTGTGAACAGTCTTTATCTCAGGATTTGTAAAATCATTGGGTGTGGTTAAATAATCTGTAACAAAATTTGGTTTAAAGCTTATAGCAAGAGGATTATAGTTAAAACCTATACATAGAAAGTATAACTTGCTACAACATCCTATATAAGTAATTCAACTCTGGTTTTGAGTATGCTCTCTGTGTAACTTGGGTTCAACTCTTGTTTAAAGAGTAGATCTATTAAGAACCCATGCTATAAACAGCAATCATGTGCCTTGCCTTCGTCTTGGCTGAGGACCTCATCAAGATGTAAGCAGCCAAATGACTGGCAGCCATCTTTACTAAGGTTAAAGAGTACATATCATGTGACTTCAACAACTTAAAAATACCACATAGCATAAAGCAACAATTATAAAATTTCTCAGTCCTATCATTTTTACTCTTTTTAGAGTAAGGAAGCAACAAGTCTCCAAAATATTTTGCATTAGCATGGAGTTTTATATGATGATAAAAATTTAAGGTTATATTTGCTACAACATAGTATATACAGGATTCAACTCTGGTTAACTATATACTTTATATGGTATAAAATTTTAAGGTTATAAGTCTATTCAGATTATCAAAAGCTGACTTAGAGATTTATGTGTAAGTACTTATATCTTCGCTAATTATTCAATACCAAGCTTCTAGAAGTCACATATGTTTGATAAATAATGTACATTTGATAAATGAGATGTTTGTTTTTTAAGGCTGAACCTAACAGAGATAAAGCTACAAAATTCTAATCTTATAAAAGCTATTAACTTATGTTAAACTGCTACAGATGTAACTTTAATATTGACCCTATAAATTATCAAATTCTTTAATGTATCCAGAACGATATTTGTAGTCATGATAAGTACTAATGTAATTAATTAAAGGAATAAAATATTTAATAAAAAAGCATTTAAAATAGAGAGAAATACCAGATCCTGGCAGCATCCCTAAGATCTTCTCAAAAGACGATGATGGGGCACAGAAAAAGTCCACCTAGAGCTTGCATCAAAAGTGGCAAAGTTGGTCACTGAGTGAAAAACTGTCCTTCCCCTTGCCCATCACCAGGACCCTAGCCACACTGAGGACAAGTAAGACACTGGGGGAGTTGATTTCCTTGCATTGCCTAGACAAGGTAGGCAGGTCCCACCAAGTTCTCACTCCACAAGAAAGTCTGTTGGATCCTCGAGACCTGGTGGCTGAAAACTGATGGTGCCCTTGGACCTCCCCAATAATCACAGAGGAATCTAGGATGATTGTTCAGGTAGCAGGTAAGATTCTGTCATTTTTAATAGATTCAGAAGTTGGTGGGTCTGTACTTTCTGCTTACTCAGATGACATTTGTATTTCTCAGATCTCTTCTGGTATTGATGGCTAGACTAGTGATAGATTTGTCAGTTGGTATAAATATTTGAAAGATTGATCAGAAGAGCAATGTAAACATGTTGAAAGATATCTTTCCAGCTATGTGAGGCACTGACTACAAATTATATTTGTTCAGATTTTAAAAACAATATTTATTTACCTTAATTTTTATGAGAGCTAGGCATGAGAGTTGAAGTTCTTATATGCTTTGTAGAAACTATCCCCTTTAAAATTAATATCTATTCAAATAGATGTGTTGAAATAAATGTTGAAATGTTAGAATTATTTCTGTATGTTTTAACCACTGTGGATGACATCAGTAAAGAATGATATTTATCTTTCACATATAATCAATGAAAATGAAATAATTTCTTTATATTATGAAAATTAAAATCTAGATGTGATGATACAACTTAGTTTTCTGCTAAATCACTCCTGAACTGTGCTTCTGATGGCATCACTGTGTAATCCTCACTGTTTACACTTCACTATCTGTAGTCAACTCAGCACCTACTCTGAACTCTGAGCTTCACTTGTTTTAATTTTGTTTTCTCTTGTACATTCTAATTCTAGACCTGACTCTAAATTTAGATGTGAGAATTTATATCACTTGCGTTTTCTAGGCCTTGACAATAGAGCAGGGAAATTGAACCAAGCAAAATTCTTTCCAAGTCAAGCATTCTATAGGCCTCTCACTTATTCTCATCTCAGCCATCACACCTCAGAGTACACAGCGGCAGATACATGCAAGTGCTCAATGAATTCTTGCTTAATTGGCACAGCATAGCACTTACTACTTTACCCAACCAGCCTGCTGCACAAAGACTGGGTATCTTAGATTTTTTCATAAAAGTAGCAGTCAGAAAATTTTACAACCCTCTCCAACTAACTGATTTGAAAACGTTTGCTTTAAATCTTCCCATAAAACTGTGGGGATTTTTCACAGCTTTGTGGACAATAATGAGTATACTTAATTACATATGTACAGTGGCAAAAATCTCCAAAGACAATGTAATTTCTGAAACCATGTACTGTAATCTCCACCAAAGCACAGTTTCATATAAATCATAGCAGTGTGTGGTTTACAGACAGAAAACCATTTCAGTCACTTTGGGGGTACCTTTAATCCAGCTTTAACTATCTGACCCATTAGTCCATTTGAACTAATCGTTATACATGAGTATGTTTAATTAGAATGAGAAGATTTTAGTAAATGAAAGAGAAATCATATTAGGCACAGCTGACTTAGGAGAATGATGCATTCACGTTTTAAAGAGGGATGCAGTTTCACTTAAGGACAGAAATTTGCTATTTTTATTGGTATGACAAATAAATTCGTGATAAAATCATTACAAATTGTAATGAAATTTTATTATCAATAAGCTAATATACAACTAATATAGACATTTCAAATTTTTGTTATAGTCTGTTGGGTTTTTTTTACTTTCTATTTCTTTCCTCCTTCATTTCCCTCCTCAATCCTTCCTTACTGATTTCATGCTTCAAACACAGTATAACTGAAGTAGTAGGGATAAGATTGGAATCCTTGTCCTCCTTCCTCCATTTCCTGAGTTTTGGGGTTATTTCATGTTGTCTACAAAACCCTGTCTTTTAAGCACTTGAAGTTCATGAAAATAAACCAATGTATTCTAATTTTGCATATTAATATCTGTAATATTATTGTTCAATATGACAATAAATATATACATTTTGTTATTTATGAAATAGCCTGAAGTTAGAATATTATAACCTGACTTTTAAATAGTCAATACTGATAGTATAATAATTCAGTAAATTAAAAAAAAAGAAATATGTCATTTCTTTGTTAAAGGAAAGCTTTGCCCACTGTCCTTTTAAACATACCTGTTTTCAAGGTTTCTTTAGTCCTCTCTTATGAGGGCCAAAGTAAGTAGCCAAGATGCAATATGGTGTGCAAATGTGCTGATAAAAGTAAACAAATAAACTTTGCATTCATGACTTTTGGCTAAGGCTTAATAAATCTACTATGAGTAAATCTGTACACTAAATTTCATACAGAGAAATGGCAATTCTGTGTAAGCGTGATGCTGGGAGTTTCATATATCTACAAGAAATGAGTTCTTCCAAAAATGAGTTTTGATTTAAATATAAGTTTGAGGTAGTTATGAAAACCATTAGGGAAAATTGGAAAGGCCTTGTTAAAATAATAGAGTTTAGAGAGCACTGATAAGAATGTAAATCTGAAAATTGCCTCTGCATCACATAGCAGGCTAAATAATCCTAGAAGTTAAATAATTTTTCATTCTATGAAAGCAAAATTGGAATTTTAATAGAACAAGAATGGTATGAAAGCCAAGCACACCTGGATTTCCATTATGTGAGTCATGTAAGGCACATATAAAAGAATAAAATTTCATCTTTTAATTGTCTGAAACTAAAGTTAACTGGTAAATCTTAGCTTTCTCTGATAATCTATTATGAGCCACGATTATATTAAATTTTAGAGTAAATAAGCATCTCTAACTTTTACTCTTTGGGTACCCAAAACTGTCTTCTGACATGGTTATTCATTTATTTTTGCTTGCTTTGCTTTGTTGTGTTTCCTTCCTCCAGATGTCTGGAATTTTGAAACATCTACAAAAGTCTGCATTGGAAATGTTACTTAATGATTCAATCATCTTCTATTTTCAATAACAACTTTTCTTAGTTCAAGGTCCTAAAAAAACTAAAGTATTAATCACACAAGCACGTGTGTGCATACACCACACACACACACACACCTCAGCTTATAAAAAATAGGTCATTTGAGGTCTCACTGATTGGCTTTTACATTCACCCAGTTATCATTTATGACCATGAAATTCACAGCACACTGAGAGCAGGAGCCTTTTATAAATGAACTAACATTTTGGGTTCCTTGGGGGCTGCCGTCCAAACAGTGACACAATAGTTGGTCTAATAGTCTATAGGTAACAAGTGTTATTTATTGTCGGGCAAATTAATGATGCTAATAAACACTAAGTAGGGGACAATTTTCAGTCTCATTCTAATTCTGAACTATCAAGCTTGCTATGGAAAATTCAAGACTGCATTGTGTGATGTCCAACTGTGTCCTCCTACAAATATCCAGTCAAGCTGACTCTCCTAGAAGCCCTAGAAAGCATACTCCACCATGCAACCACACAGAATTTTCAAGTCAAATGTTAGAAATGTGGAGATAATCACTATTTTCTGTAGATGAACCTATTTCCACAGAAGATTTCCTCTGCTCAAGCCTTCATTGCACAAGTGGGAATCAAGCTGTGGGTGTCTGGTGGCTGGGAAGGAAGCAGAGCTTGTAACTAAATGCTGAGCAAGGTTTAATTCCCTCAGCTCCCATGGATCTGATATAAATCACGGATACTCTTCCTTTGCAGAGTAATTGGTATTGAACTAAGTGCTAATCGATTGATAAATTGATAATTTAGATCCATGCATCTTTCAGTAACTGTGCTTGTGCACCCTCCATGGGATGTGTGCGCGTGCACTCTCGCTGTCCATTAAGGAAAGTCTCATGAGGATAACACAGCCATTGTTGCACCACAGCTGAGCTCTCCGGCCCAATGTAATTAATGAGAAGATGGAATTTACAAACCCAGACTTTTAAAAAAAATACATTTCACTATTTTTCACATGTGTGTTTTTCAAATCCTATGTAGGTTATGTGTTTCAGGCTACATACCCTGTTATCTTGACAAATCACTACACTTTTGTGCTGTTTTACCCAGGGATTTTCTATTATACAGAAAACAACTGATACATATTCAGGGGCTCTTCAGCCCATTTTTAGAGTCACTGCCACTGTGTAGGCCTATCCTGGAACATATTAACTGCATCAGTGGCTAAACAAACAAGTGAAGTCTGTTATTCTATATCTCCAATAGGACTTAACTTTTCTCTTTATGAGACTGTAGGATAATCTGAAAGAGATATATAAGATGCCAAAGAATTATAATTCAGTAATCTATACATTAATTATAGATTGTTCTACCATATTGTTCATGAATTGCTTACTTACTTTTCTACTTTGATGTGACAAAAACACCACAAATAAGGCAATTTTATTTAATATAAACAAAAGCATTTAATTGGGAGTTCCCTTACAGTTTTGGAAGGTGAGTCCATGGCCATCACGGGAAGCGTGGTAGCAGGAAGGCAGACATGCTGCTGAGACAGTAAGTATCTGAAAACGTACAGACCCATCTGAACCTCAAGCGTAGAAAGAGAGAGAGAGAGAGAGAGAGAGAGAGAGAGAATGGGTCTGGCCTGAGCATCTTAAATTGCAAAATGCACCCTCCCAATCCTTCCCCAAATAGTTTCAGGAACTGATATCAAGTATTCAAGTATATGAGCCTGTAGGGACACTGCCATTTGAGCTTCCACGTTAAGTTATCTGGTCCACTAACAATTAGAGGAAAACAGCTCTATACCACTTTTATTTGAGGAGACAAGTAGAGTTCATAACAAAACAAAAATAAATGTCTCCTCCGTAAACTGTATGGTGTAGAGTAAGCTTGGAGCGCAGTGTACCCATGCTGCATTAGCCTTCCCAGAACCCATATTCTGTTTGCTCCCCAAGGTAACTTTAAAAACCTGGAATATATTATAACAAAGTCTGAATATCTCTCTTTTCTCTGGCATTTCTCCTGAAGTTGGTACGGGGATCTTTTTGTTATAAACAAAACATCTAATGACTTTTTGTGTTTATACAGAAGACATAAAAATATCTCAAAAGGCTTTAAATAGGAGTTCAAATTCCCAGGATCACTTACTATTCAAAGTCTAGAATGACCTACCTGGAAATGAGGGCAAGGGTAAGATCACGTCATAGAAAGCTACAAAGATTCTAAAGCTGTTGCACGAACCCAAAGGATTCCTTACCTTAAAAACAAACAAACAAACAAAAACATGGGAGGCGGGAAGGTGGGTCCGAGGAGACGAGGGAGGGGACTACAGCAGGGATACAAAGTGAATAAATTGTAATAAATAACAGTAATAATAATAATAGTAATAATAATAAATGGGCCTTTTAAGGAAAAAAAAATCCCTTGACATCTTTAGAAGTCCTTCCTAAGGAGGGTACTTAGGTACTTTGCCAGCAATGACAAGCCTGGAAGCAATTTGGAAACCACCAACAAGGCGGCTGGTGACATTTAACACAATCACAGCTGCTTGAGCTTCCGGAAGTCATTCCATCTTTGTCATTCAGGCCTTGTAATTACAACTGAAACACAGAGAAAGAGATTTTTAAAAAGTGGATGCCTTAAATCAACTCTAACTTTGTCTCTTATATTTAATGTTATTCTAACCTACTTTTAAAACTGGAATAACTGTTTCACAAGAAAACATTCAACAGCAAATGCTTTCCCTCCCCACGACTCAATAACCAAACATGCTAACCATCATCTACTTAATTTTCATGAAGATATTTCTATGCATACAAAAATAATGCTTTACCAATCACAGATGTGCAACTATTTCAATCATTAATTTTACCGAGGTTAATTATCTTAATAATAACAAACAAGACTGTATTCCATGTGCTGCTCATATATTTATGATCTCTGCTAACTTTCTTGTGTATAATCCTTCCAATTGAATGTAGAGCATCACACACACCAGGGTAAAGGCTCTACCATTGAACTACATCTCCATCCCTCCTTTTTGATTTTTCTTTGAGGCAGTCAAATTGAGCTACTTAGCTGTTCTGAAACTCACTCTTAATCCCAAGGAGGACTTGAACTCACAATCCTCCTGTCCCAGCCTCCTAAATTCTGTGATTACAGGCTTGTGCTGCCTGCTGCATAAACCAGATGAGGAAAATCTTCAGTGATGTTTTCATATGATCATAAAGAAAACTGAAAATACGTAATTAAACACAATTAGTGCCCTCCAGGATTGGATAATAATGTTTCAAAACCATGAAGATGTCTCAGTGAGCAAAGGGTTTGCTCTGGAAGGCATGAGGAACTGAATTTGAATCCCTGGATCAAAGGTGGATAAAGTAGTGCTCCACTTTTTCCACAGCACTCCCAAGGAAAGATGAGAGGCAGGAATAGGATGACCTCTGGAAGCTTGTCAGCACCTGGCCTGGTGCACAGAGCAGGGAACAACAATGAGACCCTGTCTCAAACAACATGAAGGGCTAGAACTGGCACTCAAGCTTGTCTTTAGACCACTACACGGCACACTTGCATACACATACACAGAGAGAGACAGATAGACAGACAGAGACAGAGAGAACCACACACAAAAGACAAAAATGTCCAAGTGTATCAACCAACTGCACTAATTAAATCCATTCATTTTTATTTCTACAATAGAAGAGCACCCAGTCACAACCCTGCTTAGACTTGGTTAAACCTAGTCATTGCAAAAAGCTGAGATTTTGGAAAAACACTGGGAATGGTTTCATGAGCCCTTGAAAATGCTGTCAATATAGCAGACACCAAAACACTTCTCCACCTTCACACGTCACTCCCACGTCATCATGTGGCTATTTTCCCTAGTGCTATCAGTATCTACATGTTTGAGGATTTGTTTTCTGTTATCCAATAGGCAGTTTCTCTTCAAACTCACCCTTTCAAGGCTAAGCCAGAACAGAAGTAGTGAGGCAGTGAGCACCATCCTGCTAAATTAGTGAATACACAGCATGGATTTAGTCGTCACGATCATGAATGTAAACTTTTAAATATCAGTATCTGAATCAAACATCTTTTCCAAACACCTACACAGCGTTTCTGGGGCTTAATTTGAGCAAGTGTGAACATTCTGCACTAGTTTCACGATCTGGAAAATATTCACTTATGGTTAACTATGGCATGTGCTCTGTGAATATAAGGATACAGTCTATCCACAATGCTTCCCATAGTGTTGAAGTTGGATTAATAAATATCTGTCATTGCTGTTAATAAAAGTACAGAGTTTAGAAACTTTGGGCTCATTCTCAAGACTTACTCAAATTAATGCTATTTATCCAACATCCTATTTTTACTTATATCAATCGCCTACGTAATTAGTTGAAGTCTTTACTAGCTTTGCAGAGGAAAATGCAAATGTGTTGGAAATATTGTACTATTCTTTTCTCTGGATTACTTTTCTATGAGGAAGTCCACCCGAATGGCTGTATACAATGCTTTGCAAAATAATTTTGAAATGCATGTTACAGAGAGCTAATTATTTTTTTAATTTTTTAATTTTTTATTACAATTTATTCACTTTGTATCCCAGCTGTAGCACCCTTCCTCATTCCCTCCTAATACTGCCCTCCCTCCTTTTCTCCTCCAATGTCCCTTCCCCAGTCCACTGATAGGGGAGGTCCTCCTCCCCTTCGATCTGATCCTAGCCTATCAGGTCATATCAAGACTGTCTTCATTGTCTTCCTCTGTGGCCTGGTCTTTGACCAGGAAATCAGAATAGAATTCAGTAAAAATCCCCAAAGAGCACAACCTTAATGATATGATCTGGTATGTGTCTTTGTACTATTGATCAGAAACTAAAGAAAGAACTAAGAAAGTGTGCATGCTTTGAAAATTAAGATCAATCAAAGGTGTCTAAAGTCTAACTCCAGGCCCTCATTTTTTCTTTACTTACATATTTAAGGCATTTTAATTATACCGTATGAATATTATAAAATTAATATATATATTCCCCTTCCTCCCCTTCGTTCTCTTTGTCTCCTTCCTCTTTCTAGGCACTTACGTGTTGAATAACAATGCTAGTGTTCTCAGTGTGGTGACAGGGGGAGACTCCTGGTATTTGAGAATGTACAATGAAGTGCTCAGCCAAGAGCAAAAGGACAGTGTTTGAACTGACAATTACGCAGATGAAATGGGGAACCTTGAGGAAGGGATTCACTATAACTGGCAAAAACACAAGGATCGGGCTTCCGTGCCAAGATAAACAGTTTTATCTCCATTATTTACAGGGATTTGTAATAGCCAGAATCTGTAAACAACTTAGATGTCCCTCAGCTGAGAAATGGTGGAATACTACTCAGCAATTAAAAAAAAAAAAATAGAAAGTCATGAAATCTGCAGGCAAATAGTGGAAACTAAAAAAATCATCTCCAATGAGGTAACCAAGAAACAGAAAGACATACATGGTATATACTCACTCATAAGTGGATATTACCCTTATAGTATAGGATAAATATTCTAAACTCTATAGTCCTAAAGAAGCTAAACAACAAGGAGGACTCTAGGGAAGAGGATAGTCCTCATTCAGAAGAGCAAACAGTGTAGACATCGGAAGTGGGAGAAGACAGGGAACAGGATAGGAGCCTACCACAGAGGGCCTCTGAAAGACTCTACCAATCAGGGTATTGAAGCAGATGCTGAGACTCATAGCGAAACTTTGGACAGAGTGCAGGGAATATTATAGAAGAAGGGGGAAATAGAAAGATCTGGAGGGGACAGGAGCTCCATAAGGAGAAGAACAGAACCAAAAAATCTAGGACCAGGGGTCCCTGCAGGGACTGATGAATCAACCAAGGACCATTCATGGAGAGGATCTAGACCCCCTGCTCAGAGATGGAATAGTATAGTTTTAATTTTAAAAATAAAATAAAACAGATTCTATTAGATGAGTTAAGTAAGTCAGAAGGTGAGTGACCAATAAGTAATAGAATCCCAAATGCAATGGATATTCTACAAGCTAGGATTTATGAAATACTTCAGATAAACGACACACAATGAACTGTCAGAAAAATATATTTGCCATAGTTAGGAAAAAATTCTCCTACATATGTTTTTAGGATATGGATCCAGTGATAAATGAAATATAGTGTTAATGTTATGTAGAAAATATTTTTAATAGCACATCATCTCTTAATTTTCATTCTCCAAACATTTCTGTTTGGACATCCTTCATGAGTAAATTTTTTTTTTGCCAGGGTCTGATAAGGATACAGGCTTGGATGCATAGATTGAGATTAGGATCTTGGGGTCTAGTTGTTTCCCTCAAAACCTTTAAAGCCTTCTCTTCATGTGAATACAAGAGATGCTCAGTCTCTTGAAAGGGGCATTGGAGGAGAAAGGAGGGAGGGCGGTAGTGGGAGGGAATGAAGGGGGGAGCTACAGCTGGGATACAAAGTGAATAAACTGTAATAAATAAAAAAATTAAAAATAACTAGCTCTCTGTAACATGCATTTCAAAATTATTTTGCAAAGCATTGTATACAGCCATTCGGGTGGACTTCCTCATAGAAAAGTAATCCAGAGAAAAGAATAGTACAATATTTCCAACACATTTGCATTTTCCTCTGCAAAGCCTTACTCTTCAATCTGAAAGTGAGTTTCAGTGAGTTAGACTTTAGACACCTTTGATTGGTCTTAATTTTCAAAGCATGCACACTTAGTTTTTACCTTATGTCTTCTATTGAGTCATTTACCCCTGCCCATATGTTTCCCATCTAACTCCTTCAATCTTCTTATAAACAATACCTGGCCCTGCCTCAATTCTATTTTTCTTTTCCAAGTAGGTTTACAAAATTAAGGATGCATGTGCTTTACATTTAAAAAGAAAGGGACAAAGGGAAATGTATTCAAGTTAATTTGTTAAACAGAAAAGCCTTACTCTTCAATCTGGTCAGGAAAGTGAGTTTTAGAGAAGTTAAATAACTTGCCATTTGCACAGTTCAAAACAAGTCATGGGCAGAACGATTTCTAGATACCCCTGCCTCTGAAGCCATTTCCTCTTATCCCACACTTCTCTATACATTCCAAATATGACTTTTTGATGAGAAAACAAAGCGATCTTATCAGTGACATTTGTCTCTAATCAGCGACAACTGAAAAAACAATTTTTGAATCAACAAATTTTACAGAGCAATATAACTAAAGGTAATTGTGATGATAAGAATCAGACACAATCCCTTATGCTCCTCAAAGCCTAATCCAGTAAGTGTATATATACTTGAGATTTTCTTCACTTACCATTAAAAACTAATTGTGAAATTATGCTAAGCCCTCAAAAGACAAACCAGGAGAGTGTTCTTGCTGATAGCAGTGAGAACAGTAATGTGTCATCTCTGCATGGCACTGCTTGCAACTATTTCAGTAAACAGGATAAAACTATGTTGGACCAAAAGAGCCAGTGACCTCCCTTCACCTTTAAGGGAACCACACAGTGATTATAAGAAGCACAGACATAAAATTTTTATAATCATAAAAGTTTTTGCATCATTTGAACGTGGACTGTGGGTAAGGCTATATTTCTCTCTCTCTCTCTCTCTCTCTCTCTCTCTCTCTCTCTCTCTCTCTCTCTAAAGCCCTTAAGCAATTCTTAGTGTAGAAAAAATACAAAAATGAATTCTGTGTTTAAGAGAACCTCATTTAGCAGCCATGGTGTTCAGTTGATAATTGATCACATAAACAACTCAAATATATCTGTTTATTTTACATATACTCCTGTGAGGGGGGAGAGAGGCTCGCATCATAAAACTCAAAACCCCACAAGTTTTAGCTCTTCTGTCACATCTCAGTGGGTTTAATATCCTTCTGCCATATTATTTACGACTTCACAAAGAAAGTAGTTATTTCCTATTATCTATTCAATAAATACTTAGAGAAATGGAGGCTGCGGAGATGCAACTTGCTAATGAAATAGCCCAGAGAATCTTCATGGTGTCTAGTTCCAAAAGCTTGCGCAGCATCTATTAAAGCTTGCTTCAGTTCTGAAGAGCAATTCCAAATTCTACATACTGATATGTTCCACTCAGGTGAATGAGGCAAGCTCTCAGGAGAGAATTCAAATTGTGTAATGCATTTTGTGAGACAACATACATCTGACTCACACAGGCATGCCCAAACACTTTTCTCTACTTGTTCTACACTTTTCTATGACTGGGAAGACTGTTTCACTGCAGAATTTAAATGGACACAGAACTATCAGTTCTTGGTCTAAGTTTTCCCCCCCTCAAAGACCAGTAAGGCCTTCTCGTGAATTAAAATATAAATCTGCAAAGTACCTAACCTCTGATTGATATAAAAATAAATAAAAAATTATATTATTAAAATAAATAAATAAATCTAGGCCCAGGAGGCCTGCAGAGGCCAATGAGCCAACCAAAGACCATGCACGGAGAAGACCTAGACTTCCTGTTCAGATGTAGACCATAGGCAGCTCAGTCTTCCTGTGGATTTCCTAGTAAGGGGAGCAGGGTTGTCTCTGACATGGACTCAGTGGTAGAATCTTTGATTACCTCCCACTGAAGGAGGGAGAGACAGCCTTGTCAGGCCACAGAGGAAGACAGTGCAGCTAGTCCTGATGAGATCTGATAGGCT
This sequence comes from Pachyuromys duprasi, assembly GCA_028658305.1. Lineage (NCBI taxonomy): Eukaryota > Metazoa > Chordata > Mammalia > Rodentia > Muridae > Pachyuromys > Pachyuromys duprasi. The sequence continues at coordinate 28,653,564 of CM053763.1, forward strand.
AGGGTCAGATAGTAGGGGAGGAGGTCCTCTCCTATCAGTGGACTAGGGGGAGGGCATAAAGGGAGAAGACAGAGGGAGGGTAGGACTGGGAGGAGATGAGGGAGGGGCTATAGCCCAGATACAAAGTGAATATATTGTAATAAATAATATATCAATAAAAAATGGAAAATACAAAATGTGCTCAGGTCCTTAGGTCTCATCTTATCTGGTCTAGTGAGTAATTTACCACTGCCCATCAATTTCCCATGTCATTCCTTAAAGCTCGTGATAAACATTTACTAGTTTTGCCATAGTACTATGTTTTAAAGAAGAAAAGAAATAAATCTTGCTGATTTTCTTATCCAAATATTATGAAGCCACCATGATCCACATATTTTGATTCAACTTACAAGGAGCACACTGCATGTATGTTTTCCATATAAAACACAACCAAAACTTCTCTCTTGTAATTTTCTAAAGAAAATAACAGTACTCATTTTGTGTTAATTGTGCCACCCAGAGCAAAGGAAAAACAAATGAAAATACTAAGAAAAGAATAGTTAGGTACAGTGGATTCCTTTATCTCTGTGTAAGCTTCATCTCCCTGCTGCAGTGATGAACCTCCTAGAGGGCAGACAGACTTACTGGAGTAGGACAATACAAAATCAGATATTGAAAAAAAATTGGGGGGGGTTTCCTATCAGACATAGGAATCTATTTCCAATCTTAAATACAGATTGGAGAAGTACTCCTATGAATATGTTTGACGTTGATCAAAAGTTCAGCCCATCCAGAGCTTCTTATGTCCTTGAACCCTAGTTTCCATTGTTGATGTACATTTTAATTTCAACACAGAACACCATCTTATTTTTTTTTTGTAATTCAGGGTCATACGAGAGTAGCAACACAGATTTACATTTTGTACAACAGACAAGAGTGTAAAACACTGATTTTCAATAAGTCCATATGTCACTAATTTTAATACTGAATATTATTTATGTACTAACAATAGTCTCTTGGATTTCATACATATTAAATAATGCTAATATGTAGCTTGTGCAGATCCCTAAAGTAACTATAATCAACTGCACAGAAAACACAGTACTGCACTTGATATTTTAACAGTAGTCAGTATGTATTTAAAAGAAATGGTAAAAATAAGTACTTTTTCATGAGAGTTATATAACATACAAAGCTTATTTTGACTAAGTTTACTCATAACTGATAATTAGTAATTCTATAAAATTTATTTAATAAAATGGTTGTAACAGGTACACAGCTTATTTAAAAATTCAGCTAGTAATCCAGCAACCTTTTAATAGAATGTGAACTATTCTAACTTATTAGTTTATGCTTTGCAGAGAATTTCAATAAACAAAAAACATAGTTAAGTTTGCTTAATCCTTAAAATAATTTAGAAAGTATTGTTTTATGTCCTCTGTGTGCATGATCTAAACTATCAGGTCCCATGAGTCTTAGTGTGGAGGCAGAAGTATCTGAGTTACCCCAATCCCACCTACATCTACAATGACACCGTTATGCTAGTAGGTAAATATCAGTACCTTTATTTAAGAGTTTTCTTCTCTCAATTTGCAGCAGTTGCTAGTTATTTGAAAGAAAAATCAGTTTATAAAATGTGATTGTTTTAAATGCATTTATACCTGTACTTTCTGATAACAGTTGATACTTCTATGACTTGTGAGGCTGTTGGGTATTTTGTTTGTTTGTTTTGTTTGCAACTTTTACTTCCTGTTCACTTTTCTGAATTGGAATAGTGACTCTGATGATAAAATGCCCAGAGAAAACATGCTAAACCAGCAATGGAAAGATTGTTCTAAATACACTCTATCTGCCTTCCAACTCCTAGATTAACTTCTTTTCTTTCCCCTGTTTCTATCTAGCTTTAATGTTATTTTGCCTACATCTTGGAGGAAAGAAAAGGAGGAGATTTTGTTAGAAACACCCAGAAAAGATTCAGAAGGTATATAGAAATCAATGAACATAAATGTCAAACTTCACAGGGAATGTTTTTGAGGAATCTGGAAATTATTAGGGGACTGAATACATGTGCTTTGGAGATGCTATTCGATACATTATCTGTTTAAGAATGGTAAGAAGCAGTTCAGTATCCAAGTGGGTTCCATAGTAATGGGCACAGGGACTGCCTCTGAAATGAACTGATTGACCTGCTATTTGATCACCTCATCCTGATGGGGGAGCAGCCTTACCAGACCACAGAGGAAGACAAAGCAACCACTCCTGTTGAAAGCTGATAGACCAGGATCAGAAGGAAGGAAAGGAAGACCTCCCCTGTCAGTGGACATGGGGAGGGGCATGTGTGGAGAAGGGGAAGGGAAGGTGGGATTGAGAGGGGAGGAGGGAGGAGTTTATGGGGGGATATAAAGTGAATTAAGTGTAATTAATTTTAAAAAAGGGAAAAAAAGAATGGTAAGAAGCATCTATGATGAGCTGTCTTAAATGGCATCTTTAACAACAGCATGCCTGACATGTACTTTATAGTATCTCAACTTCCTTTCTTCGCTGCCTTCCAAACTTTATTGTTTTGTTTCTAACTTTTAAATTGCTTAGAATGTCACTCATAAAATACATTTAATGTTTTCTTTGAACAAGTTCAAAGGCTAAAAAATAAGTATTCAAAATGTGAATTTAAAAATATCATAGTTGGTTTGGGAAGACATATACCACTAGGTTGACTGTAGCTACTGTGTATAAAGTTTTTAATTTTTGAATGTGTATTTACTTCATTTTATGTATATGAATGTTTTTTCCTTTGCACATATGAATGTGTACCATGAATGTTCCTGTTTTCTACAAAGGTCAGAAGAAGGCAATGGATCCCCTAGAAATGTTGTTAAATAAAGTTTTGAGCCACTATATGGATGCTGGAACTGAACCCAGGTCCTCTGCAAGAGTAGTCAAGTGTTTGTAACTGCTGAGCCCTTTCCATTTCTCCAGCACCCTTCACATACCATGTATGTTTTAAGGAATTGTCTAAGTGACATTCCACAGCAAAAGTAACACTGATATAGTCTATACAGTAGCTCATGGTTGCTTAAATTAAGAGAAAGGACACAATCCTTGTTTGAGGAACTATGAGAAGAAAGTTAGAAACATAAGAAATAAAGTAGCTACCCTGTACCATAGATTTATTAACTGCTATAACGTGCCCTGTCACTAAACGATATTCAAGTAACTCTATATAAAGCCGCTTTCTTCCACACTTAGGAGTTTATATCATTATTGTAGAGTCGGGGACCCTGCCAAAAATAAAAGGTGCCACGTAATGCTGCAAAGTCTCAGAAACTGGACTGCCACCTTAAAAGCCAAATTCAGCAAATCAAAGCTTAGTTACCAACAATAGAATTGACTGATAAGTGTTTGTAAATGGCGTAATTCTATAGAATCCCTCTGGGGATACTTCTGTGTTGCTTGGTTTTATTTAGTGGTGTAATGAGATTTCATCATAGAAATCTAAAGAAGAAATATTTTGGAAAGTCTGAAAAGACAGGCAGGGATGGAAAGGCTCTACAAAGGCACTGAGAAAGAAAACAGCGCCCAAATAGTTGATCAGTGTATAAATGACTGACTTACAGAGCTGAACAGTGGTAAGGGGCAGCCATGGCTTTCATGAACTACAAGAAATTCCTGCATCTTCCCTGAATGGAAGATACAACACCTGCCTAATTTCCTCACAGGCCACGTTGGCTACATTTTTACTTTATGTTGCATCTTAACAAGTAATGCAGCTGTTTGGGTGAAATAATATATCACAGATGCATAGTAAGTACCACAAAAGACAAAATACAAAGTGTTTTGTATAGGACTTTTTCTCTGGCTTAGCTTGGGCATTTTTTCAACTAAATAGTTGGAAAGTACAGCCTCACAATTTTCATGCTTAGAAAAAGACATTTCAAATTATTTTCTTGATACTCTGCAAAGCTCTGGTTCAGAAAATTACTCCCCTTTTAGTGTGAAGGCTGAAGTAACTAATTATAGATAGAAAGATACAATTCCTCCTTTAATAATGAAGAAATAGAAATCTTTCACCTAGAATAGAACAGCATCTGGATTTGAAGCATGAAAGATTAAATCAGTAAGCTTTGAAATTCTATTATATTCAGAGAAAGAATGTCTCCAAGGACGACACTATTGACAATAGAAGGTGGTTTCTTCAAAAGCATTCCAATATTTTAGCAGACCTGGCCCCAGTACAATCTATCATGGATGTACTGAGTGTTATATATCCTTTCTCCTCTGCAGGCTTTCTTAGCAACCCAGAGAAGTACATACATCAGATCAGTTAGCCACTCTAGTTAAATAATAATGCAGTGACTCGTTTTAATACCTAATTCAGAGTAATTGAGAGAAGGAGGAACAGAAAGGAGATGATGTAAAGAGAATGATGGAGGAAGGAAAGGTTAAGAAGGAGGAAAGGAAATGTAAGAAAGGATGAGAATGAAAGGTGAGCGACCGAGTAGATGAGAGGAAGAGGGTGTTGGCAAGTTATGTCAGTGATTTTTAATCTTAGCTGCATCAGAATAAGCTAAGTGCCCTTGAGCAGAGAGTGATAGGTGCCACCTCTGAAGCTTATGATGCAGTTTATCTAGAACAGGTGAGCATTTCTAACAAGTTCTTACGTGTGCGTGTCAGCTTTCCACTGTTGCAGTGAACACTTGAGATGAATCATTTCAAGAAGAAGAAAGGCTTATTTTGGCTCACGTTTGGAGGTGGGTTAGTACAGAGTCGTATGACCTGTTGTTTACATATATATCATATATTTATGTAAGTTTCTCACCTTATGGTGGCCAGAAAACAAAGCGGATCAAAGAAGCCAGGTACAATACCACTTTCAAGCGTATGTCTTAATGCCCTAACATGCTCTCACCAAGCTTCAGCTCTTCAATGTCCTATTACCTCATGATAGCACCAGGCTGAGAATTAAATCTCCAAACAAGTATTTGCAGGAAAACACCGTTCCTCATTGCAGCACCAGGAAAAGCTGGCGTCATGGGTATAGTGGCTATCCACACAGCTCTGAGTATAGGTCTGTATCTATGAGTCTTAAGGAAAAGATGTAATTCAATTCGTTGTTTGCATCCATAAGGATATTGTTTTAAAAGGCAGAACATTCCCTCCTGCTTATGTGTTAAATCATCAGTTTTTGTATTTATGGTATGATTAAGTAGACATGCTTTATATGTAATTCAAATTCAGAATATATGAGAAGGATAAATTTAAAGCAAAAATCCCTGGGAACAGGGCCGCTTCTTGCTTATTAGGCTCCTGAATGACATGGGATCACGTGATAAATAGCTTCTCATTCATTTCAAAGACGAGTTTAATTTGTCAAACTGCTTCAGAATATCTTTGGAGGGTAGATGCCCAAAGCCCTGTTAATATTACAGCTACGCTACTGCTGGAACCCACAACTAAAAATCTATGGAAATCAAGACTTTATCTACACTTTTTATTTGATTGTTTGCTATGTGTGGTAATAGATAATCCTAACAACGAAAATGGAAAATAACGAGTCCTACTGTACTTCTTATTTATCAGATAAACCCCTAATGCTATTCAATAGCATTCACTTATAGTCATTACTGTAAGTGACTGATTCACAGAAGACAAATACACTTGAAGTAAGTGTAGAAAGTTTGGTTTCTAAAGGTGCTTATGAAGACAGAGACCAAACTTACTTTCTGCTCAATATCCTTGAAAATAGTTCCAGATCTTAGAATATCAAAAAAAAGAAAGAAAGAAAGAAAGAAAGAAAGAAAGAAAGAAAGAAAGAAAGAAAGAAAGAAAAAAGAAAAAGCTTCAAATGTAAAAGGCACCTTCCCTAATCCTGCCAAAATAAACATTTTTGTCCTTGGCAGGATATTTAGAGGCAATCACAAAGCACATCTTTTAAATGTGACTTTGGAAACTAAGAACAACTTGAGACAATGCATCTCGGAGAAAACACAAATGCTATATAGTGTCTTTTCTGAGTCTGGGAGAATAAGCATTTCATGATGTTTTAGCTTTAACCATGAACCTCATCCAAAAAGGAACAAAGAAAAGAAAAGAAAAAAGAAAAGCAAACACAAAAGAAAATAGCAGCTTTCCTTGAAAATACAATTCTGTATTACTTTGCTCAAAGAACATCAGTTCCTTACTCCTCTGTGTAGAGGCAAGACTGTAGTGTCTTTAGATTACACATACTGACGATGATTATAGGAATAAACCTCATGACTTGCTCTTTCTCAAATACTGCAGTAATTTCTTTAATCATTCATTCCCTTTGTTATTTGTAGATGTGGACCTCTTCCGTTCTGTGTCTGATGTGGACAGAACAGTTTGGGGAAAAAGAAAACTTGCTCAGGTCTGATGGACCAACATGTTAGCTATGACTTAGGAGAAATGAAGCCAGAGGACAGGGGACTGGGTTTCAGGATGCAGAGTGTGCATCCTGGTCCAAGCATAAAGGTAAAGGTTAGGGATAGATTTGGGGTTGGGTACAGGTGCAAGGATGGGATGATGAGGTAGGCTCACCAGCTAAACCCTAAAAAGAGAAGTGAAAAAGGATATGGCTGCGTAGAAATGTTGGATGTGGTGCGGAAGGGACCTGTAGATTAGGATGCACAATTTAAGCCTAGTGGTTGGAGACAAGAAGGAAGAGGTGGCCAGATTAGGCTGGAGCTGAGCATGTGGGACCTAGGCTAGATCTGGGAGCTTTAGGAGGGTCTATTGAGGAAATGATCAGGAACTCAGCTAGGTCCTGAAGAAGGATGCTCAGTTTTCACATTTATGAAGCAATGTTTCCACTTCTCCATGCTGTGATCTATGTAGATGTTATGAACAGTTCTTTTCTAATCACATTGACTTGTAATAATCACCCCCATTTTTTGTTTTATAAGAACATCAGCCATACAAAGTACTCAGAAGAACTCTGAGTTGTATCATATGCAGCAACAGGAACAGAGTGCTGTGTGAAGGATAAGAATGGGACCTAGTTTCGAATGTGTTGTTGCCAGGTCCATTTCTGTCTCTCTCCAACTGTATGATCTTGCCAGGGTGACTGTACATTGACAGTCCACATTACACTCGCAGGCACAGTGAGGGTATTAGATTAGCTAAACTCCAGAAAATACACAAGCTCCCTCAGTTTATAACCCATTTTGATAAACAGGCTCAGGAAAAGAGATAGTAAAAGTCAGCCCACATAAGATCACTGACAAAGTCATAAACGGAGAAATATGCATTGAAATATAGTCCATATAATTTCTTTTTAGGAATTCTAACAAGTATTATATTAACTGATCTGAAATGTATAAGCTGCTTTCTTATCACTCTAGTTTACTCAAATATTTAGAGCACACATACATTTTTCAGTCCCATTTAATAATACATATATATAGTCTATTATTTAGTATCAAAGTACATTAGCCAACAACTCATTATTTGGTAGTATGTATATTCTGTTATTTAGTATCAAAGTACATCATGCACTAGCTTCCTATTTAGTAATACTACTCTATTATTTAGTATCAAAGTACATCATGCAATAACTCCCTATTTTGTAATATGCACACTCTATTTTTTAGTATCAAAGTACATTATGCAATTACTCCCTAATTCTGATATATAGACACTGTACTTAGATACAAAGTTACAGGTGTAGGTCAAAATTTTAGGAAGTCCTCAGTATGATTTCAGCATCACAGATGGCTCAGATAGGTAGACATCTCTTTGTATCATATACTGCATATAGATGGAGATGAAAAGGAAGATTATAGCCTCATAAACAAATATGTATTTTACTGTGGCTTGGCATCCTAGTTTGTGACAAATAAGCTCAAGGTATATTTAGATAATAAATACATAGAGCATGGATACAAAATAATACTTATGCTAAAAAATGGCACTCTTGATAAAAATCTTCATGGTAGTTAACCAATTTCATTCCTTTGGTTCCTGCTACCTGTAAGTCATATCCAATGTGATGGCAGTACATGTCTTTTCATTTTTGATAATTCACTACTCAACTAATTACCAATATATTAAACTTATAGTATCTACCTAAATCTTGCCTCAAAGAAATGGCAATTTTAGCTCACAGAAAATTTTCAAGTTGAGAAAGTTCTAACCCTGAACACAACAATGAGCTCCTTGCAGTAACTGCCCATTTGGAGACTGAGCTGCCTATGGGCTACATCTAAGCAAGGGGTCTAGGCAGTCCTGATAAGACTTGATAGGCCTGGGTCAGATAGTAAGGAAGCAGGACTTCCCTTATTAGCAGACTAGGGGAGGGGCATGGGGGAAGAACGAGAGAGGGTGAGACCAGGAGGAGATGAGGGAGGGACCACAACTGGGATACAAAGTTAATAAATTGTAAAAAGATGAAATAAAAAAGGAAAAAGAAATAACAGTCCAGAAGTTGACAAGAATTAAGCCTGTTTAGAAATTGGGCTGCCCTGGTACATGAGCCATCAGGGTGGTAATTTTCATAGCATTTATTAACAAGGAATCAAACGGACCCAGATATAAATTGGAAGAAATAATTCAGTTTATTAAGACTGCAAGACCTCTACAAATCCTTATGGATTTTTGAAGCTTTCTTCAGTCAATGCTATAGGGAAACTTCCACATTCATCTTATCAGAAGTCTACTTCAATTTTCTACTCAAGATAATACCTGTTTTGGTTGCTTCATTTTTACATGCATTGCTTAAATCATGCTATGCCCCCATGTTCCTGCCTACAAACTGGAATGGCACAAGATTGTATAAAATCATAATAAAAATAACAACACCATCCTCCCTTGAAAGTTCGTTGGAACCATTAATTCCCTAAATTGGTAATTTAAGGAAAACATTTAAATGACAATTTGCTCAATAGTTAATATAACATAATTTTTTAGATATTGTTTGTTATATGATATCATTGAATTCTGTGTAGAAGTCATTGATTCAGAGGCTTTTCTATAGGGCTTTTGTCTTTTGCTTTTATACCAGTCCTAGTGATTGAAACAAAGATTCACACGTGCTAGGCTACACAATACCACTAAAGCTACATATCCAGGAATTTTAATTTTGTGGTTTAGTTGTTCAGTTTTACGTTTGTTTGCTTATTTATTTGTTCGTTTGTAACAGTGCCACAATACATTGTGCCACCAGTCCCTGAACTCACTCTGCAGATTAGGTTGGCCTTGAACTTTCGGCCCTCTTACTTGGCTTCCCATGTAACTGAGATTGCAGGTCTACACCACTATGAACAAGGATTCCTGAAAAGAAGCTGTGCCTGAAGAGGCTGGGTGACTGATTTGAATTGCAATGACGCACCATGATTGTACTATTCCAGTCCAGTTGCTGCAGCCTTCTGAATACCCCCATTCCTTGCCCACCTCGGCGCTAACATCCTGTGACTAATAGATAAAGCAACGTTTGGAATCTATTAACTTAGCAGAACACTAGCTTTCACCAGCCCCAAAGCTAAGAATATTGGGAGTAGCATCTGAGCACTATAGGAGAGATTTCCCCAACTTGCTGTAAGCACCTCTCTAATGGTATCTAAATACCAGCATATTTTAAACTTGCCTTGATATCTGACTGTTTCTGTTCTGTAAAACTATAAAACTTAATGAAACTGCATTCCTGTTGGAACATGGAATTTGGGAATAAACTAAATCTATGTTCCCAAGCCCTGGCCACTCAAATTTGGGTCTAGAATAAACTATCTTTTGTTCCTTCTAAGGAGAGAAATTGTGCTTTCTTCATGTACACCACCACACTCATCTATTTCTTCAGATTCTATTTATTTCTCCATGCTATATGATAATTTTCATGATGCCCTAGTCTTTATTGGCTTTTTTTCCCATTAAATGACCAAAAACTACATTATATAACTATGTTGGTTAGAATAGAGTATAGTAATACAAAGTATCAACTTTACCAACATAAAACCCATTATTCATTATTATTTTCAAGTAAGTAACCTATTTTCACGGAACAACTTAAAAGTGTGACTGTAAGTCCTAGCTGCCTAAAGAGAAACTTGAGTTGAATGGCAGAATCTTTGTGAACTTGGAATATATGGAAGGAAATAAATATTAAGTTTAACATTAATGAAGGCTTTCACTCTACTATAATGAGTGTTTATATAAATCAATAAGAATATTTCATAATGCATCCATAACCCTAAAAATGATATAAAGATCTAAATTATAGCATGTTTCCCATTCAGTTTTCTTTCTTCTGAGAAGTGCCCATAGTCACTATTTATTAAATAAAAATAGTATTCTTCATCTAATGTAAAAATGGAAACAACCTATCATTGTCTGAATAACAATTCAAAAGCTCCTTCTGCCCAGTGAGCGATCAGACCAGAAACCCATAGCTCCAAGATATTGTGTGCATTTAGACTCTTTTCTTCTAGACACACCACTCAGTTCCTTTGTGCCTTTGTTCGGAAGCATTTACCTTAGGTTATGAGCTGTCCTTATCATTTGCCTCATATTTTCTGGACACAACAGAGTGAAATTAGAAAATTGTAAATCCCCTACTAACAAGAATTTGTCCACTTCAACATGTCAACCTAGTGAAAGGAATCTTTTCTAAACTGTTCTTTAAAAGCCTTTTTTCCCCTTCCTTTCTAGGTATATTCTGGTCAAGGCCGATTCTCATTGTCACACTCAGTGGGGCCTATCCTCTTCTCACTGATCCATTCTTAAAAATAGCCTGGCTAAACCTAAAGTGCACAGCCTTGGCAGTTTTGAGTTATACATCTAACATATCTCTACTGATCTAATTGTCTATTTTCTCCAAGAGGGCAGAGAACCACTGCAGTTTAACATTAATCTCTAAAGGAAGTCCTACTGTCATTCAGAGACAACAGTGTGATTCTTCTCTCAGAAACTCCTTAAGCAACAAAGCAGGTACACATGGTCATAATCTCAAAAACAAACATTCATGGCAAATCTGACATTTAGTTGAAGCATTTTCCAACTTTAGTTACCTTTGTCTTACCCTTGTCTTGCACATAGACATCAATTCACCCACTATGACCATCATCAGGACATGTGTTAAATCTAGCAGAGCCCTAGATAAAGAAGCCTATGACTCAGGTTCATTCAGTCAGCAAAGCAGCTTGCACCAAGTTTGATCCACAGAACCCAGGTAGGGGGAGGGAAAGCTAAACTGTGGGAGTAGAAGCAAACACAAGCAGACACATGGCGCTCACCAGCCAGCCAGCTTAGTCTACTTTCTGCATGCCAAATCCCAAGGAGCAACTCTGTCTCAAACAATTAAATAATAAAAATAAAACAAGGTGGACTGTTGTCCTTAGGAATGATACCCAAGGCTATCTTGTGGCAATCAGACACAGCTATGCGCGCGTGCACACACACACACACAGACACACACACACCTGTAACTCTGAAAATGAAATAATCAAGGTACTCTGAAACACTGGCTTTAAAGAAACAATAGTGCAAACCCAATTCAGAGGACTTTCACATGGAAAAGTAGTAGGAGGGAGGGAAGGAGGTACAGAGAAAAGGAAGTGAGAGAGCTACTCTCATCTATGGTCTCCTTATGTACTCCTCACTGTGACTTCTAAGGTCTGTGGAATAGACTTTCCTGCTGCGCTTTTGCCAAACTACAAACCAATAAAAAGTAAGGCTAAATAATAGGTTTCTTCATTAACCAGTAAATACACCCTTAACTCATTTGGGGAACTAATGGTTCACCAAAAAACTATAAGTATGTGAGATAGGGTAAGAGCTATACTTTCAAATAGTACTGCTCAATTATTATTTATATGCATGAATCAGAAAAAAATTAATTCATATTTAGTTGTTTTACCAAAATTGGGTTTTAAAAGAATTATTTCTTGCTTTGCTCTAAAACATTTTGTTATTAAAGCAGAAACTAAAAGAAATGCATAAGCCCAAATCTTATCCACAGAAAACTTGGGGGGTGGGCAGTCCTTAAGACTTATTTTTAGACATTATTATCAAGAACACTAGAAATGTATGGCTGCCTAAGGAAGTAGTCCCAATCATCCATCACCAAAATCACACTGAATATTTAATTTAAAATCACGAACCCATCAATCACTAAATAGCTTAGACCTAAAAGTAAAATGGCCAGAAGATTTTAGTCAGTGAATTTGGTGTATTTCAGGCTTCTTGTTGTTAGACTGTGACAGCCTGTGATTCAGTAGACACAGTATATTAATATGATTGAAATGCTTGCTAAACATGCTCCTGCTTTCATTATTATTCCAATATTCTAGTGAAATGGCCATGTGGAAGAATGGACTGTTGAGGCCTATCATACCTGTAGAGAAAGACCTTTCTTGTGAGGCTCACTCTTAAATTAACATGCTGTTCAACTATTTTTATTTTTATTAATTACAGTTTATTCTGTAGCTCCCTCCCTTTTTTCCTCCCAACTCCGCCCTCCCTCCCTCTAATAAAAAAAAGTTGAACAGCACAAAAATATGAAAAAAATTATAATGGATGTGGTATGAACTTGAAAATTTTCTAACATTAGTCTGAATATATATAAGCTATGATGTTTTTATAATTATAAGGTTTACACTCTGTAGTTTTAAGGGTTTGTCTCTATCCACATATGCTCATATTCCAAAGTTTCTGTCGCCTTTGAAACTTGAAACCCTGAAGGGGCAGCTTTGTATTTTCAAAATAAATGCTCATATATTTAAATTTCTCAAAAATTAACATTATACATCTTTCCAAATACAGAATTTTATTAATCACATTATAAACATAAAATAGACCTTATCTACCTAACATAACTAACTGATAGCATATAAAAAATCTGAACATTGAAACCTAATCAATAGTAAATTATACAAATTAAACAATTCCTCCATCATACCAGCCACTAGCAATAAACATAACACAGTAGACACAATTGTCTAGTAGTTATTGTACTGAGTAGACAAGATAAACAATAGCTCCTTTCTCCTCCTTTCTCAGCAGGTGTGCAGTATGGTGTTAGGCAATTTTAATTTTAATTTAAAACTATAAACTTAATATCATTTACAGAGATTTTTTACTCAACAGAGCAAATATGGCTCCAACGTATTCTGTTAAGAAGAGTCTTGAGTTTCTGTGAGAAATAAGAACTATGAACAAAAAGACAAGAGTAGAAAAAAAATTAATCAAGTTTCTGAAAAAATTTATGCTTAGAAGTTATTTTAATATTTTAATAAATTTAATAACATTTTAAAAATTAAAATATTAAATTTAAAATAATGATTTTAAAATAGCATCATGAAAATGCTAAGTCAAAATTCATAAAAATGTACAATGGAATCCTTTTCATCTTAAAAATACTAGCAGCTTAAAATATTCAGAAGTAAACTACTATGGATGAGGAGCTTGGTGTTTGGCTTTTCAGGCTGGACATTTTTTTTTAACTGGTGTCTCATTTACAGGTCTGTTGATGGTTTCTGTTACCACAGCCAACAGATACAAAGTCCATTTCAACTGCACACGATAACTCATTTCTCTTAGTTCTTGAAAATACTTCTTTCAATAACTATTTGTAGAATAACATCAAATGTATTGGATTTTCCAAACTTATGCTATGTACAATCACAGAGACAATTCATTCTTATGACTATTTCTTATGGAGTAAGAAGACTTCCATATGCTTATACTTCAGACAAACTGAATCTTGTTTTCCAAAAGTCAAGGCTATTGTGAACTTAATCATAAACAGCAAACCTTTCTTGTGAGAAGTATCTGAAACAGAAAATTCGATTTTAAGAGATTATATAGAAAAAGATGTCCTGTCTCCTTAGTCCTAGGAATTAAACTTAATGTAATCCCTAGCTGTGTTTTTGTAGTAGGACACACCTTACAAGTAGGACAGATGACCTTAAACACTTCAATACATAAAATATGATTTGTAAAATACAACTTTCAAAAGTAGGAACATATTTCATGACTTCTTTGTTTTTAATTGCTGAGTAGTATTCCACTGTGTAAATGTGAAATAATTTGGAACAATACAATGCCCCTTTATCTCTACTTTTCTCACATTGTCCACTTGTTTTACCTAAGAATAACTTACACCACATTCTTTTAAAAATGTGACTTCACTTTATCCTATGAACTAATAAAAGTAACTGTTTGTTACCTATCAACATAGCTAGAGTGCCTTCCCAAAGCTAATTGCATCATACAAACAGAACAGCTGGCATTCCACAATGTTTCTTCTAAGATGCTACAAAGAAGTCACAGGTGAACTCTGGAGCATCCACACAGTAAAGCCAGACAGAGCAAGGAACAGAAGAAAGAGCGCATTACAAGATGTCACTGACTTGTTTGAACAACATGGGATATGCCAGTCTGATGATTTTTTTTTTTCTGGCCCAGACCTACATGCCGTTCTCCTTTCTAATCACACTGAATCACGTTCACTGCAGGATGACATGGCAACAGTTTTTCTCAACTTCCTAGTTATCCTCCATTGATGAGTTTACTCAGCTCTTTTATATAGGGTATGGAGACACGTGCATCTATAATGCGGGCATTATCTTCTTCTGCTGATAAGCCAACATGATTGATAAATTATTGATTTTAGTTTGGTCTTTATCCAAAATGCAGAATCTGCATTATTTACAAAAATGTATAACCTTGAGAATTGTTTGTAAAAGTAAAATAATCAGTTGAGCTATTCTAGAAATAGAAATACTATAGAAAAGGATTATATCAAAGTGCATCAACACTAGAAATAACAAAACTAAATTTCCTGCTCTTTGGAGTGTATTATGATGGCTATAATAGAATGCAATCCATCTTTTTCCTTGTGTAAGTGGATTGATACTAAGACACTATATAACTTGGCTCTGTAGACTTACGGTCTGTCACTTTCAACATTCCGAATTCCTACTTGAGCACTTCCATATAGTTTAATGAAAAGAAGGGTACATTATACAAGCTTTCATTGTTTTTCTTCCTATAGAAGGAAAAGTATCCCTGAAGACATTTCAAAATCTTCTGTTTGTAATTGTCATGCAAGTATCATTGAAATAACGCTTGACCTGACAAAATGCACATTTTGTTTAGAAAAGAGAATTGATACCCTTCCTACTTTGAAAATGTAGTTTATCTGGAATATAGGAATCTGGCTGTAGACTACTTTTTGGTCATGTCAGCAGTAATGGACACATATTGTCTGAAAATGACATCAGCTTACTTCTGATAAACAGGCAATATTTATTAACAGTAGATTTTTCCTCCTAGAGTGAAATGTATTTATTACATTAACTTGTGTTAATAAAATTACTTTGATATGAATACAGTTAGTGATATATAAAATAAAATGGCAAAATTATAAAATATCTATAGACCCTTTTATAAAACTTATAACAATTTAGAGATATATGCAATGTATTGCAAGCATCTTACAATGTTTACAGAACTAATTTTCCAGACATTAATTAGAACTTGATTAAAAGTGACTTCTGTGATAAAGGAAATATAAAGAGCATCATTGAGTTAAAAGAAAATGTGGTCATTAGGCAAATGTTACTGTATATTTTTCTTCTCTACCTTTTTTAAATGTATATTAACATATGTGTGCACATATAAATATAAAATAAATTTGCAATGCATCCCTTATTTTTGTTGTACTCTTTTATATTATAAACTCTTGAAAGACAGAACCTACCTCTAACTTGATATGTTGTAATATGTGAGCATTGAGTATGTTCTTTCTTTGATATTTATGTAGGTTTTGGAAAAAATTATACTATATTCTATTTATAAAGGGGAATGATCTTGACACAGAGATAATGATTGTCAATATGTAGCACTAAGGATTCATATTGAAGCCAAGGAAGAAAACTCAATAAAACATCACCTTAGTTCAGCTTCTGCTCTGTGAGTATCATAATGCTCCTCCTCAGGAACTGTTAGAAAACATCAGGATTCTGTTTTTTACGTTTATTCAGAAAATATCCAAGTACCTACACTGGGCACCCCTCTTCATAAATGTTGAGGATGAAGAGATTAATGAGGCATCTTTTCCACCTTGAAGGATTATGCTAGAGTACTCACACACAATTGTGTGCACACACTCATAAATGTCACATTATAACACAAAACTACACTCAGATAGTTATGACCATGAAGGACCCTTAATCCAGTTGGAACTCTCACTGCATCCTTGTTCATGGTATATCCTGAATGAATTTTGTACATGTGGTCTTTTTCTATGTACAAACAAGAATTATGATGAAAATGAAAACATTTCAGAGAGAGGAAATATCGAAAACAAAGGAATAGGTAGCATACTGTATCAAACATGAAAACATGAGGTATGTGTTTAATAATTACTATTATTGTCAAGTGTAGGAAGGCTTTCACGTGGGGTATTGCTTTTGCCTTATAATAACTTTATAAAATATAAATTCAGATTTTGGTCTGTTTGTAAGTATTACTCTCACACTTAAAATATAGAAAGTCTGTGTTGCAAAGAGGAAGTCTGATTTGAGTCCTTTCACAGTTTTGCCACTGTGAGCTGGGACAGTCCAATAATGCAGAGTTGCTGTTGACTGTCCCTGAAAACAGCATTCACTGGCCAATAGGGCAGCAGTGCAACAGCAAGGGCTCATTGGAATTAGTTATGTAGACACTGAGTTCTTAATTTTGACCCACTGCAAGCTGAACACTTTTCTAATGGATAGTTCTAAAGTTTTCAATTTGATTCTTGTAAGTTGAAGGATTGGCATGTTTTATTTCCCAATGGAGAAAATAATATTTCAGTTTCCTTTTGGCAGCTTCAGGTTTCATTGGTGTGAAACCTGTATAAGGACATTGTGTGAACATAGTATAAGGAAATAATACATTCCACTTGAAGGTGTTATATTTTTCTACTTCTTTTTTTATATTTAAAAATTTTTTATTTTATTTTATTAATTATAGTTTATTCACTTTGTATTCCAGCTGCACCTCCCTCCTCCATCCCCTCCCAATCCCACCTTCCCTCCATCTTCTTCTCCTATACCCCTCCCCCAGTGCAGGGTCCCCCTCCTCCATCTGACCCTAGTCTATCAGGTCTCATCAGGACTGGCTTCTTTGTAGTCCTCTGTGGACTGGTAAGGCTGTTCCCCCCTCAGGTGGAGGTAATCAAAGAGCCACCCCATGAGTTCACATCAGAGATGTTCCCTGTTCCTATTATTGGGGAACCCTCTTGGACACTAAGCTACTCCATTGCTGGTGGAAATGTAAACTTGTACAACCACTTTGGAAAGTGATCTGGCACATTCTCAGATAATTAGGAATAGTGCTACCTCAAGATCCAGCTATACCACTCCTAGGCATATATCCAAAAGATGCTCAAGTATACAACAAGGACATTTGCTCAACCATGTTCTTAGCAGCTTTATTTGTAATAGCCAGGAGCTGGAAACAACCCAGATGTCCCTCAGTTGAGGAATGGATTGTATTGTATTGTATTGTTCCATATTTATTTCACTGTCTCATTTTCATACCTGTGTCTCTTGTCCTCTCAACACTTGAAGTCCCTTTCATGAAAAAGTATCTGAGATTCAAAAAATATACATTGCATATATGTGTTCATATTGAATGCAAAATCTGTGTGCTTGGGCTCTATTCTGAGATGTCATAGCATATTGTACATCTGTGTACTTTCTCATTTCAGAAAGTTTAGAAAACACTTCACACAGTAATGTCTGGATGAATTGCGGAGGTTAGCTCTACTGAAGAATAGCCCAAGTAAGGACATAATTACCACCCGGAAAATGATTTCATAATAAAAGCACACCCAGTTAGACCTCATGAGATCTCATTTAAATAAGTGGGTGATAGAAAGGGTTACATTACAGTTCAATTTCTTTTAAATCTGATAAAAATTTGAGCTGCTCTACAAAAGAAATGGGTTGCCTTAAAATGTTAATGGCATATCGTATTTAGAACATTCATAGAAAGCCATGTTTTAAAGTGCTGATAATATAGTAGAAACCTTAAATGTATGAAGGAATTAATGAGGTGATCTATAAGGAATTTTCAAGAATCTGTATACTAAACTACAGATTTGAGGGGTCTCGCATGCCGACAGCTATGATATTATCACTGACTTTAAATATCAAGGAATAAAATATTCCATGTGGAACTGAAAGTGAGCTACTGTGAGTGAATGAAAACACAGGTGAACAAAGGCAGCAGAACTCTCACAAGGCTGAGAAGTACAGGGCTGGAGAAATGTTTCAGCCTTCATAAAGGACCCAGGTTTATTCCCAGCATCCACATGGCAGCTCACAACCATTCACAACTTCAGCTCCAAAGGATCCAACACCCTCTTCTGGCCTCTGCATGCACCAGAAACACACATGGTAAAAAAATACACACATGCAGGCAAAATATCCATACATAAAAGAAGTAAATCTAAACATATAAATAAAGCTGAGACACGATGTCAACTGTTTTTTTTCATACAAGCATATTTTTAAAAAATGTAAGAAGAATATCTATAATGGTTTGAGGGTCTTTTGATAGGATTACCTTTAAATGACAACTATGTATTATATTATGGAATATTTTCAAATATTCCAAATATTATGAAATATTTTCAAAGGCAATATCACAATATTTTCTGATGCGTGTAGTACATCGTTTAACATGACAGCAGGTATGGAATATTTAACCTACTTGGAAAACTACTGATTATGTCTCAGATGGAAAGAAAAAGAGAGGAAGAGAGAAATCAACCCAAATAGCCACGTCACACTTCCTGAACCAGACCTAAAAGAAGGAAAGGAGGTGTGAGAGAAGAAAACTGATGTTCAAACACCCTTACAATTGTCCAACATAACGCCAACAACTGGCTGGAGGCAGCAATGGTCATTTCAGAGCGTTAAAAACTTCCGCACAAACTTTATTTCATACAAACAAGCACATGTTTAAACAGCATCCAGGCTTAACACAGTCTGTGAGGATAGCCAGAATCTAAAGTCACGGTTTCTTTGTAAATCTCAGTTGCCTACACGTAAAACTGTCTTCATGCTGCCAAACGTATTTCCTGGCACACAGGAGCCATCCATATATCGAGGGTTTTGTTTACTAGATGAGATTTGTATATAAGTGCACATTTCCTTTTCTATGTTTCCAGGCACCATGCTTCTGCTAAAGAACAATATTCAAGTCTGCTTAAATATATGGAGCAGCTGTTGAACATCAGTTATGCAAAGAGCTACTACAATCAGTACTTGGTTACTGAAAAGAGGACTACAGTGTGGTAAACTCACACTATGTCATGTAGTACAGAATATTTTGGGGTTTGAGTATTAAGACCATAAAAATGGTTCAAGTGTCATCTCAGACAGTCTTGCCAATCTTTGTGATAGAATACTTAGCCATATTTGAAAATTAATCAAATGATCTGGCAAGGGTAAATATAATTTTCATTTATCCTTTTCTTTTATTCCATGAATACTTTTCACAGGATAGGCAAAACACATACAAAAATGAAAATATAAATATAAAAGTAACTATATAAGAGAAAGAATTATCTTTTGTACAACAATAATGACTTTCAAATCCATTCCTAGTAGTATGAATTAAGATTCAGAAAGTGACAAATGATTGCAGATTTTTGCTCAAGGTGTGAGTGCCAAGCTAATCTAATTGTGCCCAGAATATGCTCAGCATTTTTCTGCCACTGTGACTCTGCTTATGGTAGGTAAGAAAATGCTCCTGACATCCATCTATGGCTGGTAGGACTGATTTATCACAAAAAAAGCCTAAACTCTATCAGGACTTAAAATAAATATGTGGATATATATATATATATATATATATATATATATATATATATATATATATAATCTTGTTTGAGACTTCCATATTTGAAATAAGGTGTTTTGACAAATCAAGTGGGGTTCTAGGTAGATAATATTCTGAGCCTAATTATTTCCAAAATGAGATTTTGGAAATATTCTCCATATGGACATTTCTTATGCTGTCTATAAAAAGCCAAGGACACAGTATTTCCTAATGACATAAATCTGGAAATTATTGTCTGGAGCTCAGAACAGCTCAGGACAGATATGAATAACTCTGAGCCAACATCAAGGGTAAAGAGAAGTAACACAGAAATGTTGAAATTTCTTTCAATGGTTAAAAATAATGGATAAGGAGTTGGAAGACAGTTTTATAGAAGAATCAATCAGCATATCAAAAAGTAGTAAAAGTCAAATTTGCTTTGCATGTGATAATGCTCAGCTGAAAAAGACATCCCTGGAACCTTGATTTTTTTTTTTGCACACATTTGGAAATCAAAAAATGAAACAGCTACAAAAATATTGAGAGAGAGAAGGTTCTACAATCAAATAAACCTCTAACTTTGCAGCAAAGGGGGGAACAATGTTTTACAACCTACAGGAGTGGTGTGAACTAAAAGCTGGGGTTCTCTGAAGTGAGGACTTTTGTCAACATGCTTCCGGAATGCAACATGGCTCCAAGTGAAGCCTTAGAGAACCACTGCTTCCTTTTCTTTTTTCTTTTTTTCTTTTTCCTAGAGATACGACAAATAAAAAGAAACACAATGTGATTTTAGAAAAAAACTTTATTAAAAATTAATTGCCACTGTGGCTCCTGAAAAGATTCACGAGGCAGAGTCACGGCCTGGCAGGAGACAGAAACTGAGTAAGAGTTTGAAGTTGCTTTGTCTTTTATACTCTGAATTTAAACAAGTCAGAACTTGAACACAATGTGAGGGACAGCTGGCTGATGTTGATGTCTGGCCTCTGCAGAAGGGAAAGGACAGCTGGCCTTTTTGGCAAACTTTTTGATAGGCATGGTTGCTTATTTTGCAGCTTGGATCTTCAGAGGAAGGATAAGGGTCTCCTATTGACACACCTGAACCAGGCAGAAGAGTAAGTGAGGACATGTATTATTAAGCTGAATCATCTCTGATCTTAGCTCAGAAAAACTTTGTATATCAAAATCAAGATGTACTTCTCAGAACATGGCCCTCTACTTTTTATTTATATTTTAGCCAAGATATTCTGATTAACTTTCTTGTCAGCACTGTTGAATTAAACCACATTTTCAGTGGTGGGGTTTCTTCGATTTTTGGGGGGGGTTCTATCTTGCCTATTTTATTGAGTTATTATTTAGCTTAATTTATCTGTATCTTAGCAAAAGAAATTATCTGTATGTGGCAAAAGAAGTAGGGAAGTCAATTCACAGAGTAAAGAAATGGTATCACTATGTCCATAGAACAGGGGTATAAAATCCTGCTTATATTCCCCTTGATTACATTCAGACTGTATCATCCAACCTCTGCTCTCTACTTCTCTCCCTCACACTTTGGTACCATTCATTTCTATTTTGTTCAGAGAGGGCATTACATGTTTTCTCCATGTATCAGAGTAGGGGTAAACCACTTAAAATCAAGACTGCAGATGCTTCACCAGACCTCCTGATCACGATGACACTAAATAACATTCAGGTTAGCATGAAATCATGTCAGAACACCGGGACTCAGTCATAACTTCCAAATACAGATTTCCTGATTTTTCAAAACAATGTCCAGAGACCCTGATCATCAGACAGCAACCTCCAAGATGAGCAGTGAATTTCAATTCCTGGCAATATTAATCTAGAGCAATGGTTTTTAAAAAGGAGCTTCCTTTCTACTTAGATCTTCTAGGGAAATGCATATTACATACTTCTGTTCTTTGTCCAGAAGAGAACACAAAGCTCTTTAGGCAGACTAACAGCCTTGAAAAGCCAAGTTGGCATTTGGTGGATATTTAGATAAGATGTTCCTTAAAACTGGGGGTGCTGCCTTGACTATAATCCTCACATTTGGAAGACAGAAGCAACAGTATTGCCTCTTCTGGTTTGCAAGTTCAGGGTAAGCAGAAGCTCTACAGTGTATTGAGCTTAGCCTGGACTGCATAATGACTTCTAGTCCCTCTTGGCCAAGTAACATCAAGTCTGAAATTAAAACACTAATGACAACAAACTTTTTCTACTATATTCATTTACAATCTAAGAATCCACCAAATGCTACACAGTCAAATTCCCCTACATGTGATTAAAACATACTCAACTGAAGATAATAAATGTTTTTAAAATAATTTTCTGTTTATAAAAGATATATGACAATGGGGAAATATTACTCAATGAAAATACTGGTGTCGTGAGATTTGTAATATCCAATGCTTTTTGTGTGTTTGCCTTGTAAGCTCTTCTGCTCTGTAGGAGATCCAGGTTAACACCAAAGTCTTTGTCCTTATTATACATATATAGTTCATTATCCTATACAGCAAAAACCCAGCCCACCCGGCTCTGACAGTACTTGGACATCGCTACCTTTAAAAGCTAACAGTGAAGTACACTCTATTCATTTTAACATCTTGCTTCATAGAATGAAAAGCTAGAAAATGTATAAAATGATTTAACAACTTTGGGGGAAAGTGGGTATTATCCTTCAATAGATAAATCTCAAGCATACGTCCCAGAAATTTCACTCCAAGGCATATACAGAGGTAAATGTTTTTACATGTTAACAATTGTCAGATAAAAACCTATGTGCTATCATCATCAGTATTCTTGAAAAATGCCTATACTGTATATACATAAAAGAATGAGACAAATAGAACCAATTCTCATGCATGAAAAGCATGGTTAAACCAGATTAGGCTATAGAAGAATTACAAAAACAAACAAACAAACAAACCTACGTACAACATTTTATCCATTCATAAATTCAAGCCAATTAAATTTTCATTTAAAATAAATGATAAATATAAGGTACAGGCTGCTGTTTATCTTGAGAGGAGAAAGAGACATAACATAATGTGACATAAGAGGAGGTGTATGTGGTTTGATGTAGGTTAATATTAAAAAGAACAAGAGCTCATCTTTTCTTATTGCATCATTAGAGCTATTAAATTTAACACATAGACATGGTGATAAAGAGGGTCTCTCACAGAGGAGTAACAGAAGCCATCTGTAGAAAGGAATAACAGCTACTTAAAGGTTGTGAACTCTGCAGTCAATGGATGGTCATGATACTGTAACTCAAACTCTTCATAAGAAAAGGCTATGCTCTTTAAATGCATTGTATTGACATTTAAGTTGCTCCCTTATACTTTATCAAGTTAGCATCATTACAAAAATCTACCCTAAAATGTTAGAAGTTTCCACTTACCACCTAAGTTTCCCAACATAGTAAATTTTTACAATCTGAAGGCGACTGAAAAAAAGTGTTTTCCCTTCAGAATCTCCAGAATTAAAATGATAGCTTGTACGTTATTTTAAATAGAAGCATAGTGCTTAAATGAGCTAGAGAAAACCATCTCAAATACATGCTCAATTATGTTTAATTTCAGATATCTTTAAAGTTCCTTTTACATCTAAGAAAGAAAGCATGATGCATTTTTCAAACATTTCAACTTTTAAATTTCTAGTTATATTCTTTAGTCCCAAATTGGTCAGATAAAATATTTCACTCTGGATTCACAGCCTAATTTCAATGTTATTAATACTATGATATGCACAATCTTAATTTTGAACAGTTATATAAAATTTTGGGTACAAACTTTCATTTTGTTAAGGAATTCCCTTCAGTTTAACAAGATTCCATGATTAGCAAACTACTATGAGAGAATGACAAAAGAGGCTTACTACAAGAATTTGCTTAGCCATACTGTTCTTGCCAGATTAAAAGTTAAGTATAAAAGAGTAATTTTAATTACCAGACTTTGTCATTAAATTGTGGGAAAGCTTTTAGATGGTTTTCTTTAATACTTTTTAATGATAAAAATTGGGGTAAACTGGAGAAAGAGATACAAGAGACCTTCAGGGAATTATAATATAAAATATCATTAGACTTAAAAAAAAGATTCCTCCAAAATCTAATTCAGGTGCATTACTAACAGGTCTTGTGATTTTGTGTAAGTTCCATATATACTTCCCCTTATTTTCTTCAAACATAAATTAAGTTTTTACAGAGCAATTTTCAAGTGTTCTAGAAGCTTAAACACCACGATTTTAATGCCTTTGGCCTGAAGGAGAAAAACAAGACATTCGTAACACTTCATTGGGCATATTCTTTTATGATTCAATAAAATGTTGGTACACTTTATTGGCTTGATCTAATTTAAGATTGTAATACTTGTGCTTGTTTTTCAGTCTAAACCCACCACATTTGGCAAAAACTGAAAACATTTTTACAAATTCTCAAGTATTATCTAAAGCACTATTCATAGTGTTTTTTTTTCAAAAAATGTATTAAACTAGAAGGTTAGACAGAGTTATTTTATGTTACATGTCAGACGGAAACAATGCCTTGCTCTAAAAAGTGTAAAGAGAGTAATTATGGCTGTGTAGCTGTCATGGCCCAACTTCATCATATGCAAAGACCAGGCAATATCAAGGTAGCTTTCATGAATCTTAGGTTTCTTCATCAGTAACTCAGTTCTCTGAAGAGTTTCTGGGTAGGATACAGTACTATGTGTAGCAAAGGAAGATGCTTTATTGGTAAGAGCATGGTGAGATGTCACAGTGAATCCCCTCATTTTCAAGCATATATGAATGTATACTTTCTGTGATGTTAGTATGTGGACAGGCATTTGATGGTGTTAATCCACAATGCACACTATGATGTTAATTCCTATACACTTCATGATATTAATTTAATTGATTATCATTCTTCTAAACACAAGTGTCTCCAATTATCCATTCATGATTATGCCTAATTCTCCAGCATTGTGGTTCTTATCAAAGCATATTTTTTATTTCTGTGTATTTTTAGTATACACCTGTTACTTGCATGTTCCCAATTTGGTTCTACTAAAAAATATGTATCATATGGGAATCTTCACAGGTTTCAAGACATGTGAGCCATTTCCTCATCCAAGTTCACAAAAGTAACAAAACACCTAGAAAGGATATATATGTACCCACTGCAAAGTGAGAAAAAAATGTATCGGAAATCCTTTAAATAGAATTCAAGATCAGTGTTATATTCTTAAGCACTAATATTAGAATAGACAGCTGCTAATCTTCAAATCCATATTCAAAGTTTTTAAATTATCCTGTCATCTCTGAAAAAGTTCCATATCTATTGAATATCAACTCTTTCTTTTAAGCTAACATGTGAAAACCACCTTTTTTTCTTTAACAAATCTTTTTTGTTAGCTAGCAGCAATTTAACCTTGTAAGTTACTCCAATTTTAAACAATTTTGTAAATAACTGTCTATAATTTTAAGCTGAAGAAAGTATAACAAATCTAAGGACTAGAATCTGTACATCATTAAATAGGTTAATTTTAAAATAGCTTTAAAATTGTTCCAACTATTGCAGAACTTGTGTTCATTTTAACGGGAGGGATGACACACCCCTCTCACACTTCTCTTTCTCCAATGTCTCCCATTTTCATATATGTCCACTTGTATTTGTCTTTGATTCATTCACTATTGCTCACCCTGAGATGAGCTACTATATAAGTGGCATTCCTCTCTGGTGTGCAAACATCAACCCTATGATCAGCACCTTACCTAATACAGACCTTTTCTAAAATTGGACAGTGAACCAGGAAAATCAAAGGCATACAGTACAACCACAAAAGCCTTTCAACTTAGAAAGGTTAAAAGTAAAGCCCAAAATTGTATGTGGAATGGCACGTGCAAACATAAAGTGTAATTCTTGCTGAGGGTGACATGGTGTTCGGGGCTAGATGATGTAGAAGAAGGTCAGTGAAATGACTAGCTCTCAGAAGGGGGAACTAAAGAGAAGCACATCCAGATAGAATTCTACCAAGCCAAAGCTCCACAGATGTACACAAAAATCAAGAGGTCTTGCTCCCTTGCTTTGTTTCTTTCACAATTTCACAATATTTTCACAATGCCAAACCTAGCAGCTGAAGCTAGTAGAAGCCAGACGTCTTCACAACAGTCTCCCATGTCCTGTACCATCTCCTCCCACATATTTTTCACAACCCGTTTGCTCCTCAGCTCTCTACTACATTTGCTTCCATTACGATGGGAGTAGACAGAATAAACTAAACTCCTCACCGTGACAGCTCCATAGAAGTCAAAATGCCACCAAATGTATACCTCTTTTTGCGTCATTGCAATGTCTTAAATGGAAAATTCTACATCTAACCCTCAGGTAGCACATTCCAGCAAAAACACAAGTGAGCTAAAACTACTGTATGAAATTATTTTCAGGCTCTGCGCATAAAATGCATATACAATGTAAATGAATTTCTAGTTTAGACTTGGGTTGCATACCCAGGATAGCTCATTATACATTTGCGAAATTTCAAAACCTGCAGAAGTATGAAATCTTTTAGTCTGAAGCATTGTGGATAAGGCGTATTCCTAACTTGATTTTTTCCCCCTTGCCTTTCTTTAAACATCATTCTGGCAACCTTACCTTCATTCCATTCCTTGCACTGATCTCCAGCTTAAATGCATTCCTCTTTAAAGGACGTTATCTAGCCCTTTCCAAAATAGCAAATGTCTCAATTCAATTCATTTCTTTCACAGACCTTATCACAAATTGGTGTTATATTGTCTATGTGTTTCTTTTCTGTCTGTCTCACAAGTGTAGTCCTGCATGTTTCTTAGCATTGGGAAGTTGGGTGTAGTTTACTACTATAGATAATTGTTGGAGTGATATTTTGTGCAGTGTAAAAAGCTTACCCTTGTGTTATGCAAATGCTGATTTCTGTGCCAGTGCAGATCTGATTACAAGCTGGACTTCGGTATTGTCATTGTTATGAAGCATCTCCTGCCTTCATATTTGTAATCATTGTTTTCTATCAGTTTCTGATTGGGTAAATGAAGAGCTGAGTGTCCAATAATTGAGCTAGAGAGTTAAGGCGGGACTTCTGGGTGGTAGGGGTTCAGGTGGAGAGCAGAAAGAAAGAGGAGTGTGGATGAAGAATCAGGTGTCAGGACTAGACTAAGATGGCAGATAACAGGCAAGGCCAGTAATGTGAGGTTAGAATAGCTGAATATCTGCCCAGCTACAGTGCCCTAAGCTTATAATAAACATATAAGGTCTCCAAGTTATTATTCAGAGCAAGGGCAAGCATAGAAAAATCATAGGCTTCCCCTTCTCTGCAAAGAAGGAGAGAGGAATACAGGAGCTATATAAGGGTTGGACTTGGGTGAGTGGAGAGGGAACTGTGATCAGGTTGTAAAGTGATTGAATATGATTGAATACATAAATAAAGATGGGGGAAACCCACAGTTACAGCCAACGATTTGTTTAAAAAGGGTGGGGGCTCAACAGACATGATGAACTAAGTTGAACTCTGTGGGCCACATTTTGATTGCCTGGGAATATATGATACTGGTATTACTCGAATTTCCAAAATTAGTGTGACTGGTACTCCTCAAAGTGAAGACAATGAGAAGCATAAGCAACTTAGAGCCTTTTACTGGAGAGGTGGGGGAAGGACAATTTTCAGTTTTAGAACAAAGCCTTCCCATCCTATCTGACATTATTTCAGCTTACATCCTACTCTGTCTTTTTTTTTTTCATTATTAACTTCTGGTAACTCATTCCCCTCTCCCCGCCCCCCACACACTTTAGTTCTTTACATAACAGACTTGTCAAAACTTCCAAGGCAAACTGATTGTACTATATGAACATAGGCATCTGTATTCTCATTTACAACTGTGAACTGCTTTTTGGAGTCTTGAAAACATTTTTATTAATTCTTTAAGAATTTCAGACCTTGTATTTTGATCACATTCTCCTGACCTATCTCCCCCTAGATCGAACCCTCATTCTATACTCACCCAATTCTGTGTCCTCATTCATTAATTTTAAACTTATCTTAATCCTTAAAAAGTGAATTTCTTTTTATTAAACAGGTGTTTTGACCAAGCCACAAGAATCCAGACTGTTTGATAGAACTCCAGGCAGCAGTTCACTACTTTTAGGCAAATCAGTAGACTTGGATGAAAAAAAAAGTTTTGCCAGCTTGTGCTAGTAGGTAAGAGATAAAGTACCTTTACTGACAAAGAGTCATAAAGATAACCTTCAGTCCAAAGGTTCCTTCAAGAGCTAATACTCAAACTTGAACTGTGCTTAAAAGAAAAAGATGAGTTCCTGATTGACTTATAGAATGTATCTCCTTCTGCTCCCCAGGGGCATCTGCTACTTACCCAGTGTTCAGCAGAGGAAGCAGATTAAGGAAATAGCCAAGGACAACTACTAATGGAAACCTCTGCAGAACTAGTGATAGATAATAAACTGGAGACATTTCATAGTATTTCACAGTAAAAAAGAAAAGAGGAGGAGAAGGAGGAGGAAGAAGAGGAACAAGAACAAGAGGAAGATGCATAAGAAGAAAAAGAAGAAAAGAGAAGAAGGGCAGGCAGAGAGAGGCACTGAAAGAGAGGGAGAGAGAAGGGCACCAGAGAGAGAAGAGAAAGATGGGTTGTGATTCATTAGAAGACCAAATCTCAAACAATAAATTTAAATAGTTTTGACATTAAACAAAGCACAGGTTTGACTCTGATTAGTATATTTTTTCCTGTTGTGAACTGCTCCATGCTTAAGGATCTCTCTGCCGGTGTGTGTATCATCTTATTCCTCAACATATTAGCACAGATCACTTTTAGGTTTGAGCAGTGATAGAGAAAAAACTTACTCCTCACTCAGTATGCACTCACAACTCAAAAGCCATTGAATCTAGTTAGGAAAGAAAGAAAGAAAATCAGAAGATGTATAAAAAAATGGCACTAAGTTCAAGAGTAAATGCAAACAGACATGATGCAGGTCTGGGAGGCTGAGGCTTAATGAAGGTCGGGGGAAAAGGGCTGGCTCTCAGAAGGGGAAGCTAAAGGAAAAACAGTCAGACTCCGCTGAATCACCGAACACCAAATGTGAACAAAAATCAAGGAATGGTGCTGCACTCCTATTCTTTTCAGTGCTACGGTGGCAGACAATATCCCACACCACCAAATCTGCACCGTCCCTGTCTTTCTGCTTCTGGGTTACCTCACGCAGGATGATCTTTTCTAGTGTCATTCATTGCCTTGCCGGCAAATTGCATGGTTTCCTTGTTTTTAGTAGCTGAGTAAGAGACCAACAATACTAAAAATATCTGAGCCCAAGAGGTTCTGCAGAGACTGATACACCAATCAAGGACCATGCATGGAGAGGACCTAGACCCCCTGCTCAGTCTCCACGTGGATTCCCAAGTAAGGGGAGCCTGGGCTGCCTCTGTCTTGAACTAGGTTGCCTGTTGTTTGATCATTTGCCCCTGGTGATGTAGCCTTACCAGGCCACAGAGGAAGAAGATC
Organism: Pachyuromys duprasi; assembly: GCA_028658305.1. NCBI lineage: Eukaryota > Metazoa > Chordata > Mammalia > Rodentia > Muridae > Pachyuromys > Pachyuromys duprasi. Next base: position 28,682,886 of record CM053763.1, read on the forward strand.
TAAGCAGTCCTGATGAGACTTGATAAGCTATTGGCATATGGCAAAGGAGGAGAACTCCTCCTTTCAGTAGACTAGGGGAAGAGAATGGGGGGAAGATGGAGGGAGGGTGGGACTGGGAGGAGTTGAGGGAGGGGGCTTCAATCAGGATATGAAATGAATAAATTGTAAAAAAAATTAAAATTAAAAAGAAAAGAAACAATGCCTTTTTCCTTCTCTCCTGCTCTCCCTTTTTACTTCTTTCCCTCTCTCTTCCCGTGTCTACCACCCTTCCTTCATGTATGCACACAGATATACACAAACATTTATGTATGGAGGGGATACAGTAAAGAAACTGCCAACAGGACTCCTCCATTATTAGGGAAGGTGTTTATTATAAGTGTGTGTGTGTGTGTGTGTGTGTGTGTGTGTGAGAGAGAGAGAGAGAGAGAGAGAGAGAGACAGAGAGAGAGACAGAGAGAGACAGAGAGAGACAGAGAGACAGAGAATCCAGAGGCATCTTTAAGAGTCCAGAGCAGAGAACGAAATACGTGAATTGAACATGGCCAGGTAGGGAAGCATCATAGTAAGGAAGAACAGCAGAGATAGTGATATGGCAAGATACAGAGAACAGAGCAAAGTGAGAGAGAATGTGAGTAACTAGGAGTAAGGAGAGAATAGTGAACAAAGCCAGGCTTTCGGAAGGAGGAGTAGCTGGGGAGGGTGAAGCCCTTGAGCCTGAGGGAGTTTAGAGTACAGGAGCAGGTGAGAAGGGCTAGGGCTGTTTTGTGGACTTCTAAATATATAGCAAGTACTTGTAATACTGAGGGGTTTAGAGTCCAGCATGGATTTTGATATGCTAATAGGTGACACAGGTAGCCATATGTCCCTTCTGCCACAAGTAAGGAAAATGACTCCTTTGGGCAGATGGGAGCTGGTTTCACAATTTCCTGAGGAATGCTGGTTTTTATGTAACCTCCAGAAATCCTCCTATAGTCTAAAGCTGAACTCATTTTTGTATAGTTGGACAGCCTGTGCCATAACAATGTGTGTGTGCATGTGTGTGTGTGTTCATAATATGAGATATATGTAGAGGAAATGAATTATTATAGCTGTAACAGAAAAACAACACTTCTTCACAGTGAGTTTCCCTCACTGTTCTTATTCTTTCAATGAAAGAGAACTTAACGTTCTCAGGAATTTACAAGCCAACTATTTTAAGGTAATTTAGGCAACATAATTGCTTGATTTTCATTTGCATCAAGCCAGGTACCATTAATTAGTTTGCTCCAAGTGGCCTAAAAGTTCACTGGAGGAGAATATGCAGCCCTGCGATAGTGATTGTGTGCTTTCATGATCCACCCCAGGGATGGATAAATAAGGGCAGAGGCTGCAGTGAAATTCACACAGACCAGCAAAGATGATATAGACATGAACAGTGACCTAAGGGTTCATAACCAGGGTGGGAAGATGAACTGTATTGATGAAGTAAATAGGCTACTTACTTATCCATCTCTTCTTTATAGCATTAAAAACCTTAGATAATCATTACAACACATTTCCAGATACATTTGGATTCTCCAGTATTAAAAATTGATAACTGAAAGTTCAAAAATTACTGCTACAATTTCATTGTGTGAATTATGGGCAATCTACAAAATTATCATATGTCTAAACTGAGAGACTTTTTATAAAAGCACATGTTTCTTTCTCTAGGAATTCAGCAACCAGGTAATAAGAAGTTTGAACTTCAAAGCCAGGTATGGTGGCACAAGTCTGTGATCCCAGCACTTGGGAGGTAGAGAAAGAAGAATCAGGAGTGCAGGGTCATCTTCAGCTACCTCCCGAGTCCGAGGCCAGCCTGGACTACAACAAAACAAAAACTTCAAACAAAAGGAGATGTAAGCTTCAGAAGCTCATCCAAAAACAAATAGAAGTGGTGCAGAGAAGAGCTTGTGGTGCCATCACGGCCAGCCTGAACCACCAGCAACCATGTAAAACAGCTTCATAGAGGAGGATTTATCATCTCAGCAAGGCCCACCTGCAGAGAGACACTGTCTCAAAAAACATAGTGAAGAGCCATGAGGATGAAAATAAACACACACACACACACACACACACACACACACGGGGGCAGGGGAGACTGATAAATAACATAGAGAGGAAACCACAGAAATAAGTGATTTGACTCTAAAAATAAAATAAGTATTTAAAAAGTCAATTAGTTTTTCTCAAGAGGATCTGAGACTGGGAAAGGAAAGCTTAGCAGACACACTGGAAATCTGAGTGTCCCCTTCTCACTCACATATTTTTCTGGCACACTCCCATCTGGAAGCCAAGTGGAAACTGGACTTTCACATTTTAGATGCTAAAATATATAATTTAAAAAATGTAATCAGATATTATTTCTAATTCAAAATAAAGAGTAAAATATAGTGAAACAATTTAAGATTTATCTTTGATGCAGAAGAGCAAATACATATATCTTATTTCTCTGTATTTCTTTAAAAGTCCATATCAACAGTCTGATAATTCCCCTATAAAGAACTTTTTATAAATGCTAAAGCATACTGAAATAAAAACAAGCGCTATCTGGAGAATTGTTCTTCACCAGAAAGATAAGTCTGTGTGTCTCTCACCTTTAAGGATTTTCAGATGAACGCAGTAGCGATATTCTGCACAAAGAGCACACTCGGGAATATGACTCTGTGCATTTCTCAGTCAGAATACTAGAAGTTTGTGAATAAATTTTGCAAATTACCTGCCTAGCATTCCCAAAACCTATGTAACCTACACAGTATCAGGTAGTAGAGAGATGTTATTTAAAAGTACATTCCTATGACTTTGAGGTCAGCATGGTCCACAGTCATGTGACTATAGACTGTCCAGTGAGCTCCAGGTCAACACTGAGGTAGGTACTGAGACCCTATTTCACGAAACACAGCATCTCCATTCTTCTTCTCAGTAGTACATATCTCTAAAACTGTCCTGTTTGGTAGATATGATCATATACATGTGATAAATTTGTCTCAAGTTATGCCTTTCTAAGATAATAACTCATTGTTTGAAATTTTGCAACAAAAGTATATTGCTTTGCTTTCTCCTCCTCTTTTATAAAATAATTTTTAATCTGATACTGAGACAAAAATTAAGGATTCTCTTTTGCTATGTATGCCCTTTACCATTGGGCTAACTCATTTATTCTTTTTCTCAGAAGCGAAATTTTCGGATGATGGCACATGCCTAGAATCTCAAAATTTGGGATGTGGATGCAGGTCAATCAGGAGTTCAAGACCAGCTTCAGATACACAGTGGGTTTGAAGTCATCTGGTCTACAAGGGACCTTGTCTCAGAAAAAAATGTAATGAACTAAAACTATTAAAATTGAAATACAATAGGGGTATTTTTAAGGCTTTAGAAACAGATGCTCTCACACCATTATTGACGAATAGAGCTATAATTCTTTGTTATTTTTCTTTAATTTTTTTCATATTTGCTCAGAAATCAGAATGGCATTCATGTAGATAAAAATCACAGCCTGAGCTTTACAGAAATGCCTCATAGCCACTTTTATTCATTCCCATATAAAATTTTTGATGAAAACAACTTGGTTTTATGATGAAAGAAGAGGAATGGACCACAAGAATTATATTTCTGAACTTCTTGGAACTTCATATTACGAAGAATATGAGAAAACATGACTGATAACCCAAATGCTCCCTAAGATAGCATTAATTAATTACGTCTTTAGTTGCTACCTGGGATCGCTTCCATTCACAAGTCAGAGCATGAAGTAGAGTTGGAAACTGAGGCTCAACTTAAGAGAATCAATTTCACAAAGCAACTTCTAATTATTATTAGGAAGCACTTAGAAACTTTGCAAACTCGGCATTATTCAAGCACTTCCGCCCTGGTAGAACAGACCAACTGCATATGATCTCCAAACCACTTCCAAAGAGGATCTTACACTATGGAAAGGGAGCGCAGAGGGAGGGTTGGGAGATAGCCCTCTGGTCCTGCGTCAGTCAACAAATATGCTCAAAAAGGAGGGATGAGATGAGAAACTGATACACACATTACTCAATCTAAACATAAAAGAGTTCCCCCCCGATAATCTCTTATTGATATTTTTCAATGTTTTCTGCTTTCACTAATACAAGATGAGTATCCTTGAAACTATATTCATTTCACTGGCAGATTAGACACTTTCATAATAAACATGACCATGCTATAATCTATGATGAAAGAAGCAAAAAGTGATGATATCAATACAATAGTCTTAACGCAGATACACTGAGTTCTTCAAACACAAAAATCACCAGGATGTAGTCTACAGAGACCTCAGAAGTAGCAGTTGATTCTAGCAGACCAGGATCAGAACATCCTTGGTTACTTTCTTTGTCTTGGGAGCATAGTATTTATATCAGGTGATCCTTCTGACAATATCATGTGGGATATCAGTTTCACATCTAATATCATCAATTAATAAATGTTAACTTCATTAAAAATAATAGCCACATAAAGAGAACTGAGAAAGTCTGGTATAAAGCTCTTGAACATCTATCAGACATAGCCTGGCAGCTGCTGAAACTACTGAATATTTTCCAGAAAGTTTATGCTGAAGCTCCTAAAGTTGCAGCATAAAAGATCAAGTCAATCACGGGTGTGTTACAACCCTTACATTCTTAAGTAACATAGACCACAAGGCTACTAACAATAAGACACATAAAAACACAAGGCAGTTGAGAATCTATGTGTTCAAGCAATTAAAATACTACAAACACATTACGATAAGGAACTGCTGATAGTATCCTGAGAGAATGTTGTATATTATATAAAGCATTGGCTTTGCTAAATGTTCAGGTTTACTCTCGATTTGATATTACAAGTTGGAGTGCTGTTTTTCTATCTGAGTCATTAATTAGCTTAATCTCTTAAAAAACAAAATTTCTAACTTCAGTAAAACTTAAAAATCAAGCCTTAAAAATCAAGCTCCCATGTTGCTTCCAAGTTCTAGAAAGTATGTGTATTTAACTGTTCCTACCTGCTTACCTACAGGACAAACAGAGGTAACTGGTTTCTTATGTATATTCAATTTAGTTTCTTAAATCATTCACAAGAGAATGCTAATGAGCATCTAATTTCTATAATAAATCTTATCATTAATAGTAACATAGCCCCATTTTCCCAGAAAGTAAGCATTTATTTCAAGATAGAGTAAGAATTGGAAGTTGTCCCCAAAACAAATGGTAACATTAACTTCTCAAGTCTCGAATGAAGATTTCAGCTCCTTAAAATTAGCATTTTGTCCCCATTCCTTGTAATGATACCCACATTCAACCATATAGGTAATATGTAACCTTAAATGACTCACTGAGCTCTCACAAAAAACCTACACACCACCAAAATTTTAAGAGTGTACTGCCTTTTCATAGTTCCTCCTTTGTTTTTTTTCTTAACATAGATCTTCTTTAGTACAGTTCAAATGTGAAATCATGATAGCAATTCCCACTACCTGATTGTCCTTTCGTGATTCCACAAGACAAGACAAAAAATAAAATAAACATAAGTCTTTCGAGAAAGGGTTAGCACCTGTAATGCTCGGCTGCATCCTCTCTTATCTGTCACAAAATAACCAACAGGCTAAAGGGAAAGAAAAGCAAAAGGATGCAGGTCCCATTCATTTATTTTTTAAAAAGCTATAATTATATCCTCAAAGATATGTGATACTTAATCAAAATCCAAAACACTCTATTTCATTTTAGCCAGTCTCTTCATTAACTCAGCCAAAAATTCCTCTCATAAAAACATATTCCACTAGTTGGCCATATAACATGAGAAATTCTGTTCAGTACAATATGTCCAATAAAATTAAGTTGGCTTTAACCACAATGTCATTTAAATAAGCCAATTAAATGAGCCAGAAAGACAAAACTGAAAATACAGCCTTGGGAATAACTTTTTTTTTCCTTAGAGCCATTACCAAATCCTTCCTATGCTGATTACCTAGGCAAGAAAGGTAGCCCAGAGCTAAAGAAAGAGCAGTGATATCTCTCCAAGGATTATCTAAGAACTCATAAAACCTAGCTGGCTCATTCCAGTTTATTTTAGTAGTTTTTCTACTATGGCAAGAGTTGCTACTTTTCTGCAGTAGATTAACGCTTATAATCATTCCACACAATTCTTTTTTATAATACCTAAAGAAAAATTAATTCTTTCCTTAAAAGTCAGTCCATTTCAGAAAACATGAATTCAGCATATATTCCTTCGGTTTGTAAAACTTCGTGCCCTCAAATAAAGGAATGAAGGAAAGAATTCTAGAATAAATTCGGAACCCAAAATTCTACACTGCAACTGGCCTATGCTAACCATTAATCACACAGACACTGCTCTGCCTTTCATATGTATTTGATGGACAATCTGTAGACTTTTGCCTGATAGGTTCCATCACCTCTGAAAACTGTAGAGATGACAGCCATATGCTTCTTTAAAAGAAAAAAAAAAAGGCAAACCTAGACTTTCAAATATTACCTTTTGTGTAGTTGACCAGTTTCCCATCTGATATTCTAAGTATAACATATTAGTCATAATGAAAACGAACATGATAAAATACTGATATATTACAAAATACTTTGAAAATAGTTTCTACAATTTTTATTATAATGTGGAATTAGCCAGGATTTTAGGTTGAAAACACATCCACCCACATATATTTATTAGTCTGTTAATTCTGTTGTCACTTTCTAGTATCAATACTTAATATTTGCCTGCAACTCCCTGGTCCTTTCAATCTTTTTGTCATACCCATTTCACAGATCAAAATATATTTTCCAAATCTTTATCAATAAATAGTGCTTTCATAAATCTATTAAGAGAAAGGCCTTAAGAGATTCAGTCAACCCGCCATGTCCAATCTCTATCCCATTTCCTACAATGGCACCTACCCCAGCGTTGTCATGGTGACGATGGTGTACCAGAAGGCAGCAGGGATGCTGGTGAACTTGCTTGCTGAAGAGCCCTTCTCTGCGTAGAACATTACCGTGGCGAAAATTATGATAGCCATTGTAAGAGAAAAGAGCAAGAAGCCCAATTCTGAGGCACAGCTCTTCAGCGTGTACCCCAGTATACGCAGGCCTTGAGAGTGGCGGGAAAACTTAAAGATCCTGAAGACTCGAAAGACTCGGAGTGTGACAAATGCTCCACTGACATCCTCATTGTCTGTCATCACCAGCCCAATGTAATAGGGCAGGATGGCCACCACATCGATGATGCTCATGACACTTCGCACAAAACGGTACCGACTAGGCGCTGCGGCCAGGCGAAGCAAGTACTCAACAGTAAAGATCATGACGCAGGCGGTGTCCAAGCAGAAGAAGGCCACGGCATACCGTTCCCCGCAAGGCAGTTCTTTTATGTGGCCTGGGCTAGACCCACATGGCACTGTTTCCACCACATTGGCTATGACTGAGACGGCAATGAAGAACCCAGTCACATAGTAGAACACCAGGGCCATGGTGCTGGTGTGGGGGTTCTCAAAGGCCCGCCAGACCCTCTGTCTAGCGGTCATGGTGGGCAGCGCACTCTCTCCGGTGTTGTCAGGGTCAGCATCATCCTGCAGGCGCTCTGCATTCTCCCGCCTGCGGTCCTTGTACTCCTCATAACAGCAGTCGCCAATGATTTCTGGGATGAGGCCGAAGAAGGCCAGTTCTTCATCATAAGCCGAGATGCACTCATGGCGGGGATAGTGAAGCTTCCCCGTACGGTAGAAATTGAGGATGTGGCGGAAGATGTCAGGGTCACGGTCAAAAAAATATTGTTGGGTCTCTGGGTGGTAGAAAAAGTCTCTCTCAGAACTACCCAGCAGAGTGTCTGGGTACCGTTCCAGCGTGTCCTGCCATGTCTGGAAACGGGTGCCGCTCACATTCAGCACGATCAAGGCATCCTGACTCCTTTTCCTCTCCTGCCTTGGGGGAGCCGGCATAGGCCCTGAGGCAACAGGCATCCACCCAATGGCGGCTGCCCTGGCAAAGGGCAGCCATGCTGCAACTCCGGCCGCCATGTTGTCTGGAAGCGTAGGTCACAAGGATGATCAGGGGCCCCCAAAGTACCACAGTGAAAGGAACCCAATGCCACACTTCTTCACACCAAACAAGACACTGGGCAACACTGTTCACAGGAGCGCGGTTCTTCCGAGGTGGCGCAGGTAAGTCGCAGTTCTCAGAGGGCCAGGTCTCTCTCACAGACAAGTGTTTGGAATACTAGGAAAAGCACACAGTGACCTAAAAATCTCTCTCCGTAGAGCCTAAACAAATCTCTGCCAACAGTTGGATCAGGGCACCTCCTGGCACATGTAAGCACACAGGTGACTTAAGAAGCAGCCGCTTCCTCAAACAGGTGTCTGAGCTTCTCCCCTGACAGTCTGGTGGATGTGGGGTCAGTGTACAGAGCAGGAGAGCAGAAGCAGGGAAAGTCACCCAGTGCCAGTCTCTTAGAAGAAAGAACCCTTTTCACCTTTCCTTTTTTTTTTTTCTTTTTTTTTGTTTTTTGCTGAAGTAGTCCTTCCCGCCAAAGGCGTCTCAAAGAGACGACCTGTTGTCGCAGCTCCGGAGATGCGGCCGGAGCCGCCGCCGTCCCGGGTCCCTCGGAGTCCGCTCGCCACCTCCACGTACTCTGGCTGCGTGTGCGGGCAGAGATGGAGGTGAAGTGCAGAGCTCGCGGCGGGGGGCGTCGGTCCGGAGCCCTCTCTCCCCCGCGTCGACAGGCACCCTCCGCGCCAGCCAAGAGCGGTCGGTCGCCCGGTGGGCCCCTTCACTCTCTGGTCAAGTTCAGCTCAGGTGCAGCGTGGCGGCTACAGAGCCCGGGAGCTGGCAGCCGCCGCCGCCGTGGCGGCAGCAGCATCTGCCTCCGCGCACAACGCGCCGCGCCCGCGGTACATACCTGGCAAAGTGCGCGCCGGGGCTGAGTTGCATAGAGACTTTGCCGTCGCCTTGCACCCGGAAAAGGAAAGGGAGAGCCAGCGGCTCCCGAGCAGCCAGATCCCAGGCTCCCGGGGAGCATAAATAAAGCTCTGGCGAGCTCCCCGTCCCCTTCCCCCACCCTCCGTGCCTCCCTCCTCCTTGTCACCTTCCCAAAAGCCAGGCGCAGGCAGGCAGAGCCAACAGCAACAAGTTCAAAAAGGTGCGGGGGAGGCGAGCCGCCCAGACCACTCGCTCCTGCCAACTTACTGCGCGGCCGGCATCCCCGGGGTCGGGGCGCTGCGGGGCTGCGGGGCGCCGGGACTGCGGGGCCGCCGGGCTGCGGGGCGGGCGCTGGCGGCGCGGGGCCGGGGCCGAGGCGGGAGCGGGCTGGCGTCCGGGCGCGGAGGCAGGAGGCGCTCGGCGGCGGCGCGGGGGCGCGAGAGGGCTGCTCGCCGCTTCCCCGCCAGTGGGTGGTCCCGCATCTCCCCCGAGCTCCGCGCGCAGCTTCGCCCGTGCGGCCGGCGGAGAAGCAGGCAAGGGAGCGAGAGCCGCACGCACGCCCCGCCGCGCAGGTTAGGCGAAGGCGTCTCCTGCCATTCCCTCGCCTTGACCTTTCTCCGCCCCCGCCCCCTCGGGCTCCTCTCGCTCCACCCTAGCCACCCACCAACCCCGGCGCCAAATGTCACCGAGGGAGAGCATCCAGGTGGTTCTGCCCCGGGGATGAGCGAGCCTCGGAGGAACAAAGGGAGGCTTCGAGGCGCCTGGCCGCGGCTGCTTGGTGGAAGAGAGGAGGAAGGGGACCGGTGGCTTACTGCTGCCTCCGGAGCCCCGGTTCCAGATGAGCGTGGGAAAGGGGGGCAAAAGAAAAAAAATAGAGAAAAGCTGGAAAGGCGGGTGAGCGGAGCGGAACGCGAAGGAATTGGTTGCCTTTGGGGGGCGACTGGGTCGCAAAACCTGCAAAGCTCCGCGGCAGAATTTTTAAGTGATTCCCCCTTCTTCTCCTTATGTTTTTTCAATATTATTTTTGTTCAAAACAGATGTTAACGTCACTAAGGGTAATATATTACCCGTCCAACTTGCCGGAAAAGTCAGGCAAGTCTCCTCTGGCTAGGTCCTGCTACAACTCCTTTCCTGTCCTTTGCAAATGACAGGAGAATTTAGACCCTTTTCTAAATGTCAGCGTGCAGAGGCGTGCGTCCCTAAGAGTGTGTGTGTGTCTTCATGCTCTTTGCACATCCCTGCGCAAATCTAAAACGGTCAAAGGAGGAAAAGGTGTCCGGGTGAGGGTGATTGATGTGAGGAGAGACAGGAAAATTGTAGTGGCCAACCGATTTTGGTTTTAGTGTACCCCGCCCCCAGTCATTAGGTGTCTTCCTTAAAACCAAGCTTTTAACACCCATAGCCACTAGATGGCGTGAGTGGCGAGAAGTTAAATCTACATCTAAGGTAACTGCTACAGAAAGCCAAAGGAGCTGAAATTTTTACTGATTCAATGGGGAATCCAGTGTTCGTTTGAGACTATTGAGGCTTCAGACTGCATTTTGATGGACATGGAATCCAACGTAGAGTTTCCTGTTCAAAGTTTGTGAAAATTTCATCTGAAGTAACAAACCATTTGAGCAAAATCATCAAGATCGTTGGAAAAATGAGGTTCATGTTTGCTCATTAAGAAGAGGGGCCCTGACTTCTACATGAAAACTTTTTAAGGCTTTGTTTGCTTGCCTTTGGTTTGGAAAGTGAGTTGTGATGTACTATACAGAAATTGACTCCCAAGAGATCATAGGCTTGATGTGTCTACTTTAAAAGGGTGCCCAGAGAGAACCAATGAACTTCAAGTATAGAAAAACATCAGAGAATGAGAATAAACAACCTTTGTAATATGCAACATTATCTGTGAAGCTGGGTAGCTACTTACATGTGCAGGTTTGGTGATTCCGGGGCTGGTAGGTTGTGAAGCTGGAGCTAATGTAGCATGGAAGTTTAGGACACCTGCTGTTTATTTGTTTCTATTAGCTGGGCGAAGGATGCTGGCAGAGCCTGTAACGCTAAAAACTAGCAAACAGAAACGAGGGAACTGCCTACCGATTGGTACGAAAAAGTAACCTAATAAAAATAAAAAGATAGCACCGCGGCAAGATGAAGGCTTGAAATTTTTTTTTTAAATGAGAAAGAGACATGGGCATTCAGAGCCCATAATGCTATGCTACCCTGTAAACAGAACAAACAAGTGAAACAGGCCTTGCAACATGCCCCTCTGGGAGACCAAATTCTTACAATTTTAAAAGAAATGCTGAACTTCATGAAAAGCCTTAGATAATATAACATTTACGGTTTAGGAGGGCATTGTGATTTGCCCTTCTCAACTGGCATATCATAGTGCAGAGACTTAACCCAGATTTAAGCTTAGGGTGTAAATATATCTAGATCCAAATTCTCAGCCCAGGAAATGATTTACTGGTGATGTTTTATTCATCAAACTACTTAACTTCTATGAGTAAGAATTATAGATAACGAAACAAAATATTGTAAGCCTGTTTTAAGAGTCAAAGGTAATAATTCCAAGCTCCAATGCATTGATATTTGTGGAGTCTTTGCTTTCTGATTACGAGGTGGCACCTTCTACCTGTGTCTCATGGGGCAGAAGGAGAAGACAGTTCTCTTGGGCTTAATCCCAACCATGAAATAACTGATCTAATCATTACTTTCATGATTTGATGGCCTCCCAAAGGGTTCGTATACTATCTCGATGCCTCACTGGGAAGTGCATTTCAACATATGAATTTAGAAAACATAAACTTTCTAAGTACAGAAGATGTAATCTACTGATCTTATTCAAATGCATTAGTTTTACAAACAATAATTGTCGTGCTTACCCTTAGTTTCAGATTTATTTGTTTATTGCCCACCATAATAGACATGAAGACTATTACAATAACAAGAATTCTCTTTTATAAACACAAAATAGCACCCCACCCTACAACTCTTGTCATCTGTCCACTCAGATGTTCTCCACCATTCATCTCTTTGAGAATGTTATTATCTAGTGCGAATCCTGAAGAAAACTTCAGAGTGCCAAAGAACCTTGGTCCAGCCAGTCCTGAGGATGCAGAAACTGCCTCCCAATCGCTGAGGACACACAGAGCTACACTGAGTAAGCACCAGTTGTAGGAAAACTAAATCATAGTAGGTTCAGGCCAGCCATTCTGTCTTTCTGTGAGTTTTGTATTCCCCAAACTCACAAGTCTCTGCTTTCCCTGCTTCCCCCTCTCATTCTCACCTTAGCCATATATAAACAATGCTTAGCCATACACAAGCAATGCTTAGCCATACATAGGCAATGCTTAACCATAGGTAAGCAAGTCGAATTGTAATTCGGTTGACTCTGGATTGCACCCTTACCATAGCAGTGTGTTAATGATTCAGAACTGATCATCCTAAATTAACTACTCACTACAACGATTTATCATTTGTATTTCAGTATACTTTCATTTAAACTTTTTAATCACTAATTTTATGGAAGATTTTTTTATTTGCCATCTGTACATATTCTTCAATAAAATGTGTAGCCCTGAAATGTCATTTGTCCATTTTAAAGTTGATTGGTCTTGTATGTTTACTTTGAAGCCTCTATAGATTCCAAACAGTTTTCCTGTTGTTTGCAAATATATTTTATATGGGTAGCTTGTTTTGAATCTTTTTCATGTGTCTATTATATTGCAAAAGTTTTAATTGTGGTGAGACTCCATTTTTTTTCCTTTTATGGATAACACTGTTGATTTCAAGTAAAAGCTCTTATTCCTTAATATTTTCTAAGCACTTTATATTTTATGTTTTAAAATCAAACCTAAGATATATTTTGAGTTAATTGTCACACAATGTTTTGTTCTAAAATTCTTCTTTCGACCTCTTTTTGTTCTTAAACCAATGAAGCCACAGTTGTACCTTTAATGGAAATGGCTGTTCTTCCCCGATTGTTATATTTTTTCGTAGCTTTGTCAGAAATCTGTTGAATGTATTTTATGGATCTGTTTCTAGTTTTCTATCCTGTTCTGTTGATCTCTGTGTCTGTATCGACCACTAACATCACCTTTTTTTGGTTACTGCAATTGTATAGTAACTCTTAATGCCAGGTTGAAAAATTCATTCTACTTTTGATTTTTTTTCTAAATTGTTTTAGCTATTGTGTGTTCTTCCTTTTACATGTAAATTTTATAATAAACTCCTCTGCATGTGCAAAAAGTCACTACGATTTTTAAGAAGAATTATATTGCATCTATAAATCAACCTGGAAGAATTGACAGGTTTGCTATATTGAGTGCTTCCCCATTTATTTGGGGTTTTAAAATTTTTTTTCATCAGCACTTTGCAATTTTCAAGATACAGATATTGTACATGTTTTTATTAAGTTTATACATAAACTGTATTTCCTGTGGAGATATTATGATCTTTTATATTTCCCTTTTCATATGTTCATTCTTAGTGCACAGAAATGTAATGAGTTTTTCCTTATCGATTCTGTGTCTTGAAATTTTGTTGAACTCCATTATTCTTGAATTTTTTCTGTAAATACAATTATGATATTTACAAATAGAGTTTTTTATTTCTTTGCAACCCACACAAATTTTATTTAGGATATGGTTAGTATTGAATATAAAACTTTCCATAGTTTTATATTTGTTCAGAAATTAGTCCTTAGGAAGGATGATGGAGATCTCTCCAATCTCAGCTTCTACACTATAAACTTTATGTCTTGCTAATTTGACATTAATCTACTACAGTCTTACTAAGATAATCTTAGTTTGAAGAATTTCATGTTTTGTCTGGATCTGGGAATGGTCCGTGTTTCCTTTTTACACAGATATGAAATAGTCATCTAAAGTCATATGCTTCATGAGGAAAATTATATGACCTCTTTTAAAATGTCCAATTCTTATTGTCCAGCAGAAACTTTAATAGGTACGATTTGCTTGTGACCCTCCTTTTCCTAAAGAAAGATAATCAATGGGCAAAATGAGTTTGTTAATTACTTTGCTGTTGCTGTCATAGGATACAACTAGAAACAACCTAGAGTAGTTTATTTTTGCTTGCTTTTCCGAAGAAGAACACTCAATGGTGAGACAAGCACAGCCTAGGAACGTGAAGCTGGCTGGTCACACTTCATCCCTGTACAGGAAGTAGAGAGGAGAAGCAGAGAGGATGGATGCTGTAAACCACCTCCCATTCTGTGTTTCTTCCAGCAAGGCGGTACAATGTTGCTGAATAATATTTATTTTGCACTTACATGATACTTTCTTTAGATATCATCTATCCATTGAAGACAATTGTTGCTACAACATAGGAATGCAAGATTTTTTTTTTCGTCAACTGACTGGTTTCGCTTCCTCTGGGTGTATATTCAGGAGTGGGTATGTAGGCATATGCCAGTTCAGTTTCTAAATTTTCAGGAATATCTATATGATGGTTCATATTGATGTCACCTAGGAATGAAGCCTCTGGGAATAGCTCTGAGGAATGTTTTTAATTAGGTTAATTGATGTGAAAAGACCCACCCTAAGTGAGGGTGGGACCATTTCAAGGACTTGGTCCTGAATGAAATTAGAGGGAGAAAGTAACTGAGCATTAGCATTTGTCTTTCTCTGCTTCCTGCACACCCCTGCAATGTGACTCCCCAGCCCCTGGCTCCCAACACCATGTCTCCTTGCCCAAAGCCGTGTCCCCCTTACACCTTTAGCCAGAATGAACCCTTCTTCCCTTAAATCACTTCTAGACAAATATTTTGTTGCAACAGGATGAAAAGCGGCTCGTTAATTCTATAGTCTCTGTTCCAATAGCTATGTTAACTTACATTGTCTCCAACTTTGTGAGGATGCCTCTTTCTCACTCCACAACCTAGTCAGTTTCGTTTGGAAGGGTTTTGTTTTGTTTTGTGTTTTGTTTTTGTTTTTAATAGTCATCCTAAATGAAGGAAAATTGTTGTAGTTGTGGTTGGTGGTTGTTGTGTAGTTGTGGTTTCTATAATAGAAGGTCATTTCAAATTTTCATATACTTGATTTCTGTTTGTACTTCTTCCTTTTGAGAAATGTATATTCAAATTATTTCCCATTTGGATTGGATTTTTCTTTCTGTTGTTTGAATCCTGTATATATTCTGGACATTAATCCTTTAGTTAATGAAAATTTCACAAATATTTTCTCTTATTCTATAGGCTAACTCTTCACTTTGTCAATTTTTTTCTATGCTCTGCAGAACACACTATTGATGGAAAACAAAATATTGTGGCTGGTGAAATGTCTTGGTGAGTAAAGAACCCGCCACGCGAATTGGAAGACTTGTAATCAGATTCCCAGAACCCATGGTAATCCAGACATGGTAGCAACACCTCTGCCATCCCAGAATGCCTACAATGAGATTCAGGATAGGGACAGGAACATCCAAAAGCCCACAAGACATTTATAGAAGGTGATGACTGACACCACTGCTATCTCTGACCTCTCCACATGTGATATGGTATACATATACTCACATTTGCATACTGTACATACACTCACAAACACACAAACACACACAAAGACACACACTTATAATAATACCACACACAAAAAAATGTTTAAACACATTTTATTCATCTAACTTTTATTTGCTACAAGTTTGAAAGTCATTTGTTTCCCCAATTTTATTTTAATTATGTTTAGGGAATTGTATGACCTTTTAGGTTAGCATACAAAGCACTGAGTTTCCTTCCATCTTTTCTCCTTTCTATCCCTTTCTTTCATACAGAAATCAAATTTGACATGCCAGTGGGATCAAGGAGACATGTGAATGACACAGCATTGTTAAGACTGTTGAAATGCTTAAAACATATTGATATTTCAAAAGCCACAAGAACCTCAAAATATAGTCGGTGTGGCATGTGCCATGACCTGTATCTCCCTTTGGAACACTATTAAAAGGATAAGTTGACAACTTGAACTTGATTTATTTTGTCCCTTTGTTCACTCTTAAAGTTCTTCCCAGGTTTTAAGCCTTTAAAAATTCCCATTTTAAAACATTTTTCATATGTAGAAAATTCTTAGCTATTTTTACATTGTTCTTTCCAACATCCCCACAATGCTGTTTTGAAAACCAGTCACATTCTATAAGATTAAAATCTAAAGCTTTGCTCCTCAACCTGAACTCATATAACTGAATTTGGGAGTCATAAATTTGGCCATAATAAAAGACTTTTGAATGGTAGGTGACTAAAAAGCTATTCAAAATCTAATGTGCAATGAATCTGAACTGTTTCTAGAAACAGTTACCAATGTTACATTTTGCAGCTTTATTTGTAGCCTTTGTCCTGAACGTACAATGTACATTCTTTGCACTGTTAATGCCATGAGGTCCTGCAATACCAACAAACATTTTCTAAGACCGTCCAGTTCATAATTGAAATGCTCATAGCTTATTGAAGTGTTTTAACTGTTCATACTGCTTCTTTTATACTTAAAGAAACTGTCTTTTAATTACAGAAAACAAATCTTTCTAATATTTTTCTAATATCATTCCTCAGCTCATGTCAAATTATCAAATCTTCCAAGTGTACTGTATTTATTTCTTATATTAACAACTGTATTAATTACATATATAATATATATTAGCTTGCATAAAATTTTGATAAAAAATTTAAGCCCTGCTTTAGAAGGCTAACAAATTTTCTAAACAGGTGTAGAATCAGAGCAACTTGTCATTGCTTGACTGCTTCCTCATAAGAGTTTCAAATTTAATGCCCTATGTCCTAACACATTGAACTGCACATACTGGTACACGCAATTCTTCATAAACCAATATACTTAATAATAAACATGATTTTGTTTCAACATATTTTAGGTTTGATGCATTTTGGTATCTTTTTACCCATGACCTAGAAAAGCAGAAGGCAAATTGGAAAGAAAAAATAAATCAGTTGCTAACACATTTTTTTAAATTAATCATTCATTTACATGACAAGTTGGACATTATAAGCAGTAGTATTCTAGTTATTGAAGTTCAGTCTATCTCAAATTAGCTTAATGAGAGAAAGAGAAAGAAAGGGAAGGAATAGAAATGTGTTTTAGCTCAAAGCAAATCTTTTTTATGCATTTTATTTTGGAGTCTTTATTTTAAGTGTTTTCTTATTGACAAAGTATCGGTTTGATATGAGGAAGAAGAGAAGAATGAAAAGGTTATGAATGTCCCTCTTAAGATCTTTATCATAACACTGAGAACAATTGCTAGTGAATTATTCCAGTGCTATAAGAATTGAGAGTACCAAGGGGAGGGAGCAGGCAGAGTGCTAAGACACACAATTCTTACTACTAAACTAGAAAAGAGCACATTCTTCACAGGATCACATGGAAAATGGTGCAAGATGATCTGTATCAGTTGTAGGGCATAGAAAACCTTGAAGGGATCTCACAAGGACAAAAATTACTCAGTTAGGTTACTATGTTCTGCTAGAAAACTGTCGCTTTCTGGCTTTACTTTCTATAGTATTTGACATACTCTACCAAGCCACTCTTTTGCTTGAAGTGTTCTTGCTTCATTATTTTTATGTAAAATTATGTGATTGCTCAAAGTAGAACTTACAGGAAAGCAGAACAATGAAATACTCATGTAAGTTTGATTAGTAAAATCAGCCCCTGTACCACCTCAGTTTATAAAATAGTAGTATATAAAGCTTGGTTTATACTAAGCCTGTGTTAGATTTTAATTTAAATTTTAAAAATCAGTTATTTAATAGGTGACTACTAAGCAGGTTTTGCATTACAGTTGGTTCAGTCCCTCAGGCAAATACTAATTGAGAAGGCTTATTAAAGTCTGTTCTGCTAGTGTATGAATGCTCGTCCTTTCCCATTGTGTGGAACCCTTGTGCGGACAGTCCTTCCACTGGCCTCAAGAGGAGTTTGGTGGTGGGGATTAAAGGAACATCAGGCTTTGACTAGTTATTAAGGAATTGCCTTTGATGCTCTTGGTCTAATTTTTCAGTCGTTTAATACATTGTTTTATCTTTTGAAATTAAAGTATAATTACATCATCCCCTTCC
The DNA here is from genome assembly GCA_028658305.1 of Pachyuromys duprasi. Taxonomy (NCBI): domain Eukaryota; kingdom Metazoa; phylum Chordata; class Mammalia; order Rodentia; family Muridae; genus Pachyuromys; species Pachyuromys duprasi. Next base: position 28,700,880 of record CM053763.1, read on the forward strand.
TTTTTCTCCCTCCAAACCTTTCCATGCACACCCTCACCTATCTCAAGTTCAGGATCTCAATTTCTTTACCTTTAATGAAATTTTCCTTCTTTTATTAAAACATGTACTAAAGCTATGAATATTTTTTGGCAGAAGACATTTCCAAAAGTAAAGGCAATAAGAATGTATATATCCTTTATATTTCAGTCAACAGTGATTAATGCTGTTCACAGGCAATGAATTATTCACTGAACTTGCCATGATCTTGCCATATATATGTATATATATATACATATATAGCGATATGTATATATATATTTCTGTCTCTGCTTTTAAATATAAAAATACAATCTGTCCAACATGTATAATTTTTCTTGTATCCATAGGGTTTCAGGGTTGATGGTTTCACATTGGATAATCAACATTTTTAAATGGATTGATTGTATTCTGAATACAGACATTTGCAAAGTGTAGTTTTACTGTCTTAACTCAGCTTTACATGGTGAAATAGGGCATAAATAATTGCATAAATATCTTTAAATTTTAAAACATTTTACCAGATGAAGATAAAACATTCTAAGATATAAAAGGTGAAATTGGGGCAACATTTAAGTGAGATGAAGATACCATGGACAAAGCCAACGTAGGCATGGAAAAATCACAGGCGATGACAGACAAACTAGGTGGATTCAAGTGCTCATCCTAGGAACTTTAATGGTGCTTATTTATATAAGTGTTTCCAAAAGAAATTAGCAAGTTCAGTCCATTCCATTACTGTTATGTGCAGGAGAAATCTGAATGAGAATAGACTGGTAGAGGCAGAAGATATTCCAGATGAACACCCCCTCTACCTGATGTGTGTAGAACTTTCAGTGACAGAGAAAGATGAATTACCTGTTAGCGACACTGGAAGTTAATTGCTTGGGTAATAAAGGGTTATTAGAGTTTAGTAGAGTACTACATTAGAAAGGGAAAAGAATGGAGAAGGAAGTGTGCTATGAAGATTTTTAAGTAGAAAGGGATTTAATAATCCATTAAATAATTTTACGAATTTTTATGGTTTTAGGTTCATTTGCTTTTATTTTATGTGTATGGATGTTTTGCTTGCATGGATGTCTGTGAGTCATGTGTGTCCCTGGCGCTCAGGGAGACCAGTAGGGTATCATATGCTGTAGAACTGGAGCGACAAACAGTTGTTAACTGTCATGTGGGTGCTAGGCACTGAGCGCTAGTCCTCTGGAAAAGTAGTCAGAGCTCTTAAACAATGAGTCATATCTCCAGCTCCCATTAAATAGGTTATAAACAAATTTTTTTCAACATTGTTCTAGTCTCCAAGAGTGCGCAGTAGTAAAATGAGAGCAAATGCTCAGTATATGGGCAGTGGGTCTTCAAAGGTTATCTGTAAGCAAAAGGAGCACTGCGCAGCAGCAGCAGCACAGAATGCTGCTTCTTATTCTGAAAGCCATGAACACAGCAGGCCTCAGTTGATCTCCTTAGAAAGGATGCTCTGTACTGACTACTAGAAAGCTGGTTCCTGGTCAGTTTTCAAGTATTGGTAAAGATGATTCGCCTATCCCAAATGATGCAAAGGTGTGTGGTGTGTGTTGAACACTTGTTTTCAGGAGCTTGGAATACTAATAGGTTTTCTTGAATTGTGACACTCATTTTTTTTCACATCATTGCTGGAGGAAAGGTGCTGTCTGTGATACCGTGTTGGGAGGAGAGAGCATAGGAAAACTAGTACCAGAACTCCTCCAGGCACGGCCTTCCCCCAGGCATGTGCCGTCTGTGTATCCTGTCTACATTAGACCATGAAGGTAAGCACACCTGTATGCTGAGCTATGAATGTCTATTTTTTTCTATATTACTGTGTAGCTGAGAGTGATCATTACCTCTAGTTTTCTTGACCTCCTCAAGCATTGTTCTTACAGATGTGTACCCCAAATTTGACTTTTGTGAGTCCATTAATCCTTTGAATGTGTAATGGTCTTAGAGGCATATAACCTATTTCTAAACTGGGTTTCAAATACTGGGCTAAGTTTCGGCAAGTGAAAATGACTCAGCAGAAAATGGCCCAGAAATTGGCAAAAGAAAGAGTAAGCAAAAGCAAGGAAGTAAGAACCAGATGTTGGGAATCAGGAATGATCTACACACAACTCATCTCTGAAGCATGGAGTCTGAGGAAGGCAGTGTTGCACTACAGGACAGAGGGCATCTCTGCATTCTTTTTTTATTTTATTTTATTTATTTTTATTTTATATTAATCACAGTTTATGTACTTTGTATCCCAGCTGTAGCCCCCTCTCACATTCCCTCCCAATCCCCAACATCCCTCCCTCATCTCCTCCCTACCCCTTTCCAAGTCCACTGATAGGGGAGGACCTCCTCCCCTTCCATCTAACCCTAGCTTATCAGGTCTCTTCAGAACTGGCTGCATTGTCCTCTTCTGTGGCCTAACAAGTCAGCTCCTCCCTCGGGGTGGGGGGAAGGGTTGAAGAGCTAGCCATTCTTAAGAAGCTTTTGAGATGAGAAGTAAAAGTGTATGGTTCAGTGGATATGTGGGACAATGAAAGACATTTGGATCATTATTACACTTCTGATCTCATTTCTGCTATTATTTGTGAACTACTAATATCCCAAAAAACCTTAGTCACTTAACTATCTGACTTTTTCTAAAAAAGAAATCTGTATCAGAGTTCTCTGCACCTTAATAGTTCCTTGAATAGTTTGTGACAGTATTTTCTTCCAGTCATAAATTTTGATGAATACAAGAAGAGGTAATATACTCTTTATTCAGTGGTATCAGCATTTTGTTTTATATATTTTCAAATATTTTTCTGTCAGCTTAAGAGCCACTCTCAAAGTTTCAAAATATAGCACAACTACAAGATGAAATTTTTCATTTATGTATTATATGCAATGGGAAAAGGGTGCCAACCACTTATACTGTCAGTATGGATGAGGCTGTTAAGCATTTGCCTTTGAAAAACAAAGCTTTTCATCTTCATTCGTTGCTTGAACACCTTGGGAGATGCTGTCGGGAGCAATAGGTTGGAACTAAATCCATATGTGGTGATTTTGTTATCTTATTTTGTTTTGAAATTCTGGAACTTCTCAGTCGATCATTTCAAGGTACAGTATTGCTAGATAAAATTTGACAATAGCATGAGCTGTTTCGACATTTTATGACATAAATTGTATCTTGACATTTTTGAGACATACATCTAATTATTTTCTTGAGAATAATATGAAGTATCATTTTAATAGAACTTTATGTCATCCATAAATACTCATTTCTGTGTCACGCATCATTTCTTTAAATGTTGTTTTTGATATTTTAGTACATTTAAAAAATATCTAACCATATTGTCTCTGAGTTTATTGAACCCAATATTTATAAATGACAGTAATCAATGAAGTTTCTGTTTTTAAAAATACATATGTAAATATCTCTGTGAGATGTTGCCAATATTTACAAGTAGATACTGTTTTGTATAACCGTAGGATAATAACAACATAGTGGTTATTTACACAGTGTTATTTTTATTCTGATGTTATGTATCTCTGCTTATTATTCAATGTATCACATTGTCAATCCTACTGGGAAGTAGCTGTGCCTCACTAGCAGAGTAAATAGTGAAAACATCTTCACAGTCATAGACTATCTACCTCCCAACTTTTCTGTATTCTTTGGGAAACAAATTGCTTTGCCCTAAGTAAAAAAAAAAAGAAAAGTATAAAATACTTAGTAGAATATGAATTTTGGGTTTTTAATTTCTTCCACGACCTTTTCATTCAGAGAAAATGTTAAGAAATCTTTATTTTAAAGTAAACAAAATCCACTATGCATAAGATAATGAAAAACTAGAGAAAGCAAGAGTAGGGGTGTAGCTCAGCTGGTGGAGTGCCAGCCTAGCAGGCATGGGGCCTTGGTTTGGATCAGCACAACAACGGAAGAGCACTTTTTCTGATGCTTACCTCTAACCCCCATGCATGAGAGGTGAAGGCGGCGACCTCAAGTTCAAGAACAGCTTGAGTATATATCAATTCTGAGGCCAGCCTGGCAGATACAGACTTTGTCTCATAATGAGAAATACTGGGGTAGGGGAAGAGAAGAAGGACGGGGGAAGAGCTAAAGGAGAGTGAGAGAGGAAGAAAGGAAGAGAGGGAGAAAGGAAGGGAGCAAAGAAAGGAAGATATACATAAATTTCAATCTGTATTATGATACAGTCATTGGGATGGTTGCTGTGGAGAGGAAAAAAGTGCTATTTGAATAATAATTACAAATGTTTCATCTCATTTTTACAACAGATGTTTAGATATTTAAGTCAATTCTGTTATACATTATAAGCTTATACATTTTAATATACTAAGCTCATAATTGGGCTAACCATGTTCTAAGAACTGACAATATGAAAGTTGACCAAGTGGCATAATCTGGGCTTTCTTGGGGGGCACCCTCACATTACAAGGATATCCTCTATAGTGAAAGGCTTACACCTATGAATGTATTAATTTTGCATGGATTACAATTATCTTTTAAAACCAATAACAAGAGTAACAACAATTCTTATTCTAATTATAAGCCAAACAACCATTGCTTCATTTTGTTCATTTCTTGATATTATACATATTTATCTAGATTGATATAGATAAATAAGATTATGTGGTGTGGTTATGTGACTGGTGGTTAATGGTGGTGATTATGTGCCGCTCAGTCCTGGCAGAAAGCCTGTGGCTTCTACTCCTTTCCGCAAGGGTCTCTCCCTGGCCACTAGGTCTCCTCACAGAACTATGGCAGGCTTCCATAGGCAATTATCCAGACAAAAGCTATGTATCTTTGATGACTAAACTTGGCGAACTCAGTGCCATTTCCATTATTTTATTGCCATCTCGTGTCAAGGGGAGGAGACGTGGGATCCACCCCTTAATGGCAAAGTGACAAGATTCTAGAAAATCTAATGAATCTAGAAGTCTTTTTGCAACCATCTTTTGAAAAAGTGTAATATGTCATGAGTATAAGATATGAAGAAATATTTATGAGAAATAATCTTTTATCCTCTTTATGAAACAATGAATGAGCACCTGTAAAGATTTAATTGCTAAAAATCAATGTAACCTTTATAATGAGGTATGATTATACTATCATGTCAGCATTTATTACTTAAATCCTTATTAATGAACTGTGATAAAATAAAGTATAAACTTCTATTTCACTATTCTGGTTTTCTTAGTGAATATTGAATAGTTGTGCTGAGATGTAACAAAACTTTATAAGATAAATGGCTGACATTTAGTAAACTATTAACAACTGAAATAGTAACAACTTAATTAACATCTTAATAGTAAACTATTAAACCTGGATAATGGCATTATGATTAAGACTTTCACAGTCAAAATTACAATGGATTAAGTATGAAAGTTTGAATATGAATAACTTTGAGAGGAAAAATTAATACTCACGCTTACAGGTGAGACTTGAGGTTAGATTTCTATGTAGACCTTTGTAAAGATGAATACACCCAGAGAAACAGATATAAAATCTATGTTATACTATGCTCTTGGAAACATTTGGTAGTTTTTTTATTGCTTGAATGTAATGTTATAAAAATTATGGTTCAGTTTGACACTGAACATTGATTGGACACTTACAAACAATAGAGTGTGTGTTACCAATTATCAAATAGAAAATATTCCTGGCCCTTAAAGATTATATTATTATATTATTATTATTATTATTATATTATTATTATATTATTATTATTATATTATTATTAAAGATTATATTATATTATTGAGTAAGAGGTAACAGGGAAAATCAAAGCTAGTTTACAAGCTATAGCCAATTGTAAAATAGAAAGACAAAGCAAGGGGAATCTGATCTAGGACAGCTGTGAAAGAAAGTATAAAGATCTGAGTGATCTAAAAAGGATTAAGCATTTTTTAGATAAAGAGGTAGGAAGAATACATTGGTATTTCTTGCCAAAGTAACAACATGGCTACTGACTATGTGAGAAATATTAATTGAACAGAGTAAAATAAAACTTTGAATCTCTGTGGTTTCAGCACTGAAGCAATTGCTGCTTCTGTAAGTACATGTGAAGTTCTAGAAACAAGGGGCAAGGTTATAGTTAGACCCATGGCTTCCTTAGCCATCCCATTCCTAGTATGAATCCTTCTCTTCTACAGCCCTCAGGTTTTCAAAAACTGTCCTCCAGGCAACACATTCTCTGCCCTTCCAGATAATGTCTACCAAATATTGACTTCATTCCTCTGAGACTTCTTGAATAGCTCCACATGTAGAGAAACAAAGTTACAATAGTCACTGACTGATTCTATTTCATTTTCTGAAGCTGGACACCTCCAATTCATAACCATGAGAAAGGCACACCAACAGCTCTGAAAAGATATGGCACATTGCAGCAGTCACATCTAGTTGCTCAGCACATGTAGCTACTTTCTTTGACTGAATTATGGTCTTTTTTAAATCTGACAAGTTCTCACTTAATCAAATATCACTCTGAGTTTTTTTGCAAATACCTGAGTTACATGATACCTCCCACAGAGCTTGTCCCTGCATATTTGCATTTCTCCCATTTAAAAGGATGCAAAGATAGAATCCTGTTCCATTTGTCTTTGCATTTCACGTGGCAGACATAAAGTGGGTACTGGCTTCGGCGGTCTCATGCTGCAGTACCTCTGAGGGGAGGAAACTCCTAGGAACATTTATCAAGTGGCTAAACATAATTTAAAGCAAGCTAAGTCTCAAAAAAGGTAATATAATAGCATCCTAAAACAACTTTGACTCTATCCGTCATTTAAAAGGCATGTTTATAGGCATAGATATTAATGAAAAAAATGCTAAAGTGATTGAGAGAATGTAATGACACCATAAATATAGTTTGCTGGGATAAAGTTAAAGCAAATACTGCATATGTATATGTTTCTTCTAATTAGCCAAATTGCTTAAAATAGGAATTAAGTATTGTAAATATTAGCACTCACATTTTCAATCTAGTTGGATCTGTGGGCAGCTCAGTTTCTTCACCACTTTGATGCTACAATTTTTATCTAACAATATCATAATGTTTTTGAGTTGTCATTTATACACAAAGACATGAGTCATGAGGCAAGAGAATGTAATTTGATTTCAAGTCACAAGCTTCAAAGTGTCTAGATTCTACAAAGATCTATTCTCTCATCAATTCCAGTTTGTAGAACATTCTTGCTCTTGAATTTTTATGTGTAGGCTTAATCTTACAATCTTTAGGATTACACTAAGCTGGCGAGCCTGTTCATATGTATGGTCAATAGGGATGTATTCATCTACATAGGATTTTTTGCTTATCTGAACAAATTTTAAAATATTCAGACAGTATATAACACTGGAGGCTGAAATGACAGTATTGTGACCATATCTTAAGATCCCCAAAGACCTCCAGAAGCAGGACCATGTATGGAAAAGCAAAGAGCTTTATTCAGGCTTAAACTCAGTCTCTCCAGGGTCACCAACACAGTGGATCAGAGAGGAGAGTCCCGAACAGTTACATAGCAGCATTTTTATTGGGGTTTGAGGAAGGACCTGGAATTTCTGGTTTAACTTGACTTGGTGATCAAAGGCAAGTGTGTTACAAAGTGATTGGCTAACTAGCATAAGACTGAGTAGACCTCAGTTAGGTCAGTGGGCTGCCCAGCATGAATGGCCCACACTGAGATAAGATACCTTCCCATTCTTGTGGTTATCTCCAGGTTATTCCCTTGGTAGGTAATTTTATCATATACTTATTCCTGGAATTGATGACCAATGTCCTAGTTCCTGGGACTAATGACTTTTGGGAAGGGGATCAGGCTTGGTCCTTTCATTTGGGGCTTGGAAAATTGAAGAAATTGATACAAATTTAAATTAGAAAAGCATGTGACAAGACAATCATGATACATTTTCAGGTTACCACAACATTTTTTTTAAGTTTAACAGATAAATATATATAGCCAATTATAAGATATCCAATCTGACAAGGTCATTTTAATGTGTGTGTCATTCATTTGTGCAATATGATACTCTGGCTAAAGCCGTAAAAAGTAAATGTAATCAATACACTATAATCCATATTAAATATCTTAATCATTATATTAAAGCAATATATTTTATATATAAATTTATACAATATATATGTACTAATATGGTAATATATATATGTTTAATTTTATAATATGAAAACAGAATACACAATTACTTTCTCTCAAAATCATTTTAGTGCAATATCAAGGAAACCTGGCACAACTTTTAAAACAATGTACACAGAGCACATGTGGTCACTCACTATAGATATTTTCAAATCTTTAAGTTGTTATAAAGTAAGAGGTAATATTTTTATGGCAAATTTGCCTAATTCCAAAGCTTTATTGACTACCAATTTCAGCATTTCTCTCTAGATAACTTATTCATTTTTAGCTATCTGTATGGCTAATGTGTGTCAAGCTTAATTATTCTAGATTAAAACAACTATCCAAAGATCTTTTATTAAAAAGACAGTCCTATAGAAAAGCACCCTGTGACTTCTGAAAATTAATTGAGAATCCATATATATATATATATATATATATATATATATATATCATGGATTATCTTCTATGTATCATTTATTTACAGCTATAATTTTACATTAGTATTATATATTTTATATTATAGTAGAAACTTTATAATAGTAAGTCTTCCACATGTTTATGGTTTTAAAGCCCTTTGATCTACACAAGGTACTTTGTGTGTCTGTGGAAAGTCTAGAATCATGGTTTTTATTCTTCATTGGATATCTGAATATCTGATTGCAATTGCAATTAGTTACAGACCAGGTGAATGTGGTGGTCTGTGTAATCACAATACAGTTCTCTGCCTAAGTAGAACTCTATTAGCATCATCAAATAATCTCAGAACAAATATCAACAGAAGGGAGCTCCAATTTTAATCTCAAGGAATTTTTCCAATTCATAATTAGTTAATATATTTAAAAAGATATTGTGTCCTGTTATTTATAAAATTCCATTTCCCACTGGCTCAAACAAGTATATAGAAATACTGTAAGTTAAGTTATTAAAGAGAAATTATTAGATTGGCTTTTGTGACTTAATGCTATAAAATGGAGCATTGGCTGCCTGTGTTGTAAATAACCAGAATATCCTGTAGCTATGCAGTCCATGAAGCATCAGAAAAAGAAGGAATGATGCAGTCAAATTGCAGACTGAAAGCTTAGAAGCTCCTTGGATGGAAGGCTGAAAACTCCAGCATCTACTGTTTAAATAATAGCAGTAGCAGGAGATAGGGCACTCAGGAAAATTGGAGCTGACCTTTGCTCTTTGGCTCCTTGTCTTTTCCACCTTTGCTACACTCAAACAGGCAGCCCATTGAGTCCTGATATCCACATTCAGGATGGACATTTCCTCTTAATTGCTATGCTAATAATTTCTGAATAAGCCCAGTGCAGACATGCTAAAGAGTTGCTTTACTATTCTCGTAGGTGTTTTTGCATCCAAATAAAGTTGACCATCAAGATTAGCCATCCTCAGGATAATGCTGGCTACATAAAATAAAATTTGATTTAGTTTATCTTCCACTGCTTTCAGGAAGAGTTATAGAAGTACTTTCTTGTGTCTTTAAATATTTGATGAATTTTTGTCAGTGGAAGCCATCTTGACATTGATTTTCTCTGTGGGAATAGGTGAGTTAATCTTGTTGTCAACTTAGCAGCAAAAAATGCCTTAAAAACCTGTGGCTGTGGCTGATGATGTTGCCAGGACCATTCACATTCCAGTCATCACACTGAGGGAAAAAACTGCCCACATGACAGAATCATCAAGTAATATCAGAGCAAATATCAACAAAAGTAGCCAGGTATATCAGTGGTTAAAGGCACTTGTCACCAAACTAATGGCCTCAACTTGATTCCTAGGACACAACTAGTGAAAGGAGAGAACTAATTCCTGTAAGTCATAGTTCTGACATATGTCATGACACATGATACACACACAAACACATGCACCCTCCCACACACATACCAATATGCAGATGTAAAATGTTTTTGTACTTTTGTTTAATCAATAAAAGGGATAAGGGATAACCAACAAAAACTCTTGAACATTTCTTCTTGTGTAGGTGGCTGCTATTTTTTAGCTATCACAGAATCTGTACTTTGCTTTTGAATGTTTTGTTAGTTTTATTTTGTTTTTATGGCAAGGTTTCACTATATATCTCTGGCTGCACTGAAACCCACTAGATCACCCTGCAGTCATAGAGATGTACCTGCTTCTGTCTCCTGGCTGTTGGAATTAAGGGTGTATACCACCACACCTAACCCACAAACTACACTTTGGATGTTGTCAGTGGGACACAAGGGATGTATCAATGATCTCTTTTATTCTGAAGCTCCACTTTCTTTGACTTACATGCTACTAGTTTCCTCAGCCTCCTAGCGTGCACATGGCATTATTATGTTGTGCCTGATTTGCAAGACCCCAAAAGACCGCCAGGAGTCAAATCCATTGCAAAACACATGAGGATCCTTTTATTACAAGCTAGAGCTTAAGCTCACACCCTCACCATTACAGCAGTTGAGAGTAGAGCCCTGAGCTCAGGGCAGGTGGGTGATTTAAAGGTACAAGTCCCTCCCAGAGCCCCCAAAGCAGGGGAATTCCAACCTGGCAAGCCTCTGTTGGTTGAAACACAAAAGGGGATGTTGCATTTTAAATTGATTGGCTGTAGGAAAGGCCCCAAATCATTAACAGTCAGGCTTCCCTTGTTTGGTTGTCCTAGGGGAGAGGTTTTATCTGGGCTGGTTTCCTAAGAACTGTATCTCTCTAGTGGGCAGGAGAGAATTCAGTAAGGCTGCTTCCTCACTGTAGGTGGCTGGACATGTCTCTGCCTGTTTGACCTTTGTTCAGGCTTGTGCTTTAAACTTTAATCCAATAACCCAAAAAGCTAATTTTTAATACTCTGGTCTTTTTGTAAGACCAATGAGCTTTTGATCTGTCCTTTTATATTTATTTTAATAGTTATGTTCCTCTATAGAGCTTTGAGTAAGTTAGCCACAAATTCATTTCTGTGTAAAGTCGAGTTCGATGCAAGTTGTATACAAGTGCTTGTATTTGTGTATGTGCATTTATGCAAGTAAGTACACTTGTTCTTTTCTTTTTAGTTTAGCCAATCCTCCCCACACTTGACCCTTCCTATTCCCATCCCCACCTCCTCTCTCCCAAAGTTCCCTCCATTCATCTGCCCCAGATGTCTATTTTATTTTTCCTTTTCAGTGGGATTCAAGCATCCTCCCTACTTGAATATATAACTTGGGCCCTACTTGTTATGTACCTTCTTTGGGTCTGTGGATTATAGCATGATTATCCTGTACTTTATGGCTAATATCTCCTTACAAGTGATTACACACCGTGTTTGTCTTTCTCAGTTTGGGTTACCTTAATCAGGATAATTTTTTCTAGTTCCATCCATTTGCCTACAAATTTCATGATGTCTTTTTGTTTTAGTTACTGAGTAATATATTGTGTGAATATACCATATTTGCATTACCAGCTTTGCAATTGAAGGCCATTAGGTTGTTTTCAGTTTCTGGCTGTTATGAATAAAGCTACTATGAACATAGTGGAGCAAGTTTCTTTGTGGTATAGTGGAGAAACTTTTGGATATATGCCCAGGAGTAGTATAGTGAGGTCTAGAGGTAGAAATATTCCCAATTTCCTGAGAAACTACCAAATTAATTTCCAAAGTTGTACAAATTTGTACTCCCACCAACAATGGAAGAGTATTCCCTCTTTCCCACATCCTCACCAGTGTGTGCTGACACTTGAGTTTTGATCTTAGCCATTCTGACGGATGTAAGATGGAATCTCAGAGTCATTTTGATTTGCACTTCCTTTAGGACTAAGGAAGTTGAACATTTCTTTAAGTGCTTCTTGGCCATTAAAGATTCTTCTGTTGAGAATTCTCTGTTTAGTTCTGTATCCCATTTTTTTAATTCAGTTATTTGGTTTGCTGCTGTTTAATTTGTTGAGTTCTTTATGTATTTTCGATATTAGCCCTGTGTTTGATGTAGGGTGGTAAAGATCTTTTTGCATTCTGCAAACTCTCATTTTGTCCTTTTGATAATGCCCTTTGCTTTATGGAAGCTTTTCAGTTTCATCAGGCCCCATTTATTAGCTGTTGATGTTAGTACTTGAGGTGTCGGTGTTCTGTTCAGGAAATTGTCTCCTGTGCCAGTACATCCACAGCTATTCCCCACTTTTTCTTCTATCAGTTTTAATGTATCTGGCTTTATGTTGAGGTCTTGGATCTGTTGGATTTGAGTTCTGATAAGATGGATCTATTCGCGTTCTTCTACATGTAGACATTCAGTTACACCAGCACCGTTTGTGCCTTTTATTCTCCATTGTACAGTTTTGGTTACTTCGTCATAAACCAAGTGTCCATTGGTGTATAGGTATACTTTTGGGTCCTCAATTTGGTTCTATTGTTCAACTTGTCTGTTTTTATGCCAATACCATGTGGTTTTTATTACTAATGCTCTGTAATATAGCTTGAAATCAGAGATGGAGATACCTCCAGAATTTATTTTTCTGGATATTTTTTTTTTTGTTTTTAAACTATCCTGGGTTTTTGTTTTTCCATGTGAAGTTTAGAACGTGTTCTTTCAAGGTCTGTAAAGAACTGTGTTGGAATTCTGATGGAAAGTGCATTGGATCTGTAGATTGCTTTTGGTAAGATGACCATTTGGCTATATTAATCCTACCCATCCAAGAACATGTGAGATCTTTCTGTCTCTTATATCTTCTTAAACTTCTTTCTTCAAAGACTTAAAGTTATTGTCATACAGGTATTTCACTTGATTTGTTAGACTTATACCAATAATTTTTTATTATTTGTGGCTATTTGTGAAGGGTGTATTTCCCTAATTTCTTCTTCACCCTATTTAATCATTTACATTAAACAGTTTTACTGATTTTTTAAGTTAATCTTGTATCCAGCCACTTTGCTGATGATATTTATCAGCTGTAGAAGTTCTCTGGAAGAATTTTTGGAGTCACTATGTTTACTATCATATCATATGCAAATAGCAATATTTTGACTTCTTCCATTTCAATTTGTGTCCCCTTGATATCCTTTAGTTATCTTACTGCTTTGGCTAGGCATTCAAGTCCTATGCTGAAATAATATGGTGAGAGTCGGCAGCCTTTTCTTATCCCTGATTTCAGTTGGATATCATTAAGTTTATGTCTATTCAATTTGATGTTGACTATAGGTTTGCTGTATATGGCCCTTATATATATGTGTGTGTGTGCCTCGGATCCCTGAACTTTCCAAGACTTTTAACATGAAGGGGAGTTGGATTTTGTCAAATATTTTTATTTCTTTGTTTCATTGTTCATTATTTTTGGCATCTAATTATATGAATGTGTGATTCTTTCAGTTTGTTTATATGTTGTATTACATTGAAGGGTTGTTTCCCTGGTTGTAATTAACCTCCCTGTATTGGAGTTTTTCTTCTAGTATCCTCTGTTAGGCTGGATTTGTGGCAAGATTTTGTCAAACTTTGGTTTTGTTATGGAAAATCTTGTTTTCTCCATTTGTGGTGATGGTAAGTTTTGCTAGGTATAGTATTCTTGGCTGGAAATTGTGGTCTTTTAGAGATTGCAAGACATATGCCCAAGCCCTTCTGACTTTTAAAGTCTGTTGAGAAGTCCGGTATAATTCTAATTGGTCTGCTTTTATATGTTACTTGGCCACTTTCCCTTGTGGCTTTCAGTATTCTTTCTTTGTTCTGTATATTTAGCTTTTTGATTATCATATGATGGAAGGATTTTCTTTTCTGATCCAATCTATTTGGCATTTATAGGCATCTCTTTCTTTAGATGCCTATAAATTTTCTTTCTGTCTCTTATTTTCAAAATTTTCTTCTATGATTTTGTTGAAAATATTTTTGGGCCTTTGAGCTGAGAAACTTCTTCTTCTATTCATAATATTTCTAAGTTTGGTCTTTTCACAGTGTCCTAAATTTTCTGGTCATTTTATGTTAGAAATGTTTTAACATTTAACATTTTCTTTGACTAATATATCAAATTCTTCTATATATCTTCTATATCTTATATTCTGTGGGTGCCGCTTGTGTCTATAGTTTCTATTCTCTTTCCTAAGTCTTCCATCTCCAGGATTCCATTAGCTTATGTTTTCTTTATTGTTTCTACTTCCATTATCAGGTCTTGAACAGTTTTATTCCTTTCTTTCACTGTTTGATTGTATTTTCCTGTATTCCTTTTAGGGGTTTATTTCTTCATTAAGGGCCTCTATCATCTTCATTGGATTTAAGGAGATCTTTTTGGGCTTCAGCTGTGTTAGGATATGCAGGGCTTGCCACAGTAAGATAGTTGGATTCTGGTGGTGCCATATACTGGCTCTTGTTGATTGTGTTCTTATGCTGACTTTTAGCCATCTGGGTGTCCCTGGTCTTAACAGGCTTCTGATAACTCAGGCAGATTTGTGAGCCAGTAAATGGAGCTCAGAGGAGCAGATGCAGTTTACTACTGTTGGAAGTGTTTTAGGGATTCAAGCAGGCAGAAGTTTGTGGAGAAGGGGTCACTCCTGGCAACAGGCACCTAGGAATGCGGGCAGTGCTCTGGGTCTGGAAATGGAGTGCAGAGGGAACAGAGTGGAGCTCACCACAGCTGGGCTTGCCGGGGAGGCCCAGCAGACAGGAGATTGGAGCCTATGGGTCTGGTGCCAGCAGGACTCTGGATGTACAGTTAGAGCTGTGGACCAGGAAATGTATGAGTACATTTGGGGGACAGAGATTGATGCCATTTGTCTTCCTCAATTGTTTTTCTTTAATTGTTTATTTATTCATTTATTTATTTTAGACAGGTTCTGTTACTGAAGCCAGAGTTCACCAACTCTGCTAGACTTGCTAGCCAGCAAATACCTGGTATCCTCTTCTCTCTACCTTACCAGAGATGCATGCTATATTAAAATAGTTCCCAGTTTGAAACATGATGAGGAAGATACCAACAAATGACCTCAGCATGTGAAGGAAAAATATGACCTATGACGCCAACTCCCTACAGCATTATTTATTATCATTATTACTATTATTATTTGCCATTTATTCACTTTTTAAAAGTAATTTATTTATTTTTATATTAATCACAGGTTATGTACTTTGTATCCCAGCCGTAGCCCCCTTCCTCATTCCCTCGCACTCTCCCCATCCCTCCCTCATCTTCTCCTCGTCCCCCTCCAAGTCCACAGATAAGGGAGGACCTCCCTCCTTCCATCTGACCCTAGCTTATCATATTTCTTTAAGGCTGGCTTCAATGTCCTCTTCTGGGATCTAGCTAGGCTGATCCACCCCCTGGGGAGGAGGGAAGAAGGGTCAAAGAGCCAGGCCTTGAGTTCATGACAGAAATAGTCCCTGTTCCCCTTACTAGGGTTCAATGTCCATCCCATTGATCATCTTACCCCGGGCCCTCTTTCTTGCTTATCTTCTTTAGGTGTATAGATTTCAGTATGTTTATCCTATCTTATAGGTCTATATAAGTGAGTATATACCAAGTGTGTCTTTCTGCTTTTGCGATACCTCACTCAGGATGATCACTTCCAGATCCCACCATTTGCCTGCAAATTTCATGATTTCCTCCCTTTTCATTGCTGAGTAGTATTCCATTGTGTAAAAGTACAATTTCTGTGTCCATTCTTCGACTGAGGGACATCTAGGTTGTTTCCATGTTCTGGCTATTACGAATAAAGCTGCTACAAACATGGTTGAGCAAATGTCCTTGTTGTGTACTTGAGTAACTTTTGGATATATGCCTAAGAGTA
>CM053763.1:28716826-28760222 GCA_028658305.1 Pachyuromys duprasi
GAGGAGGGTTCCCCTTTCTCCGCAACCTCTACAGCATGTGTTGTCACTTGAGTTTTTGATCTTAGCCATTCTGGTGGGTATAAGGTGAAATCTCAGGTTCGTTTTGCTATGCATCTCCCTGATGGCAAAGGACATTGAGCATTTCTTTAAGTGTTTTTCTGCCATTCTATAATCCTCTACAGAGAGTTCTCTTTTTAGCTCCATACCCCATTTTTAAATTGGATTACTTGATTTGTTGCTTTTTAACTTCTTGAGTTCTTTATATAAACTGGATATTAGCCCTCTGTCAGATGTAGGATTGGTAAAGATCCTTTCCCAGTCTGTAGACTGTTGTTTTGTTTGATGACAGCATCTTTTGATTTACAGAAGATTTTCAGTTTCATGAGGTCCCATTTATTGATTGTTGATCTTAGAGCCTGTGCTCTTGGTGTTCTGTTCAGGAAGTAGTCTCCTGTTCCAATGAGTTCTAGGGTCTTCCCTGCTTTTTCTTCTAACTGGTTTAGTGTGTCTGGTTTTATGTTGAGGTCTTTGATCCACTTGGACTATAGTTTTGTGCAGGATGATAAATATAGATCTATTTTCATTTTTCTGCATATAGATATCCAGTTGGACCAACACCATTTGTTGAAGATGCTGTCTTTTTTCCATTGAATGGTTTTGGCTTCATTGTCAAAAATCAAGTTTCCATAGGTGTGTGGGTTTATTTTGGGGTTTTCTATTCACGTCCATTGATCCACTTTGATGTTTCTATGCCAATACCATGCAGTTTTTGTAACTATTGCTCTGTAGTACAGATTGAGATAAAGGATGGAGATACCTCCAGACTATTCTCTTGTGGTACAGGTTTGTTTTGATAATTCTGGGTATTTTGTTTTTCCATATGAAGTTGAGAATTTTTATTTCAAGGTCTGTAAAGAATTGTGTTGGTATTTTCATGGGAATTGCATTGAATCTATAGATTGCTTTTGGCAGCATGGCCATTTTCACTATGTTAAATTACCAATCCATGAGCACGGGAGGTCTTTCCACTTTCTAATATCTTCTTCAATTTCTTTCTTCAGATATTTGAAGTTTTTCTCAAATAGGTCTTTCACTTGCTTGCTTAGAGTCACACCAAGGCACTTTATGTTATTAGTGGCTATTGTGAAGGGTGTTACTTCCCTAATTTCTTTCTCAGCCCTTTTGTCTTTGGTGTACAGGACAGATTTTGATTTTTTTGAGTTAATTTTGTATCCAGCCACTTTGCTGAAGGTGTTTATCAGTTGAAGGAATTCCCTGGTTGAATTTTTGGGGTCTCTCATGTATATTATTATATCATCTGCAAATATTGATACTTTGACTTCTTCCTTTCCAGTTTGTATCCCTTTGATCTCTTTAGTTGACTTATTGCTCTAGCTAGGACCTCAAATACTATATTGATGAGATATGGAGACAATGGGCAGCCTTGACTTATCCCTGATTTTATTGGGATTGATTTAAGTTTCTCTCCATTGAGTTTGATATTGGCTATAGGCTTGCTGTATATTGCCTATACCATGTTTAGGTATGTGCCTTGTATCCCTCATCTCTCCAAGACTTTAAACATGAATGGATGTTGGATTTTGTCTCAATATTTTTCAGGATCTAGGGAGATAATCATGTGGTTTTTCTCCTTCAGTTTGTTTATGGTGGATCACATTGATGGATTTCCATATATGGAACCACCCTTTCATGCCTGGGATGAAGCCTACTTGGTCATGGTGGATGATATCTTTTATGTGCTCTTGGATTCATTTTGCAAGTATTTTATTGAGTATTGCATCAATGTTCATAAGAGAGATAGGCCTGAAGTTCTCTTTTTTGGGGGGGTCTTTGTGTGGTTTAGGTATCAAGGTGACTGTGGCTTCATAGAAAGAGTTCAGTAATTTTCCTTCTCTTTCTATTTTGTGGAATAGTTTAGAGAGAATTGATGTTAGGACTTCTTTGAAGGTCTGGTAGAATTCTGCCCAGGACTTTTTTTAGTAGAGAGGCTGTGGATGACTGCTTCTATTTCCTTTGGGGATATAGGTCTATGTAATCTTTCTACCTGATCTTGACTTAATTTAGGTAGATGTAATCTATCAAGAAAATTTTCCATTTCATTTAGATTTTCAAATTTTTTGGCATATAGGCTTTTGTAGTAAGACCCAATGATTGTTCTGATATCCTCAGGGTCCGTAGTTATGTCCCCCTTTTCATTTCTGATTTTGCTGATTTGGATAGTTTCTCTTTGCCTTTTTGTTAGTTTGGCTGGGGGCTTGTCTATCTTGTTGATTTTCTCAAAGAACCAGCTCTTGGTTTCATTGATTCTTTTAATTGTTTTATTTGTTTCTAATTGATTGATTTCAGCCCTGAGTTTGATTATTTCCAGTCATCTGCTCCTCTTGGTTGTATCTGCTTCTTTTTTTTTTTTTTCTAGGTTGTTCAGTTGGGCCATTAAGTTGCTTGAATGAGATGTTTCAAATTTCTTCTTGAAGGCATTTAGTGCTTTGAACTTTTCCTCTTAGTACTGCCTTCATTATGTCCCATAAGTTTGGGTATGTTGTGCTTTCATTTTCATTGAATTCTAGGAAGTCTTTAATTTCTTTCTTTCTTTCTTCCCTAACCAAGCTGTCCTTGAGTAACAAGTTGTTCACTTTCCATGTATGTGCAGGCTTTTTGCTGTTTCTGTTGTTGTTGAGGTCCAGCTTTAGATCATGATGGTCAGATAGGATACAAGGGATTATTTCAATCTTCTTGAATCTGCTGAGGCTTGCTTTGTGAACAACTATATGGTCTATTTTGGAGAATGTTCCATGAGGTGCTGAAAAGAAGGTATACTCTTTTGAATTTGGGTGAAAAGTTCTGCAGACATCTGTTAGGTCCATTGGATTTAGGGCCTCTGTAAGTGCCCTTGTTTCCCTGTTTTGCTTCTGACCAGATGATTTGTCCCTTGGTCAGAGCAGAGTGTTGAAGTATCCCACTATTAGGGTGTTGGGATCAATGTGTGATTTCAGCTTTAATAATGTTTTATTTACAAATGTAGGTGGTCTTGTATTTGGGGCATAGATGTTCAAAATTGTGATGTCCTCCTGTTGGAATTTTCCTTTGATGAAAAGGAATTGCCCCTCCTCATCTGTCTTGAATAGTTTTGGTTGAAAGTCTATTTTATTAGATACTAAGATTGCTACCCCAAGTTGTTTTCTTGGTTCATTTGCTTGAAAAACATTTTTCCTCCTCTTTTCTCTGAGGTACTATTTATCTTTGTTGCATAGGTGTGTATCTTGGATACAGCAGAATGTTTGATCCTGATCCACAACCATTCCTTTAATCTGTGTCTTTTTATTGGAGAGTTGAGTCCAGTGATGTTGGTAGATAATAGTGACTAATGACTGTTAGTTCCTTTTATTGTGGAGGTGGTAGACTTACCATGATTCACTGTTTTTCCCCCCTTTTGTTGGGAAGTTATCTATATCCTATATTTTCTTTGGTGTAGTTGTTTTCATTGGATTGAAGTTTTCCTTCTAGTATCTTCTGTAAGGCTGGGTTGCTATGTAGATATTGCTTAAATTTTCTTTTGTCATGGAATATTTTGTTCTCTCCATCTATGTTGATTGAAAACTTTGCCTGGTATAGTATTCTTGGTTGGCATATGTGTTCCCTTAAAGACTGCATGACATCTGCCCAGGCCCTTCTGGCTTTCATAGTTTCTGATGAGAAGTCTGGTGTGATTCTGATTGGTCTCCCTTCATATGTTACTTGACCCTTTTACCTTGCTGCCTTTAATACTTTTTCTTTGTTTTGTAAGTTTAGTGTTTTGACTATGGTATGACATAAGGTATTTCTTTTCTGGTCTAGTCTATTTAGTGTTTTGTAGGCTTCTTGTATGTTTATGGACATTTCTTTCTTTAAGCTGGAAAGTTTTTTTTCTATGACTTTCTTAAAAATATTTTCTGGTCCTTGGAGCCTGGAGTCTTCTTTTTCATCTATTCCTATTATTCCTAGGTTTTTGGCTTTTCATGGAGTCCTTAATTTCTTGGATGTTTTGTGTTTGGGACTTTCCGGTATTTTTTTTTTATTTTTATTTTTTAGTGAGGAATCAGTTTCAACAAGTGTATCTTTAGCTCCCGAGACTGTCTCTTCCATCTCTTGTATTCTATTGATGCTTACCTTTGTGGTTCCTGATCTTTTCTCTAAGTTCTCCAGTTCCAGGGTTTTCTCTATGTTTTCTTTATAGATTCTAATTCTGTTTTCATGTTTTGTACCATTTTCTTCTTCTGATTCAATGTGGCTCCTATTTTTCTGTTTGTTTGTTTCCTCTCTATGTGTCTCTAATTGTTGCTCTACATAGGCAGTTATATTCTTCTGTATTTCTTTGAGGGCCTTGTTCATTTCCTCTTTTTGTTCCTCTAGTAACTGCATAAGCATAGCTTTAACATCATTTTCCTGTGTCTTCGCCGAATTAAAATCTCCATTGCTTTTGGATATTTCTTGTGGTGCCATGGTGTCCTGATTTTTGTTGGGTGAGTTTTTAAGTCGAACTTTGGCCATTTGTTTATATATAATCAAGGAGTTGTTTTTTCCTTGAGTCTAAACTTCAGACTGGAACTGTCAATCTCTGGTGTCTGGAGTGGTCTTCAAGAAGATCAGGGTGTTCCAGTGTTTTGAGAGAGTGTGTTGTTGCCTCAGTTGTACCTGTGGGAGGAAAAGCCACTTATGCAGTATCGTTTTGGGGGGAGGGTAGTAAGTGTGTGTATGTGTGTGTGTGTGTGTGTGTGTGTGTGTGCGCGCGCGTGTATTTGTGTGCTTGGAAGGTGTCTTGAAGTGGAGTGCTAGGGAGTGTATATGCTTGGGCTATGGGGTTTGGGAGCAAGCGCAGGAGGGGGTGAGTGTGCTAGCATGTTTAGCAAGTGCAAATTGCGGGCACCAAGTGTCTGCTCTAGTTTCCTGAATTCCCAGTGGTCTTCAATCTGTGGCAGGTTCTGCAGGCTGGACTTTGAGGTCTGTGGGTGACATTGCCGGTGGGACACATACTTTGTTGTGGGCTCTCTGTGTCCGGCTCTGTGCTCTGTGCTAGAAGCTGTGAGCACTGCCGCCTGGTCACCACTCTGGTCCGGAAGCTTGGTACCTCACTCTGTGCCAGAGGCTGAGTAGCCAGGTGTGAGATGGTGGCTGGAGCACCTCTCTGGTCTGGAGGCTCCATGCTCTGACTTGGGCTTACTGCTAAGGGCTCCCCTTTGGTCTGGAGACTTGGTGCCTCCTTCTGAGCCAGGGGCTGTGCACCCCAGTCTAGGATGGTATCTGGGGGCACCTCAGTCTGGATCGTAAATTATATGCTCTGGTCCGGGATGGCGGCTAGCACTGAGGGAGGCTTCGCGTTCAGATCAAGGCCAGCAGATATGTACCCACTGTTTCTCCCAGGTCTGGGATAGTATCTGGGGTGCCTCAGTCTGGGCCTGATACTATGTGTCTTGGTCCAGGATGGCAGCTGGTGGCACCAAGGGAGGCTGTGCATTCAGATCAGGGATGTGTGCAGTAGGTCCGGAGTTTTTCCAGGGATTAACTGGGTGTCTCTAGGACTTTCCCACTTGATTTCCTCACCATAAGAATTCTGCTCACCTGGCAATCACAAACGCTGGTGTTTTAGGTGCCAGAGTTCAGTTTCGGTCGCTGTGCCGACATTGCTGTCCTACTCCTCAAGAACAGTGTCCTCCCTGGGCTGCCATCTTGGATTCTCTCCATTTATTCACTTTTTATTCTGGTTGTAGCCCCACCCCCCAATTCCTCCAGGCCCTATCCTCCATTCCTCTTCCTCTGTATCCCTCTCCTCTAGTCTACTGATGGGGAAGTCCTCCTCCCCTACTGTCTGACCTTAGACTGCCTGGATCCTCTTCCTCTGTGAGCTGTCTATGTCACCTCACCTGTGAGAAATGGTCAAGGAGCAGGCAAATAAATGAGTTCATGTCAGAGACTGTCTCTTCTCGCCTTACTAGGGAACCCACATGGAGACTGAGCTGCCTATGGGCTACATCTGAGCAGGGGGTCTAGGTCTTCTTTATGCTTTGTCTTTGGTTAATACGGCAGTCTCTGCAGTTTCCCTTGGGACCAAGAATTTTGACTTTGCGGGGCTGCTGTTCCATCCAGTTCCTTTTATATACCCCCTTTTCCATAAGACTCTCTGTGCTCTTTCCAAAGTTTGGCTGTGAGTCTCTGCATCTGCTTAGATACCCTGCTGGGTAGTCTTTTCGAAGACAGCTGTGGTAGGCTCCAGTCCTGTTCCCTCTCTTCTACATCTTCAGGTGTCTATCCTGTTTACCTTCTGAATGAGGATTAAGCGTCTTTCCCCAGGGTCATCCTAGTTGCTTAGATTTTAGTATGTTAAACTTATAATCTTCAAAGTTTCAAAAATTTTTGGTTGATTAAATTTTGTCACAATAATTTAATTTGATATCTTCAGAATCTATACTGAACTTTCTTCTGATTCATAGTAATAAACTTGGTGTTCTAACTTTTTATTGCTAGAATTTTAACTTTAGGATTTCACGTTTTGTAGATTTTCTTATTGGGTAGGTTTTTCATTGTCTTTTGTTTACTTACATGCAATATCAACACTGTTTTCTTCTATTATATCATGATTTTGTTAGGCTTATATTCTTTTTCAAAATTTTCAGTCTTTTTGTGGGGAATGTTCATATTGCTTTTTTTGTACAATTCTCTACAAAAGTAAGACTTTGGTTTATGCAGTTTTCAAGTAAAAATTACATTAATTATATCCAGATTTAGCTTTCAAATTTGATTTTTACATATAAAAGCTTCAATTTTAGGAGTATAATTCTGATTCCCCCTGCCTCCTTGGAACACTGGAATTTAAATATGTTTCCATTTGATAATTGATAATTATCTATTATAATTCTTTAAGACCTTTGTTACTACAGAAATATCCCTTCTAGTTGTTAATGAGAGGAGCAAGAGATTTTTAAAACTATGTAAAATATTGCCATTGTCTTTGATTTTTCTCTTAGAATGAGAAGGTAAGATTCTATTATTAAAAATGCCATACTCTTTGGACCTAGGAAATGGGGGTTCACACTAAAAATATGCTAGAAGTTTCTTACTTGAGGACTGGCTCTCAAAGTATGAAAGGTGCTATGCAATCTGCCAGGGAGGAAAAGCAATCAGTGCTCTTACTCTGTTTTATAGCCTGTGAACCACAACCTTGACGGGCCAGGAATAAAATCCAGGCTGGTGGAGTAGTGGCACTTTCAGCTAAAGGAAGAACCAAGAGGACGCTCGCTTAGTAGGTAAAGATTCATGCCTAGTATGTATCTAACTGTATTTTAAACAGATATTATTATCACCACAGATAAGTGGAACACTCGTTACTCTACAAAGAAGTTTCTGTTTTACAGGACAGGGAGCCTACTACTGAGATCCACAAATGAATATAAGACCATGGAAGTCCATGTCCAACTGGTCCAACTACTACACCTAAGGCTGAGGAAATACTGTGAAAGAGGGGATAGAAAGACTGTTTATTTAAATTTATTTTTTTATTAATTACAGTTTATTCACTTGGGCTTTAGTGTTGTGCAGGGTGATAAATATGGATCTATTTGCATTTTTCTACATGAAGATATCCAATTAGACAAGCACCATTTCTTGAAGATGCTGTCTTTTTTCCATTGTATGGTTTTGGCTTCTTTGTCAAAAATCACGTTTCCGTAGGTTTATTTCTGGGTCTTCTATTTGATTCCATTGATCCACCATTCTGTTTCTGTGCCAGTACTATGCAGTTTTAAGTACTATTTCTCTGTAGTACAACTTGAGATCAGGAATGGGGATACCTCCAGACAATCTGTTGTTGTACAGGATTATTTTAGCAAATCTGGGTTTTTTGACTTTCCATATGAAGTTGAGAATTGTTCTTTCAAATTCTGTAAAGAATTGTGTTGGTATTTTGATGGGAATTGCATTGAATTTGTAGATTGATTTTGGAAGGATGGCCATTTTCACTATGTTACTCCTATAGATCCATGAGTTTGGGAGATCTTTCCATCTTCTGATATCTTCTTTAATTTCTTTCTTCAGACACTTGAACTTTTTTCAAACAGGTCTTTCCCGTCCTTGATTAGAGTCCAGAAGACCATCTACAGGACTGTATCTTTCAAACATGACAAGTAGGAAATTTAACAATATGGTTCCCTGAACAAAATCTGCATAATGACAATAGCAGTTGACCTGCCAGTATGAATGGAACACATTTCACTACTCTTAGGTGAATGAGCTGTAGGTAATCAACGGCTGCTGAAAGGATACGAAGACCTCACCAGGGAATCTCTAGCAGGATGACAAATCATACTTTGTCTTCCTTAAATTATTTAAGCAGGAACAACACTAAGTGGATTCAGTATTAACTTCTCAGTATGTGTGTATGCACACCCACACACTTAAGTGTGTCCATGTAAAAACTTTCCTAGTGATCTGTTAACTTTTCTTCACTGTTTTGTATAAAAGTCTTCTTATTAAATAGATTGCTTCCGTTACCCTGTTTTCATTACAGAGTTGTAGCATATGTCCGTGGACATGTTATCTGGTTCCTGTGGTTTCTAAGTTCCTTTGCACTTTAAATGGGCCCAAGACGACGAGTTATATGAAGGATGTACCACAAAGCCTGATACGTACGTGTTAATGTAGCACCATCCTTTTCCACATTTTACATATTCCCCCAAGTGCTTTTTGAACTTTTTGCTACCTGAAGGACAGCAGTGGTCACCATGGGATAGCACAGTAAACAAAATACAATCTTTGACCATAATAATGGTAGTCTATTGTGATGTGAGAATAAGCAAAAAAATGAAGATAAAAATTCATGATAAATACCATGAAAAACGGGAGGAAGAGAGCAAGGGAGGTGGAAGCAGGAAGCTGGAAAGATAGAGACTAACTTTTAGCTGGAAGTGTCAGAGAGGACTCTCTATGAATCTGCCAATCACACAGAGGGCTTGGAAAGGTGAGAGGAAAGTAGACAATGAGTCATGTGGTTCGGAAAAAGCATTTCAGACCAAGATAAGAGAAAATGTCAAGGCCAGGAGATAAAAGCTGTATTAGCGTTTTGGGGCAAGAGCATCAAGTCCTGTCTGCTTAAGATGTAGTTAGAAAGGGAAGAAATGCCATAGCATGAAGTCCAAGTGGTAGAGCAGTTTCAGACCAACAGGATGTGTCTGCTTCAAGTGCTTAATTTTATTATGAGCATGTTCAGAGAACACTGACATCAGAGGAGATGAGCTGCATGACATTCTGGTTTATTGGATTTCCACATATGTATCTCTGAGTTATATGCATATGGAAACATGTCATTTAGGCATTAATGTGAGAATTTTGTTTTCTTCCCTTGTTTTATTGCATTAAAGAGAAAATACTTTTAACCGACATCATCTTAGATTATCTCTCTGTTTCCCTCTTTTCTCTTTGCCTTCTGTACCTTTTCCCCTCTTTCTCTTCCTTCCCCTCCCCTTTCCTTCTCCAGCTTTTTATTTTTATTCTCTCTCCTCTATGGTTTTCCCCTCCACCTATTTCTATTTTTCTATAATTCCCTATCCTTTGCACATGCATATAGTGTCAGTTATATAGGAATGTGATCTGGGAAGAATTTCAAGCATTAAAGTAAGGCACTAAAGTAAGGCTTGAAATTCTTAAATTCATTCTTGAACTGCTCTTTTGTAAGTGAAATCTGATAGAACAGTGGTGTGTTTCAATTACTAGAGGACATACACAAAAAAATGAGAACGTTTTATATTTTAAAAGATTTTCATTTTTTGAACAAGTGTCCCTATATCTTTGATTGGTAGTGGGACATGCAAGTAACATTGTCAGTCCTTATAATTTTCCAAATGTTCCTCATTTTAGTGATGAGGAAACTGATGAGATTTTTAAAAAATTTTTACTACATGCTATAAGAGCCACTAAGAAATTAACAACCCAAACAGGTTTTCATGAGAGTAGTATTCAGTACTCTTAGATACAATCAAATATCTAAGCTGAATAAATGGTCCATACTACAAAGCAAGGGAAGGCAAGACTTCACTCTATATTCCAGCAACCGAAAAACAAATCTTCTGTCTTATATGTTGTTCCCAAACCTTTTCTCAATGAGCCAGCTGGTGAGCAGAGGGAGCACAACTGTATTCAGTCATGATAATGTATTATCTAGCAAACTCTTTATGCCAGTCTTCTAAATCCTTTGCCATTAAATATCACAATAGCTTAATGTGATAGGAATGATTAGAATTCCACATTAAGTAAAAGAGAAAACAAAACTACAAAGCAATGAAGAGACTTTTCCAAGCCCATCTTGCAAAGTGTAGCCCAGAAAGTATTTTCTGTTATTTTGTGTAAGAGTGCTTTCAATAGGAGTTCAGAAAAAGGGGAACATAGGCTTCTGTGTTGACTTTAAAATAAAGGGAAAGGGCATATGGGAAAAAGAGGGAGGGTGGATGGGACTGGGAAAAGATAAGGCAGGGGGCTGAAGCAGGGACACAAAGTCAATAAATTGTAATAAATAAATAAATATATAAATTAAATTAAATTAAAAATAAAAGGATAAATCTTGTCAGGCATGATTATGAAAGAACAGAGTCAAGGGAATTTTCTTCATGTGTTAATTTATAAATTGAGTAGAAACATTAGATATTTCCTAGTGAAAGATTTTTTTTTTGAATTTTGAACACAGGGGCTGGAGAGATGGTTCAAAGGTTAAGAGAACTAGTTGCTCTTCCAAAGGTCCCAACTTCAATTCTCAGCAACGACATGGTGCCTCAGAACCATCTATGATGAGATCTGGTGTCCTCTTGTAGTGCACAGCTGTACAGCAGGCAGAATGCTGTATATATAATAAATGAATAATCTTTTTAAAAAATTGTGGGTTTTTTAGTTTGTTTTTTTTGGGGGGGGGTTAAACATTTTTTAAGTTTTTCAAACACCTACGTAAACAATTGTACCTCCCTCCCAACCCCTCACCTTTGGTAGGATATTAGTAGAAAAAGAGGCTGTTGACCTCTTTTATTTACTTCCTGATTATAGGGTCAATAGGTTTGTTTGTTTGTTTTTATTTTTTAGCTCTTTATTTTTATTTATGCACTTTGTATCCCAGCTGTAGCCCCTTCTCTTTGTCCCTCCCAATCCTGCCCTCCTTCCCTCTTCTCCTCCCATGTCCTTCCCCTAGTCCACTGATAGGGAGGTCCTCCTCCCCTTCTCTCTGACCTTAGCCTATCAGGTCTCATCAGGACTGGCTGCACTGTCCTTCTCTGTGACCCTGTAAGACTGTTTCCCCCTCAGGGGAAGGTGATCAAAGAGCCAGTCACTGAGTTCATGTTAGAGACAGCCCCGCTTCCCCTTACTAGGGAACCCAAGTGGAAAATGAGGTGCCCTGGGATACATCTCACAGAAGAGCAAAATGATTTTGATAGAACCAGGGTTTTCTGATAACTGCTTTGGAGTTTCTAGGATGAAACTCTTTGCTGTTCATTCATACTGAACCTATGCTTATTTATGTGTTATTTGTGCAAACCTCCCAAAAGAGTTACTCATCGTTTTGAGTGCAGGACTGTAGCATGTAGTTCTAAGAACAAAGATATTACAAATTATGAGGGTAATACTTTATAGTTTTGACATGTTCTTGTTTGTGTATAACATCACCATGTACATTTCGTTAACTTAATGAAATGTAGTCAATTTCATTACATTTTATGTGTATAGCATGAACTGTGGTCTATCTCACATAATAGAAATACAAAGAGTATTGTGAAAAGCTAATTAAAGATGATTTAACCCATTTCTAATCCTGTTATTTGATGAGTTGACTTCAAATGCCTTTCCCCATAATCTGTGTTATCTGAAGGTATTCTTTCTTATGAGTTTTCTCAGCTCCAGAATTTAGGCATATTGAGTTCAACACTGTTCTTCCTATTTCTTATTAGACTTGATACAACTTCTAGTACACTAGTACCATTTTGTTTGTGAAAGCATGTCATTTCTGTCAGATTTGGAACATTGAGATGACATTCAGATTTCATTCCTAAATTAATGTACTTACTCCCGAATAACTAAGCCCAAACACAGGAATGCATTGAAATAACCATTACTGAATAAATATAAAGTGATTTTACCTTAATAAATACATGAAATTAATAATTATTTGATAAAAATGTTTTACTGATTTGTTTAAGTTAAATTAATGAGGAAAAAACAATATTGGCTATTCAGCAAGTTTAATTTTTCTCCATCACATTAAAAAAAATGTTAAACAGCAACACCATTGTTGTTTCTTCTCTTTCATACTAGAATAGGAATAGACAACATTTGCTACAGACTGAGCTGTATGTACCCTGTTCAAGTTGATTTACTGAGGTCTAAATGCACAATTCCTCAGAATACTACATTTCGAGTTAGGCCATTAAAAAGGTAAAGTAAAAAGTCAGGTGGGTGGACCCTCATCCAGAGTAAAGAGAGTCCTTAAAAGGACATTAAATTAGGACCTCATGTGGATGGAGGAGATGTGATTACATACAGGGAGGACAGCTATTAGCCAAGCACAGAGAACAGCCTCAGTAAAACAACCATATTGGTCGTGCCTCTATCTTGGGCATCTAAGCAAAGAGTGAGACAACAGACTGCTACTTAGTCTAGAAGTAGATATCATTCCTGAAGCTGAACAGCAAGAACATCGAATGTAAAATTGTTACAGAGAGGTATGAAGATTTTGGGAGAAATCAGTTGAAGGTGATGGATTTGAAAAAGGGTAATTGAGGAGAGTGGAGGTGGGAACGATTACTGTTCACAGAAAACTTTATATAACTGATGTATCAGATAGGAGCATGGATCGGTGTGACAGCAATTAAAATGAAAACTTTAAAAAAATACAGAATTTTCTATATTGGCTAAATTGACATAATTTTTTCTTTTTATTCTTTTCTTTCTTTTTAAATTTAAAATATTAAGCAAACTTTTCTGACTTTATTCTTGAAAATCTTGGAGGTTTTGAATTGCAAGACCCAACAGAAACATTAATTTTGGATGCTATACCTATTTGTATAATCTCTTTATAGATAAATCATAATAAGGAAATTTTCTAAAACCTCTAAAAGTGTGCGCCAGTTGAAGCTTTATCCAGTTATGAGCTATTATTGCTATTACATTTTTATGTTCACAATGAGCAAGAAAATTTTACAAATTGTCTGGAATGTTCTCTTTTATCCCTTAAGATACACAAAGCCTTTTTCTTCGATACTGGCATCTTAAATTTATAGGTTATATATTAAAGTTATGTGATTGTATAGACTGAACACTCATATCCTAGATCTGTGTTAGATTTCGGAACTGAGCAGTCAGAAAAGGAAGCAAGCATGAGGAAGAGATTATTTGTCTTGTCTCTCACCTGATGAGATGCCTCGGGGTTGCTGTGCCTTTCAGTTAAAGATTACAATTCCTTCCAGAACAATGGTTTGCAAAGTACAACCCTTCCATAGCCTACTTCATAGGTTTTGATTTCCTCCTTGATCTCTTTCTTGCTGTTAGCTCCAGCATGCTGCATTATTCTTGGTTCCCTTATTTATAAATAATTCCTCTATATATTAAAAAAAATCACCCTCAGTGTGTCCTATTTTGTATATGTATAAATACATTTGCTAAAGTTCTAATGTAGAAGAATATGATTACTTTGATACTAAACAACTATTTCTTTGACTTCTAGTTTTGTGTTTTATTTCATAGGGATATTCAAGTTAAAAATAATATTTATTAGCATATCAAAATTGTGTCACTTATACAAATGAGCAAATAATGAGAACTAATATGCAAATGGTGATGTAAAGAGAGAAGATTGTTGGGTCCAGGGCTGAATTGAGCAATATATCAATGTGTTAAAAAGGAAGATGTGTGTTAGCACTGTGCATCAAGCTCTATTAACCATAGATATATTTCTTTGCAAATAGGCCTTATTGGTGTGCATCCAACTTGGTCTTTCATTGGGCTATCACCCTTCTGACTTGGACAGTTGAATTATTTTATTTGACCTCTTTCATTGAGAATGAGAGTTTATGCCTCTTCATCATTATCATGATGACAGGAGTATTTACTACCATGAGTCCTACCATACATGGGAGAGTAACTACTGAACTTTCTAGACGTTAGAGCGTTTTTCTTTTTCTTCTCATGACAGCATTCTCTACCATTTCAGTTAATAGAATGTGCTTCAGCTCTTTTTGCAGAACATAAACAACTGGTTCATTTCTCAGTGTTATGTGGATTATGTCTATTTGAGCATGTGTCTTAGTAAGGGTTCTATTGCTGTGAAGAGACACCATGACCAAGGCAACTTTTAGAAAGGGAAACACTTAATTGAGGCTGGCTTAAATGTTTCAGAGGGTTCAGTCCATTATTATCATTGTGGGAAGCGTGGCAGTGTTCAGGCAGACATGGTGCTGGAGAAGGAGCTGAGAGCTCTACATTGTGATTCGCAGGCAGCAGAAGGAGACTGTGTGCCACACTGGGTGTAGCTTGCACATGGAAGACCTCAAAGCCTGGCCTTCCAGTGGCACACTTCCTTCACCAAGACAACACCTACTCCAACAAGGTCAAATCTTCTAACACCGTCACTCCCTATAGTCAAGCATCCAAACACGGGAGACTATGGGGGCCATTCCTATTCAAACCACAAGAGCATGTTTACTTTTCTTAAGTATTTGATCCCCCTTTTAAAGTATTTGTTTCAACTATCTCTGAGCATGAGCCATCCTTTTCCATGTTTGTAAGAGCAGTACACTAACTTAATTTCCTGAGCACTGACTCCTATGTCAGAGGAACATTTTCCTATACAATTTTCTCGAGGATGCAGTCTCGTTTCCCAGCATCCTTGATTCAGCACATATAAACGTACCTGTATCTTCTGGTACATTAAGTTGAGGGCACTTTTAGAATTAAGTCATGAGCACCTCTTGGTCCTTTCCATCCTCAGGCTGATGGAGATGAGCCTCTTTTTATGCTATCAAGAAGACTTTTTTTTTTCTTTCATACTTACTATCATTTGCTAATGAATCACTCTCTACATTTGGTTGTCTTTATTAAATACATAAATGGCCCAACAAGAATCATCATGCGATTGTTGTTATTTACCATTGTAGAATGGTAATAGTTGCCTCACAAGTTGTCTGTGAGCAATGAGATGCTATTTTGTACATCCTGTAATGTGTTCTAGTTCCAAAATCTGGTTTTAAAGTCTGTTTCTTTGGATCACTCCTGATACCAACGTTTTTTATGGTCATTGGCCCTGAAAAGACATTTTAAGGCAGAGAGTTGCATGCTGAAAATTTATTAGGAAGCACCCTCAGGGTCAACACCTGCAGAGGAATTAAGAAGCAAATTGGACAGAGTGATTGGACTGTGGTACAATTGTACTAAAAGTCTATGTGAGCTCTGGAGAAGAGACAATGATCCAACTTCAGGCAAGGACATCAGATGTTCATTTCCCCATATCCACTAGCATACTTGGTTCCAAGAAGGTGTCATAACCTTGGATGAATTTTTTTTCATGTGGGTACTTTTTCTATGTAGGGAATATAAGCTATCAGTACTTAAACTCCAAGAAAATGCATGCAATATCTAAGAACACAGGGAAAATATAGGCATCACATTCCCTTACTATATTAAAGCTACAAATATAATGAAATTAATATGGCATACATACAGTCCATTTTATGTATGTCATCAACTATTTTTGTATATATATTTCTAATATAAATACTAGAAGTTGCTAGTATAATGTTACCAGCAACATGTGAAATGCCATTATATATATATATGTCTGTGTGAGAGAGATAATCAATTATGTATCAATTATAACTTGATTGTGTCTTATATGTTTTTAAGTAACCTGAATATAACATATAAAAATTAAAAATATAATATTATGTGATTATATGATCAATGACAAATTATACTCTATAAGTCA
This sequence comes from Pachyuromys duprasi, assembly GCA_028658305.1. Classification (NCBI taxonomy): domain Eukaryota; kingdom Metazoa; phylum Chordata; class Mammalia; order Rodentia; family Muridae; genus Pachyuromys; species Pachyuromys duprasi. The sequence continues at coordinate 28,732,827 of CM053763.1, forward strand.
CAGTGTACATTTATAAAAAATCTTATGAAATATTTAATTATTACAATAATAAAAGCTGATGTTGAGAATGCAAAAAAAAAAAAGAAACAACAAAGTCATGCTACAACATTTTTGGTTTCGAGTACAAGGGGAAAAGGCAGGAATAATTCATGGTAGCCAAAGGGTTTGAAGAGAATAAAATTTTACAAATACTTTGGAGAAAAGGGAGCATAAGATGCAAGGAAGAGGCATTAATAAATGAAGACTGGTAAATTAATGACAATTCTGAGGGTCTGAGCAATTGAGCTTATTTTTAAAAATTCATACTGGAAGGGAACAAAGGAATAAAAAGCTTTACAAATTTAGAATTGGCCATGGAGATCTTTGAAAATTGCCTTTAGAGTGAAAAGAAAATATTATGAATAATTTTTCTTCAGAAGAGAGCTAGATTAAAAAATAGTCACAACCCATTTTCCAGTTCTGGCTCTCTCTCAGCTGTAAACAATTTGCAAATTGAGAGTCTCAGCTTCTCTTCATTATTTGGATCATGATTTTGATCTTCAGGGCATTACTTTTTAACAAAGGGTTCTATTCCTTTGAGTCAGAGAAGACATTTCTCCTCATACCAGAGACTGCCATTGCCTGTAGGCAGCTGGTAGTTCTCCCTCTACATACACCAGATGTCTTCCTCTGAGAGGACCTGCATCTGCACAGCCATAGGCTGCCTTCAGGCAACAGTTAGAAGCAAAGATAAACCAAGCTCTCTAGCACCGAGATATGAAACCTGTGTAAACAAAATAATCTTGATGCAGTAATTTTCTTTCCAGTAATCTTAGGTGTTTGGAAGAGACCTAGATTTCACAAAGTAAACACCACCTCTATAAGACCTCAGCCAATTTTCTGCTCTGAATTTAGAATGTAAGTAAAATCAAACATGAAGAGGTGAAATCAACATATCCCCCTCAACTAATACCCTCAAATTCTAAGAAAATCTTTCAGCTCTTTCCCACCTCCCTGTTAGATAATTATTGCTTGTTTTAAATATATTGCTGCCCTCAATCTTAAAATGTTTTTGTTCAAGATCTATTTTAAACTACCTTATCATATAATGTCATTGAAGATATTTAAATTGAAAGTTATTCATATTTTCCCACTCACCTCACAAATACCTGTCCTCAATAATCCAATTAAACAAGGAAATAATAATGCAAACAAAAATAAAAGATGTATCCAATGTTAGCACACCAAGAAGGGGAACAAAGAGATGCAATGACCTACTCATGTCCATCTTTGGGATACTGTCATCAGATTTAGGTTATAGAAGCCTAATAGAAGCCAAATGGTATGCTTAGCTGAGTAGTCCTGGTTAAGATATGGCCCTGTGTGTTGTTGACCCATCATCATCTCAACTCCAGTATTTTCCCAAAAAACGATTTTACAAATTATAAATCTCTTTCTAGAAGACAAGCTCCTCCCCAACTCTCCTCGGTCTTTGGCATGTTCCTTTTCACTGCATGAGATTTCTGGGGAAATATTTTCAATAGCCTGACAGTTGGAAAGAGGAAGAATGAAGATAGGATTTCTTCAGAATATTGGCATGCCTGCCATAACCAGTGGCAGACAGTTACAGTTTTCCTGAGTGTCTCTTGTAAAAAATACACAAGGATACATACATAGATTCATATATTCCACTCCTGGCCTAGCTTCCCCACCTGTAATGGTGTGACCACCCATGACCACAACTGCTGGATCCTGGGACAGGAAGCAATGCTGGACCAATTGGGGAATGGAAACCCCATGATTTGAGTTAGCAGAAAAAGAATAGACACTTGGGAGAACAAAGCCTATTTAAACCTTTGGGGAGTGGGTAGGGGTCTTTGGGGCCAGGACACTAAGGATGCCTTATATACCTAGGGAGGAAGTTAAGATATTGCTGGACATAACCTTATAAAGATAGGAAGACCATCCTGGCTGCCAGGCTATGTGACCTCCTCTTAGGAGCAAGGATACAGAGCAGCAAAGGCAAAGATATGCAGGGCTGGGGCAGTGCCAAGCTCAGGATGAGATTTCCAGGCTCTGGGCATGTCTGGACCCTGCTCTTCCTCTGACCAGCTTTCTTAGTCCTATGGTTGAGATCAACATATATATGGTCCACGGTAAATGTGAACAAAATCTGCTCTAGAAGGCAGTATGTATTACCACCAAATCTTCCTAAAATATAAATGATTTTACAATTACAATAGCCACAGGGAAGGTAGAGGTGTTCTTGTTACTGGAACTTTTGGCATCCCCTGTGATCACCAAATGATTTCCCTTTGGATTTCCTAGTCTCATTAACAACAGAATTTAAGAATACACTCAAAAGAAAGCTCAAGAACAATTTAATTAAAGCTTAAAGGAAAAACTCTAAGGCAGGAAAGCCTTTAACAACTACTTACAGGAGAAGAAAGAAGAAAAAAAGAAGAGAAATACCATTTAAACTGGTATAGACCAATAAACAATCACATAGCAGGGAGAAAGGCTTTGGAGAAGGAATAAGAAACCCTAAACTATTTTTGGGAAAAGCCCTGAGTGCTGAGGGAAGCAAACTTACAAAAGAAATAGAAGGAAAAAAATGTATGTGGACAGACTTAGAACTTACATTTCTGTGCACCAAAAACTAATATATTAGGAGCAAGGAATGCAAAAGGAAAAATTACAATACCTCATCACAATTAGTTATTATACCACCAATCATTTTAGCACGACATATGTGAGCTAGAATTGCTAGGAGAAATATCATTGAGTGAACAGTCTGGCCCAATTGCAATGTTGGGTCTCCACCCAAGCCAGAGTTTCTACTCTCTTGATCAGGAGCTTTTTACCCTAACATAATAGGCTGAGTTATGGCCACCACTTCAATTTATATCTTGAAATCCATACACTCTGTTCTTAAGAAAATGTGCATTCTTAGAGATAAATCTTGTGAGAGGGTAGTTAGGTCAAAATAAGGTGACTAATCTGGCCCTAATTTAATAAACTTTCATTATCAAATGAAATTAAAATGTGGAACCTGTATTGTTTTTGTTTCCTTGTCAAAAATCAGGTGTCCATAGATGTATCGGTTTATTTCTGGGTTTCTGTTCTTTCCATTGATCCTCCAGACTCTTTCTCTGCCAGTACCATGCAGTTTTTATTACTGTTGCTCTATAGCACAGCTTGAGATATGGGATGGAGATACCTCCAGACAGTGTGCTTTTGTACAGGATTGTTTTAGCAATTCTGGTTTTGTTTGTTTGTTTTTCCATAAGAAATTGAGAATTGTGTTGGTATTTTTATGAGAATTGCATTGAATCTGTAGATTGCTTTTGGTAGGATGGCCATTTTTACTATATTAATCCTACCAATACATGAGTATGGGAGATCTTCCTATCTTCTGATATTTTCTTCAATTTCTTTCTTCAGAGACTTGAAAGTTTTTAATTTTTTTATTATTAGTTCCATTTTATTAACTTTGCATCCCAGCTGTATCCCTCTCTCTCATTCCCTACCAATCCCACCCTCCCTCACCTCTTCCCTGCCCCTTTCCAAGTCCACTAATAGGGGAGGACCTTCTCCCCTTTCATCTGACACTGGTTTATCAGGTATCTTCAGGACTGGCTGCAAAATCCTCCTCTGTGGCCTAGCAGGGCTGCTCCTCCCTTGGGGGTTGGGGAGGTCAAAGAGCCAGCCATTGAATTCATGTCAGAAATAGTCCCTGTTCTCCTTACTAAGGTACCCACTTAGCATACTGAGCTACCATGGGCTACATCCGGCAGAGGTTCTAGGTTATATCCATACATGGTCTTTTGTTGGAGAATCAGTCTCATAAAAGACCTCTGTGTCCAGATATATTTGGTCCTTGTGGAGCTCCTGTCTTCTCTAGGTCATATTAACTCCCCCTTCTTTCATATGATTCCCTGCACTCTGCTGAAGGTTTGATTATGAGTTTCAGCATCTGCTTTGATACACTGCTAGGTAGAGTCTTTCAAAGGCCCTCTGTGGTAGGACCCTGTCCTGTTACTTGTTTTCTTCTACATCCAATGCCCATCCCATTTGTCTTTCTAAGTGAAGATTGATCATCTTACCCCGGGTCCTCTTTCTTGTTTATCTTCTTTAGGTGTATAGATTTCAGTATATTTATCATATCTTATAGGTCTAAATAAGTGTGTGTATACACTGTGTGTCTTTCTTGAAGTTTTTTTTTTTTTTTTTTTCGTACAGGTCTTTCACTTGCTTGGTTAGAGTCACACCAAGGTACTTTGTTATTTCTGGCTATTGTGAAAGGTATTGTTTCCCTGATTTCTTTCTCAGCCCTTTTGTCTTTAGTATACAGGGGGGGCTTCTGATTTTTTTAAGTTAGTTTTGTATCCAGCCCTTGGCTGAAGTCACTTATCAGCTAAAGAAGAATTTTGGGGGTCACTAATGTATACTATCATATCACTTGTAAATGGTGATACTTTGACTTCTTCCTTTGCAATTTGTATCCCCTTTAGTTCTCTTATTGCTTTAGCTAGAACTTCAAGTACTATGTTGAAGATATATGGAGACTGTGGGCAGCCTTGCCTTGTTCCTGATTTAAGTTTCTCTCTGTTTAGTTTGATGTTGGCTATAGGCTTGCTGTATATTGCTTTTACTATGTTTAGGATGTGCCTTGTAGCCCTGATCTCTCCAAAACTTTAAACATGAATGGGTGTTATATTTTGTCAAATGCTTTTTTCAGCATTTAAGGAGATGATCATGTTTTTTTTTCTTCTGTTTGTTTCTGTGGTAGATTGCATTGATGGAATTCCATATATTGAACAACCCCTGAATGCCTGGGATGAAGCCTACTTGGTCATGGTGGATGATATCTTTTACAATGGAAAAAATATAGCATAATCAACAAATGGTGCTGGCCTAACTGGATGTCTACATGCTAAAATATGCAAATAGATTCATATTTATCACCCTGCACAAAACTAAAGTCCAAGTGGATCAAAGACCTCAACATAAAACCAGACACACTAAACCTGTAGGAGAAAAACATGGGAAAGAACCTTGACCTCATTGACACAGGAGACAACTTCCTGAACAGAACACCAACAGCACAGGCTCTAAAAGAAACAATCAATAAATGGGACCTCATGAAACTGAAAAGCTTCTGTAAAGCAAAGGACACTGTCTTCAGAACAAAACAACAGCCTGCAGACTAGGAAGGGATCTTCACCAACACTATATCTGGCAGAGGGCTAATATCCAGAATATATAAAGAACTTAAGTTAAACACCAACAAACCAAGTAATCCAATTAAAAAATTGGGTACAGAGCTGAACAGAGAATTCTTAATAGAGGAATATCTAATGGCAGAGAAACATTTAAACAAATGTTCAACATCCTTAGTCATCAGGTAGATGCAAATCAAAATGATTCTGTGATTTCACCTTACACCCATCAGAATGGCTAAGATCAAGAACTCAAGTGACAACACATGCTAGAGAGGTTGTGGAGAAAGGGGAACCCTCCTCCACTGCTGGTGAGAATGTAAGCTTGTACAACCACTTTGGAAGCCAATCTGGCGCTTTCTCAGAAAACTAGGAATAGTGCTATGTCAAGATCCAGCTATACTACTCCTAGGTATATGTCCAAAATATCTTCAACTATACAACAAGGAAGGAAATTTGCTAAATAATGTTCTTAGCAGCTTTATTCATAATAGCTAGAATCTGGAAGCAACCCAGATGTCCCTCAATTGAGGAATGGAAAAACAGATTGTGATACATTTACACAATGGAATACTAGTCAGCAATTAGAAACAAAGAAGTCATGAAATTTGCAGGCAAATGGTGGGAGCTAGAAAAGATCATCTTGAGTGAGGTAACCCAGAAGCAGAAAGACACATCTGGTGTATACTCATTCATAAATGGTTATTAGACATATAATATTGGATAAACATACCAAAATCTGTACACTTAAAGAAGGAAGACCCTGGGTAAAGATAAAATCATCATTCAGAAAAGCAAATGAGAGGGACATTGGAAGAGGGGGGGCGGACAGGAAACAGGATAAGGGCCAACCACAAAGGGCGTCTGAAAGACTCTGCTGATTGAGGTATCAATGTAGAGGCTGAGATTAATAGCCAAACTTTGGGCAGAGTGCATGGAATTTTATGAAAAGGGGAGATAGAAAGACCTGGAGGGGACAGGAGCTCCAAAAGGACACCAACAAAACCAAAAAAAAAAAAAGAGCCCTGGGGGACTTGAAGAGAATGATACTGCAACTAAGGACCATGCATGGAGATAATCTAGAACCCCTGCACAGATGTAGCCCATGGAAGCTCCGTTTCCAAGTGGGGTCCCTAGTAAGGGGAGCAGGGACTGTCTCTGGCATGAACTCAGTGGTTGGCTCTCTGATCACCTCCCCTTGGGGTGATGCAGCCTTGCCAGTCCACAGAGGAAGACAATGTAGCCAGTCCTGAGTTGACCTGATAGGCTAGGGTCACATAGAAGGGGAGGAGGACCTCCCCTATCAGTGAACAAGGGGAGGGGCATAAGGAGAGAAGAGGGAGGGAGGGAGTGATTAGGAGGAGATGAGGAAGGGGGCCACAGCTGGGATACAAATTGAATAAATTGTAATGAATGATAATAATAATAACAATAAAAAAGAAAAATATGGAACATAAAGGAACACAATAGTAAGATGACAGTCTGCATGGCAAGGAGAGAGGTTTAAGTAGGCAAGCCTGAGAACACTTTGATCTCAGACCTGCATCCCCCCAGTACTTCTGGAAAGCAGTTCACTGCTATAGTTGTCACTCACTCTCTATGACTGGTGTCACAGTCTGAGCTGCCAGAAAGCCTGCCTCAGAGGCTATGCTCAGTGGGTAGCTGGATGGAGCCTAGACAGGAGAAGGTCGAAAATTTCAGGGACAGCTGCCTTGGTTTAGCAGCTCGTAAAGAAGGGTGGTGTGTACTGAGTATATAATCCCATAATCCCCTATGACTCCTCCAACCCCTGCCCAGTTTCTTCTTTTGTTGAGACAGGCTGCAGTAAAAATTTACTTGAAAATACTTTGCAAATGAAGTGAAATATTTTGGTTGTTATTGTGTTTGGAAAAAACCACCAAATCACTTAATTTTGTTTATTACTGACATTTATCAGCTATTGAGTTCCTCCTAGGCAAAAAGTTTAAATATATTATTAGGTTTCAGGAAATGCATGTATCCAGAAATGAGCTTAAGCTACACTTTAGAAAGATTTCTGATGGTTACATATGCAGCATTCCTCACGAACTTGTCCACCAAAGGAAGTCACTTCCCTTGCCATTGGCAGAAGGGATATATGGCTCTCATTGAAACCTAACTCTGGTGTCTATCAACACATCAAAGCCATTCTGGCCTGAAAGCTTCCTATGGCTCAGATTCACAATACTCATTATACAGCTTAAAGTCCATGCTATCATCCTGGCCCCTCTCATCCTCCTTATAACACACATGTTTTTGTTTTTGTTTTTGTTTTTTTACCACATCCCAATTCCTGAACCCTGACCATGCTAAGTCTGTTTCTCTTTCTTTCTGTGCAAGACTCTTCCAGATATCTCTGGCTGTTTTGTCTCTTTCATCTACAATAAAACCCTGCCCCCTTGCATAGATATTTCACTTAAAAAATCCTCACAAGATAAAGGCTGCATTCTTTTTTTTTCTTTTCTTTTTTAAAAAAATAACTTATTGATTCCTTGTGAGTTTCACGTTATGCACCCCAGTCCCACTCATCTCCCCTTCCCTTTGTCTCTGCCTTTGCAGTTTCTGCTCAAAAGAATACGAAAAACGAAAACAAAACATCAAAGACATCGCATCTTGGAAGCTGTAGTGTGTCACAGTTTGTCTCACGGTCTCTTCTTTCTTTCTTTCTTTCTTTCTTTCTTTCTTTCTTTCTTCCTTCCTTCTTTCCTTTCTTTCTTTCTTTCTTTCTTTCTTTCTTTCTTTCTTTCTTTCTTTCTATCTTTCCTTCTTCCTTTCTTCCTCTCTCTCTCTCTCTCATTTCCTTTCAATTTATTTACTTTATGTCCCAGCTATAGCCTTCTCCCTCATCCCCCCCACCTGCCCCCCCCTCTTCTACTCTCATACCCCTTCTCCAGTCCACTGATAGGGGAGGTCCTACCAGGTCTCCCCAGGACTGGCTGCATTGTCTTCCTCTGGAGCCTGGTACAACTGCACTTCCCCCAGGGTGAGGTGATCAAAGAGCCATCAACTGAGTTCATGTCAGAGACATGTCAGAGACTTCTTGGTTGGAATATTAGAAAGACTGCATTCTTATACCTACAGGTGAAACATCCATCCTAGACCAAGATTTTAGTTTGGATGAGTTTGATAGAATACTTGAGGGCTTTTTCAGTTGTATTATGCAGTCTCTTAAAATTACCCTTGAGGAAACTTTGGAAGAAATTCCAGGTTGCAGTTGACAGTGATGACACCTTGCCAAAATGCTGTCATTGTCTGAGATTACCTTCTACTTTCTTTGGATGTCACCTTCCAATAGTTGCACCATGCAGTCTTCTTTGAATGCCCTGAGAGATGGACAGCCATTTGCTTCAGGGAGAGTGACCATGTGGACATGGCTGAGCTGCAGATCTCCTTATGGGTAAGCTGGAGGCTACATTTTATCTGCCTGTGTATCTTTGTAAGCTGCCCCTACTCCTGTTTTTCCTTCTGTACATATTCAGTGGGCAATAGCACTTTGATAAATCACTAATGGAAGAATTCCTATCCAGATGCAAAGCTCCTATGGGAAAAAAGACTAAAGGTTGAATTGTAGTAACCAGCTAAATAGTATTGCATGTCAAAATTAAAATGAGTAAATAAAAATAGTGAACAACAAGTAATGATCATACTTGAAACAATGTGATTTTTCATCTATTTTCAAGTGAGATCTACGAGTTAAAAGTTGTAAATTGTATTCATAATATTTTAGATCCAAATCAGCCATTTTTATAAGTAATGTATTTTTTTAAATGTATTTTGAGCTACCATTCTCTCCAATATGATACATACATGTTTTGGAAATGTGTTAGGTTTTTTTTTTGTTTGTTCACTATTGCTTTATAATTGCTTATTTTAAATTTGATTTGAAACATTATTTAGCTATTTGCTGCAACTCAGCCTTTAATCTTATTCCCTTACACAGACACACATACAAGCAAAATAAATATTAATTATAGAGTGATAACTTTATATATACTGAAGATTATCAAAATATAAATTCATTTCTATAATTAGAGTTTGAAATTAAGAAAATATTGGGTTGAGCATTGAAAACTAGTGATTTATTAAATAGCCTTCATAGAGCTCTCACTTTACCTTTATTGGGTCATTTGTATTTGCTGTGGAAATTGCTATAAGGAAAGAAAGAAAAATCATTTGTTACTGATGGATTTATTACTTAAATATAGTAGGGATTAAGTATTTTTCTTTTGAATATGTAGAAAGAATAAAAAGAATCCCAAATTATAGAACACAACTGCTCCCCCACCCCCACCCCGTGCCTTTTTTTTTAACCACTTTCTTATATAAGAGTCTGTTGTTTTCAGAGGAGGCTAAAACAATAAACTAATGTAAGCAATAGAACAGAATGTAAAAAAAAAAAAAAAAGAAACCCTAAGGAAGAAACATCAAAAACAAAGGTTTCAGGAGCTGAAAAGATGGCTCAGCTGTTAAAGGCATTGTTGTTCTCCCGACGGATACAAGTTCAATTAGTGACATTTGCTCGGTGACTAACAACCAACTCTAACTCCAGTTCAGGGAATCCGACACCTTCTTACCAGCAAGAGCACTGAACACACTCAGTGCGCAGATATGCTTGCAGTCAAACACTTCTACCCATGAAATAAAATACAAACCCAAGGCAAAAGGAAGATTTCCAGAAGAAGCAAACACCTGCTTAGCTTGTAGCTTGTAACTCTCTCAAGGTGACCCAGCTATCAGCTTTAACTTGCTGCTGTGCCTATATGAATTTCATGTGTGGGAGGTAATGAAATTGGCCCAACTTGGGCTAGATGTCAATGATAATTCAATCATTTGTGGCCAAGTGCCAAAAATTTGTCATAGAATGGCGCATCTTCTACTTCTCAAAGAGGCACTTTGCAGGTTACTTGGAGGTGACCAGACATTCTAAACTTGAGAAGTTCAACTCTCTAAAGCATCACCTTCACACACAGAGATCAGAGAAAATATTCAAATTAACATATTATCCTTAGGAAATTTTGGCTCCTGTGATTCATGTCTTTTTTTTTTAATAGGTAATCTTGATAAACTTCCTTATTTATCAAGAAGCTGTTTCAAGCACTCTTTGGGGGAGATAAACAAGAGTTAGTATAATGTTTTGTACTGAAAAGCTCTTATTGTGTGTGTTGGTAACTTTCTCGAACTAAGTCTTTTCAAATATCAAATGTCATCTTAAATATGTTCCAACATAAGTGGTCAATGGCAATGGGGTATCTTTGACTGAAGAAGCGGGAAATCTGTGGACATTATGATTTTGTTGGAGTTCTCAATTGTTCCTCATAATGTCCCTGAAAGTTTTTTTCTAGAGACCCAGGTGCTACGGAATCCAATCTACAAAACCACTACTTGGGTGGATAAAGAATATAGGGTTTTGTATTAAAGGATCAGAAGATCATAAAATTCTGTTTCTGACACATTCCAGCTCTGGAACAAGTTTAAACACTTACATTCTTTGCACTACTTTGATTTGCCTATTTGAAAATTATCGATAATGTCGTATAACTCATAATCCTTATGCATGCAATAAATCACATGTCACAATGCTGTGCACTGTTAAATGCTATAACTGGATCTGTTCCCCACCTTCTGAGGGAAACACCCAGGCTGCTAGGTCATTTATGTGCACTCTACAACATGCTCCATGATTTCATGTGCCATCATTTCTGTCCTGAAAGAAATAAAGACATATAAAGAGATACTTGTATCTCTCTATGATCATCAGCCTGTTGAAACAGTGGATCCCAAGGAAAGCGTAATTTCCCTGGGACTCTCAGGATGGGGAAAAAGAAAAGACAGGCTCTCAGGAAGGAATTTAACACAGTCTTAATTTCTCAGAAGACCTTACAGGAAAAGACTAAAACCCAGAGAGCGATGGGTCAATGATGGGTCAATGATGGGTGGGTTCACACATTGACCAGGACTAGTAAGAAGTGTATATTCTTGGTCCTCTATTAAAATTTTAACTTAACTCCAGAAATGGAGTTAGAAGATGATATCTGTTGCTCTTCCCAATGGGGTCACACTGAAAACATTTCGATTTTGTGCTTTCTACTTGAATTTTATTTAGCTCTTTTAATTGGCTTAATGAGGATAGATGGCTATCCTGGCTTGAAGGATAGACTGTGACCCATTGGTAAATAACACCTCCTCCTTTTAAATATTTATGCGTTCAATTTTGCCTCTAACGTACAGCAGTTAGCAACAAAACACATCTTAGCAAAACAGAGGTGATTCTGTTATTTTGATATCATACAGCTTGTTTGGAAGGTGATGGTAGTTTTTCTTTTTCTTTTTTATGCAAAAATTTTTATTTTTTTATTAATTACAGTTCTTTCACTTTGTATCCCTCTTGTACCTCCCTCCCTCCTCCCCTCACAATCCCACCCTCCCTCTTCCCCAACAGGGTCCATTCCCAGTCTACTGATAAGGTAGGTCCTCCTCCCCTTCCCTATGACCCTAGTCTATCAGGTCTCATCAGGAGTGGCTGAATTATTGGTGGTTTTTCATCCACATTTGTGGTTTTAGAAGAATGGGAAGAGGGTCCATCATAGAAAAGAGGGATGCTTAGTCAGAGATTTGTTTGTATCCTCAGGGGTCATTGGAATCTAAGTGTGAAACCCAAACTCGGTCTTCCTCAGAGTCTGCCCCAAAACTATACTTGGTGGAATGCCCCAGGGGAAATGCAACTGAGGAGGCAAAAGTTCAGTCTGGACAAAATTCATTTGAATTTGATTATGAACCACACAATGTGTGATAGACAGAAACTGCCTAAGCTGAGACACACATTCTCACTTTCTTTTGAATGCTGGTACACTGACAATGTACTTTAAGCTCAGCATTCACGTTTTCAAAATTCTCATTGATTTGTGTGAAAGCTGTGCTTCTTAAGACAGAAGCATTTTAGTAGTAAGGCAATCTATTTAATTTGAAGCCACAAGAGCCCTGATACTTGTGGCTAGAATACACTATGTTTAAAGATATATTGTGCCAGTTAAAACAGAGGTCAGGATGTCAATTTTTGCACTTAGAATCAGTATGAGAATGTGGAACTGCTCCTTGTTGATATTGCCTCTGTCAGCAATAAATTAAAATAAACTGGAGGCCTGAAATAGAAATAATCCTCCTTCCAAATGTTTCTTTTAGAGAATGCCATCCTGTTTGCTTCAGAATATCATGGCCAATTCTGTATATGAATGAATGTGAGAATAAAAAAAGGCACAAAATAACTTCAGACTTCAGTAATAAATATAAGTGGCACTTTTCTGCTCAAAGTGTGAAGGGGAAAAGAAAACTTGAAATTCGTTACCTAAAGTTATGGAGTTTAATATAAGTTTGTGACAGCACATGACAAGTGACATTTTCCTTATAATAGAATATAGTATGTCTCCTGGACAATTACTATTTTTCTTACAAAGAAAAGTTGACATCATTTGGCTATTAGGTGTAGAAGTCGGATAAACTTTCTCAGTTCAATCGGAACTGAAAATGTATATTTTAAACATTTCTGGACTCAAATACCATTCACCTCTGATTAGGTTCTGATGAGCTTGGAAAGGCTGTAGCTGATGTCCAAAGTAACTATTGTATTAAACACCATGAAACTTACTACTTTTCGAGGAAAATCTGTACAGTGAGACATAATATAATAAACCTGGTAATAAAGTTTTGTTCATACTCTTAAGTATATATTTTTTCCATCATGTCACTACTAAAACCCACCCTTCAACAATATCGGCCCATGTGAATACCCAATACCCTTCTGCTGCACTCTTCTGTTCTTAAGAGGGGTTAGGAACCTAGTTGAGTCTGTGTCCGGGGTAAGTAAAAAGCATCTTTCCATTGCTAAAAAATGCAATAATATTGTCAGATATTGTTGCCTTGTCTCCTCTCTCAGTTTGTTCTCAGTAGTCCAGTCATAGGAGCAAAATTAATAGGAGAGAGCGTGAAAAGAAATTTACTCAAAATAGTCACACTGACAAGAGGGACAAAAAATATCTGGAACTCCCAAGTCTGCCTTCAGGATCCTGAAATGAGACTAAAGTTTAAATTGAAGGCCAATAGTTTGCACATGTAGTTAGTCCTAGAGCAGGTGTTGTCTTGCCCACCATGGCCTATCCTTGAGTAGTCTTCAAACTTGTCCTGTAAAAAGGGTTGGAAAGATGTTTGAACTGCCTGAAATCTCATTCTGGGAGACAAGTTCCCCCTCTGGCAAGTGCCTTTTCTGTCTCCCAGCACAAAACACTTAAAGAAATTCTGATTTTTGGGGAGGAGCTCATTATTTTAATAGTTGGACAATCAGATTAAGAATCACAAGCATGTCTTTAAAACATGTTCATTTTCCAGTCTGATACATACGCCATCTTTTCAGGAATTATGAAGCCTGAACGCCAACATTGGATATATGTTAGCAACTTTCATATTGTATTTATTTGTATTAATTTTCTCTACCATTTTAGTCTGTAAAATTGTCACATTTAAATGTATTTGTGTCAAAGTTTCATCAGATGTACATTAAATGTTTTCCTTTTTTACTGCATGTAAATTAAGTTTTCTAATGCTTTTGAGTATAGATGATTTGATTATAGGTGTAAATTGTTCCTGCTGATTGGCTGTGAGCACAGTGGTATTGTGTTATCTGGTACGGTGCAGTTATTAGCAGTTCTTCTATGTGTTTCACTATTCTGTGAACTCTGTTATCATTACAAAGTGATGTGTTAGACTTGGCCAAAATTCAGTTATGCTGCTCTCTGCGTGGCTAAATTTTATTTTGTATTTTCTTCCTAGCTATAGAGATCATGCTGTTCTTTGATACAGATGAGCAATATACATTTAGTTTAGTTTATTAATCCTATGAGGTTTGAGAATTATCATGATCTTATCATACTCACTGTGACTAGTATACACCCAAAGCAAATAATAGAAACAACCTGAAATAGTGCTATACATACACACACACATCTATATGTATATATGCAAAGGGATATTACGTACCTATCTATCTATGTATCTATGTATCTATTAGAGGTTAGGCACAAACCCATAAATGTAAAGTTGCTAAAAAATATAAGACATAATAGTTGGGCTTGAAGAAAATAAGACTCTAGTGAGTACTGACAATAACAATCATATATGACAGAACACACTGAGGTTTGGTGCTTAATGAGCATTATTATTTATACTGCCCCAATTAAAAACAAAAACAAAACATATGCACTGTGATGATGACTTACTTAGTTGAACATCTTTCAAAAAACAAACAAACACCCCCAACACAAAGAACAAACAAACAAAAACTGTTAGGGAGTCTTCATCTCCTAGGTAAATTTTCTAATTTTAAATGCTACTAACTACCGATTAAAGATGTGCACATTTTAAAGAATGCTGACAAAACAGGACAGCATATTTTTGGACAATGAATTTTATAATGCTGATTTAATGAGCTTTACTGTATATTTTGGCACTAAGATTACTCTCAAAAAGAAAGAAAATACCTGACACTGCCTAAGTCTCAGCCCCATTCCAGCTACTACTTCCACTACTACTTTCCAGCTCCAGCTCCAACAGATTGCAAAGATCTTCACCGCCATTTCCTTCACCCACTCAACCCTTTATCCCAGTCTTACTTCCAGCGGGCATTCCCTGAAAACCTGCAGAACACTCTGGCCAGAGAATGAAGTGTCATAAGTGTGGTCCATTATCATCATGGTGGTGAGCTTGGCAGTGAGCGGGCAGACCCTGGAGCTGTAGAGGAGAGCTATGTCCTCATCTATAGGCACAGAGAGCCTAGGCCTGGCAAGGGCATTTGAAACCTCAAAACCCACTCCTAGTGACATACTTCCTCCAACAAGTCTACACTCACTACAAGACCACCTTTCCTAATCCTTCTAATTCTTAGAAATAGCACCACACCCTGGTGAATAGTATTCAAATATCTGAGTCTATGGGGACCATTCTTATTCAAACTATGAAACTTACATATAATTCTCTAAATGACTTTATCATTTCAATCCTTCTCACTTTGAGTAAGACTGCAATTAAATTTAGCTTCTGTAGCTATGTTAGAGAAATGTAAAATAGCCAAGGAAGAAAGTTTGTTATAATGAAACTGTCATCTAATATTGTTTTAATATTATGTTGTTTTCATATGTAAAGGAGAATATCAATTTACTTCATGTTGAAATGAATATTATATTATATTGTTAGAAGAGGAAATTAATTTTATTACCAGCCAATTATAAAAGTTTATTGTATAATTTATATGAGTGTATGCATATGTAATATTCTTTATTATCTGTCTCTTACAACTGATTATATGAATACAAAAAATGAGGCTAGTAAAATATTGTGTTTTAATTTTGAAGGTAAAAATGGAAATAATATTTAATAAAACTAGACTAATTCATGTTGATAATTTCTTTTTTTCCTTTTTTTGTTGACAACTTCTTAAAAATTAATTCCTGCTTTGTCAAGAGTTTCTTAAAAATATCAAAACTCATGCCTTGGTTGACATTACGAACATCAGCAACATTTATCCATTATTTGCTTTTTGGCTTAGTGCACAATTGATAATTGTGTGTGTGTTTAGTGTAAACCTATAATGTGAAATTACTGTTTGCCCTTTCCATTACAATATGAGAAAATCAAGATTTACCAAGAGTCCTAGAGTCACACAATCAAGAGGAGCCAGAGCTGGATATTAATCCCAGACTGACTCTTGTCATATTGCTAGGATTACTGGACCTCCATGACTCAGGACCCGAGTCAGTTGTGCCCTCATTGTTGGCACAGGTTATAGCTGCGCTTTGGAAGTAAAAACATCTGTAGCATGAAATTTCTTTGAGGAATTGTTACCACTCCTCAATGAAAACTGTCTGAGAGAGACCTGTTGACAAGTCCAGAGCTTTCTCCAAGAAGCTTTATATTTATTCACATGCTTAGATGAAGCCTTTAATTTTTATGTCAAGATTGAACAGATAATTTAGTCTTTATAATTCTAAATCTAGATACTAGATACTAGACATTAAATAGTTTAATTGAAATATAAATTTATTAAGCCTACCATTTAAGCTGTCATAAAATGTTAGCTATAAAAGATTCCACCTCTACTCCCAGGTTATTGAGTAATTGACCTATTTGAATGAAATTATCTAGCATAGTCCTTTTCAACACTGTAGTCAAAATTATTACATGAAATTATCCAAGTGATAATGTTAGGCTATTGTTCCATTATTCATTTTCTTGTCAAGCAATTACATACTTTAACCAATTTATTAAACAATCTATAATCAGTAGACTACACAAAAGAAATAATTTTAGTTTTTTTAAATCATTGCTTTTGACCATACTGGTGAGTTTCACCTGCTATTTTTTTCTTAATTCCTAAATGACACCTTAGGAATATCACTTTTAATTTCTTTCAATTTGCATAAATTGGAGTCCAGCTTAAAGCATCTATGAATTCTAGTCTTATACCACTTAAAAGTATGAGATTTCCACTGACGCTTGTGCTCATGTAACTGCCATGCCCAGGACTCCTCCTTTAGTCAGTCAAATGCCTTCACTCCTTTCTTCTTCTTATATTCTTTATTAATACTATGCATGTGTGTTTGATGTGTGGACATGGGCTCATAATTATTCTTTCAGCTTTCAAGAGTTTCCAAGATGAAACTCAGGTGGTCAGGCTTTTACTCAAAGAGCTTCTCCATGCTGAGACATCTTGTTAGCCCCCATGGTTTTATCTAATAGGTCAGACTGGAGGGAAGCCACAACCAGAGAGCACTTCTCAGTACTTCTGGCAGTGCATTTTGTTTGGTAACTTTCTAAATTCTGAGTTCTTTTGTAGCTATCATGGAGGACCATAGATGGTCTTCAAAGGCACACTTCATCTTGGAAGTTATATCAACATCTCATCTTGGATACTGCTCCATCCACTGCCACATATCTAACATGTTACAAACAGGAACTTCAAGACTTAGCAATGATACTGAAGCTGAGCTCCTGGAGGCCTCTCTCTGATGCTGATTTTCTCCAAGGCTTGTTGGCGTAATGTTTTTGTGGACTATATCCTGTTTATCCTTGTTTGTTTAAATGCTGATTTCTCTGCCTCACTATCTGGTTTCAATACAGACATTGCATTGGGATATTTATTCTAAGTATCTCCTGTCTCAAGTTTATGTAAATATGTCCACCGTTTGTTCTCTGTATTTTCCATAAAAGCTAACTAGAAAATGCTGAATAATGCAGAGAATATGGTGGTACATCCGGGTCTAGCAAGAAGAGGTTAAAGAGGGAGGAAATAGGAGGTAAGGCCATGAGGTGAGGGCCAGAAAACATCAGGAGAAATGAACATATCTAGGATATGATTTAAAAGTAAGTATAATGTGAGAAATCAGAATTGTATGGAGCTTTACTAGCTTGGAGGTTTAGGATGGAGTAATTATTACTCAATATTGTGTTCTAGTCTACTTAACTAAATCCTAGTCTCTTTGTGTGGTTATTTGGGTAAATAGCTGGTTAAAGAGTAACTGCTGAGTTGCCATGGCTACATCTGTGCAGGGGTTCTAGGTTATCTCCATACATGCTCCTTGGTTGGAGAATCAGTCTCAGAAAAGATCCCTGGGCCCAGATATTTCGGTTCTGTTGCTCTCCTTGTGGAGCCCCTGTCTAGTAATGGGAACTGGGTCTGACTCTGACATGAACTCGGTGGCTGGTTCTTTGATCACCTCCCCCCTGAGGAGGGAGCAGCCCCATCAGGCCACAGAGGAAGACAATGCAGTCAGCCCTGATGAGACCTGAGAGAGTAGGGTCAGATGGAAGGGGAGGAAGACCTCCCCTATCAGTGGACTGGGGGAGGAGCATGGGAGGAGAAGAGGGAAGAAGGGCAGGATTGGGAGATGATAAGAGAGGGGGCTACAGCTGGGATACAGAGTGAATAAAAAGATCATCCCGAGTGAGCTGTCCCATAAGCAGAAAGACACACATGGTGTATACTCACTCATACGGACATATAATATAGGATAAACCTACTAAAACCTGTACACCTAAAAAAAACTAACCAAGAGGGAGGACTCTGGCTAAAGTGCTCAATCCCCATTCAGAAGGGCAAAGAAGATGGACATCAGAAGAAGGAGAAAACAGGAAACAAGTCAGAAGCCTGCCACAGAGGGCCTCTGAAAGGCTCTGCCCTGCAGACTATCAAAGCAGATGCTAAGACTATGGCCAACCTTTGGGCAGAATGCAGGGAATCTTATGAAAGAAGTGGGAAATAGTAAGATCTGGAGAGCAACAGAACCAAAAAATTTGAGCACAGGGGTCTTCCCTGAGACTGATACTCCAACCAAGGACCATTGATGGGGATAACCTAGAACCCCTGCACAGATGTATCCCATGGCAGTTCAGCCTCCAAGTGAGTTCCATAGTAATGGGAACAGGGACTGCCTCTGACATGAACTGATTGGCCTGCTCTTTGATCACCTCCCCCTGAGGGGGAAGCAGCCTTACCAGGCCACAGAGGAAGACAATGCAGCCACTCCTGATGAGACCTAATAGACTAGGATCAGAAGAAAGGAAAAGAACACCTCACCTATCAGTGGACTTGGGGAGGGGCATGTGTGGAGAAAGGGAAGGAAGAGAGGGGTTGGGAGGGGAGGAGGGAGCTACAGGGGGGGGGAATACAAAGTGAATAAAGTGTAATTAATAAAAAATGCTGGGAAAAAGAGTAACTACTGCATTACTAATAATATGGATCAAAATTAAATAGCAGTAAAATCTTTACAAAATCTATCCAGACTTGGCTGAAATAATCACTGCAGACAAAGTGCATTCTCTTTCCATAGAAAAGAAGTGATATAAGCGACCCTTTTTGGCTTGAATATGCCCTCTCTAATCAGCATTAGCGGTCCTTCTGAATATTCATTATTTGCCTTGAACAGAACCCACTTACTTGACTTAAGTTTAGAAATAAATATATATGGGAAACCACACACTTAAAGAACAGCCGTTGATTTGAAAAGAGCAAGGAAGGTACATGGGAGGATTTGAAGGGAAGAAAGTGGAGAAGAAAATGATATATGTATATTACAGTCTCAAAAATATTATTTAATAAGGCATTAGCTGTCTTTTCCCTTTGATATACTTTTGAATAGTAGTGTAAATTGTATGGCTACATTGTGGAGAAAAAAACAATAGAAGAGAAGATTGTATTCTTCGCTTGAATTCAGCAAACTCTCTCTACTCTAGGAGGTTCTTGAGAAAATGTCTGCCTTGCATGTTCACTTTTATTATAACCAAGTGTTTGATATGTGACTTTAATTGCAACTAAAATAAGGCCATCTAAATTAATATTATTAGTTTCCAGATGTATTCATCAGTTTTTTCTATTCTAAGTAAAGGTAAATCTGACATTTTTTTATATTAATATGTTATCACTAAGTTATAATTTTAAAATATTATAATAGAAATATTGATCAAAGGATATAAAATTTCAATTATGTAGAATAACTTCATGGCAGCTATTTTAAGCTATGGCAGCTATGGTTAATAGCAAGACATTATATAATTAAATATTGCTTAAAGTAGATTTTCAGTGACCTTATCATACAAAAATGATAACTATGTGAGGGAATGCACATGGTAATGAACTTGATTTTACCATTTCACAGTGACTACATGATGTCATAAATTGTAAATGTACCCAATTTTTATTTGTCAATTTGAAAGGTAACTATTATTGGGTAATGCAATTAAAAATTATTTTCTACATCAGTTTTTAAACTGATTTGTAATTTTTTCCTGATCCCTGATTATATGAATGTGGTGTAAAAAATTTATTTTTCTCATATATGTTAGGCTTTTGTGCATGCTCAATTCTCATAGTGTTATAGAGACAGTAATACCAGAGATTTCATGCTTAAATCTTTGTGTGCACACTCATCTATTTTTTGTAAACAATTTTTTTGCAGTGGGTTAACTGGTATTCAATGTAGATATCTCTAAAGTGCCATTAATATAGACTAATGAATAAAATTCAGAAAAATATATATTTCACATATGCTTTTTAGCATGGGTTAAAGTGTCCAGACTCAGGGGTATGCATTATTATGCTTCTGAGATGTACTTGATAAGTACAAAGGCAAAATGTGGAACCATTTTTACTTTAGCTGTAGTTTCTTAGATTAACAATATTATTATATGCTACTAATGGGTTAATTGCCTTTCTTCTGCCCACTTTTCTATTTAAGGTGAAAAAAGTATTTATTTTTTTTATTTTATCTCTGTATCTCTCTATCTACCTGTCTGTCTATCTATCTGTCTTATCTATTTATTTACTTCATGTTGTTTTGCAGCTACTTGTTTTGCTCACTGATTATCTAAGAACAAAGTTTTAATTTTCCTACTGTCTGAACATATTAGAGTGGATAATGTCACTGTGAAGTACTTGATTTAAAAAATTTTTTTTCTTGGTTTTGGAGACAATCTCATGTAGCTAAGCCTGGCCTCAAGATCTCTGTGTAGCCAAGGCTAAGCTTGAACTACTGATTCTCCTGACTCCAACTCTTGACTATTGAGATTACAGGCATGCACTACCTTCGTTCTGAAATTTTGTGAGCAGTCACTCATAAATCATTTAGATTAAATGTGATGTGGCAAGTATTAGTAGGCTTGATCTCTATCAGTGTGGTTCTCAACCTCTTTAATACTGTGACCCTTTGATCCAGTTACTCATGTTGTAGTGACCTCCCCCACCATGAAATTGTTTTTGTTGTTAATTCATAACTGTAATTTTGCTGATGTGCTGAATCATAATGTAAATATATGTGTTTTCTAATGGTCTTAGGCAAACCCTTGTGAAAGGCTCATTTGACCCATAAAGGGGTCATGACCTTTAGCTCGAGAACCACGATCTAGATAAAGAACTATAGGTAATTAATGACTGCTGAGAGGTAGACTCAGTCTTCTCCAGTGACGAGCCCTCTGATAAGTCATTCAATTCAGCACGGTCATCTATAAGCACCTATATGCATGAGCAACTCTTAGTGAACAAAGCAGGTTTACACATACAAACATGCATACATGAATATATTTAATATTACAGGTATGAATGTGTGTCTAACAACAACTATTAAAGAAGATGACCTGAATCTGAAAGTGACTAGGAGAGGCATGGAGTTGGAAGGAAAGAAATAGGAGGTAAGGGGTGGAAATGATGTAAATACAGAACTCGTGTATGAAGTTTTCAAAAACACATGTAACAAAAATGTTTAAATCTTTTTTAGTTTTTATCTCTAATATGGAATTACTATCTAGTGTTTGTAAAAGAGGTCTTTCCATATGGTCGTATCTAACGATATCTTTATATATTCAAAAAAGGTATTGTACACACTCTCAAAAGACAAACACAAACACCAAGCCAGTCATAAACCCTTCATCTACAATGGTCTACTGTATTCAAGGTATGCTAGGACAATGGTGGAGCAAAGACTGTGAGTAACCAACCAATAGCTTATTTAACTTAAGATCTCTTCACAAGATGAAACTTACACGTGACGCTTTTCAGCTCACCAGGAACCTGAGACTAGATAGCACAGGAACCAGTGGTAAAAATAAAATAATAAGGGTCTAAAAAAAGAAAAAAAATGTAATGGTAAAACAACTCCTAATAATATTCTGCTATACACACAGATGGCCTTGCTCAGCCATCATCAGAGAAGGTTCCTCCTGCAGGAGATGGGACCAAATGTAGAGACCCACAGCCAGACATTACACATAGTGAGAGACCTTGAAACACTCAGCCCTGAAAGAAGTGTCTCCATCAAATCTCTCCCAGCAGAGCTTAGGGAACATTACCAAAGAGGAAAAAGGCAGAGGGGTTGGAGGACACCAAGAAAACAAGGCCCCCTCAATCATCATGAGCAAAGTTCTTATGAACTTAGGAAGCAACATGCACAGGGCCTTCACTGATCTACACCTGTTCTTTTGCGCATATATTATGGCTTATTGTTTAGTGTTTTTCTGGGATTCCTATTGTTTAGTGTTTTTATGGGATTCTTGAATGTGCAAAAATGTGGGTCGCTGATTCTTGCACCTTTTCATGGGCTCTTTTCCTTCTGTTGGTTTGTCTTGTCCAATTTTGACATAATTTTTGTTTAATCATATTTTATTTTGATATATTTTTTAAAAAAGAGGAATAAATGAATGAATGAATGCAAACCTAGTTTCTAAGATAAAGGCTAACCACGAACTGTCACTTATACCAGCTGGAAGAGGGGAAATTGATAGAATAACACTGAGAATGTCGACTACTCCAGAACAGACCTCATGTTCAGGTAAGTTGAACAATATATAAATATAGAATAATTATTAATGGGATATAAACATAATTGGACTCTTCTGTGTGATTTTATTTAGTTACAGTTTGGTGTTTTGTTTTATTTTTTGATGTGGTTTTATTTTTTAATTTTTTTCTGGTGGGTTTTGTAGTTGTATAGTGTTTTTGTTTGTATTTTAAGAAAGAACTTAAATTGAATAGGTAGGGAATGGAGGGAATCTGAAAGGACCTGGGGGATGGTAAGAAATGATCAAAATAAATGGAAATTTAAAACTTTAAATAAAAATTATAATAGCTTTAAAAATCATATCACAAAGAAAAAGCATTGAATAGATTATAGAGATATTTCCTAGGAATCTTCAAAAGGCATTGATAAATTTAAAAACAAACAGACATATATTTGGGTATATTTGTATCAAATTTGTATAAAGTGCAAATTCCAGAACTCATTGTGACTGGGCTTTCTTTTCAGTTTCTTCACATAATGGTGTATAGTAGACAACTAAAAACATTCCTCATCTGCAAGACAGAAAGCATCACATTTTTCTGCCTACAGATTCTACTGAGCTCATTTTCTGTACTGAAAACTCTAGGCATTGTCTGTTCATTCAGTGCTATTAGAAGTGAAATTGTCTGTTTTTCTAGACAAAAATAAAAAAAAAATAATTTAATGTATAAACATAATGTCAGCACATGACATTAATTTTGTAGCTTACCAGTTAAATGTCAAATCATTTAAATTTCTTTTGCATCTGAATTTTTTCAGTTATGATAATACAGTCTCTTCATGTAATATATGACCATAAATAAAAACACAAACACTAAAATCTAGATCATAGGGTGACATAAGTGTCAATGGAAAGCATTCATTATTTTTCTTAGCATGTTATAAAGAGGTAGGGTGTCTGTGTCATCCTCTCCTTTCCCCTAAAGTATCCAGAAAGTAGAGTAATGGATCAAATGATAAATCTAACAGGAATGGCTTTATAGATTGTAAAATTGAGGTCCAACGGTGTCAGGACAGAAGGTTGTGGAACAAATCGATGGATCAGAAAGGACAAGAACTTGGACATTTCTCTTTCTTTCACTATTACTCAACGAAAATATGTTGAAAAGTGGTGTTAAATGGAGACAGTTGGAAACAGTCTGTTGAGTTAAAATTGTGAGGCTCTCTCACACTCAAACACACACACATACACACATATCTTTAAGCATGACAGTTTCTCCTGATTATATATTCACATGTAATTTTAATAGATTTCCACTTTGCTCAATTTCTACACTATCAGCAGAGTAAAAACAACCCACATAGAGGGAGGAGATATTTGAAAGTTGTGTATCTGATACAAATATTATCTATAATATATTAAAAACATTTAAGTTTTTAGAAAAATCAACAGAGTTTAAATAGAACTTCTTTTAATGATATACAAATATCCAAAAAATAGGACAGGACTTCTGAAATAACAAGTGGAGAGGCATAAATTGGCTCTGCAATGAAATGCTATTTCCCATCCATTAGTATGAGTAAAATTAAAAAACAGAAAATGTTGTCCATATGTTCAGAAAATATACTCAAGCTAATTTTATATGCTAATAACTGATTTTATGGAATGCCCATCTCTGTATGTCTGGTTTTTAAATTTAATTTTCTAATATAAAATAGTAAAATATTTTATGGTATTAGAGGCCCTATGTTTTTCTTTTTATAAATATTGTTATATGATATGGACCCTCATTAAAAGATTTAAAATTACCTGATTCAGAAATTTAGGTAGTTTATAGTATTATAAGTACTTTGCCATGCTAGGCAAACATTTTACAACTCAGCTTTATTCATAGTTATCTTTTTCCTTTTTATTTTGGGGCCTGGGTTCACTATGTATTTCAGCCTTGTATTTAGTGAACCTTGAACTTACTCTGTAGCCCGGACTGGCCTTGAATTTGTGATATTATTCTTCAGGCTCTTGATTAGCATATACCACCTAGTTCAGATAACTATTAAACCTGACACAGCAAATTTAAGGGTAGTATCTCAAGCCCCAAGTCTTCTTGCAGATGTATTTATTTTTCTGAATAATGTATTGCAACTCTTTTTCCTAGATGTTTTTGGAGATAACTTAAGTGAAATATAGGATCTATTTTTCAGTAAAGCCTATGACAACAATTACAAGATATAGTGATCAAGATGCCATTAATCTTCTCAGCAAAAATATTCAGTCTTGCAGGATGTGGTGACACATGGCTTTAATCTCAGCAGTTAGTAGGCAGAGGGAAGCAGATATCTTAACAGATAGAGGCCAGGCTGGTCTCCATAATCAGTTCCAATCCAGCTAGGACATAGTGAAAAGCTATATTAAATTTTACTATAAAAGAAACTGAGTCCCAGAAAGGAGGAGAAAATGACAATAAGATATACTAAACAATTTAAGTTACTATAATGTTTCAAAAACATACTAGCAATCAAATGGGATTAAACTGGCCTGAGTCTACTAATATGACAACAGATCCAGAGAATAAGAAAAAAAATTGCAGAAAGATTTCAAGTTACACTAACTGTTGCCTCTTAAATTACTAAGGAAATGATGTTGTCTATTTGCAGAGATTTTATTATAACATATTATGATGTGACTATCAAGATATGAAAAATCTTCACTGTCCAGCTCAGAGAGAACATTTGGTGGCATTTTCCTTTAAGCAGGCTGATTTGGAAGGAGAATCAAGCAGATTAGTGGCCTTGATCTGCATGAAACTGCATGGAAAATTAAGCGACATAGAAAGCAACAACCAAAAGCTTGACTTAAAAATGTAAATCCTGTCCTGTATTTTTGGAAACTTCTGAATCACATAAAAACTTCGTGCTTCACTGGTGATAGGGACTAGTGAAATTAAGTTTCTTGGGAGAGTCTGATTGATTTCTTTATACGCTCTATGTATATCCTGAATGGATTGGCTTTATGTTGTAAGGCAGGGGGCAGTGAGCATGTGACTGTACTCTGCAGTTAAACCAGGACTGAAGCCCTCTGTAGCCCCTATTCAATATAGACTATGAGGAGGGAAATCATCAGTGAAGAAAGACAGAGACAGCAATGCTTTATAATGCTAGGCTAAATTTACACAGATGAGAAAATGTAACATGTCACTTTTAGATTTATAAGGAATCAGATCAGTGTGTCACTGGCAACCTGTCTCTAAAAATTCACTGAAGTTTGCACTAAAGATGAAACATAAGCAGAGGGAAGAGGTAAAGGAGTAAAAGAATAAACAAGGAAAGGAGAAAGAGGGAAAAGAAGGAAGAAAAGGAAGAAGGAAAGAAGGACTGGAGACACACACACATACACACACACACACACAGAGAGAGAGTGAGAGAGAGAGAGAGTTAATAAGATGAGAGCTTCCCAAAGGTATGATGGAACGATTTCCCAACATCTGTGGCTCTGCAATCAACATCAGAGAAAACAGACAGCTATCAAGGTATGATGCGCAAGAAGAAAGCCAGAGCCTTACACTCTAGACCAGCGGTTCTCAAACATCCCAAAGCTGTGACACATAAATACAGTTCCTCCGGGAGAGATCCAAGATGGCTGCCACAAGAGGAAACTGTGTCTGAGGAGTAGGACAGCAGAAACAACGCAGCGCAGCAACCAGGAGACTGAACTCTGGGACCTAAAACGCCAGCATTCGTGATTGCCAGATGAGCAGAACTCCCACGGTGAGAAAATCAAGTGGGAAAACCCTAGGGACACCCAGTTATTCCCCGGAAAAATCTCTGGGTGACCAGCAGCACACAGCTCTAATCTGAACGAGCAGCCACGCTGGGCGCCCACATCCGCCAAAATAGACTGGATCACACAGTCTCTCGGGCAGTCTGAGAAGAAACCGGGTACCGTTTTCACTGACCCGCACACTGTGAGTGCACACTGCACCTGGGTTCTGCTTCAACCCACGGGTGTGCAGCAGGCATGCACCTATCGCCGGAACCACCCCAGTCTGAGAAGGTCGGGGGACCATTTTGACAGTCTGCACTCTGCGGGCACACGCCGCCCGCTTCCGCCCGCAAAACCTCAGTCCCTGTGCCAGTCCATGGGCAAGTCTGGGAGGGACCTGAGTTCTGCTTCAACCCATGGGTGTGTGGCAGGCGTGCACCGATCGCTGGAGCCACCCCAGACTGAGAAGGTCCGGGGGCCATCTTGACCAGACCACACACTGAGGGCATCCGCCAGCAAAAACCTCAGTCCCTGTGTGTGTCCACAGGACAGTCAGAGAAGGCCTCGGGCACCATTTCAGGCAGGCCTGCATTCAGCGGAGGCACACCAACAAAAACTCATTGTGTGTGCCCCAAATATCATCTCAGACCTTGGTGCACAGCCCCTGGCCCAGAAGGGGGCGCCAAACCTCCATTCCAGGGGAGAGCCCTTAGCAACAAGCCCAAGGCTGAGCGCAAAACCCCCAGCTGACATCTCAAAAGACTGAGGAGCTAGACCTCCAGACCAGAGGGGTGACCAGCCTGCAGTACTCACAGCTTGTAGCACAGAGCATGAAGCAGGGCACACAGAGCCCACAATAGAGTTCAACTGAGAAAACAACAAACAATAACAAACCACCGGAAATCCCTGATCTTCTTGAAGAATACTCCTGACACAAGAGACTGACAGTTACAGACTGAAGTACAGCCTTAAAGCACAAACAGCTCCCTGATTATATACAAACAAATGCCCAGAAATCAGCGAAAGAACTCACACAACAAAAATCAGGACACCATGGCCCCACCAGAAACACCCAAAAGCAGTGGAGATTTTAATTCAGCGGAGACAC
>CM053763.1:28760722-28782395 GCA_028658305.1 Pachyuromys duprasi
TCTTGTCCTGTGACATTAACATCAAGGACGTTCTGGGCGTTGGCCAGGCTTGCTCTCCACTGGGCTCAGCAGTTCTGGGATTCAGCTCCAAGGATTCAGAGGAGCTAAGGGAACAAGTGGCCTTAACAAGGGTAATTCAGACCCCTGGATCACACATTCATTTGTGTCACGGTTCTTTTATTCAGGCTTAGTAACAGTGATCAATTGTGGGGCACAGAGCCGATGGACACTGCATGAATTCAATGTACGAATGGGGGACCGTCTTTGACTTTTTATGGATTAAACAAAATAAGTAAAACCATAGAGAAGCGATTTAGCTAATCGTGTTTTCCTGTGTTGTGGTTAGTTTCATTTTGTCCAGTGAGAAAATAGTACTAGCAACCACAGGTATGAATGCACTGAAAATAACACTATTTAAACAAAACACTTTCCCTAAATATAAAAGACAAAAGAAGTGCTAGTAAATCTAGTGTTTGTAGTATCAACCTGTTCACTATTAGCACAGAGAATTTCTTCTAACTTTGTCACTCTCATAATCATTTTCACTTATTCTGGGAATCTATCCTTTCTCTCTTAATTGGACCAATTGCAAGTCAGGTTATTGTTCATTCTAGTTAGAAACAATATCCAAACCACGAGTAATTCTGTCATTGAAATTATTCAGAGTTTGTGTATTAATATGCAGGTTTATTGACTTATATTCGAATAGTTTTAGATTTATCAACTTTTAAATATTATTATTATTATTATTGATTACAATTTATTCAATTTGTATCCCAGCTTCAGTCCCCTCTCTTGTCTCCTCTCAGTCACACCCTCCGACCCTCTTCTCCTCCTATACTCCTCCTTAGTCCACTTATAGGAGAGATCACCCTCCCTTTCTGTCTGACCCTAGCCTATCAGATCTTATCAGGGCTGGCAGCATTGTCTTCCTCTGTGGCCTGGAAAAGCTGCTCTCCCCTCAGGGAAGAGATGGTCAAAGAGCCAGTCACTGAGTTCATGCCAAAAGCAGCCCGTGCTCCCCTTACTAAGTAACCCACTTGGAGACTGAGTGTATGGACTACATCTGAGCAGGGATTTTAGGTCCTCTCCATGCATGTTCCTTGGTTGGGGTATCAGTCTCTTCAGGGCCCCAAGGTCCAGGGTTTTTTTTTTGTTTGTTTGTTTGTTTGTTTTGTTTTATTTTTTGACTCTGTTGGTCTCCTTTTGGAGCTCCTGTCCTCTCAAGGTTTTTCTATCTTCTCCTTCTTTCATAAAATTTCATCAACTTTTATTGTATCTGAGGTTCGGGGATTGCTAGATA
Source organism: Pachyuromys duprasi (assembly GCA_028658305.1). Lineage (NCBI taxonomy): Eukaryota > Metazoa > Chordata > Mammalia > Rodentia > Muridae > Pachyuromys > Pachyuromys duprasi. Next base: position 28,762,026 of record CM053763.1, read on the forward strand.
TGTCACCCTTACTGCATGCAGAATTTCTGGTAATTGCTTCTGTCATTATGGAGGAGGGACACTCAAAGTTACATTTTTTTCAAGCTGTATATTTCATTCTTATTTTTCCTGCTCTTTTGGTAGGTGTTCTGACAGGTGCCAGCATTTCATCACATATGCGCACACACACAGACAGACAGACAGACACACACACATACACACACATGCATACAGACACACACACACACACACGCACACAGACAGACACACATATGAGGAAGAACCGGTGGCATGGGATGCTTTTTTATAACATATAAAGCCAATCACCTTTTTTGTATTACCTGATCTTAACAAGTTATATCTTCCAGTTAACATTCTGAGACATAGCAATATTGGCATAGCATTGTGTGGATATTGCTTTAATCCAGATTTAAACATTCATAATCTTATATTTCATTTATTAAAGATTATGAATAAAAGTTTTTATTTTTTATTAATTATACTTTAATCACTTTGTATCTCCCTGTAGTTCCCTCCCTTCTCCCTTCCCAATCCCCTTCTCCATGCATGCCCCTCCCCAAGTCCACTGATGGCAGAGGTCTTCATTTCCTTCCTTCTGATCCTAGTCTATTAGGTCTCATCAGGAGTGGCTGCACTGTGTGGTAAAAAATAATATTTTTTTAAAATACTACTCTGGAATCAGGTAGACTTATTCAAATAATGGCCTCAGTTTTGCCATTGGAAATGCAATGACCCACTCTCCTTTATAATGTACAGCTAACTACCACACATGATGTTAAGTGAATCCACTCATTTAAATCAAAGAAAAAAAGGACAAGTCATGTCATCATGTAATTATTTCTGTACTTACAGGAGAGAGTGTGACTTCAGATCATGTACTGTGATACTTCAAATGTTGTCCTTTCAGCTCAACACTACTTAAATTGTCCAGAGTTTTCAAAACTATATATGAACTTTATGATTATTTTTCTCTAGATCTGTGATGGATGTCATCAGAATTTAAAGAGTTAAAATGAGTTGTGAGTTTCTGTATTAATCATCAACTACTACAAAAAAAAAGCTTTTGAAATGAAAGCAGACAACTACAGTAAACAATCCGTATAAGGAAAAACGCATAAAATATATTCAATATTGAAAGGATAAAAGCCAGTGTGAATTTTCTTAGCTTCAGAATGTCTATTCTAGTTGTATAGCAGTTCATTGAGATATATGGACTTTGGATCTGGTTAATTTCAGTATGAGATATTTTTATTTACAAGTTCCTTCAGTAATAAAATTTATTTCTCAAAGAGACACATGTTTAGGGACAGTTTAATAATCTGTCCTTCAGCAGAAAGATGGTGTTATATTATCCCCCAAGTTCTGTCACTTACTTAAACATTGTTCTTGCCCCAGATAACATTATCATTCATGAATTTCATGTTGCAGAGACCAACTAAAATTGAAAATGTTGGTTATACCTATTCTTGCAACGTTTTACCAATGCTTTTATTTTAGCAAATCAATTATTATTGTAGCTTTCTGCATTCACAACTTTTTAAATTAAATTTTTATTTTTTACATTAATTATATTTTATTCATTTTTCACCCCAGCTGTAGCCCCTCCTTCATGCCCTCCGAATCCCACCCTTCCTCACTCATCTCCTCCCTGCCCCTCTAAGTTCACCGATAAGGGAGGACTTCCTCCCCTTCCATCTGACCATAGCTTATCAGGTCTCATCAGGTCTGGCTGCAATGTCCCCCTCTGTGGCCTGGCAAGGCTGCTCCTCCCTTGGGGGAGGGGAGCAAGGGTTAAAGAGCCAGTCATTGAGTTCATGTCAGAGAGAGTCCCTGTTCCCCTTACTAGGATACCCACTTGAATACTGAGCTGCCCTGGGCTACATCAAACAGGGCTTCTATGTTTTGTCCATACATGGTCCTTGGTTAGAGAATCAGTCTCAGAAAAGACCCCTGTGCCCAGATATATTTGGTCCTTGTGGAGCTCCTGTGCTCTCCAGGTCTTACTAACTCTACCTTCTTTCATATGATTCCCTACACTCTGCCCAAGGTTTGGTAATAAGTCTCAGTATCTGCTTTGATATACTGCTTGGTAGTTTTTCAGAGGCCTTCTACGGTAGGATCCTATCCTGTTTCCTGTTTTCTCCTGCTTCCAATGTCCATTCCATTTGTCTTTCTAAGTGAGGATTGATCATCTTACCCTTGGTCCTCCTTGTTTAGCTTCTTTAGGTGTAAAGAGTTTAGTTCTATTAGGTTTGGTATCCACTTATAAGTGAGTATATACCATGTGTGTCTTTCTGCTTCTGGGATACCTCACTCAGGATGATCTTTGCAAGGTCCCACTATATGCCTGCAAGTTTCATGATTTCCTTATTTTTGATTGCTGAGTAGCATTTCATTGTGTAAATGTACCACAATTTCTGCATCCATTAAACAGTAGAGGAATATTTGGGTTGTTTCCAGGTTCTGGCTATTATGAATAAAGCTCTTATGACCATGGTTGAACAAATGTCCTTGTTGTGTACTTGAGCATATTTTGGATATATGCCTAGGAGTGGTATAGCTGGATCTTGAGGAAGCACTATTCCTAGTTGTCTGAAAAAGTGCCAGATTGATTTCCAAAGTGGTTCTACAAGTTTACATTCCCACCAGCAATGGAGGAGGGTTCACCTTTCTCCACAACCTCTCCAGCATGTGCTGTCATTTGAGGGTTTTTTTTTTGTTTCTTATTTTATTTTATTATTATTAGTTACAGTTTAGGTAGTAGAGGGATGCTTTGGAACAGTTTTCCAGACATGACAGAGCCTTTGCACGCACAAATTCACAGTCAATGTAACTGTATGGACAGACCTGCATAAGATCAAACCATTCTAAATTCTGGAATAGAGAGATAAGGACACACAAAGTTCCACCCACTAGCTGATGAAATATTGGCAATTGATGGCTGCTAGGAAGAGTCTTACTTCTTCAGGAATATGTCCCCAGCAGGCTGCCGGTGTTTAAGTGGACGGCTGTGCTCTCATGTGCACTGATAGCACTGTGTCAACCTAGCAGTTTTAAAAAAGAGTACATGAAGTGCTTTAAGAAATAAGCATAATAAGGGTAAGGGAGGTGTTATAGGGAAGAGAGATGGTGGGCTTTCATTAAAAATCTTATCAATGTATGAAAACATCAAAGAGTAAACAATAAAAATTTTGAAAAATAACCCTAAAAATGAATTTCATATGTAACTAGGGAATGTACGGAATTCACAGAATTCTTTTAGTAATGTGGCAATCTCACTATATCAATTCTGTTGTACCATGACAGATTTATTTTGTAGTGTCTTCTTCAATTTCTTTCTTCAATATTGTGAAGTTTTCATCATAGAGGTCTTTCACTACTAGAGTTGAGTTTATTCCTAGGTATTTTATTATTTGTAAATGCTTTGTACGTAGCAGTTTTCCTTCTTTCTGTGTTTATTATAGGTATATAAAAAAAGTTTTGTAATTTTTCATACGTAGATTTTTCTGCTACAATGGTGTTTTTATCAATTCTAAGATTTTTCTGCTGTGGTCTTTAGGGTGTCTTATCTGTGAGATAATATTGCCCACAAATAGGGATAATGTGACTTCTTTTCCCATCTGTATCACATCCCTTCTTCTCTTATGCTACTGCTCCATCTAAGCCTTCAAGAACACTACTGGGTAAGTGTGGAGAAAGTGGGTATTCTTTTCCCGTTATAATCTATGTAGAAATGATTTGTGATTTCTTCCATAAAGGATAATGTTTATAGTTATGCTATATATAACCTTTATCATGTTGAGATATATTCCATTTCTAATTTCTTTGGGTCTTTTATCAAAAAGAGATACTGGGATTTACCAAAGGCCTTTTCTGCATTTATTGAGAAAACTGATTTCTGTCCTTAACATGGTATTAGCACAAAAACAAACATGTAGACCAGTAAATGATCCAGAATTAAATGCACAACTATAGTCCTTCATTTGTGACAAAGCCAATGACATAGAACAATTTTTTTCATAAAATGCATGGCGAATCTGGATAGCCACATGCAGAATGACAGAATGAAATAAATCAACATCTTTCATTTTACATAAAAATCAACTTTAAAGGATTATAGAGGATGAACATTGGAAAGCCTGCTGTGTCCTTCCACTGTGTGGGTTTTAGGGACTGAACTTAGGTCTGAAAACTTGAAAGCATGTGCCTTTACCTACAGAGCCATCTCACCAGTTCCTTGATGTCCAGTTTTTAATTTTAATTTTAAATTAGATAAAGTGAGCATGGTGGTGTTGCACCCTTGTTATTCTAGTACCCAGGAGGCTGAGGCATATGAGAATCATGAGTTTCAGGTCATCCTTGAATGCATATCGAATTTGAGGTGAGCTTGGGCTACATGAATCACTATCTCAAAAGAGAAAGAAGAGACTCAAAGAAAGAGAGGGAGAGGGAGGGAAGGAACTAGAAAGGAAGAAAAAAGTGAAACTGGACATGGGGGCTGATCTAGGAGGACTTAGTAGGAGGAATGGGGAAGAAGTATGATCGATATTGTGTGCACATATGAAATCCTCAAAATAAAAATGTGTTTTAATTATAGATGAAGAGTGAGAGAAACAGAGAGGGAGAAAGAAATATAAAGTGAAAAAGCAATAAAGAAAGAAAGGAAGAAAGAAAAGAAAGAAAGCTTATTGAATTGGTGGATTTCAAATAGCAATAGGATAGGGTCCTCTGTTCTTCTCAGCCCAGTCCCTGAGGAACCTAGAACAGCACCCAGCATTCAGCAGATATAACAAATGTGTTAAGAGACTGAATTCTGGAGCACTGCATAAGCCTCTGCACCATGCTAGGCCTATCCTCTGTGACCGGGATTACAGATTTTAATGTAAAACTCTGGAGCAGTGCCTCTCAACCTCCCCATTGCTTCAGCCCTTACGGTCCGTCATGTTGTGGTGATTACCAACCCATAAAATTGTTTTTTTTCAGGGACAGCGATATGAGTCTTTATGGTATTTAGCCTTTGCAAATTGCAAATGTGCCTTCAACAGATCACCACCTTTGTTCTTTTCATGTATGATAAAAAGTATGAATTCATTACATACCCCTGCACTGAGCTTCTTAAGTTATTCTCATGTTTATTCCCTCACCAAGTCCAGTAGACATGTACTCTATGAAAATGACTTTGGCTATTCATGGGCTTATGTTATGTGGAGAGTGTTGTTTTGAGTGACTGTTACTGTTACTGACTTGTGTCTATTTTTCTGTTTGTTATTCTTTTCCACTACATGTTATGTTTACAAGATAAGTTGCACCATATGTCTATCTAGTGTAAAGTCTAGTGACAGTCTATCTTATTTTGTGCAGTCTTAGATTATTTTTGCAGCTACTTTCTAACTCTAATTTTGCTAATGCTATACATTGTAATATAAATACCTGTATTTTCTGTTTCTTAGGTGAACCCTGGGAAAGAATCACTCAGACTCCAAAGAGGTCATGACTTACCTGAGAAATTCTGCTCTGGAAATGAAACACAAGATAGAGGCATAGGTAGGGGCTTAAAGGATTCCAGTAGTTCAGAAACTAAAATAAAGACCCGAAAAATTAGATGTTATGATATTAGAAGTCATCTGTGTATCAAAGGAAATAATCCAAAGAAAAGACACTCTACATAATGGGAGAAAATCTTTACTATCTATATAACAAACAGAAGATTAATGTCTAGAATAGATAATGAGGTCAGAAAATTTAACAACAAAACCAATCATTAAATAGTCTAAAAAATAATAAGATAATTCTCAAAAAAAAGTATAGTTCGTCAATAAAAACATGAAAAAGTTCAGCGTCCTTATTAATCAAGATCATGGAAATTAAACATGTGTTAAGCTCTCATCTCACCTCTGCCAGAGAGACAGTCATTAGGAAACAAATTATTGCTACAGAGAATATGGGGCAAAGGGTACACTAATGCACTGCTGCTGGGAATGCAAATTGGTACAGTTACTATGGAAATCAGCATGGGAGTTCCTCAAAAAGTAAAAATGAAAAGCAGAACTTATATCTGCAAATTTTTAAACTCTTCTGCAGATACTTACACATCTGTTATTGCAACATTTTTCACAATAGCTGATCAGAATGATTCTGTGTCTGTCAACAGATGAAAGGATAAAGAATCTATCATCTACCTATCTATATATCTATTTATCTATCATTTATTAATTGTGTTTTGTTCATAGGGATGAATTAAATAATGTAAATTTCTTGAAAATGGTTGCAACTGCACATTTTCATATTAAGTGAAATAAATACAAAAGACAAATATAGCATGTTCTCCCTTTTGCAGGTATTAGAATTCTTTATAGGTACAATAAAACTATTTATTGATGTGTGTATGTATGCCATAAAACTGAAAGAGAGGCTAAATGTAGGGAGGAAAGTATCAGGAAGGGAGAAGAAAAAGAGGTAATAAATGAAGGGAGTGGGAGAATTCCAACACAGTCTAAGTACAGACATCCTTCAGAGAAAAAGTCCTATATTAAATCTAATGTGCAAAGAATATGCACCGATAAAAACGGTAGACAAAGGAAAATACACAACAAGTCCACTGGGGAAAAAAACTTATTATTTTAGGGGGCTAAAGAGATGGTTCAATGTTTAATAATGCTTGTTACACAGCAAGGAGGATCTGAGTGTTACATTCCAGAATCCACCTAAAAATCCACCTGGCTAACTGTCATAGTACTAGAAATTGTGATATGGGGCTGAAGCCTGTAAATGGTCATAACTACCAGCATAGTAACATATGACAATGGGTACAGTAGTGGCAAAGATGTTATGGAAAGTTTTCCTCTACTTCTGACTGGAAGAAGAAGTCTGGTACTGGAAACCTGGCCAATAACCCATGTTTGAGAGCTTATAGACCCTTGTTATTCTGCTTAATGACCATTTATCTTCAGGCTGCCCTCAATTCATATCTTTCTAACTGTAGACTAGTTTGGCTCTCCTATCTCATCAGAGAAGTTTCATTGTGTGGTGGGTGCTAGTTACCACAGAAACTCACAACTAGTCAAAATACAGATAACAGACATCTGTGGGATGCACAGCCACAAAGAGGAGCCTCCTGAGGCTCAGGGACCATTACTGAAGAGACACATGAAAACTGTAGGAACCAGAGGTTGGGTGGACTGAAACACAGCAGTGCCTCGTGGACATAGCAGGACGCATGTACTCACAAACAGCAGCGGCTGTGGCAGTTGGGATGGAATTTGCAGATTAAGGAAGACAACATTTTAGCATGGCGTGGGATGAGGTCATGTACCTGCACTCCTAAATGTGGAACTATGGAGCGTTGATGGCTTCTGAGGAAGAATTGTTTTTGTTAAAGGTGTGGCTCTTGATGGTGAATAGATAACACAAATGGTGATATTATGGATTTTGCAATCTTAAATGAAAGCAGGCAAAGCTGGGGATAAGACAAAGGTTGATAGAGCAACATGCAATCTCTTTTTGTCTCCTTTGCAAGGACACATGAGTGTGTATATACACAATCTACAGAGAGAGGAGAGAGGGACTAAGGGGAGAAAGAGAGAGAGAGAAATACTTTAGGAATATATAGGTAGCAAACCTTCCATTAAGCTGATTAAATAATGTAAGTAAACCTGTCATCTTCACAGTGGAGGATTAAAATATACAGAAAAGTTTTGTTATCCTAAACATTGGTTTCAACCAAGTTGTCAGTGTCGACTAAAACTCCCCATTGCAGACATTTTGACATCACCCTCCAAGAATGACTGGACCTCAATAGCGCAGCTAATACTCATTTTTCATTTGTCTGCAATGGAGACACGTAATGTGAAGAGAGAATTTCAGGGAAGTTGGTGATGACTCATCTTTGCTGTGCATTTTCTTGGAGTAATGATTTCTTTCATTCAACCTGACAGTTCTCTGGATTTTGGTTCAGTTGTTGCAAAATCTACCTTCTTTATTTATTTCTGAACATGCCCCCGTTGATGGACTTGGAGGGGGCGGGAGGAGATGAGGGAGGGCTGGGGAGGGTGGTAGGGAGTGAGGGAGGGGGCTACGCATGGGATGCAAAAAAACCTAACCTGTGATTGATATAAAAATAAATAAATTTATTAAAAAATCATTTTAGTTTCAAATAATTATGGAGTTATCTCTTCAGTTATGTTTATCCCTTCATAAACATTCATACTTATTATTTATGTTTGTATACAGTTAGATATTTATAATTTATATACTTATATAAAACATCATTATCTTCTATTTTTGGCTAGATTATAAGACATAAAATAAAATATTTTAAATGTCATTATATGCTCCTTAGAATGACTGTTATAATGCTGGCAGCAACATCCATCTATGTACTCATTCATTAATTATTTTATTCATGTGTGTGTATATGTTAGTGTGTGTGAGTCTGTGTGTTCTCTTCAGTGCTACAAGAGCATAGCATCACTTCCTGCTCCTAGTTACATCATATAGTCTTCTCTATTCTCTTTGTTGTCCCAGAAGGACCTTCTGTTTAGCCCCATGGATGAGTTCTTTTACTTTCTAATTGGATTCAACATTAGAGAGTTTTACCTCACTCTGGATGATCTTTTCTAGAGAGTTGACAAAAATCAAAGGTAAGAAAGCAAGTAAAGGTAAAGCCCCCTTTTATTTTGCTTCCTTGGACTGTGTCTCATTTATTGCTTAAATTATATTAAACTTTAAAATTTTTTTGAATTATCAGAATTGAGCCTGGTATAATTTTCTGCCATTCCCTAATTGATCTAAGACCTTTAATATTGTGTAACTCACCATGACCACCTCCTATGTCTTCTTTAAAGAGGCATACAGTCATTTCCTAAAAATAAAAATATCCTTTCCTGGAGGAAGGAAAAAGATAAATCTCAGAATGTCATGTGATTTTTCTATTTTGAGACAGAGTTTCTCTGTGTAGCCTTGGATGTCCTGGACTCACTTTGTAGACCAGGCTATCCTTTAACTAACAGAAATCCTCATCCTCTGCTTTCCAGAGAAAGCAGAATTACAGTCCACCACACTCAAATTCACATCATGCAATTTAATAGATTCAAGAAGCTCAGAAAGTCACAATATTCTCCAAGGCACTACTCAAGTTTATAAACTCTTAATCTTATTGAGAGAGAAGAACCTGGATTCCCAAATGCCTGCAAGTTCTTAGGCATCTCCGGAGAGGCCACCAAACCACCTATGCTGGGGTTAGATTTTCTTTGTGTGTGTGTGTGTGTGTGTGTGTGTGCTACAGCCACCCATAAATCATTCAGAATCCTTTAAGTAACCCCAATACATCCACTCATTCCCTGAAGATTAGAAAATTAAAAAAACAAAACAAATCAAAACAAATTAAAATCTGTTCTTCAATGTTTATGGATACAGGGAAGCATAGATAAGCACACATACATTTACTGTCCCCATAAAGATAACAGAAAACTCAAGGTTAAAAGCTTTACTAGTAAGGGGAGCAGGGACTGTCTCTGACATGAACTCAGTGGCTGGCTCTTTGGTCATCTCCCTCTGAGAGGAGTGCAACCTTACTAGCCCACAGAGGAAGACAATGCTGCCAGCCCTGTGAGACCTGATAGGCTAGGGTCAGAGGGAAGGGGAGGAGAACTTTCTCTATCTATGGACTTGGAGAGGAACATGGGAGGAGATTAGAGCGGGAGGGTGAGATGGGAGGTGAGGGAGAGGGCTACAGCTGGGATACAAAGTGAATAAACTGTAATTAATAAAGTAAATAAATACGATTTTAAAAAGCTTTACTTGTGAGTTCTTCCAAATGTCTGAAAAAATGTATATACCACTAACAGCTAAAAAGTAAAAAAAAGATGCTTTAAAGCAACAATCATTTCATATTTAGCTTTTAATTCTGTGAGTTGGCAATTCATGCTGGATTGTGACAGCTATCATTTTGAATGTTCGCTAATTCATGCCAGCATTTTCTCTGTTTCCTGGGGTCCTCAGTCTCAGACAGGCAAATGTGGACATGTTTACATGGCAGCCAGTAATAGTCTACAAAAAGGAAGAAACACAAAAGGTATGGGAGCTTGAAAATGACACATCATTTTACTTTATTCTATTGGCAAAAATACATCATGTACATCCATGCAATGAAAGGAATTATGGAGTCATTTTGCCATAGGTAGACTAACACTGAGGCTATCCATAATTATCTACATTCAATCTGTATTTAATTGTAAAGCAGTACAGAATTCATCACCTGTTAAGTTTAGGTTCACTTTTTAAATTTTAGAAGTCCTTCAAAAATCCTTGTATGGAAGTTGCTTATCAGACATGTGTTGGGAATATTGTTGCTTAATCTGAATTGTCATTTATTTTCTGTAGTTTTTTTTTGTTTTCATAAGCAGGATTTTCTCATTTGGATGAGATCAAGTTTATCAACTATTTCCTATATGGTTAGTTTAAAATTTCTTATCTAAAATATCTTTGCATAGCTCAGTATTGCAACAATTATGTTCATATATTCCTCAAAATATCTTTCATATTTAGTTTTATAATACTGATCAAATTAGTTTTTGTTTTGGTATAAGCTCCTTGCCTGTAGGAATGTGCATACTGGGTGCCTTTGGAATCTAGGAGGAAAGTGAAGTTAGAGCATTGTAAGCATTGGGGACTGAACCCTTGGTTTTCTGTAAGAGCAACAAATGCTCCTAATCATTGAGTCAAATATATCTTCTTTTTTTTCTTTTTTGAGATAGTATCTCACTGAGTTGCTCAAGCTGGATTGAACTCTCTTTGTAGCCAAGGCTAACTTGAGCTTTTGGTCCTTTTATCTCAGGCTCTCTGAACCTGGAATTCCAGTTTTGTACCAGCAGGCTGGGTTGTGTTGTATACTTCTGAGTATTTTAGCACTACTTGTTGAAAAGACTTTCCTTTGAGTCTTGCTTTGAGTCTTGTGAAAAAAATCAATCAACTGTGGTGTGTGTGTGTCTGTATGTGTGCATGTATGTGTGTGTGCTTTTAGCTCTTGATATTGTTATATTTGTTATACCTATAATATTACCACACTGCCTTGATTTTATAGTCTTGTGTGTTAGACAGTTTCCAACTTCTAAATTTGTTCTTATTTTAAAGATAGCATCAGTTATGTATTTCATTTAAATTCTCATCTGTACTTCAAAAATACTTGTCCATAGTTGACCAAAAGAAGGAAAAAAACTACATTGTACCAATTGATAGTTAATTCAAAACAAGACTATCTCTATAAGAAATAAATAAAATGTGATAGCAATTAGAGCTGCCATGTGGGCATGACGTTGGGTCATCCCTGAGATATAAGGGTATGAGAAATCTGCCAGTGGTTAACCCAAGGAAAAGTAAACCCCCACACTACTGTATGGACAGGCATGTGCATACGGGTAGCACTAATTGGGCTCAGGGTGTTATAAAAATGAAGAAACCATGAAGCTGGAGAAATGTTGGGGAATTAGGCCAGCGAAAGTTGGAGGAAGAGATTGGGTTGTATTGCAATATGTTTTATACTTCCACAAAATTATTAGTGAATAAAAAGAATCTGTTCCTACAAAAATTAAAATAATTATTCAAATTCTTCATCATTATAAACAGATTAAAACAGACCAAATAATTAGAAAATATTTTTCTACATAGTTACATGAGTGGAAAATAAATACATGAATAGAGTGCAATATCAATAGGCATTGGAAGAATGTAATTTAAAAATTATGTCACAAAAGAATTGCTATGGTAAAAATACCCTGAAAAATAATTCTTGTGCAGTTTGTAAAACAGGAGAAATCTATGTTGGAAGTTTCTGTAAGGTTAAAATGAGATTATGTTGCAATTTGGTGAGGTATCATGAGAAATGACATACCTTCAATGATAATATATACAAGAATTATATATTAGCTTATATTTTTCTAAATCTAAAACTTATCAAATGATATCAGCAGGAGGTATGGATAATATTTTAATTATGTATTGACTCTTGCTTAATAACAAGAAATAAAATAAGATATCAGTCTAAACCCCAAGATAATTGAAACTTTAGAAATGTTGGATAAAAGAAACCAGATACAGTATAGTGAATAAGCTATGATTTTATATATATGCATACATATGTATGTGGGTATGTATAACACATAATCTAAATGGTGGTCACATTTGTGGTAGAGAAAATTGATTGGAAAGTGCATGAAGGAACACTTGAGGTGTCTTTGTCACAAAGGTTCAGTCACATCAGCTTTATACTAGCTGTATTCTCTTTCACTGTTTATAAATTATACTTAAACAGTAATCCTGCTAAAACAAAAAGAATGTTTTTTTAAATAAAAACATAAGCACTGAATTTGTAACCTGAAGTTCTCTCTTGAATAACAGAAATTATACAGAACAGAAGCAACTCAGAGGAGTTCCTCAATTCTCAGGTTTTAGCAAAAAGATTTTCAATACTTGGGGACAGTCATTAAGCCACATAACTATAGCCCAACATTTTCTCTTAGTTTTAAAAATATCTTGCAATTCTTAAAATGCCCAATAGTAGCTTAAGTCTTTATTATAAACATGTTCAGTCATGGAAATATCCCTTCCTGTTCTACCAAGGGCAGTATTAATTTACTCAGAATCAAGAGAACAAAATTTAGTGTGAAGACACTAACTACAAAAACCTAACCATTGCTTCTATATGTTTATAGACTGGACCAAGAATTCAGTTTAAGAAAAGCAGCATCTGTTGAGAGGATGGGACATGGAAGACATCTGTGACTACATACCCAATCCCCATCTCTCCCCCTGTGCCCAGAAGTAACAGCTTAGATAGGAAGCCATAGCAGAAAACTTTAAAAAAATATAATGACTATACTGCAGTATAGTTCTCCATAATTGATGGCTTCCGGGGGGAGTACAGGAGGGGAAGGGCTCAATTATATTTAAGGAGCAGGTCACTGATAGTTAGACTATGCTCCACTGAGTATTTAGATAACATAACACAAATTAGACTTAGGTTTGTTGGTTTTTTTTTTTTAAACTCTTTGTTTATTTTTACTTTTTGTGGGGAGTTGTAAGAGTGGAGAGGGCAAGACATGGAAAGACTGGGAAATGAGTTTTATCAGAATGCATGAGGTGAAATTTCCAGAGAATCAATAAAAATGTTAGATTGAAAAGAAAAAAGAAAAAAAAGAAAGAAAGAAAAGCATTACATTGAATAGGTTGCCACTAATATTGTGTTATATATTACAGGAAAGTGCTGAAAGTTTCTTATCCTTTATGAGTCCTCATTCTTTAGGGTTCATTATTTCTGAATGATGGTGTACATGGCAGAAGAAAAGCAATTCTGCAAGAAAAAGCCAACTGCCTTATTTTTTCCTAAGAATATTTTTTGTCAGAGTGATGCTCTATATTATTCCTTATTAGTATGAGAGAGAGAGAGAGAGAGAGAGAGAGAGAGAGAGAGAGAGAGAGAGAGAGAGAGAGAGAGAGAGAGAGAGAGAATACCAAAATACTGGAAGGAAAAACTGCTACAGTGGAGTAGAATTGTCACTTCTACTGCCAGAGCCCACTGGCAGAGTCGATCATTTCCTGAGTGGGGAGTAGACCTGAAATAAATAACACAAGTCATATGGGATCAGTTCCAGAGGACTGTCAGTAAGAACTGTAACAGTGACTTTATTCCCCACAATTCCTTTTTATAGGCAAAGGAAAAAGGAAAAACAAGACACATCAATACAAGAAGTTCATGGAACTGCCAAACTTGTTTTCTTAAATCACTTCCCTGTAGCTGATATGGTCCAAGGTCACACAAACAAGTTTAAGGAACTTGGAAAAACATCTTGCTTATCTCTGTCTTAACAAGAAGGCCAGGGTAAACACATGTTTTTCACTGAATACTCAATAACAAAGCAGCTTGACAAACAAGCAGCTTTCCACAGACAGAACAAACTATATGACCTTTGCACTATTCGATATATTGCTGTCCTGTATGTTAATTTATTCAGACATTACAGCTGGTCACTGATGCCTAGTAAACGTGGCTTCAAGTTCAACCTTGAATCTTATGTTAAATTTTACATATAATTATGAGAATTTTACATCAAAGTGTGAGTATGAATAATTCTTTTACCATGAGTACACTGATGCAGAAGTTTATTGTTCAGCACTCTTGTACTTGAAAAAAGGGGTGATCAATGCAACATAAGTCATTTTGTCGATATGCTATTGAAACATTCTCATTCTCATATTTAGTGTCATGTAATTTTGGCTATGTAGATACACTAATATATAATATATTTTTCAATAATTCTGTAGACATTCCTTTCCATATCTGAAAGTCTGACAAAATTTTAAGTATGTGTATCCAGAATTCTCTTTTTCTGATCCAAGTATATTATAAAATATATGGGTTAGAATAATTATGGGTATGATCTTCCAATTTGTCTGTTATTGAATAACCATAAATTATTGCCTTACCAGAAACCCAGTAATTCTAAACATATCATTATCCATTTGTTAACCAAACCTTAAAATTATAGTGTCTTCAGTATGGAAGATCAAAAAGGTAAAAAAAAAAAAAAAAAAAGAACAAGAAAAACTTACAACAAAAAGTAGAACTATATGCAGCTCAAATTTGAAAGTTGTTTTGAATTTGAAGCCAGTTGTATAGTGTTATCTTCTCTGAAGAAGGCTTATGTGGTGTTATGAATGAGAAATGTCCCCCATAGGTTACAATTTGAACATCTGATCTGTAATTGGTGGTACTGTTTGGGGAACCTTATAAAGCATTTAGGATGTGACATCTTGATAATGGAAGTGGATCAGTTGGGGCTGGCTTTCTAGTTTTCTTTCTCTGCATCGTGCATGTGAATAGAAATGTGTTCAGCCAGTTTCCTGCCCAGATAGCCCTCTGCCATACCTTCCTGACACAAATACAGAGTCTGCTTGATCACCTTATCAAAGATAGATCAAATTGCCAGGGAAAAGACAATTACTTTTTAAAATATCCCTCTCTTTAGTATGAGCCAAACATCAAATTAAAATAGGTTATAATAATATCACTATTTCTCACTAAAATTTCGATTTTGAGGAGTAATGGATAAGCCAAGACTTCTGTTTGCCTCTTCAAACAAACACACCCAACTCTTCAGAGTTGCTGGATAAACTTGTGTCATAAGTACACTCAGGAACTGGAGAAAGATCATAATAAGGGTAACTAACTCCTGTATAGGCTTCATTAGTTTCAAAATTCATTTAATGTGTCCCTCACCTTTGGTTAAAGGTTAAATAAGAAGCTCATGGAGGTCTCAGGAGTTGCAAACTTCCTGCCTCTATGGATTGAAATAATTCAGAGAAACTTACAGAGAAAGTTCAACCTAAAATTAAAAAAATCTATTAATTACAATGTTGAAAATAATAGGATTTTTATTAATAGGATATTTTAAGTAGGAGATGATATATCTACAAACATCTGAAAACTTAGATTCTTGCAATTGTTGCTACCAAACTTTTTGTATGAACACAGGAAGTAAACAGTTCTCTAGAAAATGAGACGCAACCAAAAAAAAAAAAAAAAGCTAAAACCATGTAAGATTTTCCTTGGCACATACTGAAGGGTACATTCGGTACATTCTGTGATACCAAGTGTACATAAGCCAAATATCCCAGCTTGACCTATCTATCTCACCTTGTAAGCTGCCTCTAGGTCCTCTTATCTACTGAACTAAGTGGCAAGACAACTTTCAGAGAGCTCACAAATGCAGTTTGCGGGCCACATACAGGGCAGAACAGAGAATGGGTAGAGTACATCTTAGCTCCAATGCCAATGATACTATGTTCCTAGTTATCCACTATTGCATATAATATAACCACTGAAGCCTAAGTTGATTAAAATTGCTGCCATATGTATTTGATCATGAGTGGGCAAGCTCTGTGGGACTCTGCTATACTTAGAGTCAGCTGGGGTGATCTGAAATCATCTGACACTTTGTTTTCTCCCTTGTCCGGTGCTTGATGCTTGTTATCACCAGGGACCTCAGCAGAGGCTATGCCTGGAACAGCTCTATCTGCCCTGTCCATGCCACTACTTGGCATGTGCTTGTATGGCCTAGTTCCAAGGGTGAATATCCCATGAGGATTAGGTTACAAGCTGTGAAATGTGAAATTGTCAGAGCTGTCTGGATTTCAAAAGAATATCCTATAGGACCACACGTCTAGGTGAGGAAATGTCAAAATAATTTTATAATAAGGACACATGAGATAAAACATATTAGTCTGGACATGTTTAAGAAGTGTGCCTGAGAAGCCAAGAAATTCATAAAATTCCACATCTTTAGTTTAGGCCACTGATTGAGCTTATATACTAGCAAGCTATAAATACCAAAAGTTTATGTTATATAGTGCTTTAAACAGATTTTCTAAACTAAAATCAGCTAAACTGATTTTCTCTGTCTCATAGTAGGTAGTTTCAGAACCTGTCTCCATATATTATGCAGATTATTCTTGGTATAATTTATCAAAATCTTGAAATAGGTCTTCTTTTTAATTAATATGGTTCTTTAGGGAAAGAAACCACTGGGTCTTAATTTAGAAGTCTTGAAATGTTTGGAAGAAAGTGATTAAGATTGCACTTCTAGGGCTGTGCCTACTGTACAGAGGTAGAGCACTTGTGTGGCATCCATATGGCCCTAGACCTAATAACAACAACAATAACAACAACAGCAATACAACCGCACACAAGCTTCGGTCATTTAGTATTTTGTGTAGTGATTTTATTCTTGTGTTTCTAAAAGAAGTTGTGATTCCTCTGTCACGCCTTTCTTTAAATTGACAGCTTCCATTGCTTTTCTCCCCAGCCTAGGAATCTGATCAAAGCTGTGGATTCAGCTGATGAAATTTGGTAAACAGAGATTTGAATCTTATAGTTACATTTGATAAATTATGGTCTGGAAAACTCCTTATCTTGGGCTTCAAGTTTATGGGTCATTTTCTTTAAGATTTCTAGGATGTTTATTAAAAACTCACTAAGATGTTTTGGATAAATTGTTATATATATTTTCTATGGTCCCTCAAGCCTTATCTTCATACTGATAATCCAGACATTCAAGAGCAATCAGCTTGCAGAAACCAAGTAAAAGAATACTGTTTTTTTAAAATAATGATAAAAATAAAAATATATCCTTTACTGAGAGAGTTTGAACTACATAAATGAATTTTGAACAATAAGTAAATGATCCTAACTTCCTCCTGGATGTTTTACTAAGATTAATTACTAGGACCCATTAAAATAAAAATAATAATAATAAAACCCATTGATGGAAGGAGTCTGTTGGAAGGTCAGGTATTTATGTACTGGTACATCTTCTTACAATGGAAATGGACATCTTTGAAGGTGGGGTTACCAAAATCATTCTAGTAACAACAGATGAGGCATGGGAGTAATAATTTGGTGAGAAGGTTAATGTATGCTATTAGTTATCTTTTAAGGAAGATTAAATCACTTTCATTATAACTCTCACTCTATTTTCTCTAAAACTTCTCTTTTTGTAAGTAACCTTGTTATAATTTAGAACTTTTTTCTTTTTGGATTAAGAATTTTTCTGGTTTCAAAATCTGAGTTTTACACTGAAAGATCAGGGATAATTGTAGAAGAGAGGCAGCAAGGAAAAAGGCCAGGCAAGGCAGCCCTGTCAGGGGGAAGTTATACAAAAGCAGACAATAGAGTCTATGTTTGAAACAGTGCCCCACCCCCAACCAGGCAACCCATATGAAGACCAACCAGCTCTTTGGTTACATGTGTGCAGAGGCCCTAGGACCAGACGGTTCATGTTCCTTAGTTGATGTCTCAGTTTCTGAAAGTTCCCATGGGACTGTGTTAGTTGTCTCTCTTGGTCTTCCTGTGAGGTTTCTGTCCTCTCCAGGTCCTTCCATGTTTCACCCAACACTTCCACAGAACACCCAGAGTTCTGCCCCATGCTTGGCTGCAAATCCCAGCATCTGTCTGGATCCCCTGCTGGCTGGAGACTCCCAGTGAGAGACCAAAGGATTAAAAATCAGTGGCTATTATTTTTTAAAGTTTTAAGCATAAGCCTGAACTAAGGCCATCAAATGGAGATATGTCCAGCTAGGAGTCTCAGCTAGGGTCACACCCATGTCCTCCTAGGAGCCTAAGTGAAGTAATTCAGACCCAGAAAGATGCAAATGGTATGTACTCACACTTATGAGCAGATATTAGACTTACAGTACAGGATAACCATACTAAAATCCACCAAACAAAGAAGCTAAGTAACAAGGAGGGCCCAAGGTACAGTGCTAGACTGCCACTCAGAAGGGGAAATAGAATAGGTAGCAAAAGTGGATGAAGAGAGGGAATTTGGCAGGAGATGGAATGGGGAGGGAAAAAAGGGTGGGATCAGATGTGGGGAGAACAGGGGATGGGTGAGAGGTAAGAGAAGTGGTGGGGGACATCTCTTTGTCAAGCTGGAGGCCTGAGACAGGATAACCATGTATATGTAAGCTCTAAATTCAATGTGTCACTACCTTTCCTGGACCTAAAGTTTCTTCTTCCTGTGTTGTTTTGTTATTCATTTTCAGACATCAAAGCTATCTTGTTGGCATGATATAGTCATTGCAATCATGATCTCAGAGCAGTTGATTGTGCTTGTACTAGATGTATGTAATCCAGGTCCTAGCACCAATCAATAATGGATCAAGGAGTTCACAGAGCCCCACAATTCTCTGTTTCATTAGTGGGTATTGATAGATTCTGGGAGAGCATCTGTTATTGTCTTCAGTGTGTATCCACTAGTGAGCTTGTCAGACCCCAATGCGGTTGTTCTCAACCTTCCTAATGATACAGCACTTTAGTGCAGTTCCTTATGTTGTGGTGACCCATAAATGCAAAATCACTTTTTTTACTCCTTCATACCTGTAATTTTGCTACTGTTATGAATTAAATATAAATGTGTTTCTGATGGTCTTAGGCAACTGCTGTGAAAGGGTTGCTTAACCTGCTCAAAAGGGTCACAATCCATAGGTTGACAATCACCGAACTAATGGATAGTTATAAAACCAAAATCACATAAACGGTCTTTTAAAATGCATTAAGTGTCACATACAACAAAATGAAAAGCACGGATGTGAGAAAGTGATCACCTTAGTTAGGTTTTATTGCTGTGACAAGATAAGGCCATGACCATGACCACTCTTTTTAATTTTTTATTAATTACTTATTATAAGTCATTCACTTTGTATCCTGGCTGTGGCCCCCTGCCTTGTCTCCTCCCAATCTCTCCCTCCTTCCTTCTTTTCTTCCTATGATCCTCCTCTAGTCCACTAAGGCATCTATTACAAAGAAAAACATATAATTAGGGATAACTTAATTTCAGAAGTTCAGTCCATTATCATCATGGTGGGAAGCATGGCAGCGTGCAGCTGGATATGGTTCTGGAAGAAGAGCTGGGAGTTCTATACCTTGATCTGAAGACAGCTGGAAAAAGGCTGTTCCATACTGGGTGGATCCTGGGAACTAGGAGACCTCAAAGCCTACCCCCACAGTGATACATTTCCTCCAACAAGGCCACACCTACTCCAAAAGGGGCTCTCTTAACAGTGCCCCTTCCCATGGACCAAGCATTGAAACGCATGCTTCTTTGTGTGCCAAACCACCACAGTGATTGAGGAACAGAATTGATGGACTTGCAAATTGGACAAGAGAGACTGGGGAGTAATTCGATTATATCACATACATGTTTGTCAAAGGACAATCTTCATAAAAATTATTTTAAAAAAACTCAGCATGAAGACAAGTTAAAAGAAGCATTGTCTAGATAGTGCCATGTATAACACCAGAAACAACTAGAGATGGGTGGCCATAGTCAGCTTCTGCTCCTCTTCGGAGAGCAGAATTGGGAAAAGATGTTGGCAGGCCAGAAAAGAGGTAGTCTGTAACCACCATTTCTTTGTTCTGGAGTCTACTCTTCAGATTTCTTTTAGTAATAGCTATGTTTGGTTTTGTTGTTGTTGTTTTGAGTGGAGATTTCTTTATTTGTATTTACCTTTATAAGGAAAGGGAAATGGGATAGTACTTACCTGGAACTATTTCATTCTCCTTGAAAGATCTTCTCTTTTGTGGTTTTATCTAGGTGTAAACTGAAAATTTTGTTTTCAGAATTTAGTTTTGTGTTGAATTTTTCCTAAAGTACAATGATTCTTGGAACTTTTTTTTAAATTAATTTATTTATTTTATCTCAATCACAGGTTAGGTACTTTGAATCCCAGGCATAGCCCCCTCCCTCAGTCCCTCCTACCCTCCCACTCCCTCCCTCATCTCCCTCCTCCCCGCCCCCTCCAAGTCCACCAACAGGGGAG
>CM053763.1:28782895-28816703 GCA_028658305.1 Pachyuromys duprasi
CACACAGTGGGTTTGGGTTGGTGTGCATCTGCTGTATTCAGGGCTGTCTGAAATGGTGCTGGAGGCCTTCTCTGTGTGGCCTGTGGACAGACACCTGAACTGGGGTTTTTGCTGGTGGATGCGTGCAGTTTTCGCCCTCAGTGTGCGGTCTGGTCAAGATGGTCCCAGGATCCTCTCAGCCGTGGGTTGAGACAGAACTCGGGTTCCTCCCAGACCTGCTGGCAGACTCACACACTGACTGAGTTTTTGCTGGTGGAAGCATTTGGCGAGCGCCCCCGCAGTGTGTGGATTGGTCAAAATGGTCCCCCAATCCACTCAGTCTGTGGTGGTTCTGGCGATTGGTTCGAGCCAACTGCACACCCGTGGGTTGAGGCAGAACTCAAGTTCCTCCCAGACCCGCCGGCGGACTCACACACTGACTGAGTTTTTGCTGGCTGTAGCGTTAGGCATGCCCGCAGTGTGCGGACTGGTCAAAATGGTCCCCCAATCCACTCAGTTGGTGTGGTTCCGATGATCGGTCCGAGCACACCCATGGGTTGAAGCAGAACCTGGGTGCAGTGTGAGCTTGTAGGGCGCAGTTCAGTGAAAACGGCACCCGGTTCCTCCTGAGACTGCCCACGAGATTGTGTGATCCAGTCTATAATGGCGGGTGCGGGCACCCAGTGCAGCTGCTCGTCCAGATCAAAGCTGTGTGCAGCTGGTCACCAGGAAATTTCTCCATGTAATAACTGGGTGTCTCTAGGGTTTTCCCACTTGATTTTCTCACCGTAGGAGTTCCGCTCACCTGACACTCACAATGCTGGCGTTTTAGGTCCCAGAGTTCAGTCTCCTGGTCGCTGCGTTGTTTCTGCTCTCCTACTCCTCAGACACAGTGTTCTCTCGTGGCAGCCATCTTGGATCCTCCGATTCCTGGAACTTTTAAACTTCCTAATTTCAGCTTTTTTTTGCCCTTTAATTGGCCTGTTTTGATATATTTGATATTTTTCCTTTTTTTTTTTTCATGTGATCTCAATCTGGAGGCAGAGGCAGGCAGATCTCCATAAGTTCTAGGCCAGCTGGGTCTACAAAGTGAGGTCTAGGACACCCAGCTCTATACAGAGAAACCATGTCTTGGAAAACAAAACATAACAAAATGGTTTGTGGCAAGTCAATACTCTTGTATTCAGCAGGGGTATGTGCATCTCCTGATGACTTTCAGGAAGTAGAAGAGTCATAACATCCAATTTTGATTGTAAAAAATTGAATCTTTTCTACAGTAATAATCAACAATTCTATCCTGAGTGCAACATTGTATGTATTAAAGTTAAAATTAAACCTAAGTCACTTTAACATTCAAGTTTTAAAGTTCTGATTACTAATATATTAAAAATTACATCCAAATCCATGGAAAGGCAAGGCAAATCCCCCAACTCTATTCAGGAAAGCAAAAACAAACTTATCAGTATGAAACAATGAAGATCACAGTAGAGCCAAGGCATCATTTCTTTAGGGGTTCCAAATGGGAATTTATTTGTTTCTTCATATTAAACTTGTGCTATTTTTCCTCAGTTTAAATTGTGTTAGTTTGTTACCTTCTGACTCTCTGGGAATTGTCACTGGATTTATTGATTGCATCTTGGTTAGAGTTTTGTCTTTGTGTTTGAGATTTATGCTGGTCATTCTGCTGTATCTTTATGCAGTTTGTTTGGAAGGATCTGAGAGATGCTAATGTTCAACTTATATTCTTCCTATCCTTTGTGAGGCTAGGTTACCATGGTTCTCAAACTCAGCAATGGGAGGGGACTAGTGGATAGGACTCACAGACTGAAGACAAATACCATATAGAATTCAAAATATTATAAGTATAAACCTGATAATGAAGAAATAAGTATGAGACAACTTAAATGAAGAAATGTCAGCAAAATAAAAGATGTGTTTGTGTATATATTCATGGGTGTGTAAATAGAATATAATTAGTAATGTTGTATAAGCCCATATGCATTAAAAAACAGTATTAATAACAAAGAATGAAGTTTGGTATGCAGGTACACAGAGTTAAACTTCTATAGGATTCTTATGTTGTTTTAGAAACCATAAAACCATTACTAAGTATGGTGCCTGTTTTTGTAACCCAGAAACCTGACAGGCAGATGCAAGAAGGTTTCCCAATAGGACAAGGCCAGCCTGGTCTCCCCGTGGAGTTCCAGGATAGTCTAGGCTACATAACAAAATTTTGTTTTAAAAAGGAATGTAAAGGAAACTGAAAAACATACTAGAAGCATCCAAAGTTTCATGGTTTTTCTCTGTATTGATGTCATCCTGTAAGGGAATCACATAAAAATGTCCACACCTTATGTGAACAGAAAGATAAAATAAAAACACACAGGAAAAACAAAATAAAGAAATGAATAATATGTGCAACCATTAACTATAAATAACAAGTTAGTAGAATTAAATATACCTATTTAACTTAAATATTAATGCAACTTAATGTTAACATAAACACTAAGTTAAAGTGTCTTGGCTTCAATATTAACTTTAATACACACAATGTTGAACTCAGGGTGGAAGTGCTAATGATATCTATACACATAGATTTAAATTTATACAATAAAAATTGGGTGTTACAACTCGTAAACTTCCTGAGAGTCTTCAGAAGATTCATATACAATTGTTGAACACAAGAGTATTGACTTGCTACAAACTCTTATTTTTTGTTTTGTTTTTAAGGCAGGATTTCTTTGTGTAGTCCTTAAGCAGTTAACTTAAACATTAACATAAATTTAATGAATGAAAAAGATTCCATGCATGGATATAATCTAGAACCCCTGCTCAGATGTAGCCCTTGGCAGCTCAACAACCAAGTGGGTTCCCTAGTAAGAGGAACAGGGACTGTCTCTGACATAAACTCAGTGGCTGGCTCTTTGACTGCCCCTCCCCCTCCCTGAGGGAGCAGCCTTGCTAGGCCACAGAGGAGGACATTGCAGCCAGTCCTAATGAGATCTGATAAGCTAGGTAGGATGGAAAGGGAGGTGGACCTCCCCTATCAGTGGACTTGGAGAGGGGCATGCGAGGAGATGGAAGGGAATGAGGCAGGGGGCTACAGCTGGAATACAAAGCGAATAAAATGCAATTAATATAAAAAATAAAAATTTAATTAAAAAATTGCCATAATGGATAGAATGAAAGAGGCAATTGTTTTCCATTTACAAAGGTCATACTTTAAATAACAATATACATAATGAAGGACAAAAATCATTCCATAAAAATGCAAAACCAAAGGAATTTGAAAAGTAAAATACAAACCTCTTAACTTTAGAGTAGAAAATGTTAGAAGTGAGAAAAGTCCTTTTATCTAGATAAAATATGTCCCGTAAAAATGAAATTATAACAGTACCAAATCTATGTGGAAATACTAACTTAGCTTCAAAATACAAAGTGCCAAAATTTAAATACATAAAGAGAAAAGCAAAATTGTGTAATCACAGCTGAGATATGAATATAAATCTTAGCAAATGTTAATCAAAGCTGATATAAACCCGTAAAGAGTTTGCAAAGCACAAACAATGCAATGCCTTCTCCATTTCAACACAGAACACTACACCTAGAGGGCCTGAAACATAATATTTAGGACTAAAGGCAGGGCACAGCTCAAAATGAACTACACACTAGATACACAATACAAACGCAATGAAAGTACACTGATCAAAGGAAATTATTCTGGAGAGTTTCCAGAGAATTATTTTAAAATCATCAAACGTCTGAAATTAAGCACATTATTCAGACTACTCCATGGTTCAAAAAAAAAAATCACAGTGAGACTATAAAATACTTTTAACTGAAGAAATGAATTCATCTAAAAAGAAACATACAGGGCCATTCGTAAGAACCTTTGAATATAAACACTCTTGAAAGTTTGATGAGGGGGACAAAAGTTTTCATGGAGTTAAAAGTCAAAGCAAGTACCATGTTTGGAGCTTCATTTTGTGGGCACTCCTAACAAAGACCATATTTTGCTACCCTGTATCAATTGTCACACTGATTTTGAATGCCTTAAAAAGAAAATTTATGTACAAAAAGTGAAATAACATAATTAGAGCATGCATGATAACCTTATCAGAACTTCATAAAAGATTTTTTTCATTGAACTCTGTCTTATCTTTTCTCTGTCAGCACCAAATTCAACCTTGAAGATTTCCTAGTTTCTATCACTCAGATCCTAAAAATTGTACTTATCTCATTTCGGATGAAGTTTTAAAAAGCTTGGGGAGTGGGAATTGTGAAGAATTAAATTTAAAGTTGAGTGAAGATGACTCTCAGTGTCAAGTTGGCTTATTCAATAAAACCATATAAATAATACCTAAAATAAATTTAAAGATAAAATGTTTTTACAACATTGGCTACTATAGATAAATGGAAATGAATAATGTTAATGATATTTGGATTGCCAACCTATAAAATGATAAATCACAAAGATATGTGTTTCTACATTTTAAAGT
The DNA here is from genome assembly GCA_028658305.1 of Pachyuromys duprasi. Classification (NCBI taxonomy): domain Eukaryota; kingdom Metazoa; phylum Chordata; class Mammalia; order Rodentia; family Muridae; genus Pachyuromys; species Pachyuromys duprasi. The sequence continues at coordinate 28,787,374 of CM053763.1, forward strand.
AAAGTTAAAAATACTTTATGTGATGGGAAATTGCCATAATAATTATCAGCATAAAACACACACACACACACACAAAGAGTAAGAATTTAGGGTGAGAACTGTAGGCAAGACCTTGGCTTCTCCATTGATGTCAGTAACCAGGGACAATGGGCTGCATTTCTCTCAGGGTTTTGTTCTTATTGTCCTGTTACCAACTGGCTTAATTTCTGAAAACATATTTCTTTCAGTTTCATAACAGTCTGGAATTTTTTGAAAATTGTATTAAAAAAACCTACTAATAAGAGTACATCCTCCATGTTCTAACTTTTTGGCTTCTGATCATGCTATTGCACACCCTGTATTTTGCACTTCAAACTCCTGGGTGTAACATTTCCTTTTCTTCTTGGTGTTCTTCTTCACTCCATAACAAACCTTAGTTTGGGACCATATAAAAACAGCATTATTTCATTTGTCAGGTTAAAGGTTCTTCCACAGTGACTTATTGGAAAGTAAAATTACAGATCTCAACAAACACACAAAACTTAACAAAATTGTCTTTAGGAGATAATTTATTTTGCCCCTGAGCTTATACAAGTGTTTATTAAAGAAGCTTTAAGATTCTTCGAAGCATCTCATTTTCCCTGAATCGTCTCAAATTATTTACTTAAAGTGTAACTCCCCCCTTTCCCTGAAACACATTCTTTGCCTGCTTCTTAATCTTGGAAAAGAGTGAACCTTAACACAGGCCTGGAACTATTCCTTGCCTGTTCTTTCCTCATGCTTCAAATATAGTCAGTTTCACAATGAACTTTCCTTCTGTATGTTTCCTTCTGCATTCACCCTAATTTTGACATCAGTTCTGACAATGATATAATACCCATATCCATGGATGCACTTACATTTTGCATGTTTTAAAAATTTAGCTCTAATGTGCTCATCTACTCAGTGATTCTCTTTTTAAGCACAAATCACTTTTGGAAATAGGCAGTATGTAAATAAATTGAATAACATCAACTAATTCAACAGAGGGAACTGGGCTGGCAGGCCACCTACAATATCCTTGGGAACAACCAGTTTCCTGTAAATTACATTTGGAGAATTATTAATCTTGTTCAATGCATGTCTGTGATGTCCTATGCCGTTTTATACCTGTAGCCCCAGTGACATAATATACTTCAGTCCAACATTACTCTGAACACGGAGGCATTAATACATTTACCATCAGAAGCTATTTTATTTCATGCTTCACATGCTCAATGGGTTTGACCTTTTAAAGAGTATTAATAAATGTCATAACTGTCTTTGACCTCATCATCTTTAAGAGAGATTTTTAAAAGCACTGCTGAGAGGCATCAGACTAAAAACAATAATTAGGAAACACACCCTCGGCACATCAGTTTAGAGAGTGAAACAAGTTCGAACAGCAGGCTTCAATTGTGTTATCTGGAGTTCAGGCTGTACAGAACTGTTTCTGTGGTTACTGTGGCAGATCCAGACTATTGGTGGGGCAGCTAGGCCTTCCTTCTCTGGGCTTCTGCCTCAGTTATGGCTTCACACATGGGAATTGTGGGAGAGACGTTGAAAAGAACTTACAAGTGACCTCCATGACTTGGAGTCTGTGAGTTTTCCTCTGGGAGTGTCATTTAGTCATTTACTTTCCGGTAACACTCACCTCTTGTTAGAAGTCCTACATGACTGGAGACATTTTTATATTCTTCTTTGAAAAACCTTTATTTTAAGAGCCTGCTGTTACAGTTGAGGCCAAACAGTCCTCAAAATTTGTCTCTATTTTAGAAGAATTAATGACTCAAAATATACATTGGTTCCATCAATTTGTAGTGCATCAATTTCATAAAAAACTGTTTTAAAATGTATGTCTTGGTCTACTTTTATCAGCTTTATGCATGCCAAATAAAACTGCATTAGATTAAAGCAAAGTTAAAGACAGGAATATTAAGCACACCAGCATTTGAAAAGAAAACATAAAAAAATGGCAATTTCTGACAGTTAAATACTGCAAGCTGTGTTACAGATCAATCTGGAACTGAGTAGTGTAAATTGCATTTTAAGTACGTCTGATTCACTTAATCAGGGAAACTTCAAGAAGCACATATCTCAGAATACATTGCACTCAGGAACATTTGCTACCACACAGCTGGCAAACTACCTAAAGTGGGTTATTCTCATTGACGAGGCTTTTTAAAATTTGCATTTTCAGACAATTAAATGCAATTAATATTAATCTTCATTATCACTACTACACTACTGTCTATTTCAGAAGATAAAATACAAGAATTAGTGTTTCCTAGATGAACCAGAGCATTTCCAGAATGATGAAAAGTATTGTAGCCCACTGAGTATAAAATTAGATTGCTGAATGACTGTGGCTGGCTCAGATTCTGAGGTCATGATGACTCTTCCTTATGCTAAGCAGATGAAATGTCAGAATAAAATCATAGCCTGGCTTTAGTTATGAATCTTAAATTAGGTGAGATAAAAAACCTTTTGAAGTGTCATGTAGTATGATTTAAGTACATATTTCTTTATTCTTAGCTTGGCTACCGGAAATCTTATTATATATGCCATGAACACAACTTGATAGCTTAAGCTGACTATAAATGAGTTTGTATCACTCAATGGACCACAGTGGCATAGTCTCCACATAGTTGGTTCAGTGTGCCCACGCTGCTGGACTCTTACGTTGTTTTCAGGTCATTGTTGATATTGCAATTACTACTTAGCAAACAACACAAAGCCAGCAAAGAAGAAATTTATCACTTTGTATGTGCTTACAGTGTTGTTTCTTCTCTTTAATGTTTTCCCTAAACATCAAAGCAAGTTTCATTTGGGGAGATGGTACACCAAAGACTAATGAAGCATGAGCTTGGAACTTACAAATGGAAAATTGAACTAGAAATTTGAGGATAAAAGGAATAGTTACTCTGTGATCTTCAGATTTTTATACTGGACTGTTGAGTGGGCACTTGTCTAATTTAAGGAATGCTGGATATGAAGTGTTCAATTTGCCAATATCAGCATGCCTTGCTTTTGTTTTCAGTGCTGTGTACAGTGTAATAATTCTTATAACTTTTTTGTTCTGAAAGTTGTCATCATTATATTATATTTAATTTGAACACTATGCAGTCTATAATGTTGCTAATATTTCATAGATAGTTGCCCAGTGACAACTTATTTTTTCATACTTCTCCAATTTGACATAATTAGATACTACATACTTGTAGTAGCATGAAATTTTGATATTTAGTTTTCTCTTTTCTATGTAAAATTTTGAGGCTAGATAATCTTTACAAAACTGAGAACATTAAAGCACAAACAGAATCTTTCATAATTTACTGTTCAATTATCTGAAAGAAAATAAAAACCAGACCTCCACACATACTACTTTATTGCTATTTCTCATTTTCTTCACCTCTTTGATACATTTACTATTGCAAAGTTATGTTAATATATAAATACATAGATAATGTATTTACATAAATGTATAAACATATACACATTATATGTAATATTAGTATTATATAGTTCTGATGATGGTGAGTCACATCAATACTGCATAGTTCTGATAACCAAGTTTTGAATAAGGAATTTATTTTATCAAACACTCCGGTCTATTTATATTAATTTGGTATTTTACAGAGATAGGTCAAGTCTATTCTTGTCCCTAAATAATTTTATATTAATAGAGTATTAGCCATGATACCCAGCTTCACTTTCACATATCCAATTTTCCAAACTCCTAATTATATCTTCCTAATTAATTTTAACCATTTTCTTCTATAAGATTTTAAATGTGTTTCATATATTCCTCTCCTGACAATTAGTTGGATTTATTGCCTCTATCACTTAAAGGAAATTAATTAATGTTTCCATATATCATCCTTCGAAGGTTTTTTAAAATAGACATCTCATTTCCAGTCAAGCAAGATCTAACATGTACTTTTAGGTTTTAGACAGATGATAACCAGATTACAGAATTCTGTGGGGCAGAAAACTTGCAGGAATATAAAAATTGGCTATTTAAAGCCAGAAAACTGCTTTGACATGAGTTAGGCTATACATCAGGCATAAAAGGAAACAGAAACTTGTTTCTGTTGAGAATGATGAATTCATAACTATCAAGCTCTACATGCTTTTGTCTTCAGAAATGTCATGTGTTGAAGCCTGATTACCAATGTGTCGGCACTGGGTGAAATTACTGCTGTTACAGAAGAGGTCCCAGTGAGCTGGGATCTTATCTGCCACATCAGGATACAACAAAATGTGTGGTATTCATCAGCCTGGTAATTATCAAATTCTATTGCTTTAATCTTGGACTTCCAACTTTCATGAATGAATTCCTGTTGTTTATAAGCCACATTTTATAATATTTCATGCTATATAGCCATCAGGACAGACTGAATGCTATATATAATATGAAATAAATCCATCCACCCCCCAAGTTTCTTTTAGTCATAATGTTTATTTCTAGTTATAGTAACTTATATTTCCTGGAACATAACATACATTTGCGCAACTTGATTATGTAAAAGCCACCCAAGCGGGTTTTCTAAAACAGCTATTGTCTCAAATTTGATGATCTTTATGACAAATCTAGAAAATTTATGATAGTTACATAATTACACCTTTAAAACGTGTGGTGGTTTAAATCGGCATGGCCCCTGTGTGTTTGAATTCTTGGCTCATGGGGACTGGCACTATCAGGAGATGTGGCCTTGCTGGAGGAAGTGTGTGGGGGCATGTTTACAGGTCTCCAATGGTCAAACTCCACCCAGTGTGAAACATAAGCTCCTGCTCCCTGTGGACAGCATGTGGAACGCTCAGCTCCTCCAGCACCGTCTGCCTGCACACTGCCATACTCCTGCCATAATGATAATGGACTAAGCCTCTGAAACTGTAAGCCAGCCCCAATTAAAACAAAATGAAAAATATATTGAAATAAAAAAATGTCCTTTAGTTGTTTATGGAAATACACATTGACACAAACTGAGTTCATAGCTTTCTACAAAGTAAACAGTGCCTTTTTATGTTGTCAAAAATGAAGATCTGTACGTTTTTCCAAATGATAAATGTGTATTTTTCTAAAAAGCTTTTCCATGAGTTTCAAGGGAACGAGGATAGGATGCAGGTAGTATAAAGGGGAAAAGGGAATAATGGGATAAGAAGAGTTAAACGGGGTAGATGATAGAAGCAAAGAGCAGAGGATTGAGCACAGAAAGGAATAACGCACACAAAATATCTTTTGAAATGCCACATGTAAAACTGTTATGGTGTTAACTTTCTAAAATACATTCACATACATACAAAAATATTTTAAAAAGAGTTATCTTATGATGAGAATACAGCACCTTTCCTAGACACCATAATCTATGTAAAAAAAAATCTGTGCCAGGTATGGATTGCCTCTTTTTGAATTATATGTTAATGGCTTCCATAACTCCTTCCAAAAAACAAAACCAAGAAAGAAACAAACAAACAAGAAAAACAGCAACCCCTCCCCCAAACATCATAAGTCTCTGTCATTGCTATTGTCATTAATCTTAATTATCCTCTAGAACTTTATGGCAAGGTTCTGTTGCTGAAGGCACCACATTGAGTCATAGGAAATAGAGAAATCAAGCCGATACTCACCCAGAAGTTTCATTCTTACTCGATAGCTTTCATAGTGCTATAGTTGCTCTTCACACAACTTTAAGAGAAAAGTAATCAGTAATCTCACCCAGCTGTGAGCAATGAGTGCTACAGTAATGAGTGGTGAGGTATGCTATTTGTTTAATAACACAAATGCTTACATGAGCTAGCCTGGGCAGTACTGGAGAGCTCCCCCTGGTGGTGTGTGTGTACTGGATCCTGGTAGGCTGACCAACTCAGCCTCCACCCAGGCCCAGATAAAGAGGTTTGAGTTGGACCACCCTAACATCTACCTCATCTATGAACTGCGGTAGCCTGTGAAAGGGCCAGTACTGCAGATCCAAAGCTGCAGAATCTGCAAGACACAGGGCAACAACAGGATGTCTTAGAGGAGACCCTATGAGGATCCAGTATTGATGGTGTAGCAGAAGCCAGAGGCCTAGAGCCAGACCATCATTTACAGTGTTTTTGGAATCACATGAACAACATTGTCAAACCTTTTGAAAAGGGTTTCTCATGTGTGTCATGTGTGGTACTGGGTTCTTTTTTTTTTTTTTTTTAGTTTGTAATTCTTGTAGGGAGCATTATCAACTAAATATGATGTTGCAGATTAATATAATATTACATCACATTAATTACATAGAACTGTTTATGAATAAAGAAAGTGTTGAATAGTTCAGAGATCACAGAGTAGAATGCAGGCTATAAAACAAAACAGCATTACCTTTACTAGAAACGCATGAAATAATTTACTGATGTCAAAGGAATGAGGTGCTGACTCTTTGGAAATGAGTGAAAACAATAAAGTTAAAAGTAACTATAGATCAGTTGCACCCTAGTTAATATTACTGTTTCATTTGGTAATAGGGTTAAGAATTTTGAACTACTTTATACATATTCTGTAATTGGTAATAGAGACATTTTAGAATGTTACAGTAAAAGGTTACAAATAATAAATGTGAGTTACCTAGAAGGGTGCATGTGGTAGGTGATTCGAGATGTTCATATTGTTATGAACTAACATTTAGCTTATTAATGTAGGAACTAATCCATATAGATGTATTTATAGAAATGTATACACACACAATTTACGATCCGCACACATACACCATATGCACACTCAGGTATGTAATTACTCCATAAACTACTGAAACAATGAACTAGTAGTACAACAATAGGACTGACATATAAGGACTCATCTTACCCAGAAGTTAATTGAAATTATAAGAAATGAAGCTTTCATGGAGAGATAGATGATTCTAGGACTTGATTCATTCCAAATGGCCCCCACATATTTTTAAGTGCCTGATTATAATAAAGCGATAAAAATGATAATTATAGTATTATTTCACTGAGACAGAAACCAAATGTAGCAGTCTTTTTTTTTTTTAGCTCTGTTAATTCAATTGTCAAATAAATAAAGTTAGGAAAAATGTAGACTATAAATGTTTATACATTTGTGCTGATTTAAGTAACACTCTCTTGCAGAACTCCACTTGTTTGATTTAGACATTACCTTACACTTGATAAAGCTCAACTCACCTGCAAATAGTAATTTCATTCAAAAGAGGACAATATGAAAACAGGAAAAAGAATATTTTGGGCATAGAGAAGTTTGTGTTCTGCAAAAGATCTAACCACCATACCTGAAGTATGTCAAGATCATCAAACAGTTGTGTTCCTAGAAAGTTTCAATGCTGCCTAGAGACATGTTAATTAGCTCACTCATTATTCTTCACAGGGCCAGAAATAAAAAGATAGAGTTAATAGGTGAGGCAATTCTAATAAATGAAGAAATATATTCCATTGAAAGTAGTTAATGTTGCTTCATTAATTGTGATAAATGTAAAATAATAAAAGAAGTTGAAATTATAGGAGAGTATATCTGTATATATGAAATTTTAAATCTAAACATATAAAATAATAAAAATCATAATTAAATCCTTACATAATTTGTTAAATAATTTTACTTTTAAATTCTATATCAACTTCCATTTTAATTGGCAATTTTTTCATATGAGTAAATATACACTTGCTGTAATGTTTTCCTCTCAGTTATTAGGCTGGGGATTCCTCTGGGGTTGAGACTGTACTTAAGGATTCTGAAAATTTAAGGATTCTTATATTTATTTTACTTATTAATATTTCAGTTGAATTTGGAATTAATATTTCAGAAGCACTAATTATTGAGAGCTTTATTTAAGTAGAGGATTTTTATTAGAAATTTCACACTAAAATTCTCGGTGTAGAGTCAACAGCAGCAGCAATATAATAAATTAAACATGCCAGGATAACATAGCCAGATACCAACAGAGCTCAGAGTACTACTCTCGTAGTTTTGTTGCTCCTTTCACAGATTGGTAATTTTTCTTATCTAGGTTTGATACTCCTCCCTTAATCTTAAGTTATATGTTGAGACAATTGATTCAGTCTTGCCCTGTTATCCTTGAGAAATGTTTGAATAACCTATAAATCCAAATCATTCTAAAGCTACAGTGCCAAAATACCATTATATAAAATGCTTATAAATATTTAACATTCAAATATTTTAAACATCTTATGAGGCTTTAATAATGTAAGCATGTACTTAATTTTATAGGAAGTCACAGACATGCAGACTAACTGTTTTTATCTGTGAATAACAAGCAATTTTATCCAAGACATGGCCTATATGCATCACCTGTACTGACCTATTAGACAGTAATTGTTCATTTGTGAGTCTTATATCCTAAGGGCTTAATAATTCACTGTAAAGACTCTAATACACTTTGTCATGATAAATATGTAGAGGAGTCAGATAACATGCATAAATTATCAACTAAGTAACAGTCATTTAAAAATATACATATTATACAAATGGAAAAGAAACTTCTTAACCCCTGCTTGAATTTCTTTCACACTTCTCATTTAGTTGTTAGAATTGGGTTTATAAGAAATTGACTACTGTATACTGTTGGGGTAATCTTTTGTACACAGTGTTAAAGGTGTCTCTATATATTCAATACTTGATTGCTAACCCAACAGAGAACTGAGTACTATCTGGCCTTTGGAATTCTTATTATTATTTTTTATTATGTTTTTTAATATTTTCTGTGTTTTAGAGATTTCTTTGAAGACAAGCTACTTGTGTATTTGTAATAAATATTTTTAAATCTTTAAACATTTTGTTTATCTTTGTGTAAAGCAAAACCTATTTGTTATTTTACATGTATATATATATATTTATATTAATCATAGGTTATGTACTTTGTTATTTTGTCTTTTTTTTTTTTTTCTTCCAGAGCTGAGGACCGAACCCAGGGCCTTGCGCTTGCTAGGCAAGCGCTCTACCACTGAGCTAAATCCCCAACCCCGGTTATGTACTTTGTATCTCAGCCATTGCCCCCTACCTCATTCCCTTCCAATCCCACCCTCCCTCCCTCATCTCCTCCCTGCCCCTTTCCAAGTCCACTGATAGGGGAGGACCTCCTCCCCTTCCATCTGACCCTAGCTTATCAGGTCTCTTCAGGACTGGCTGCAATGTCCTCTTCTGTGGCCTAGCAAGGCTGTTTCCCCCTTTGGGGGTGGGGAGAGGGTCATAGAGCCAGCCATTAAGTTCATGTCTGAAACAGTCCCTGTTCTCCTTACTAGGGTACCCACTTGGATACTGAGCTACCATCGGCTACATCTGAGCAGGGGTTCTAGGTTATATCCATACATGGTCCTTGGTTGGAGAAACAGTCTCATAAAAGACTCCTGTGCCCTGATACATTTGGTCCTTGTGGAGCTCCTGTCCTCTCCAGGTCTTACTAACTCTCCCTTCTTTCAAATGATTCCCTGCACTCTGCTGAAGGTTTGGTTATGAGTCTTAATATATGCTTAGATACATTGCTAAGTAGAGTCTTTCAGAGGCCCTCTGTGGTAGGATCCTGTCCTGTTATTTCTTTTCTCCTACATCCAATGTCCATCCCATTTGTCTTTCCAAGTGAGGACTGATCAGCATAACCCAGGTCCTCTTTCTTGTTTATCTTCTTTAGGTGTATATATTTCAGTATGTTTATCCTATATTATAGGTCTATATAAGTGAGTATATACCAAGTGTGTCTTTCTGCTTTTGGGATACCTCACTCAGGATGATAGTTTCCAGGTCCCACCATTTGCCTACAAATTTCATGATTTCATCATTTTTAATTGCTGAGTAGTATTCCATTGTGTAAAAGTACCACAATTTCTGTGTCCATTCTTCGACTGAGGGACATCTGGGTTGTTTCCATGTTCTGGCTATTACGAATAAATCTGCTACGAACAGGATTGACCAAATGTCCTTGTTGTGTACTTGAGCATCTTTTGGATAAATGCCTAGGAGTGGTATAGCTGGATATTGTTAATCACTATTCCTAATTGTATAAGAAAGTGCCAAATTGATTTCCAGAGTGGTTGTACAAGTTTGCATTCTCACCAACAATGGAGGAGGGTTCCCCTTTCTCTACAACCTCTTCAGCATGTGTTGTCACTTGAGTTTTTGATCTTAGCCATTCTGGTGGGTATAAGGTGAAATCTCAGGGTCATTTTGATTTGCATTTCCCTGATGGCAAAGACGTTGAGCATTTAAGTGTTTTTATGCCATTCTACAATCCTTTAGAGAGAGTTCTCTGTTTAGCTCCATACCCCATTTTTTAATTGGATTACTTGATTTGTTGCTTTTTAACTTCTTGAGTTCTTTATATATACTGGATATTAGCCCTCTGTCAGATGTAGGGTTGGTGAAGATCATTTCCCAGTATTTAGGTTGTCATTTTATTTTGATGACAGTGTCTTTTGCTTTACAGAAACTTTTCAGTTTCATGAGGGCCCATTTATTTATTTTTGTTCTTAGAGCCTGTGCGGTTGGTGTTCTGTTCAGGAAGTAGTCTTCTGTGCCAATGAGTTCTAGGGTCTTCCCCACTTTTTCTTCTAACTGGTTTAATGTGTCTGGTTTTATGTTGAGGTCTTTGATCCACTAGGACTTTAGTTTTGTGCAGGGTGATAAATATGGATCTATTTTCATTTTTCTGCATATGGACATCCAGTCGGTCCAGCACCATTTTTTAAAGATGCTGTCTTTTTTCCATTGAATGGTTTTGGCTTCTTTATCAAAAATCAAGTTTCCATAGGTGTGTGGGTTCATTTCTGGGTCTTCTATTCGGTTCCATTGATCCACTATTCTGTTTCTATGCCAATACCATGCAGTTTTTATTACTATTGCTCTGTAGTACAGCTTGAGGTTAGGGATGGAGATACCTCCAGATGATCTGTTGTTGTACAGGATTGTATTGGAAATTCTGGGTTTTTTGTTTCTCCATATGAAGTTGAGACGATTTCTTTCAAGGTCTGTTAAGAATTGTGTTGGTATTTTGATGGGAATTGCATTTAATCTGTAGATTGCTTTTGGCAGTATGGCCATTTTCACTATGTTAATCCTACCAATCCATGAGCATGGGAGATCTTTCCATCTTCTGATATCTTCTTCAATTTCTTTCTCCAGAGACTTGAAGATTTTCTCAAACAGGGCTTTCACTTGCTTGGTTAGAGTCACCCCAAGGTATTTTATGTTATTAGTGGCTATTGTGAATGGTCTTTTTTCCCTGATTTCTTTCTTGGCCCTTTTGCCTTTGGTATATAGGAGGGCTTCTGATTTTTTTGAGTTGATTTTGTATCCAGCCACTTTGCTGAATTTGTTTATCAGTTGAAGGAGTTCCCTGGTTGAATTTTTGAGATAGCTCATGTATACTATCCTATCATTTGCAAATAAGGATACTTTGACTTCTTCCTTTCAGATTTGTATCCCCTTGATCTCCTTTAGTTGTCTTATTGTTCTAGCTATGTTAAAGAGATATGGAGACAGTGGGCAGCCTTGCCTTGTCCTGATTTCAGTGGGATGGATTTAAGTTTTTCTCCCCTAAGTTTGATGTTGGTTATAGGCTTGCTGTATATTGCCTTTACTATGTTTAGGTATATGTCTTGTATCCCTGATCTCTTCAAGACTTTAAACATGAATGGATGTTGGACTTTGTCAAATGCTTTTTCGGCATCTAAGGAGATGATCATGTGGTTTTTCTCCTTCAGTTTGTTAATATGGTAGATCACATTGATAGATTTCCTTATACTGAACTACCCTTGCATGCCTGGGATGAGCCTACTTGGTCATGTATTCTTGGATTAGGTTTGCAAGTATTTTATTGAGTATTTTTGTATCAATGTTCATAAGAGAGATAGATCTGAAGTTCTCTTTTTTTTGTTGGGTCTTTGTGGGATTTAGGTATCAAGGTGACTGTGGCTTCATAGAATGAGTTTGGTAATGTTCCTTTCTTTTCTATTTTGTGGAATAGTTTAGAGAGAATTGGTGTTAGCACTTCTTTGAAGGTCTGGTGGAATTCTGCACTGAATCCATCTGGCCTGGTACACTTTTTGGAAGGGAGGCTGTTGATGACTGCTTCTATTTCCTTGGGGGATCTAGGTGTATTATACCTTTCTACCTGACCTTGACTTAATTTAGGTAGATGGAATCTATCAAGAAATCTGTCCTTTTCATTTAGATTTCAAAGTTTGTGCCATATAGGCTTTTGTAGTAAGACCTAAAGATTGTTTGGATTTCCTCACTGTCTGTAGTTATGTCCACCATTTCATTTCTGATTTTACTGATTTGGATAGTTTCTCTCTGACTTTTTGTTAGTTTGGCTAGGGGCTTGCCTATCTTTTTGATTTTCTCAAAGAACCAGCTCTTGGTTTCATTGATTCTTTGAATAGTTTTATTTCTTTCTAATTGATTGATTTCTGCCCTGAGTTTGATTATTTCCATCTGTCTACTCCCCTTTGGTGTGTCTGCTTCTTTTATTTCTAGTTGTTTTAGGTGAGCCATTAAGTTGCTTGAATGAGATGTTTTGAGTTTCTTCTTGAAGGCACTTAGTGCTATGAACTTTCCTCTTAGCACTGCCTTCATTGTGTCCCATAAGTTTGGGTATGTTGTGCTTTCACTTTCATTGAATTCTAGGAAGTCTTTAATTTCATTCTTTATTTCTTTCCTAACCAAGCTGTCATTGAATAGCAGGTTGTTCAGTTTCCATGTATATGCAGCCTTTTTGCTGTTTCTGTTGTTGTTGAGGTCCAGCTTTAGACATGATGATCAGATAGGAGTCAAGGGATTATTTCAATCTTCTTGTATCTGCTGAGGCTTACTTTGTGACCAACTATATGGTCTATTTTGGAGAAGGTTCTGTGACATGCTGAAAAGAAACTGTACTCTTTTGAATTTGGGTGAAAAGTACTGTAGACATCTGTTAGGTTCATTTGATTTACGGCCTCTGTAAATGCCCTCGTTTCTCTTTTTTGCTTCTGACTGGATGATCTGTCCCTTGGTGAAAGTGGAGTGTTGAAGTATCCCACTATTAAGGTTTTGGGATCAATTTGTGATTTCAGCTTTAATAATATTTCATTTACAAATGTAGGTGGTCTTGTATTTGGGGCATAGATGTTCAAAATTGTGATGTTCTCCTGATGGAATTTTCCTTGATGAGAAGAAAGTGTCCCTCCTAATCTTTTTTGATTAATTTTGGTTGAAAGTCTATTTTATTAGATACTAGGATAGTTACCCCAGCTTGTTTTCTGGGTCCATTTGCTTGAAACACTTTGTTCCTGCCCTTTACTCTGAGGTACTGTTTATCTTTGTTGCATAGGTGTGTTTCTTGGATGCAGCTGAATGTTGGATCCTGTTTCTGCCACCATTCTGTTAGTCTGTGTCATTTTATTGGAGAGTTGAGTCCATTGATGTTGATAGATAATAGTGACCAATAACTGTAATTCCTTTTATGTTGGAGTTGGTGGTCTTTTTTTTCTTTACGTTTTGTTGGAAAATTTTCTGTATCCTATATTTTATTTGGTGTAGCTGTTTTCATTAGATTGGAGTTTTCTTTCTAATATCTTCTCTAGGGCTGGGTTGCTGTGTAGATATTGCTAAAATTTAGTTGTGTCATGGAATATTTTGTTTCCTCCATCTAAGTTGATTGAAAGCTTTGCTTGGTATAGTAGTCTTGGTATAGCATCTTTGTTCCCTTAAGGACTCCATGACCTCTGCCCAGGCCCTTCTGGCTTTCACAGTTTCTGATGAGAAGTCTGGCATGATTTTGATAGGTCTTCCTTCATATGTTACTTGATCTTTTCCCCTTGCTGCCTTTAATATTTTTTCTTTGTTTTGTAGGTTTAGTATTTTGACTATGATGTGACGTGAGGTATTTCTTTTCTGGTCCAGTCTATTTGGTGTTCTGTAGGCTTCTTGTTTTTTTATGGACAATTCTTTTTTTTAAGTTGGGAAAATATTCTTCTATGATTTTCTTAAAAATATTTTCCGGTCCTTGAAGCCTGGAGTCTTCTTTTCCATCTATTCCTATTATTCTTAGGTTTTGTCTTTTCATGGCGTCCTTGATTTCTTGGATGTTTTGTTTTTGGGACTTTTCTGATTTTACTATATCTTTGAATGAGGAATCAATTTCTTCAAGTGTATCTTCAGCTCCCGAGATTCTCTCTTCCATCTCTTGTATTCTGTTGGTGATGCTTACCTTTGTGGTTCCTGATCTTTTCCTAAGTTCTCCAATTCCAGGGTTTCCTCTGTTTCTGTTTTATTTATAGATTCTAATTCTGTTTTCATGTTTTGCACCATTTCCTTCATCTGATTGAATGTAGCTCCTATTTTTAAAATTTTTTTCCTCTCTTTATGTCTCTAATTGTTCCTCTACTTGGGCAGTTATATTCTTCTGTGTTTCTTTGAGAGCTCTGTTCATTTCATCTTTTTGTTCCTCTAGTAACTGCAGAAGCATAGCTTTAAAGTCATTTTCCTCTGTTTCCACTATATTAAAATATTCTTTGATTTTGGGTGTTGCTGGTGGGACCATGGTGTCCTGATTTTTGTTGGGTGAGTTCTTACATTGATCTTTGGCCATTTGCTTATATGCAATCTTCACCGTTTGTTCCTTGGGTCTGAACTTCAGACTGAAACCGTCTTTTTCTGGTGTCTAGAATATTCTTCAGGAATATCAGGGAGTTTGAGAATGTGTGTTGTTGCTTCAGTTGTACCTGAGGGAGAAAAAGCCGATAGTGCAGAATAGTTGTTATGGGGGCAGTAAGCGTGCGTGTGTGTGTGTGTGTGTGTGTGTGCGTGCGCGCACGCGCGCGCTCATGTGTGTGCCTGTGGAAGTGTTTTGAAGGGGAGTGCTAGAGAGTGTAGGTGCTTGGGATATAGGGCTTGGGAGCAAGAGCAGGAGGGGATGTGGATGCTAGCATGGTTAGCAAGCACAGATTGTGGGCACAAAGCACCTGTGCAGGTTTCCTGAATACCCAGTAGTCTACAGTCTGTGGCAGGCTCTTCAGGCTGCACTCTTAGGTCTGTGGCTGATGCCGTGGGTGGGAAACATTCTTTGTTGTGGGCTCTGTGTGCCCAGCCCTGTGCTTTGTGCTAAAAGTTGTGAGCTCAGCAGGATAGGCTCTGCTCTCTGAGTTGGGAAGCCCTATGTCCTTCTTCTGCCACCTCCCCCACAGGCAAGGCTGGAGATTGGAGTTTGTGGGAGAAATGCCGGGGGTTTGAGGTATCTCCCCCCCACACACACCCCACTTCCTCTGCTGCAGGCTTGGCTACCCCCCACTGCTGCTTCTGCCCATTACGGGGAAGTGCCTGGGAATTGATTCCCCAGGAAAAGTCCACGGAGATATCCACGGTTGACCTGTGTCCCATTGGACTCAGATCAGGGAGGAAGACGGAGGGTGGGTGAGACTGGGAAGAGATGAAGGAGGAGGCTACAGCAGGGATAAAGAGTGAATAGTAATAAATAATAATAATAATAAAAAATTTAAAAGATATAACTTGCATAAATAGTTGTGCATATAAGCGAATATCAAAAACATGGATATGGCTTTTCTCAGGAGTAGAGAGAAAGACAAGTTTTAATGAAGATTTCTTAAATATAAAAACAGAAAGAGAGCACTTTGTTAAATAAATGATCATGAAGAAATTGATTTTTAATAACGATAATAAACAAAAATGTTCCTAGGAAAGCAAGTTCAAAAGGTAAAAGAGTCCAGAAAATCATAGTGCTCCTTTCAGAAATAATTTAAGCAATATTTTCTAAATGTTTATACAATATAGAAAAAACGAGCAAAAGTAGGCCATTTAAACTCAGAGCTACATAATGATGGGAAATATACTAAAATTGGTGAACATTGAAATGGAAAAAGAACAAACAGGTCAAAGGTAGTTCAAAGACATACTTCTTCTGAGAGAATACAAAATAGAAGAGCATTGTTTTATGATACATTCTCCATTTTCCAGGAAAGTAAACAAAGCACCTGTAGTTCATTTCAAGGTAACGGGATTAGACTGTATACCAACCCAAGTTGCCTTTATCCCCCTTAGTCCATGCTATACTTTGTGGAAGGAAATCAATATGTGCAGCCTGCATTTAAAAAGTTTTGATTGAAAATCTCTTTGTTGGAAAAGAGTGTTTCTATTTGATTTGGAATTGTTTTGCAGGAGAGATTTGGTTTTCTGTCTTATTATTTATTAAATAATTTGTCTGCATACAATTGGGTTCATAGACACTTATTTCATGATTTGGATCGTGATTCAACACTGATTTACCTGACTTTTCAAATAGTTTCAGCCCAGGGGGAATCATATGATCACTGGGAGTGCTTACAGCTGTCCTCCATACCCCATTTGTCATTTAGAACATTTTTTAAAGTGCTTCTTTAAGTTCTTGTACTACATGAAGCTATGGGCTATTTTTGAATATTCTCTATCATGATCTTAAAATAATCTAGTTTTCTAAGAGTGCCGATTCTCTTGTAGAATAGAAGATCCTGAAGCTAAGAATATAGCTATTGATGTCGGTGGCCTTATAACCTCTAGAATAGCTTTTTTCCCCACAGCAAGAAAGTATATGTGAATAGACTAATGTAAAGAAATAGGAATGAATAGATGGACAGCATTATTTTTTAATTAAATTATTTTTTATATTAGTTACAGTTTATTAACTTTGTATCCCAGCCATGGCCCCCTCCTTCATTCCCTTCCAATCCCACACACCCTCCCTCATCTCCTCCCTGTCCCTTTCCAACTCCACAGATAAGGGAGGTCCTCCTCCCCTTCCATTTGACCCTAGCTTCTCAGGTATCTTCAGGACTGGCTGCAATGTCCTCCTCTATGACTCAGCAGGGCTGCTCCTTCCTCCAGGTAGAGGGGGAGTCAGCTGTTGAGCTCAGTCAGAGACAGGATGGACACCTTTATATGTAACAATTCAAGTATTGGCTTGTGAATTCTATAACCATCTTACCTGTCTAACAAACCCACTTATTTATAGAGAAAGAGTTTTTATTTTTATTTTTTTGTGAAATTAGCTTGGTAATGATTTATTGAAGGTCTCTATTTACATTTATAAAAGATACAAGTCTATGCCCTCCCTTTTGCAATGTCTATGTAATTGGTTTTGCTCTTTGCTCTCAGTTCAATTAATTAAGTACTTACATGTATCTCAATTCTTCCAGAGTCTTTAACAAAGTTTTAGTAGGTTCTGATCATCAATAGTTACTGTATTTTAGCTCAACTATCAAGTATGAGAATAGCTGTGTCTGTAAAGAGTCTTTGTATTAAAGTTTTTGTAGAATAATAATGTTATAATCCTCTTTGACCATAGAAATAGTAAATAACCTTTTTCATCATCTTTGCAACTTAAAAAATAACCTATTTTTATATTAATGGTCTCATTTTATTTTTGATGATTTATTTATTTTTATCATCTTTATTTTCTTCTTTACATCCTTCTTATAGTTCCATCCTACCTTCCTTCTGAGTTCTATGCTCCATTCCTCCTTCCTCCCCTTTTCCTCAGAAAAGGGGAGCATCCTTTCCCCTCTAGCCCAGCTCATCAAGTTGGATGAGGATTGAGCATGTCCTCTTCCCTTGTGGCCTTGTAAGGCAGTCCTTCCAGGGGAAAGTGATCAAAAAGCTGGCAATTGAGTCCATGTCCAATGTAGTCTGCATTTCCATTACTAGAGGATCCACATGAGGCCTAAGCTGTCCATCTGCTATATCTTTGTAGGGGCCTAACTTCAGTTCATGCATGAAGCTTCACTCTCAGCAAGCCTCTGGGCCCTGGTTAATCGCCTCAGTTCTTGTTTTTTTTTTTTTTTTTTTTTTTTTGCTTTTGTTTGTTTTTGTTTTTGTTTTTTTCTTTTTTGTTTGTTTGTTTTTGTTTTTTTAGAGCTCCTGTTACTTCAGATCCTTTTCTTGTGGCTGCTCAGTTTCCAAGTGGGTTCCCTAGTAAGGCTACAGGGGCTATATCTGACATGAACTCAGTGGCTGGCTCTTTTATTACCTCCCCTGGGGGAAGGGGGTACAGCCTTGCCAGGCCACAGAGGAGGAGGATGCAGCCAGCCTTGATGAGACCTGATAAGCTAGAATCAGATAAAAGGTGAGAAGGTCCTTCCCTGTCAGTGGATTAGGGAGTAGGCACAGGGGGAGAAAGGAGTAGGTGGGTGGGACTGGAAGGAGACAAGGGAGGGGGCAGCAGAGGGGATACAAAGTGAATAAATTATATATATATATATATATATATATATTTAAAAAATAGATTCCCTAAGATTCACCCAATGTTTGGCTATGAGTCTAGGCATATGTTTTGAGGAGCTGCTGAGTATCACCTCTCAAGGGACAACTCTGTCAGGCACCTGCCAGAAAGTTTAGGAAAGCTTCACATTTTGTCAGGGGTTGGCACTCTCTGATAAGTTGTCTCTTAGGTTGGGGAGGCATTGGTTGGGCGTTCCCTTAATCTCTGCTTTATCTATATCCCAGCATATCTACTTTAGAAATCAACCTGATGCTTTCTCAGAAAATTGGGAATAGCTTTACCTTAAGACCCAGCTATACCATTTCTGGGTATACACGCACAAGACACTCCATTATATAACAAGGGCTCTTAGTCAACTATATTCATAGCAGTTTATTCACAATAGCCAGATTCTGGAAACAAACTAGATGTTCCTCAGAGGAAGAATGGGTAAAGAACTGTGGTACATTTACACAATGGAATATGACTCAGCTATTATAAACAAAGAAATTTTGAAATTTTCAGGTAAATGGATGGAACTAGAAAAGATCATCCTGAGTGAGGTAGCCCAGATCTAATACACACATGGTATATACTCACTTACAAGTGGATTTAGCCATATTGTACAGGATAAGCCTTCTCTAAGGCACAGATTCAAAGAAGATAAATAACATACAGAATCCAAGGAAGGATGCATAAATCTCACTAGTAAAGGAAGGTTGAATAGACAGAGTTAGTGGCTGAAGATAGGGACCAAGGATGCAGAGAGTTAAGATAGTGGAGATCAGACCTGGGGAGATCAAGGACAAGAGAACAGAAGGCCTGTAGAGAAAAGAGAAACTGAGAGTGGGGACATCTCTGTGACAAGCAGGAGACCTAAGTCAGGGTAGGTTCCCGGGAGGATATGTGGGCGACTAAAGCAGAGACTCCTAGTAGCAGAGTCTGAAATGTGTCGTTTTAAGTGATAATTCTTTGTACAAAAAGATAAAATTTCAAAATGCTGAAAGTTGCTCATGGCGAATAAAAGTCAAGAAGTCTATGTCTTCTCAAAATATTTAAAATTTTTATTTTGTATTTTGAGAACTTCATATATGATCATCTCTATTTTTTGTGATCCTCTTTCTACCATATAGTTTTACTCTCATCTCCCACCCAAGTTTGTGATGTCTTCCTAATATCATTGTTCTACACACACACACACACACACACACACACTCACACACACACACAGTCATATATGTACATGTGCCCAGGCCTGACTTGGGATTGGACAATTCATGCAGAAGCTCATCCCTGGAAAAAAACTGCTTCTGTTTTTCTCAGCAGACACTACCATCCATAGTTCTTCATTTAGGGAGGGGATCTTGTGGAATTCCACCATCTACCTCTGCATGTCAGCTGGTGTTGTCATTATGAAGGTCTTATTCAGGAAACTATGTTGTTGAGAGTTCATGGGTCATTTTCCTTGTCACATTATGGGACACTATTTTACAGCTCACATCCTAGTCCTTTGTCTAGTACAATCTTTCCACCCCTTCTTTTCTGTGATTTAGCCCAAGACTTAGGCATAGGAGTTGTGTTGAAGTTGTGTACACTGGAATAAGCCAACCACAATCACTTATTATCTGCATTTTTACCAGCTGTGGGTCTCTATGACAGTTTCTATATTTTGCAAAATAAGCTTCATTTATAAGAATGAGGTATCATGACACAACAGGGAGAAATAAAAACACTCTATATATTACCCAGTGGAAAGCCATCTGAAAAAGTATCTAGGCTATATAGATCTAACTCTAATTAAAATGTTCTTTCAGAGTTATCTCTTTCCTGTTTTGAACAGTTTGAATGAATTCTATTAAGATTATATCGAGACCTTTAAATTGATTATATTTTTATTATTTAAAACATGTTTTAATTCCAATGTATTTTGGTCATAGTTTTCCCTTTCCCCATTCTCTTCAAATAATCTTCTCCTGCCTACTCACTAAGCTTTAGTTTCTTTCTGGAAAGAAAAAAATATCCAATACAATAATTAAAAAAACCAAAGAAAACAAAATAAAACCATACCACAAAACAAAACAAAACACAGAACTGTGGCCAATTAAGAACATATAAGAAACACTGTGGATTCTAATTAGATGTTCATCAAGTAAAGTACTCATGATCATGAGGTCTGTATTGGAGTGACTGATAAACTTCCCTTTACATGTGAAAAATCGATTTTCCCTCTCCTAGCATGTATAAGTGACATTTCAGTTGTTAAGCTTCACCACATTGGCTAGGTTTTCATTCATTAGTTTCCTTTTCAAAATATAACTAAATAAAAAGTAATAAGATAAAAGAAATCTATCACTTTGATGTGGATCAAAACAAATCAATGGAAGGAAAAC
Source organism: Pachyuromys duprasi (assembly GCA_028658305.1). Classification (NCBI taxonomy): domain Eukaryota; kingdom Metazoa; phylum Chordata; class Mammalia; order Rodentia; family Muridae; genus Pachyuromys; species Pachyuromys duprasi. The sequence goes on from CM053763.1 coordinate 28,808,000, forward strand.
AGGCACAAGATGAGGTACAAGAATTTAAAAACTTTTATTTCAAAACATTTTAGCTACAAAGTAAATATTATTACAATATGAAGAACATTATTTAGACTCCTTGCAAAGGTGGAGATTGTGACCACAATATCCTTTTCTATTTCTGAGTAAGTAGCAAATCAATATTTGTAATATGTTTGAGGTTCACTTAGATGCCGCCTGACTAAGTTATGGAAAGTGAATGTGAACTGAAACAATTAAGTTGATTATAGTATCCACTCTTAATATCACCTTAAACTATTCACTTAGACATTTTACCTCTTTCAGGAAAGATTTATCCTTAAATACCATAGAATATTTATGCAAGAGTTTTTTTTAAGTATTTTCACTTCATAAATTTTTACTGATCAAATTTATTGTTTTATTAATTACAGTCTATTCACTTTGTACCTGAGCTGCAGCCCCCTCCCTTGTCCCCTCTCAATCCCATCTTCCCTCCCTCATCTCTTCCCATGCCCATCCACAAGTCCACTGATAAGGGAGGTCCTTCTCCCTTTCCCTCTGATCCTAGTCTATCAGTTCACATCAGGACTGGCTGCTTGGTCTTCTTCTGTGGCCTGGTAAGGCTGCACCTCCCTTAGGGGGAGGTGATCAAAGAACCAGCCACTGAGTTCATGTCAGAGACAGTCCCTGTTCCCATTAATAGGGAACCTCCTTGGACACTGAGCTGCCATGGGCTACATCTGTGCAGGGGTTCTAGGTTATCTCCATGAATGGTCCTTGGTTGGAGTATCAGTCTCAGGAAGGACCACTGTTTCCAGATGTTTTTTTCTCTCCTTGTGGAGCTCCTGTCTCCTCCAGTCTTTTCTATCTCTCCCTTCTTTTATAAGATTCCCTGCACTCTGCCCAAAGTTTGGCTTTGAGTCTCAATCTCTGCTTGATAACCTTCAGGGGAGGGTCTTTCTGAGGCCTTCTGTGGTAGGCTCCTGTCCTGTTTTCTGTTTTCTTCCTCTTCGGATGTCCATCCCATTTGTCTTTCTGAATGAGGATTGAGCATCTTACCCAGGGTCCTCCTTCTTGATTAGCTTTTTTAGGTGTTCAGATTTTAGTATGTTTAACCTATATTATATGTCTATTATCCACTCATAAGTGAGTATATACCATGTGTGTCTTTCTGCTTCGGAGATACCTCACTCAGGATGATCTTTTCTAGATTCCACCACTTGTCTGGAAATTTCATGATTTCCTTGTTTTTAATAGCTGAGTAGTATTCCATTGTGTAAATGTACCACAATTTCTGTATCCATTCCTTAACAGAGGGACATCTTTCCTCTGGCTATTGGAAATAAAGCTGCTACAAACATGGTTGAGCAAATGTCCTTGTTGTATACTTGAGCATCTTTTGGATATATGCCTAAGAGTGGTATAGTGGGATCTTGAGGTAGCACTGTTCATAATTGTCTGAGAAAGCGCTGGATTGATTTCCAAAGTGGTTGTACAAGTTTACATTTCCACCAGCAATGGAGGAGGGTTCCCCTTTCTCCACATCCTCTCCAGCATGTGTTGTCACTTGAGTTTTTGATCTTAGTCATTCTGATCTGTGTAAGTTGAAATCTCAGGGTCATTTTGGTTCTCATTTCCCTGATAGCTGAGGAAGTTAAACATTTCTCTGCCATTTGATATTCCTCTGCAGAGAATTCTCTGTTTAGCTACGTATCCTGTTTTCTAATTGGATTACTTGATTTGTTGTTGTTTAACTTAATAGGCTAATATCCAGAAGATATAGATAGATAGATAGATAGATAGATAGATAGATAGATAGATAGATAGATAGATAGATAGATAGATAGATCTTCTGGATATTAGCTTTTGTCAGGATTGCTGAAGATCCTTTCCCAATCTGTAGGCTGTCATTTTGTTCTGAAAACAGTGTCTTTTGCTTTATAGAAGCTTTTCAATTTCATGAGGTCCCATTTATTGACAGATGCTCTTAGACCTGTGGTGTTGGTGTTCTGTTCAGGAAGTTGTCTTCTGTGCCAATGTGTTCAAGTATATTTCCCACTTTTTCTTCTAAGCAGTTTAGTGTGTCTGGTTTTGTATTGAAGTCTTTGATCCACTTGGACTTTAGTTTTGTGCAGGGTTATAAGTATGGATCTATTGCATTTTTCTACATGTAGATATCCAGTTACACCAGCACCATTTGTTGAAGATGTTGTCTTTTTTCCATTGAATAGTTTTGGCATTTTTGTCAAAAATCAGGTGTCCATACGTGTGTGGATTTATTTCAGGGTCTTCTATTCGGTTCCATTGGTCCACCAGTCTGTTTCTATACTAGTACCATACAGTTTTTAGTATTGTTGCTCTATAGTCCAGCTTGAGATCAGGGATGGAGAGACCTCCAGAAGATCTTTTACTGTAGAGGATTGTTTTAGCAATTCTGGGTTTCTTGATGTTTCATATGAAGTTGAGAATTTTTCTTTCAAGGTCTGTAAAGAATTGTGTTGATAATTTGATGGTAATTGCATTGAATCTGTAGATTGCTTTCGGTAAGATGGCCATTTTTACTATGTTAATCCTGCCAAGCCATGAGCATGGGAGATCTTTCTGTGTCCTGATATCTTCTACTTCTTTCTTCAGAGACTGGAAATCTTTTTCATACAAATCTTTGACTTGCTTGGTTAGGTTCACACCAAGGTACTTTATGATCTTTATGGCTATTGTGAAGGGTGTTGTTTTGCTAATTTCTTTCTCAGTCCTTTTGTCTTTTTTATACAGAGGGCTACTGATTTTTTTTTTTTGAATTAATTTTGTATCCAGCCACTTTGCTGAAGATGTTAATCAGCTGTCGGAGTTCCCTGGTAGAATTTTTGGGGTCACTCAGGTATACTATCATATAATCTACAAATAGTGATACTTTGACTTCTTCCTTTCCAGTTTGTATCCCTTTGATCTCCTTTAATTGTCTTATTGCTCTGGCAAGAACTATGTTGTAGAGACATGGAGAGAGTGAGCAGCCTTGCCTTGTCCTTGATTTCAGTGGGATGGATTTAAGTTTCTCTCCATTTAGTTTGATGTTGGCTATAGGCTTGCTGTATATTGCCTTTACTATGTTCAAGTGTGTGCCTTATATCCCTGATCTCTCCAAGACTTTAAACATGAATGGATGTTGGATTTTGTCAAATGCTTTTTCAGAATCTAAGGCGATGATCATGTGGTTTTTCTCCTCCAGGTTGTTTATGTGGTGGATTATATTGATGGATTTCTGTATATTGAACCATCCTTGCATGCCTGGGATGAAGCCTACATGGTTGTAGTGGATGATATCTTTGATGTGTTCTTGGATTCGGTTTGCAAGTATTTTGTTGAGTATTTTTGCATCGATGTTCATAAGGGAGATTGGTCTGAAATTCTCTTTCTTTGTTGGGTCTTTGTGTGGTTTAAGTATCAAGGTGATTGTGGCTTCATAGAATGAGTTTGGTAATGTTCCTTCTGTTTCTATTTTGTGGAATAATTTGAAGATTATTGGTGTTAGCTCCTCTTTCAAAGTCTGGTAGAATTCTGCACTGAAATCATCTAGCCCTGGGCTTTTTTTGCATGGGAGACTTTTGATGATGGCTTCTATTTCCTTAGGGGATATAGGACTATTTAATTGATTGACCTGTTCTTGTTTCAGCTTTGGCAAGTGGAATTTCTCAAGAAAATTGTCCATTTCATTTAGATTTTCCATTTTTGTGGCATATAGGCTTTTGAAGTAAGACCTAATGATTGTTTGGATTTCTTCAGTGTCTGTAGTTATGTCCTCCTTTTCATTTCTGATTTTGTTAACTTGGATAGTGTCTCTCTACCTTTTAGTTAGTTTGGCTAAGGGTTTGTCTATCATGTTGATTTTCTCAAAAAAACAGCTCTTGGTTTCATTGATTCTTTGAACTGTTTTATTTGTTTCCAATGTATTGATTTCAGCTCTGAGTTTGATTATTTCCATCAGTCTATTCCTCTTTGGTGTGACTGCTTCTTCTTTTTTTCCCCCTAGGCCTTTTAGGTGAGCCATTAAGTTGCTTGAATTAGATGTTTCGAATTTCTTCTTGAAGGTGCTTAGAGCTATGAACTTTCCTCTTAACACTGCTTTCATTGTGTCCCATAAGTTTGGGTATGTTGTGCCTTCATTTTCATTGAATTCTAGGAAGACTTTAATTTCTTTCTTTATGTCTTTTCTGACCTAGCTGTCATTTAGTAGCAAGTGTTCAGTTTCCATGTGTGTGTGTAGGCTTTTTGTTATTTCTGTTGTTGAGGTCCAATTTTAGTCCATGGTGGTCAGATAGGATACAAGGAATTATTTCAATCTTCTTATATCCTTTGAGGCTTGCTTTGTGACTAAGTATATGGTCTCTTTTGGAGAAAGTTCCATGAGGTCCTGAGAAGGTAAATTCTTTTGCGTTTGTGTGAAAGGTTCTGTAGATGTCTTTTAGGTCCATTTGATTCATGACCTCTGTTAGAGTTATTGTATCTTTGTTTAATTTTTGTTTAGTTGATCTCTCCTTTGTTGAGAGTGGTGTGTTGAAGTCTCCCACTATTAATGTGTGGTGATCTATGTGTGGTTTAAGTTTTATTAATGTTTCTTTTACAAATATGGGTGTCCTTGTATTGGGGGCATAGATGTTCAGGATTGTGATGTCTTCCTGGTGAAATTTTCCCTTGATGAGTATGAAGTGTCCTTCTCTAGACCTTTTGATTAATTTTCGTTGAAAGTCTATTTTATTAGATATTAGAATGGCTACTCTTGCTTGCTTCTTGGGTCCATTTACTTGGTAAACTGTATTCCAGCCCTTTACTCTCACACAATGTCTACCTTTGTGACTTAGGTGTGTTTCTTGTATGCAACAGATTGTTGGGTCTTGTTTACACTTCCATTCTGTTAGTGGAGAATTGAGTCCATTGATATTGAGAAAGATTAATGAGAAGAGCCTGTTAGATCCTTTGATTTTGATGTTGGCAATGGTAGTATGTTTGTGTGTTTGGCTACTTTTTGTTTTGGTGTAGTGAGCTTATTTATTTCTTGTGTTTTCTTGAAAGTAGTTAGTTTTCTTGGTTGTTTTTTTCCTTCTAGTATGTTCTGTAACACTGGATTTGTGTGTAGGTATTGAAATTTATCTTTGTTGTTGAATATCTTGTTTTCTCGTCTATGAAGACTGATAGTTTTGTTGAGTATAGTAGCATGGATGGCATCTGTGTTCTCTTAGTGTCTGCATGATATCTGTCTAGGCTTTTCTGGCTTTCTTAGTCTCTGTTGAGAAGTCAGGTGTGATTCTGATGGCTTTGCCATTATATGTTACTTGGCCTTTTTCCATTGTAGCTTTTTTCCTTTGTTCTGTTTACTTACTGTTTTGATTATTATGTGGCAGGAGAATTTTTTTTCTGGTCTAATTTATTGGGTGTTCTGTAGGCCTCTTGTATTCTTATGGGCCTCTCCTTTAAGTTGGGGAAATTTTCTTCTATGATTTTGTTGAAAATATTTTCTGGGCCGTGGAGGAGGGAATCTTCTTTTTCCTCTATTCCTATTATTCTTAGGTTTTGTCTTTTTATGTTGTCTTGGATTTCTTGCATAATTTTTTCAGGAATTTCTTAGATTTATTGTTTTCTTTAATGGATACATTGATTTCTTCCATTGTATCTTCCACACCTGATATTCTTTTTACCATCTCTTGTAGTCTGTTATGCTTACATCTGTTGTTCCTGTTTTCGTTCCTAGCATCTCCCTTTCCATGATTTCCTCCATTTCTGCTTTCTTTAATTTTTCCAGTTCTGTCTTCAGATCTAGAATTGTTTTGTTGATTTCCTTCACCTGTGTTATTGTATTTTCCTGTTTTTTTTTCAATTCCTTCCCCTGTTTGTTTGAACATTCTGCTGTTTCTTTTATTTCTTTCAGTGATGTAATCATTTCCTTTCTGAAAACCACACACTGTTTGGCTGCATCTTCCTGTATTTCTTTACGGATGGCTATAATCTGTTTTACTATATATCCCTCTAATTCTTTACACATTTTAATTGCTTCCTCCATTAACCTCTTCATAAGCATAAGCATAGATGTAAGGTCATCTTTTGAATTTCACTTATGTTAGAGTATCCAGGGCTATTTGCCCCTGGGGAACTGGGTTCTGGGGATGCCATATTGCTTTGCCTTTTGTTGGTTGTGTTTTTATGATGGCCTCTACCCATCTGGCTATCTTAGGTGTTGTCTGTTAATTTCTGGTGCCTACTACGTCTTGTGGTGGGGAGAATCCCCTTGGCAGGGTTCTGAAGTAGATCTCAGCTTTTTGGGTATGCTCAACTGAATGGTGGTACTTCTCAGGAATTGTCACAGTTCACCTCTGGCTTATGGACCTATGTGGTAACTGTATTGTTCAGGAAGGTTCTCCTCTCATCAGAGAAGTCCTGGAGATGGCTGCCCTGCTGCTGGGTTTTTTGCTCTGGGTTCAGTGAGCTGCAGCTGCTGTTCTTAAAGTGTTTTTTTTGGGGGGGTGCAGCCCTCTTGAAGAACCAGGGAGTCCTGCGGTTTTGTCACTTTAGCTAGGGCTAACCAGTCACAACTTGGACCAGTAACTGAGGGCTGCTCTGATGGTTCTCAGGCTTTGGTAGGGCTGAGGTAACAGCTGTGTGCCCCTGTGCCCTAGAAGTAATCAATGGCAGGTGAGCAGGGCACTAATGCCTGTAGTAGAAGGCTAGATCCCAGAGCCTCCATGAACCCAGAAAGTCTTCTGGAGCTGGGTGTCCTGAGTGATGGACCTGATGATCCCTCTGTGAACTTTCCTCCCAGCAAGGACACTCAGACTTTTGTTTTGGGGACTGCAATTCTTTCTGGGATGTCGAGTAGAACCCACAGGCACAGGTGCGCGCATGCCTCCACCTTGCTGGTGATTGGGCCACTAGAGGTCTGCTGAAACTAACTTTTCCTGAGAACTTTTTTTGGGGGAGGGTGTTGGCCGAGTGCTCTGAGGACAAATTTGCTGTTCCCCTCTCTGTGGGTCACCCGACAGAGAGACTCACTCTCTGGAGCCCTGGGGCCCACAGTTCTATTTGGGGCAGTCAGTCAGGTGTGCAGGCAGGACTCTGCTGGCTCCTGGGTCCCCAGCTTTGGGCTGATGCCTTGGTGTCCTCCGGACCCAGGTCTTTTTCAGGGGATTATCTGTGTGACCTAAGGTCGGTCCCGATCGTTTCCTGCACCATGGGGTTTTCTCTCGACTGGAAATCCCAGTCTCTCGTGTTATGGGACTCACAGTTCAGTCCGTGACAGTGTTCAGAGCATGTTGGCTTGGGGTCTGGGTTGGTGACCAAGTGCCTGGTGGAACCAGGACCTCTTTCACGATTTAGCTGGGAGAGTTGAAGCTGATTGAATCCCACACCGTGGTGTATCCTCTCACCTGGGAAACACAGATTGCTGGTGTTTTAGGACCAGGAGTTCTGTCTGCTGGGCAGTGTGCAGATCCTGCTGTGCTTCGGGTCAGAAAGAGTGTCCTCCAGGTGCCGCCATCTTGGAACCCCAGGTGTGTTTGATTGTTGGGTGTTGTTTACGCATCCAGTCTGCTAGTCTGTGTTTTTATTTGGAGAGTTGAGTCCAATGATGTTGAGAGAAGTTAATGAGCAGTAGCTGTTAGATCCTTTCATTTTGCTGTTGGTTGTGGTAGTGTGTTTGTGTGCTTGGCTTCTTTTAGTTTTGCTGTAGTGAAGTTACTTATTTCCTGTGTTTTCCTGACTGTAGCTTGCTTTCCTGGGTTGTATTTTTCCTTCTAGTATCTTTTATAACACTGGATTTGTGGGAAGGTATTGTTTACATTTTTTTAATTGTTGAATATCTTGTTTTCTCCGTCTATGAGGACTGAAAATTTTGCTGGCTATAGTAGCTTGGGTTGCCATCTGTGTTCTCTTAGAGTCTGCATAATATCAATCCAGGCCCTTATGGCTTTCATGGTCTCTGTTGAGAAGTCAGGTGTGATTCTGATGGGTTTGCCATTATATGTTACTTGGCCATTTTTCCTTGCAGCATTTAGTATTTTTTCTTTGTTCTGTATGCTTACTGTTTTGATTATTATGTGGTGGGAGGATTTTTTTTTCTTGTCCAATTTATTAGGTGTTCTATAGGCCTCTTATGTGCTTCTATGCCTCTCCTTTAAGTTGTGGAAATTTTCTCCTATGGCTTTGTTGAAAATATTTTCTGGGTGTGTGAGTCCGCCAGCAGGTCTGGGAGGAACCCGAGTTCTGCATCAACCCACGGGTGTGCAGCGGGCAGGAACAGATCTCCAGAACCACCACAGACTGAGTGGATTGGGGGACCATTTTGACCAGTCCACACACTGCAGGGGCGCGCACCTAACGCTTCCACCAGCAAAAACTCAGTCAGTGTGTGAGTCCACCTGCGGATCTAGAAGGAACCCGAGTTCTGTCTCAACCCACGGCTGAGAGGATCCTGGGACTATCTTGACCAGACCTCACACTGAGGGCAAAAGCTGCACGCATCCACCAGCAAAACCCCAGTTCGGCTGTCTGTCCATGGGCCAGACAGAGAAGGCCTCCAGCACCATTTCAGACAGCCCTGAATACAGCGGATGCACACCAACCCAAACCCACTGGGTGTGCCCCAAATATCATCGCAGACCGTGGTGCACAGCCACTGGCACAGAAGGAGGCGCCAAATCTCCATTCCAGGGGAGAGCCCTTAGCAGCAAGCCCAGGG
>CM053763.1:28817203-28840475 GCA_028658305.1 Pachyuromys duprasi
AATGGCCATAATCTGTTTGACTTTCTCTTCTTCTATTTCTTTATTGATGGCCAAAATCTGTTTGACTTTAGCCTCTACTAATTCTTTCCGGATGGCCATAATCTGTTTGACTTTATCTTCTTCTAATTCTTTAAGCATTTTATTTGTTTCTTCCATTAACCTCTTCATAAGCATGGATGCAAGGTCATCTTATTGGATTTCACTTATGATAGAGTATCTAGGGCTGCTTACCCCTGGGTAACTGGTTTCTGGAGATGCCATATTACTTTGGCTTCTTTTGGTTATGCTTTTGCCCTTGCCTCTACCCATCTAGCTGTCTCAGGTGTTGTCCTTAGTTTCCGGTACCTCCTGGAATCCTGGGGTGGGAGAATCCCCTGGGCAGAAAGATGGTTATTGCTCAGCTTTTTGGTTATGGTCAACCAAATGGTGGTGTTTCTCAGGAATTGCCACAGCTCACCTCAGGCTAATGGACCTGTACAGTAACTGTGGTCCTCTCACCAGGAGAAGTCCTGGAGAGAGCTGCCCTGCTGCTGGGTTTCTTGCTCTGAATTTAGTGAGCTGCTGCTGCTCTTATCCTATGTTTTCTGGGTGCAGCCCTCTTGAAGAACTAAGGAGCCTTGCAGTTTGTTCAGTTCAGTTTATCTAGGGTGACGGGCTGTGCCTTGATGCAGTGTCTGGTGCTGATTGTGTGGATCCCAGGTCTCTGTAGGTCTGAGGCTGGAGGTCTGTGCCCCAGTACCCAAGCGATAATCAGTGGGAGGTGAGCACAGCAGTATTCATGCGTGCAGCTTGAGGCTAGAGCCTGGAGCCCGCTGGAGCCTAGAAACCTTTTTGGAGATGGGTGTCCTGAGGTTGGATCTGATGTTTCCTCCACTGTGGGGTTATCTCCTGACAGGGAGACCCAGTCTGTGGTGTCTTGGGGTCCACAGTTCAGTCTGGGATGGTGTGTAAAGCATGTAGGCACAGGTGAGTAGTACTGCGCTGGTGACTGGGCACCTGAAGGAACCTGGGAACTTTTCCAGAGAACTTTTTTTTGGGGGGGGAGGTGGTTGGCTGAGTGCCCTGAGGTCAGACCTGATATTTCCCTCATCATGGGGTTTCTTCCCGACAGAGAAACTCAGTCTCTGGTGCCCTGGTGTCCACAGTTCTGTCTGGGATGGCAAGTCGGGTGTGTAGGTAGGTCTCTGGGCTGACAGCAGAGGGCCCACCAGACCCCAGGTCCTTTTCCAGGAATGGTCTGGGTGACCTGAGGTCGGTCCTGATTGCTTCCTTCACCTTGGGGTTTTCTCTCAATTGTAAATCCCAGTCTCTGGTGTTGTGGGCCCCAGGTCAGTCTGGGACAGTGATCAGAGCATGCAAGTGTGTGGCTCTGGACTGGGAACCGAGTGCGTGTCAGGACCGCAGTTTAGCTGGGTGACCTGAAGCCAACTGATTCCCACGCTGTGGGGTTTCCTCTCACCTGGGCCTTTGTTTTAGGGCCCAGATTAGGTCTGTTGATCGCTGTGCAGTCACTGCTGTCCTGATTGTCAGACACAGTGGCCTCCTGGTGCCGCCGTCTTGTTTCTCTCGCATCATTCTGATGAAGAGTCATGTGTAATCCTTTTGTATATCACATCTGTGAGACATAAGTTCTAGTGTAGTAAGCCCTTGAGATTATTGTGTACTTAGTTTAAATAGTAGTGATTAGAATGATTAATGTAAGGATAAGCACCTACTATTTTTGAACAATATAATTTTTGTTAATATAAAAATACAAAAATGTAGATTCACCCAGAAAAGCCTCTCCCCATCTCATCCTCATTCTCTCTTCTAGATTTATGATCTTTTCTTGGCAATTGAGTCACAAATAAATACACATGATAGTCATTTGTTCAACAGATCATTTTAATCAATCTGGGATCACCAAGCTTTATGAAAAAATACACACATTTGTATATTTCTGTCTTGAGAAAAATAGCAGCGATACTAACATTGGGTTCTAGGAAGGAGAGACTTGAAAGACAAATCTGCACTGAATGTGTAACACTGCACCAGTTTGTTGGAGGAAGCAAAGAACAAAATAAATAAAAGTATGAAGGTTAATAAATAAATGAATGTTTGAAGGCTTGAACTTTATTTCATTTTCCCCTTTTCTTTTCATCATATTATAACTACAGAACTCCCACTTTCCATTTCCCTTCCCCTTCTTTCCCTTCAAAAAATATAAAGGCTCCTACAGATATCAACTGAATACTGCCTAATATGTTACAATAAGACTAGACACATACCCTCATATCAGGGCTAAATGAGGTAACCCAGTTGGAGAGAAAGGGCTTCAAGAATAGTTAAAAGTCAGAAACACCCCCCACTCTCACTGTTAGGAATCTCAGAAGAACCCCAAGCTACCCAGTCATAATATACATGCAGAAGACCTTGCTCAGATCCGTTAGAACTCTACTTTTTCAAAATACTATTTCTAGAAATGCACAAAAGAATTTAGATAATAAATACAGACCTTTAATGAGGATCCTTAGATGTTTGATTATGAGTTAACCTTCACAGACAGTGAAAAACCAGTGTGATCTGGTTTGATCAAGTTGGTGACATGATTACAGTAGTACTTAGGAAAATTAATTTTTTCATTTGCATGTAGAATTCTTTCAGAAAAGAACACAAAGGGAAGATGTTATTATAACTGTGCATAAAAGAACAATGGATCTGGGAGTAATGAAAGCGTTCCTGTCATGTGGGTAAATTGAGTACTGGGTAGCTACATTGAGTAAAGTCTTTGTGTCTAAAAAAGACAGAAATTATCATATTCATAAAATGAGAAAATAACTTGCATGAAATTGTCAAAGAACAAATTTAAAAGAGTTAAAATATGAGTTAATATTTAGATAACACAGAAGTCTATGAAGTTAGACTCTAAGAATATTACCAATATTACTCATATGTCAGATATTTTAAAGAGTTATGGCTATTATGTCAACAAACACAGCACATAACATTTATAAAGAGTTTAATATTTCATTTTAATGTCATATGTACAATAATTCAATTATACAAATATTTGTATTAACTTCATAGGACTGTAGAAGAGACTAGACTCTTTTCATGAAGTTAGTTTTAATTTAGTTTTCCTAGGAAGTCCACATTTGCAGGTAATAGTTAATTATTCCCGTTTATTTGTATATTTTTTTAAATCTGGCCTAAAAATCTATTTGTTTCAACCATAATTTATTTCCTTTAGCTTCTGGTGTCGGTAGGACTCAAGTTTATTAAGGTAGTTCCACAAATGGAAGAATCTTATCTGAAAATGACTTCACTCTATTTTACAAGTGCGGTTGTAGAGACTATTGTGGCATGCCTCCTTATTAATATAGGAGGATATTTAAGTTGGGAGCTCTTTCAGCAGAAAATGAAAAGAAATGTCATTGGTTGATAATGATTGACAGTTTGAAGACAGAAGATTTAACCCATGTTAGTACTGGTAATTTCTTTAAAAAAAATTATAAGCTGTGATACTAGAAATCACCTGTTTGACAAGTAAGGCTAGGGTATGGAAATATGAAATGTACAAAAAGATTTAGTCAATGATAATTGTGTCTATTCTGTGGATTTAGAAAATATACTGCATATGGTAGGCTAGCATGAACAAATTGGCCATTTTGTAGATAAGGATGAAGCATTAACAGGGCTCTGTGACTAAAGAACAATCCCACTTCTCAGTTTGACAATTGATTATCGAAATTAAAGTTCTGGTAAAATATATATCAAGTGGGAAAAGTTAAGAAAGGAGAGGGGATAAGAAGTTTGGAAGGAGGAAGAAGGAATGGAGGAAGAAAAGAAAAGTAGAGGATGGAGGAAGAGGAAGGCAGAGTTTAAAAACAGAAAAAAGGAAGTGAGTGAGAAAAGGAGTGAGTGGGGGAGTTAAGGAGAAGAGGGCATAAGAGTTATTGGGGTAAAGTTGTTGTATAGAATTAAGAAGAGCTTTGAAAGTACTTGTGACTACAGAGACAGGAAACAGGTAGAAATGGAGCCTGTTTAACAAAGGAATTATCTTATGTAAGAAATGATAAAGATGGTGTAAAAACGCCAACTTCTGGAACACTTCTGTCTTAGTCTTCCATGACCAGGGAGTTTCACGTGCAGCGAATAAAGCAAGCTTATGTAATTAGCCATATATAATTCAGTAATACCAAGGAGAATGATTCAGAGCTCCTCCATGCAGATCCAGGGGTCACAGTAAACAATGGCCAGAGCGTTCCTCACAGTGAGCCAAATTAATGATCTTCATTTTAATTTTCCCATCTAGTAGTTTTTTGTTAAGAAGTTGAACTTTATTGTATACAAACTGATTTTATTTCTTACGAATTTAAATGAAAACAAATTTCAAAACTCAACTAACAGCACACATGATTCTCATTTATTATTTATACACTAGTAGAGCCAACATTATCTCTCTCATAGCACATCTTTTACCCTAGTTCAACTTAGTATAAAAATGATACATAAAGAGATCATATCCACAGTTATACACACATCTAGAGGAAAAGAGTTGTACAAACATGTTGAAAATTATAACGTATATGGATAGATGTATATAAAAGATCTGTGGTTTTATATAAGGCAGCATCACTTTATTTTTGTTAACCTTCAATATTTTTGACTAAGTATGAATAATAAACATTTCTGCTAATAAATATGATTTTGGAAGCAACTACATAAGTAAAAGATGACATTTCCTAATGAAATGTAAGTAGCTAAATGCTCAAATATTTCCGGTTACATATTTTATTGAATACTTATACTGCCATTAATAAAGGCAGTGACCCTACAACCAACACTAAGTGAAGGCCTTCACAAATCACACTTGCTCATTAGTTAGTCAAGCCTGTATTAGACTGATATATGACCTGAAATTGTGTAAGTGGAGGAGACCCTAAAATGTTCCAATACAAAGATGACACCGAAATCAAAACACAGGAAGAAAAATTAAGCTATCTAAACTCAGAAGCTACCTAAAGATTATTGAAAAAGAGAATTTAAGCTGCTTGTTTTCTTTCTTCTTGTCATTAGTATCATTAGTATCATTGCATAAAAATATTGAATGTTATCTTTAAACAAATTTGTTTTTGAAATAAATTAATCTTTTTTGTTTTGGGTTTATGTATTATTTTTATTCCCTCAAATTCTAATATATTTTCCTTTTTAATTATTTTTATTTTTTATATTAATTCCAGTTAATTAATCTTTTTAAGTATCATGGAAAAATGTGATTGGGTATGAATGATTTCATTTGTTTGGAAAGATTTCAAGGCATATAGCTGATTGCAGTGCATTTTGAAACCTGCAGTTACCAAACAGAACTATGAGCTTAAAAAATTAAAGAAAGGACCTTTTATAGGTGATGTTATGAATGGTTGATTTTAGGAATGGTTTCATAAATCACAAGCAGAACTTTTTTATTTTGTTTTTTATTTTTTTATTATTAGTTACATTTTATTAACTCTGCATCCCAGGTGAATCCCACTCCCTCATTCCCTCCCAGTCCCACCCTCCCTCCCTCATCTACTCCCTTTCCAAGTCCACTGATAAGGGAGGACCTCCTCCCCTTTCATCTGGCCCTGGTTTATCAGGTATCTTCAGGACTGGCTGCAAAATACTCTGTGGCCTAGGAGGGCTGCTCTTCCCTTGCAGGGTGGGGAGGTCAAAGAGTCCGCCATTGAGTTCATGTCAGAAATAGTCCCTATTTCCCTTGCTAGGGTACCCACTTGAATACTGAGCTACCAAGGGCTACAGGCAAGCAGAGGTTCTAGGTTATATCTACCCATGGTCCTTGGTTGGAGAAACAGTCTCATGAGACCCCTGTGCTCTGATATATTTGGTCCTTGTGGAGCTCCTATATTCTCCAGATCATATTAACTCCCCCTTCTTTCATATGATTCCCTGCACTCTGCCGAAGGTTTGGTTATGAGTCTCAGTTTCTGCTTTGATACACTGCTAGGTAGAGTCTTTCAGGGACTCTCTGTGGTAGGACCCTGTCCTGTTACTAGTTTTCTCCTACATCCCATTTTTCCTTCTAAGTAAAGATTGATCATCTTACCCAGGGTCCCCTTTTTTGTTTATCTTCATTAGGTGTATAGATTTCAGTATGGTTATCATATCTTATAGGTATAAATAAGTGAGTATATACCATATGTGTCTTTATCCTTCTGGGACACATCACTCAGAATGATATTTTCTAGATCCCACCATTTGCCTGCAAATTTCATGATTTCCTCGTTTTTTATTGCTGAGTAGTATTCCATTGTGTAAAAATACCACAATTTCTGTATCCATTCTTCAGTTGATGGACATCTGGGTTATTTCCAGGTTCTGGTTATTACAAATAAAGCTGCTACAAACATGGTTGAGCAGAAAAATGAAAACAGATCCATATTTATCACTCTGCACAAAACTAAAGTCCAAGTGGATGAAAGACCTCAATATAAAACCAGATATTCTAAATCGATTAGAAGAAAAAGTGGGAAAGAGCCTAGAAATCATTGACACAGGAGACAACTTCCTGAACAGAACACCAACAGAACAGGCTCTAAGCGAAACAATCAATAAGTGGGACCCCATGAAACTGAAAACCTTCTGTAAAGCAAAAGTCACTCCTGTTAGAACAAAATGACAGCCTTCAGACTGGGAAAGGATCTTCACCAACCCTATATTTGACAGAGGGATGATATCCAGGATATACAAAAACTAAAGAAGTTAAAAGGCAATAAATCAAGCAATCCAATTAAAAAATGGGGTATGGAGTTAAACAGAGAATTCTCTGTAGAGGAATTTAGAATGGCAGAGAAACACTTAAGGAGATGCTCAACGTTCTTAGCCTTCAGAGAGATGCAAATCAAAACGACCCTGAGATTTCACCTTACACCCATCAAAATGGCTAAGATCAAAAACTCAAGTGACAATACATGCTGGAGAGGTTGTAGAGAAAAGGGAACTCTCCTTCATTGCTGGTGGGAATGTAAACTTGTACAACCACTTTGGTAATCAATCTGGCACTTCCTCAACAACTAGGAATAGCGCTTCCTCAAGACCCAGCTATACCACTCCTGACTCCTGGGCATATATCCAAAAGCAAAATTTTTAAAATCACCCCTTGCTAAAGAACTACCTGTAGGTAAATTATTTGGTCATTATTTTAAGAGTATATTACAGTGTGTATCATTCAAACAACAGGTAAGTTAGAAGTATTTTTAATGGCCAACTGCTTTTGAAACCAACAATTTAATTTTTATTCAAGAATCTAATGTTATATTCAATACATATCAAATACATCTACTAGGTGGAATAGTAATTTATAGTTCTTTATGTATATATCAATACTTTCTAAAATTCAGGGCAGTAGCTATAAAAGCATGAACATGAAAAAAATAGAAAAAAATAATTTTATTAGTATTATGAAATTTACAGTAAAAATGTAAATTTTACATTGTGCTAGTTCCAAAATAACAGTGACAAAATATTTTACCTTCCAGTGAAAGGCAGAATATGTTTCATAATGTATATCTGCTATGCTCTAGTTGTATAATAAAATTATAATAGTAGTCAGTTTTTAATTTAGCTTTTAATCCCTACTTGTCTCTGTGGGACAATTGCTCAAGACTATAGGGGGCAAGGCATTTATTTCTTCTTGCTGTTAATCATGGTCATTGTATAATTTCTTTTTTCTTCTTTTTTTTAATGTTATTTACGGTTTATTAACTTTGCATACTAGCTATAGCCCCCTTCAGCATTCCCTCCCCATCTCACCCTTCCTCCCTCATCTCCTCCCTGCCCCTTTCCAAGTCCACTGATAGGGGATGACCTCCTTCCCTTTCATCTGACCCTGGTTTATCAGGTGTCTTCAGGACTGGCTGTAATGTCCTACTCTGTGGCCTAGTAGGCTGCTCCTCTCTCGGGGGAGGGGAGGTCAAGGAGCCCGCCATGGAATTCATGTCAGAAATAGTCCCTGTTGTCCTTAGTAGGGTGCCCACCTGGATACTGAGCTACCATGGGCTACATCTGAACAGAGGTTCTAGGTTATAACCATATATGGTCCTTGGTTGGAGAATCAGTCTCATAAAAGGCTCCTGTGCCCAGATATATTTGGTCCTTGTGGAGCTCCTGTCCTCTCCAGGGCATATTAACTCCCCTTTCTTTCTTATGATTCCCTGAACTCTGCCAAAGGTTTGGTTATGAGTCTTAGTATCTGCTTTGATACACTGCTAGGTAGAGTCTTTCAGAGGCTCTCTGTGGTAGGCTCCTTTCCTGTTGCTTGTTTTCTCCTGCATCCAATGTCGATCCCACTTGTCTTTCTAAGTGAGGATTGATCATCTTACCCTGGGCCCTCTTTCTTATTTATCTTCTTTAGGTGTATAGATTTCAGCATATTTATCCTATCTTATAGGTCTATATAAGTGAGTATATACCATGTGTGTCTTTCTGCTTTTGGGGTACCTCACTCAGGATGATCTTTTCAAGGTCCTGCCATTTGCCTGCAAATTTCATGAATTCCTTGTTTTTAATTGCTGAGTAGTATAATTTCAATTTATGTTGTAATAAAAAATACTCCATAAAACACATGGACATATAAAATACTTAAAATTAGTTACATTAAAAAGGAATAACAATGATCCTAATAAATACTACAGAATAAGTTGTTAAAAAAGTCAGGTGTAAATAATGTATTATTTACTTTGGAGTTGTTGGGTAGTAAGGGGTCATAGATGCTCAAACATTACAGGATATTCACCATGATCTTATTTATACTCCAGAGATTGGCATTAAAACTCTCTGCACCAAAGATATAGAATGTAGATAAATCAGGTTGGTACGCTCCTGGAGAGCCATCCCTACTGAATAGAATTTCTAAATTTCGAAGATACTATGACTGTTACTTGGTGAAAAAATTATTCAGTATTACCTGCATATTAGCACAAGGAGGTACTATACTGGCCTGGCAAGGGCATGCCCATTAGTGCAAAAGTAGCAGGAAAGTCATGAGATTAACCAACCACTTTCTTATTGGTTTCTTATTATTCTTAAGGTTCACTCCACAAGATGAAATCTATCCATGACACAATTATTTGACCAAGAACTTTTGGGTACGTGGGTCATTAAGGCTAGCGGAAAAACTATTGCTATTATTCTGCTAAATAGACAGCATAGTTTTTCCAAGGAAATGTCTATTTTATTGTTCAGAAGGCATCTTTCAGATTGTTTTTTTTTTTGGTCCTGAAGAAAGCATTTTCAAACACTAATGTACTTAAGAATCATATATAAATTTGGCATGATACTGTGCAAGTGTTACTCCAACATTCAGGACAGTGAGGATGAACGGTTATGAGTTCATGATCAGGTGGGATGCATATGAAGTCTCTGCCTTCCCACCCAACAGTACACAGGGAACATTAAGGAAGAAGTGGAGAAATGAATCGAAAGTATTGTAGAAAACAACATGTGAATACATGTGTATCTTTGTATGTCTCTTGGTTGAAGGGGGAAGATAATTTTAAAAAGTGAACAATATTTAAACTGCACGATAAATTAAGGAAATTCATTAATATTGTTCAAAAAGAAGAGAAAATCTACATAGTTCATTCAGTGGGAAAATGGTAGCCTTTCAATAAATAATGCTGTACCAAATTGAAAACATCACACAAAACTTGAAATGAGACAGAATCTTAATTCAGATTTGAGACTGTTCACAAAATTACATTGCAGAGATAGTAACATAAAATTCAAAGCCATAAAACTACAAGATTACATATTATAAAACCCGTGTGACCTTTAGTTTTGTATTGAAATTTTAGATATAACTTCTGATGCACAATCCATAAAAGAAAACACTCCTACAATGGACCACAGTAAAACAACAACAACTGCAAAACACCTCGGTACTATGAAGACTACTGCTTAGATGATGAAAACAAAAGATGCAGAATAGGCTGAAAATATTTGTAAACTATGTATTTGACAAACCACTGATAGTCAACCAAAATTAGTCTTGAATTCAATAAAAGAAAACAAACAAAAATAGGCAAAAACAGAGAAGATGTTTTAAAAGGAGAAAACTGTGGAAAATAAGCAATTAAACTACATTGATGTGCCAACACACATATTTTAACATGGTCAAAACCTAAACTAATGACACCATCAAATATTGGCAGAGTTATAAGGCAATAATTGAATTTCCAAGGTGATGGGATTAGTAAATGCTACAGAGCTCCTTGTAAATGTTTGGTCGTTTGTTCTAAAATAAACAGAGTCTTTACATAAAATTGTGAAATCATTCCTTTTGATATTTACCAAAAAGTTTCACATGTATGCCAATAGCATCTCTACTAAAATTTTCTAAAGTTGGAAGCAAATAAAATTGCCTTCAGGAGCTGAATACACAAAATGTGTAAGTTTCAGAGATGGTGAAACTGTTAAGGCTAGCCACACAGCCATAATTATTCAGGGCATAATATTAAACTCAGCCCTAATGCTTGTTCATTAGAAGCATAGATAAATTATCTTACAACCCTCATCGATAAAGCTTCTATTTGCAGGAAATTCCAATTAAAACAGATCTGATCAAATAACGCAGAACTGATGGAGGAGCAGAGAGTAAGAGATTATGGAGTGCTCATGCCTAAGTAGAACATCGACATTAGAACTCAGAGACCATCACAGAAGGTGGAAAAGTCTGCAAGTCTCAGTGATAATCAGTTGCTGAAAAAAAGTGTTTTCTGGTTGTACAAGTTTACATTCCCACCCTCAGCGGAGAAGGGTTCCTCTTTCTCCACATCCTCTCCAGCATGTGTTGTCACTTGAGTTTTTGATCTTCGCCATTCTGACAGGTATAAGGTGAAATCTCAGGGTCGTTTTGATTTTCATTTCCCTGATGACTAAGGATGTTGAGCATTTCTTTAGGTATTTCTCTGCCATTTGAAATCCCTCTATTGAGAATTTTCTGTTTAGCTCTGTACCCCATTTTTTAATTGGATTACTTGATTTGTTACTGTTTAACTACTTTTTAATTAAATTTTTATTTTTTACATTAATTACATTTTATTCACTTTGTATCCCAGCTGTAGCCCCCTCCCACATTCCCTCCCAGTCCTACCCTCCTTCCCTCATCTCCTCCCTGTCCCTCTCCAAGTCCACTGATAAGGAGGTCCTCCTCCCCTTCCATCTGACCCTAGCTTCTCAGGTCTCATCAGGGCTGGCTGCAATGTACTCTTCTGTGGCATGGTAAGGCTACTCCTCCTTCAGGGGTGGTGTGAAGGTGGTCAAAGAGGCAGCCACTGAGTTCAGGGAGACAGTCCCTGTTCCCCTTACTAGTGTACCCACTTGGATACTGAGCTGCCATGGACTACATCTGAGCAGGGGTTCTAGGTTATATCCATAAATGGACCTTGGTTGGAATATCAGTCTCAGAAAAGACCCCTGTGCCCAGATATCAAGTGACAATGCATGCTGGAGAAGTTGTGGAGAAAGGGGACTCTCCTCCATTGCTGGTGGGAATGTAAACTTGTACAACCACTTTGGAAATCAATCTGGCATTTTCTCAGACAATTGGGAAAAGCACTTCTTTGAGATCCAGCTATACAACTCCTAGGAGTATATCCAAAATATGTTCAAGTACACAACAAGGACATTTGTTCAACCATGTTCATAGCAGGTTAATTTGTGATAGTCAGAACCTGGAAACAACCCAGACGTCCCTCAACAGAGGAATGGATGCAGAAATTGTGGTATATTTACACAATGGAATACTACTCAGCCATTAAAAATAAGGAACTCATGAAATTTGCAGGCAAATGGTGGGATCTAGAAAAGATCATCCTGAGTGAGGTATCCCAGAAGAAGAAAGACACACATGGTGTATACTCAATTATATGTGGATTTTAGAGATATAATATAGAATATTAGACATATAACATAGGACAATCATACTAAAATCTGTACACCTAAGGAAGCTAATCAAGAAGGAGGACCCTGGGTGAGATGCTCAATCTTCATTTAGAAAGTCAAACAGGACAGACAATGGAAGAAGGAGTAAACAGGGAACAGGACAGGAGTCTGCCACAGAGGGTCTCTGAAAGACTCTACCCAGCAGGGTATCAAAACATATGCTGAGATTCATAGCCAAACTTTGGGCAGAGTGCAGGGAAACTTATGAAAGAATGGGAAGATAGAAAGACCTGGAGGGAACTGGAGCTCCATACGGAAAACAACAGAACCACAAAATGTGGACATAAGGGTCTTTTCTGAGACTGATACTCTAACCAAGGACCATGCATGGAGATAACTTAGAACCCCTGCACAGAAGTAGCTCATGGCAGCTCAGTGTCCAAGAGTGCTCCTCAATAATGGGAACAGGGACCATCTCTGACATGAACTAATGGGCTGGCTCTTTGATCACCTGCATCTGGGGTGGGGGGCAGCCTTACCACAGAGGAAGACAAAGTCCACAGAGGAAGACAAAGAAGCCAGTTCTGATGAGATCTGATAGGCTGGGGTCAGATGAAAGGGGAGGAGGACCTCCCCTATCATTGGACTGGGGGAGGGGTATAGAAGAAGAGGGAGGGTAGGATTGGGAGGGCAGGGGAGAGAGGGCTAGAGCTGGGATACAAAGTGAATAAACTATAATTAATAATTTTTTTAAAAAATTTAAAAAAAGCATATGATGAGATTCATACCCAAACTTTGGGCAGAATGCAGGGAATCTTATGAAAAAGGGGAAGATATTAAGACCTGGAGAGGATAGGAGCTCCAAAAGGAGAGTAACAGAACCAAAAATTCTGGGCACAGGGGTCTTTTGTGAGACTGATACTCCAAACAAGGACCATGCATGGAGATAGCCTAGAAGCCCTGCACGGTGTTCAAGAGGGTTCCCCTGTAATAGGAACAGGAACTGTCTCTGACATGAACTCATAGGCTGCCTCTTTGATCACCTACACCTGAGGGGGGAGCAGCAGTAAGGTAAAGAAGCCAGTCCTGATGAGAACTGATACAGTAGAGTCAGATGAAATGGAAGGAGGACCTCTCCTATCATTGGACTGGGGGAGGGATATAAGAGAATAAGAGGGAGGGTGGGATTGGAAGGGGATGGGGGATGGACAACAGCTGGGATACAAATTGAATAAACTGTAATTAGTTAAAATAAAATTTAAATTTAAAAAATGTGTTTTCTGGATACATCAGGGCAATTGATAGCTTCAGATAGGACTTATCTGAGCACAAATGGTAAATTAAAAGTGTTCTTCATGTCTTTTCATTCTGGCAATCAGGGGAAGCAGCACCTCTCATCTGGGGCTTGAGTTTCATGAAGCAGGACAAACAAGAGCATGACAAAGAGCACTCTCTGTGAAAGGAATTGGTTTTGGCCGTCATTCAGAAGCATTGCAAGCATTTTCCACTCTAGGACATTTATTTAACATTCCAGTCTTATCAAGCATGGTTCCCACATTAAGCACAAGTTTAACATTTTCTAAATACTATAGCAACCTAATCGCTGACAATGGTATTTCCCAATGGCCATACCTTTGGTTTTGTTGTGGCAACGTTTTATGTTATGCTAATTTCTCTGCCAGTCTCAGTATTAGTTTCTCATGGCGCTCGAGACTCATGTCACTTTGCATTTATCTTACTTTGGGGTCTAAGGGTTCTTATTAGCTCCTCAGAGCCCCACTGGTGTTGTCATTGAAATCTACTGGACTTGAATGTTGGATTTAAACTGATGCTCTGATTGTTCTGTCTCTTTCCTAAAGGAGCATGAAGGGGAAACTGTTACCTAAGTTTTGTTCTCTTGGTAGAAGACAGAAAAATGACATCTCTGGAAACTGCTATCTGCACCCTACTCATGAAGCAAAGTAATCTGACCAAGCCGAAAATTTTAATTGGGAGTTGGATATTTTGTTCCCATACTAAGCAAGGTCAAGAGACCTCATGTACAAATAAAACTGCCTCCTGGATGTAGCATACGAATGCCTTTGCCTTTTTCATGTCGTTATCAGTCTCCATTATTTACAATTATATCTCAGAACTAATTGAAATGATTATCAAATTAGCTAGCTTACAATCTGTTTTGATACTTTAATGTCATAATCTTAATTATCATCAATTTAAATATACATTTTTCATCTCTACATGAAAAACATCATAAAGAAGATTGATGACTTTTTGATACAAAAGTTAGGACAAACTTTACAATATTAATTCTAATTAGATAATAAATATGTAGTACATAACAATATGTCCAAGTCAAGTCAATGTTATTTGTTTGGCTACTCAGTTCCTCTATCATGTACTATTTTTTATAGCTGTGTTGAAGGGTAAGACTATTAATATTATCATCTTTGTAATGTTTGAGCAGGAGTTTTTGGTGATTTTTAAAATTTGCTTGTTAGTTTATAATGTATACACAGCCTCATGAAAACTTTTTGATAACGTACTCAGTAATGTTATGTCTGAAGTTTCATGATCAGAGAAAAATATAAGTAGTAACTGCATTCTCTGTACTTTAGATTTTGGAAATATTTACTAATAATATGAGTTAGGTGAACATTGTAATCATTCTAAAATGAATCTACTCTCAGGTACTTGAATTCCTTGCATGAGCTTTTTTACCTTCTAAATATCTGTGACTATGATAGGTGTCTTAGTCCATTATTGTATCTATAATAAGATACTTGAACCTAGGTAAGTAATTAAAAATTGAGACTTTTATTTTCTCACAGTTCTCCAAGTTGGAAATCCAACTTCAGGGTGACACCATATTTAGCTATTTGATGAGAAATGGATCTTTATTTCCCGGGATGATGCCATGAGCTATATGCTCCAAAGATTATCTTCCTAACTTTGTGTGATTCCACAGTTACGCTGAGGAGGATTGGATAGCTGAGGTGCATGCAAAGGTTTTTCCATCAAGTTCTTAATCTCATCCATGATAGAGAAAGCTCCATGTCCTGATCAGAGTTTTAATGTTCTACTTCTCAGCACTATATAATTGGCCATTAAATTTTAACAACTGAACTTTGGAAAGGACACGGTCCAATCATAGTGCAGGCCACTCATTGCTTTGCATCAAACTATTATTAAAGTATATTGTAGAGTAGACTTAATTTTTATTTTATAAGTTAAAATTTTATTCAAAATTTTATTCAAAATTGATCCATGGATATTAATAAAACACCACAGAGATGAACACTATACACACAGATACATATACAGAAAAATACACACAAAATCTTTTAAAACTTAAGCCAATTATAATAATATTAAAATTCCATTAAAGGTTTTTTTTCCATCAGATACTAAGATGTAACCATTTGCTGCAGAAATAAATAGTAGTCGTCTTGAAAAATTCATCATGTCATCCTTCCCTTAGTATTATTAGATTATATTTCTCCATCCTGTTGTATCAGAATATGACTATGTGACTGTATTATATAATGTGACCAGCTGATATTTTCAACCTCAACGTTTATAAGTCAAGCTAGAAGTCATACTCTTCCTTATAGCAGTAGTTCAAGTGCACTCATTTCTGGTTATTGAAGCAAAGTAAAAGCTTTACCACATGTGGCTGCTACATGATGGGAAAAATTAGTTTCCTAATGCTAGTGTAGAACAAGAGTTGTCCTGTTAACATTGGTTTGTCTATTGATATGAAATTACTCCACAAAAGAAAATAGCTTCCTCTTTTATTCTAACTACTGCATTATGAATCTTATTCACTAACATCAATGAACTCATTGTGGTTATTTGATTAGCAATACAACATCATGATTTAATATACAATTTCTATAGTCAAACACAGAAATATATCAGGATAGAATTCTTTTGATAGCGGAAGATCTATTTTTTTTTAAATAATAGAGGTTAGCTAAAAATATGCTCCCTATAATAGAAAGCATAGTCTTAGTTTACACTGTTGTACAAAAATTCACACAATTTGAATACAGTAAACATTTGAGAGAACCATATCTAAGTAGGGTATTTTAAAAATGCTATGAAAATTTCTATTTAAGAGAAAATGATTTATTTTTGTATCAGCTTGATTTTTTTCTGTTTTGTTTATTTATTTATTTATTTTATTACTTAATTCAATTTACATCTCGGCCATAGACCCCTCCCTCCCCTCCTCCTAGTCCCATCCTCCACATCCTCTTGCTCCTACTTTTTCAGAACAGGGGAGCCCTTCTCTCCAGAAATCCCAGTTCATCTATTCACGTGAGGACTTGTCTTTCTCCCTTGTGGCCTGAAAGGAAAGTCCCATCAGGGGGAAGTGATCAAAAAGCAGGCAACATAGTCTATGTCAGACATGTCACCCACTGTGGCGGTGGCACTCATCTGATTCTTAAAGTTTGACTTTCAGCAGGTGCTAAAATTGGAATTTAAAAGTCACTGAGAAAAAATAATAGTCGAGATAACATTTGGAAGCTTGATATAGAAAACACTACTAAAATGTACACAAGATTGAATAGTTCACTCTTTTTTGCTTTAACTACTTATTTTTAAATGCTATGAAAATCTATATTATTTCTTAAAACCACAATAGTTGTTCAAAACCCGGAGCATATAATCAAATATAAAATGATGTGATCTCCATTTTGCTTGATAGGAACTGCTCTCACATTTAAGCCCAGGGGATAAACAGGAGCAGAGTGCTGGGTGCTAACATAAAGCATAAGAATCAACATATAATTCTGTAGGAAAGAAATGTGAATCATATTTTAAATCTGGCATTCATTGATGTATTGATCAAGTAAAGTCATAATGCATATTTTATTGACTTTAAAATCTGTTTTGTTCTCATTTCAGACAGATAAAACGAACAGTTAATTCTTGTACAATTTCTCATTAACTTCAACTTGGTGTAGTAATAAGAGTTTCCGGAGGAAATAACATCTGCGATGACTTTCATGGCTGTAGTTTGGATTTCCTCACAACAGCCCTCAGACATAGAAGTGGGGATGTGCTAAAAGTGAGAAAAAATAAACGAGAAAAGAAAATAGTGTATTCCTGAACCAAGTGCTCCGGATGCCTGTGCCTGCTGGGACTTGGAGTGGGTGTGTGCACTGTTCATGTAGAAAATCTGTGGCTAATATGACCTTATGTGGCCCAACACAAATGTCCTGTTATGAACATTTTAGTTCAGTGAGGGGAACAAACCTTAAAAATAAAATAGCTGGGCCAGGAAGATGGCTCAGCAGAAAAAGGCATTAACAGCCTGCATTTGATTCCTGGAACCCAGCTGGCAGAAGGAGAGAAAGAGAACAGAGTTCTTCGACCTTCAGCCATTGTGGAATGTGTGCACTTACACAATAAATAGATGTTTTAAGTAAAACGATAAAGCACCCAATGATTGTAATTGATGGAGAGGATAAAGTTATCTACATCCCCTCTATTTCTATTTCCACTATTCCCATGCCAGGTACATGAGGACGGTAATCCAAATGTAACAGTTCACCAAATACAAATTTCGTACCAAAGATTCTTGATAATAGTGTAGTGTATTGTTTCTTATATTAATAATTTTAATATTTTCATAAATTAAGAAAAATGCATAATTATTAATATGAATATGAGCTGCAGGACAATAATGATTAAAATATTCTCTGAGTTAGACAAAAGTACTGGTATATTTAAATTTCTTTAAAATTTTGATTGTATGTATCAATTGTAAATAGCTTCTTGGTATACATAAATATATACACACCCACATGTATGTATGTATATATGTATGTACAGATATAATATGTATATATTTAGATGTTCTGGATATTAGCTCTCTGTCCGATGTAGGGTTGTTGAAGATCTTTTCCCAATTTGGCGGCTGCCATTTTGTTCTGATGAGTATACCTTCTCAGCACCTCATGGAACCATCTCCAAAATTGACCATATAGTCAGGCATAAAGCAAGCCTCAACAGATACAAGAAGACTGAAATAATCCCTCGTATCATATCAGACCACCATGTCTAAAACGACCTTAACAATAACAGAAATAGCAAAATCCTACACACACAAAAACTCAACAACTCTACTCAATGACACCTGGGTCAGGTAGGAAATAAAGGAAGAAATTAAAGACTTCCTAGAACTTGATGAAAATGAAGGTACAACCTACTCTAATTTATGTGACACAATGAAAGCAGTGCTAAGAGGAAAGTTCATAGCACTAAGCATTTTCATAAAGAAATTCGAGGCATCTCATACAAGCAACTGTATTGCACACCTGAAAGCACTAGAAAAAAAAAAAGACAAATCCAACAGGAGTAGATGGCTGGAAATAATCAAACTCTGAGCTGAACTCAATATATTAGAAGCCAAAAGAACAATTCAAAGAGTCAATGAAACCAAGAGTTGGTTCTTTGAGAAAATCAACAAGATAGACCAACCCTTAGTCAAACTAGCTAAAAGGCAGAGAGAAACTATCCAAATTTACAAAATCAGAAATGAAAACAGACACTGAGGAAATCCAAGGAATCATTAAGTCCTACTTCAACAGCCTATATGGAACAGAATCTGAAAATCCAAATGAAACGGGCAGTTTTCTTGATAGATTCCACTTACCAAAGCTGAGTCAAGATCAGGTAAATAAATTAAATAGTCCTATATTCCCTAAGGAAATAGAAGCTGTTTAAAAACAAAACAAAAAATAAACAAACAAACCAAGTTCAGGGCCAGATGGTTTCAGGGCAGAATTCTATCAGACCTTCCATTAACTCTTAAGAGACTTAAAAGAACATGATCCTCACTCCCAGAGACACATCGTGGATGATATGAAGTATTGCATGTAAAGTTACTGCAAAGCCAGTGTAAGTGATCCACAATTCGTATCCAAATACGGTCAAATTCTCAGATTGATTTGTCTTTTCCTTACTTTACTAGGATCCAGAAAGGGCACAGTGCCCATCATTGATTTAAATAATGAAAAGCTATGAGACAGAAAATTACCAAAGTCTTCTTTTTTAAGGTTAATAAGAGCTAACAACAATTATTTGGAGATAAGAATAGTAGGGACTGGGGAGTTAGTTTTGTGTTTTGGTAAGTGTGCTTAAATTTGCACACAGAGAAACAAAACCTAAGCATATGAAGTACTCTACAGATTGTTGGTTGGCACTGAACTTATATGGTAGTAGCCTTAAGTGGATAAAAGATGTCATAGATTTAATTCTCCTTTAATTAGGAGGTGGATTCTGCTACTTTTCTCTGGGCTTGCTTACAACTGCCTCTGTTTACGAATACAACCCCTTGCTTCTCTCTAAGAAACCTAACATACAACTTGCCCTCTTGAACTCCCAGGTTTCTCTTTCAAATGTTTAGATTCCCATCTAAAGTATCATCTGATTAGGAGAGTATGTATTTAAACAAAGCCACCAAAGCCATCTGGTTTAAGTCAGCTGCCAGGCACAATTAACATAGTCTCTAACTTATTATAATGAAATCTTGACTTTACAATCTTTCAAAAGTGTACCCATACAGCCACTAATCATTAATATTTTCAGTATATTATTTAAGTTACATTTGATAGTTGCTATTTGATTTAAATTAGGTATTGTATTAGATTATTTTGTTCAACCATAAGATAATTTTAATATTCAGAGAGTGCTTAGAGAAAATTATATTAAACCATTATACCTGGCAGATTAAATACATTGAATGCAGTCTTGACTTAAATATTTGAACTTTCATTTTTGGATGAATTTGGGAGAATGTAACCCTATTCCAACTTGACATGTTTGCTACTTCTGAGGAGTCAATACCATACACTACAAATACTCAACTTAGCCTTGACTACTATATGTATGAGTCACAAAAGTTGAACCACATTAAGATGGATATTAATTTAGTATTTGAGTATTCATCATTTTCAAAAAACTAAATATCAGGTGATATGGTCACAAGAAAGAAAACAGCCTCCTGTAATTCTTATAAATCATTAACTTTTGTACATTACTAAGGACAATCTTATGCTTATGTAGGCAAATTGGATTGGAAATATTTTACCTACATGTCTCTGAGCTGGAAAAAGAGAAGGAGGTAGCTCTGAAAGGCATCTACCTGCAAAACTCTCTGATACGTATTTTGCTATTTTCTTTGCATAAATTTTGAACACAGAAACATTACTAAGACAGGAGTGTAGTCACAGAAACAGCCAGGTGGGTAACAGTAGTAAAGCAGAGAGACCGCACTGACTCAGGATCAATGTTGTGTGCAATGGAAATGTGCCTCTCTCTCTTCCAGGAAGCAGGCCCCTGACTTCACACTCCACTCCTCTTTCCTGTCTCTAAGTCCTAGCTCCCTTCCTGCGGGGATTGCCATAGCTCTCGGCTCTGTCACAGCTGTTCTTAGGGTTCAGTACTCTTGTAATAAACTTTGCCTAGTCTGTTTCTTTTTTTCTTTTCTTTTCTTTTTTCCTAGTCCGTTTTATCTTTAAAAGACTGTCCTTCAACTTTCAAAGAAATAAAAGGATACTTGAAAGTCAATTATATCCAGAAACAAATGCTAGAAAAACAACAGAAACTGAGAAGTTGTCAAGAAATGTTTTTATGGATGACTTAAAATAGGTTGACATTTTGAGACTTAGATGTTAGTTGCCAAAATAGGTTCCAAAGCATTTGTTCTTCTAGTTTCCATGTATATGTAATTCTATCAATGTTGTTTCACTGTGCTGTGAAAAAATGGAACAGAGTAAGATACAGTGCATAGGTATTTACATCAGTATCTGTCAAACTACTCTGTTATAGTCTTTATATATCATTATAAAATAATTCTTATCCAGTGTTATGTCACAGTTTTAATCTTAGCACTCAGGAAGCAGAGACAGGTGAAACTCTGAGTGTGAAGCCCTCCTGCCCAATATAGTGAGGCCATGTGCCAAAAGGCATCTAAAATAGATAGATGCATAGGCAGATAGATAGATAGATAGATAGATAGATAGATAGATAGATAGATAGATAGATAGACTAATAGATATATGGATAAATAGATGAATGAAGGAATGAATGATTAAATAAGATTTTGCCTAAATTATTTCGTGGTTACTTTCTATGTGACCAAGTAGTTTAAATATGCACATAAAATCATTTTTTGTATCAGATAATAATATAAACAGAATTTGAAATGTCACAAATAGAATTGGTCAGTTTTCACTAAAGTAATTTATGGGCCTGTGAAAACAGTAAATTAGTCTTGAAATCATCTGACTGAAAAAGGCAGAACAGCAGTTACCAAACAACAAAATTTTAGATGATTTTTTTGATACCTGTTGGCTTGATGAAACACTCTTATATATTGAAAAATTCTTGGACAGAAGCTCTCTAAGACTTGTTATAAGATTCAGGAAACAAAGAACCCACAAGATTACAGAAGTTCCATATATGCAGTAAAAGCTCCCCCAGAATGAAAGACTCTTGACTAGAAGAGCTGCCCAGGATATAGCCAATTTGAATCACCAGCCATGCTTGAGTGGGATTTTGCTGATGCAGCTACTTTTATACCATCTATAGCCTTGAAAGTAAACCCAATATACTTACTGGTTCACTAAACTAGATACGTGTGGGAGGGTTTTCTTCTGCTCTGTAATCAGTGCCCTGTGGTGTTTGTGTGTGTGTGTGTTGGGGGAGGGGAGGTGAATAGATATTTGTTCACCATTTCCCCAGGAAAAGTCAAATAAAATTAAAGAGCCAGACAAGGGAAAGATAGTCAACAACATCGAAAATAACAGCAGTACAGTCTGAAAGTGTGACCAGTGGTTAGGGATACTTATTTCCAAGCACTACACTGTTGAAAACATGAGAAGAGACACAGAAGTCTAAAACTAAGAAATAATTGTGCTGCGCTGATCTTTTTTCCTCTCTGTGTAAAAATTATCTTTGTTTTTATTCAAATGCTAATTTCTGTACCAGAGCAGAGCTATAACAGGCCTACACTTTGGTATTGTCATTCTTTGGCTGCATCATATTTTGTAAACACTCCCTTCAACACCTTCTGATGGTTTAATAAAGAGCTGAACATCCAATAGCAAAGGTAGGAAAGGGAAGGAAGACTTCAGGATGGAGAGATAGGAACTCTGAAAAAGAATCAGAGGCTACAAGAGTTGCCAGTCAGAGTTGGGGGAGGAAACAAGTGCCAAGACTAAGATACTGAGGAAAGGTAATAGACCACATGGCAAGAAGTAGGCAAGGCCAGTATTTCTGGGTTAGAATAGTTGAGAATCTGCCCAGCTGTAGTGCCTAAGCTAATAATAAATACAGTAAGTCTTTGTGCCATTATTCAGCACTTTGCAGTCCCTCCAAAAAGTGCTGTTTTAAAACTGGAGACATTGGTCCAAGATTTGCCCAACTCTTGGAGATTGCCACCAATGAAAGCATAAACATAACATAAAATTTGAACTGAATCATAAAGAGATTATATTGGACTTCCTTTCAACCCCAGACAAAAGACTGTTTAGATTCTCCACATCCTAGCTTCTGTCTTCTGGCTGTTACAATTTGTCTACCCTTCTTTTATGATAGTCTTTGAACATTATTATATAGGGCTTGCTTGCAGATGTATTTTTCTTATAGAATTTTCAAATCTTCATGAAGTTCGTAGTCTCTTTCACTCTGTCCTTTTCCTACCATTTTACCAATATATTATATTGACTTGTATTGTGTTATCATCTCTAATTACATTTTAATGTTCATATTCAATATTTGTTAACATTACACAGCTATGTGCAGCTACTATTGCCCCTCAGTGCTGTAACAGCCAGGGAAGTAGGATGTCAGTGCGGATATCATGTCCCCTAGACATCAGATGGAAAATGCATGTTTGAACTCTGAGCAATATGGTTGTCTGAACAAGCCCAACATAATAACATCACCTATCGACAAGCATGCCAATGGGGATGAGAAAAACCACCACATAATCCTACCATTAAATAAAGAGCTTTAGATGGTTAACGAGTGTAGAGACTTCAAGAGGCATAATTAAACAAGTCTTGTGTAGTGGAAGTTTGGTTATGTTATGTAAATATGTTTTTATTGTAATCCCAAGTTTGGGATATGGGAATCCAGAGCTGATAACAGCCTCATGAGAGGCACGTGGTTTTTGCCAGCTGATAACAACCTTGTGATAACCACTAGAATCTGCCTCACACAGGGGGAGTGGTTTTTGCCAGCTGAAAAAACAACTTGGTGCAGACTCTGAGAAGACATAAATAGGACTCCAGAGAGAGAAAGAACACTTTGCTCTGAGATGCTTCTAGAGAAA
>CM053763.1:28847522-28864421 GCA_028658305.1 Pachyuromys duprasi
GTTTCATTAGGGAAAGACAAGACCTTAGACCAAGGGGCTAGTTTTATTAAAGCCGATGTGGGATCATCAAGGTGGACAGTTCTGCTTATTGTAAGAGTTTAAATGACTATCAAAGAAGTGAGTGAGGTCCCTACTACTGAATTAAGGAGGAAGATTTGTGTTCTGCAATTGTCAATCTTGCAACTGCTTCCTTTGATTTAAAAAGTTCATCTCTTTGTAACTAGAATAGGTTTTGAAGAAACAAAGTTTCAAGAGTTCAAATTGGCAATAAAAATGTTGCAATCCCTCAGGACAGAGATCTGTTCCCATCTGGGTTCAGATCAGGTTCCCATCTGGGTAACCACGATTTCTGATTGACTTACCCAAGCCAATGTATAGAGCACACTATTCTGATCAAGGTATAAGAAAGCTGACATTCCCTGAAAATAGCAAGTCATTAATGAGGTTAATGGAAGCATTACCTTTCTGGATGTTAAAGCTTTCGTGTCTATAATTCCTTAGCTTTAGCTTCTGGTGGAAGCTGGGAGGAGAAATCAGAACCGAAGACTCAAAGCTAAAAGACCGTAGCTCTTGAAACTATGAGGGACTCTCAGGATATGGAAGAGGCTCAGGAGCCCATGGCCAGCCTGGGTTTCATAGTGGGAGCCTGTTTTAAAAATCAACAGACCAAACAGGGAAGAGTAGCAGGCTCTTTAGTAAGCCTTTTTTTATCAACTTCAGAGGTTAAGTATCCAAACGACCACATGTCTTTTGAGAAACTGGGCCTGCCAGGCTGGCTCATCTCTATTCACATTGGATGTACCTCTTGCTACATTCTTTCTCCCAGTCTGGACTCTGGCTGCCTTCTCCAGTTTGAAGCTGCCTGCAACATTTCTGGTACATTGCACTGCTTATCAATTGGAGATAGTTTCTGAGTTAGGTATGGGGACTGGTGTTCATAATTCCCCTCAGCACTGTGATCCCATATGGCATAGACCCATGTAGGACCTATGTATGCTGGCACAGTTTCTATGTGTTCTTATGGGTATTGGTACTACTGTATCTAGAAAGTCTTATTTTTTCTGTCTTTTACATTTTTCTGCCTCCTCTTCTGCAGAGTTTCTTGAACCCTGAGGGAAGGAATTTGATGGAGACATCTTATTTACGACTAAGTGTCCCAAGGTACCTCATTTCTGCATATTTTCTTGGCTGTGGGTCTCTGTTTTTGTTCCCATCTACTGCAGGAGGAAACTTCTCTGATGATGGCTGAGCAAGATACATATCTATATCAGAATGTCATAAAGAGTCATTTTATGGCTACATTTCTTTAGCAGAACAGTAATATTTAGTTTTGCCCTAGGTCTCTGGGCTATCTGATATTAGTTTATTGGCTACCCAAGCAGTGTCAAAGATGTGTTTCATCTCATGAGGTGAGCTTTAAATCAAATCAGATACTGGT
This sequence comes from Pachyuromys duprasi, assembly GCA_028658305.1. Classification (NCBI taxonomy): domain Eukaryota; kingdom Metazoa; phylum Chordata; class Mammalia; order Rodentia; family Muridae; genus Pachyuromys; species Pachyuromys duprasi. The sequence continues at coordinate 28,848,961 of CM053763.1, forward strand.
TATTTAGACCCGTAAGCTTTTTGCTGCTATTGTACTAGAGAATCTTGCAGACACATCATCATTGTAAACTGAAGACTTTGCAGCTGGATTGGCGTTTACCTTTCTCCTTTAGTAACACACAGAATACTTTCTAGTCTCTTGTATTGGTGATTATTTTTTAGTGAAACATTTAACTTCCTTTTGACAACCTTAGTGTTATTCTCCTAAGCAACTATTTTCCCCCTATTTTGAATTGAACTTAGGATAAAAAAAATATTGGTGTTTATAAACATGGTGCAGAATCTTGAAAATATATAGCCTGTGTGTGTTTCTGTCTGTGTCTACTTTGGTGTATGTGCACATTCATGCCTCTTATGTTGGTGCATTTGTATACTATCTCATGTACGTGGAGGCCAGCAGTAAATTTCAGATGTCATACCTCAGGAGCTATCCACCTTGCTAATGGAGAGAGTGAATCACATCATCTTGTGCTAGCTTAGGAGGCTATGCTGGCTGAAAGCAGTCTGCAGGGATCAGGCATTCTCCACCTCCTCAGAGCTGGGGTAGCAGGTCTGTACCAGCATGCTTTACATTTTTATGTGAGTTCTTAGTATTCAAATCAGTTTCTCATGCTTGAGTGGCAAGGGCTTTATTAAAGGAGCTATTCTCCTATGTCCTTTAAAAATATACTTTATTCAGAAAAGAGATTCTTTAAAAATCCCAGAAGTGAGAAAGGAGTGTGGGCTATAATTTTCTGTTTATCAAACCATCCATCCATTATTAATTCTGTGTCAATAACCAAGTCAAGTCAAGAGATTTCTCACTTTGGAACTGAACTCTAAGTTCTAACAACCCACACATACATATATACATATACAAAATTTCTCAGACACAAAGTTCAAACTATTAACTCTTAGTTTAAATAAAATAATTTTGACACATTTTCTTCTAATTTTTGCTTTTTATGCTAATATGCGAGAAACATGAACAACATGGTGTAATGATCCCGTGATTTAGGAAGACAATAACAAAGATATAAAGATATTAATCACTTATTATGAATGTATTTGTTACGGTTTCAGGAGAAAGAGAACTGAGAATACACACACATATTAAAAAAAAAATTCCTTATACTGACTTATACACTATGGACTGAGTAGTTCAACAGTGGCCAATTTATGTCCTGAAGAGACTAAGACCTCAGTTGCTACCTAGTGCAAGAATTTGAATCCTTGATAGTCTCAAATCAGGCTCTGACAGCGTGAAACTTTGAGGGAGAGCAGCTGATCTTCCGTCCATGCTGAAGTCACATACACTCCCAGTTTAGACACACTGACACTGACCTGCAACGGCCAGATGACACTCTTGTTATGATTTTGGATGGGGAATAGAGTAAGAAAGAGGAGCAGAACTTGATGTGATTCTAGAGACTTATAAATCAGGGTAGAAAAATGGTAGGGAAGAAGGAGAGAGCACTGCTAGCGATGGAGACACTCACAGGGTTTACACAAAGGTGACATGTTTGGTCACTATCAGTCTCTCCTCTGACTCATTTCCTTAGTGTGAAGAAAGAATCATACATCATCAAAAACAACATACTTTATATTTATTTTTTAGTATTACTGAAGGAAAATATGTACAGATTCACTGTTATAACATTTGTGTTTCTTGGTTTTTACCCTGATAAAGTACTTGAATATGTGCATAGGGTTATATGCAAATGTTTTTAATCTCAATGAAAACATAGGACAACATGTGTTAATCAATAAGACAGCAATAAAATATAACTGAGAGGACTATATCCTATAGGCATTACATTCATCCTGTGTAGAGATTTAAATACTGAGAGGACTATATCCTATAGGCATTACATTCATCCTGTGTAGAGATTTAAATCAGAACAATGGAAATGCAATGTATTAATTGTAAGAATGATTACATCAGTGTAAAATTTGCCAAGGTTTATTGAACTATCATCTGTATATTTTATTTATGTTGGTTTATATGAATAATGAAGAAGTGAAAGAAGAAGCAGTTACTGGCATGGAGAAGTTTTTACTATTATTAGAAAAGAAGCAAGCTGGGGATCAACAATGCTTATAAAAATTATTTAAAAATAAACTGTGGTATTGTAGAATACACAGTTTTTTTTTCTTTGCCACTGGTCCTGGCATGGGTTGTCTAATAGAGACCCCAAAGTGTTTTTATTTTGTTTAGAGAACTCTCTTCTGTATTACAAGTTGGCATTGGACTAGATCCTGCAGCAAGGGAGTGCTACCATATAATGTTCAATTTCCATTTGTATTATATGATGTTCAGGGATGAGTTCCCCATAGACAGCTTCAGAATGGAGCTCATCACTGGAAAGGCTGAGGTGCATTTAGAGTTTTTACTGATATAATATTGGGAGAAGAGAGTAGCTGGAGATTTGCAATGATTTCTAAAAACTAATCACCACTAGTAATGACTAATTATCATCATGGGTAAAGCATATGTAATGAAGCCACTTAAAGATCTGCATAGAAATGTTCTAGAATTTTCTGGATGGCTCCCTATGTGGATACTGGTGGAAGGTGGAACCTGGAGGGATGGGAAACTCCAGAACTCTTTCCAGATGTGCTATTCAGATTTTCTGTGATGTGAAAATTTAAACAGGAAAATATTTACATGAGGAGAGCTTTTGGATTCTGCTTTCAGAGGTTTCAGACCAAAGTCATTTAGTTATTAGGTTTCTGGGCTTATGCATGGAGGGCCAGGGCATTCTCTTGGGAGAACGTGGTAGAGGAAAGATTCTCACCTCAACGCAGTTCAAAGAGGCTCATAGATGAAGATCTTGTGGCAAACTATTTATTTAACTAGGAGAGACACTTAGCTGATGTCTAGTATTTTCTTGGGGTGTGGATACACCCATATTAAGTGATTATGAAAAGAGGGCAGAGAAAATACTTTGACATTTTTTAGTATTTCTATTCATACATACATACACACATTTATATTTATGCATTGAAAGCCATGAATATTATTCTGTTTATCTATCTATCCATCTTTCTATGAATGTCTAGTTATTAACTGTGGCATTATTTTGACATCACAATAAATTCAGATTGTAGTCAGAAGTACATCACAATGAAGAGTGAAACATTAGAGGAATGAAAATCATCATGTCCTGATAGATACATTCTTTTTTAGTTTTCACTTCTCACAAGCATTCATTCATGATGATTTAAAACAACCAATAATGAAAGCAGCACAGGGAAGCAACCACATAGTTAAATAAAAACGCGTGAAAATAGGCTATCTCTTCATTATCTCCCTTACAGTAACTGATACTTCTTAGAGACAGTCCTCTAAAACTAGTACCCCAAACTAGGATGTGCCTGCCTCTAAAACAGTAATGCATATTGCTGTTAATACATAATGATGATATAAAAAAGTCTAGTCATAAATGACCAGTCTTATTATAGCCTTTTATATTTTGGTAATCACTGAATGTGTGCTGGGAAATGAACATAAGCCTTAGCAGGATGAAACACTCATGGGGATGTTATAAAACTTGGGTATCAAGATTGGAATGCTCTGTAGCAGATCACAAAAAGTCTCTCTGGAGTGCCTTTCACATAGCTTAATATTTTACCCTCTGATTGACCTCAATTACCAGACATGGGCACATGGCCACTTTGTGAATTGGATATCATTGCTAAGCCCTAGCAGTTTCACTGGACAAACAGAGCAAAATGTCTACAACACTTAAGGCAAACACAGGAGCTATGACTTTTGATTACTTGTATGTAGGCACAAAAATACATTTCAGGAAAATATATTTAGTATATTGTTAGATATCAACAGCAAAAATAAATGTTCATTTTATTGAGACTTGAATAGAAATGAGGAAGCACAATGTCATCCTAGGCAGAGCAGACAAGTAGGATCAAAACTTAAGGAAAAACACAGGATATGTGAATATTAAGAAGCCCCAGAGGACCACCTGTAAGGAGAGATTATGTAATTTGCAATGACCATGCTTAATTGAAAACAAAAGAAACAAACAAACAAAACCCAGGGATATGAGCTAGGTTGCCATTACAGAGTCAGGTAAGATGCCTTATCTTGTCTGCTCTTTTTTTAGTACCATTGTGTGCCTAGTCATACAACTTTATATCCATGATGGAAGGACTAAACTCCAGGGGTTAAAATAATCTCATAGTGTTAGAGCCTAATACAGATAAGCGGATTATCATGGCACGTTAAAGTAAGACAAACTGGAAAACAGAGCAGTAAACATCTCTCATTATCAGCAAATGTGCACAACAGCTGCTGGTCGTTTCCAATCACAACAAGCAGATCAACAGCAAAGGGAAAAATATTGTGGATGTGCCCAAATTCTGAATCTTGGCGTCTAACTGAATTTAGCACAGAGCATCAGCATGAATTCAAGTATGTGCGAATCACAGTAATCATGCAAAGTGCTAAATCACACATTTCATGGTTTATCCAGGCTACCAAAACACTGGTCACTGTGGTGTGAGCTTTGTGAGGCTTTTCAGGGTCAGACTTCTAATGACTCAGATTTAACACACACACACACACACACACACACACACACACACAGAGAGAGAGAGAGAGACAGAGAGAGAGACAGAGAGAGAGACAGAGAGAGAGACAGAGAGAGAGACAGAGAGACAGAGACAGAGAGACAGAGAGACAGACAGAGACAGAGAGGGAGAGAGAGAGAGGGAGAGAGATTCTTTTCAAAAACCCAGTGTTATAGAATATTACAGTGGTGAGACACTAAAGAATAATCAACCATTTGGCTATGTGAATCAAAATTATAGATAAGGGCTTTTAACAAAGTTGAGTTGAAGAGGAATACTTTGCCTATGCTTACATCTTCATCCGTATTTTTCTGGAATAGTTTCAAAATCAGTCTTCAATTAATATCAAATTCCTTTTTTTTTTAAGTTAAATACTATGGAGTGAGAGTTTGGGATAAAGTTTTATTCTTCTACACATAGAAAGCCAATTTTCCTGGCACTACTTATAAAGAAATTTTGTTTTCCCAGGTGTACATTTTAGCACCTTTGTAAAAAAAACAACTAAGGTGGCATACTCTGGGTTTATTTTTTAATTTTTATTTTTATATTAATTACAGTTTATTTACTTTGTATCTCAGCTGTAGGCCCCTGTGTCATTCCCTCCCAATCCCACCTAACTCTGGGTTTATATCTGAGTCTTCTACCCTGTCCCATTGATCTATATGCCTTTTAAAATGCCATCGATACATTGTTTTCTAATAAGACACAAAATAATCTCAGAAGTCAACAAGTAGTATTATATCCACATTAATAGCTTCTGTACGTCAAAGGAAATCATCACTGGAGTCAAGAATCAGCCTATACAATGGAGAATCAACATTTGCCAAATATACATCAAACAGACTGATATTTAGAATGTGAAAAAAGAATGAAAAAATGCTACAAGCCCAGAATTACCCACAAAATAAATGCCCCCACTGAAGTGAATAAGATTTTCAGAGAAGACACAATTGATCGATAAATGTGTGGAAAAACTTTCAAATTCCTCAATAATTGAAGAAATTAAAATTAAAAGTTCACATAAATCCAGTTTGAATGAATATTATCAAGAAAACAGAGGACAATAATGGCTGTTGCAGTGTGGAGAAAGAACCTTTACTTACCTCTGGTCATGATGTGGTCTGGTACAGCCACCATGAAATCAGTAGAGAGGCTTTTCAAAAAAACAAAATAAGTGGAGATGCTTAATTCTCATTCAGAAGTGAAAACAGGATAGACACTGGAAGCGATAGAAGAAAGGAAACAGGATGGTACCTACCACAGATGTCCTCTAAAAGACTCTAACCAGCAGGGGATCAAAGCAGATGCAGAGACTCACAGCCAAACTTTGGACAAAGAGCAGGGAGTCTTAGGGAAGAAGGAGGTATAAAAGGACCTGGAGGGGACAGGAGAACTTCCCCTATCAGTGAACTAAGGAAAAGAGATTGGGGAGGGGGTGACTGGGAGAGTATGAGGGAGGGGGCTACAACTGGGATACCAAGTGAATACATTGTAAATAATAATTATAAGCAGCAGCAGCAGAAGAAGAAGATAAAACTAAAAGTTTGACTAATATAGACTGTTAGACCATGCCTGAGTATAAACCTGAAGGACTCTAAGTCAATACACCAAGGAAATAATTTCATATCCATGTTTATTGATGCATTATATACAAATATTAGCAAATATAATCAACCTAGATTTAAATCAGTACCTGACAAGATAAATAAACTAGTACATATATACACAGTGGAATTTTTCTCAGTCATGAAGAAAAATGAAATTATGAGTTTGCAGGCAAAATGGAAGCGGGAATTCTTACATTAAATGAAATAAGCAATATTCAGAAAGACAAATATAAAAAGTCTTTTCTCATATGTGATATGTGTGCACATCCATGAGTGTGTGCTTGTGTGAGAGTCCTGAAACTATAAAGAGCCATTAGAACACAGGGAGACCTTATGGAAAAAGATGGAGATGAAAAGAAGGCAGTATAATATACAAGGCATGAAATACAGAAAGGTTTCTATTTGAGGGGAGGAAAGCAATCAACAAGGAGGAAGAAAAGGAACCGGGGGCAGGTAAAAACAAAATATATTGACATATTCTATGAAATACTATTATAAACCCATTTGCTTATTTGATGACTTAAAATTAATTAAAACTCCTTTAAACAATATATCAGTCTCAAGCATCACATACATGTATTGTGTGTAGTTATACATATATAATATATATGAAAACCTTAGCATTTAATATATATTTTATTTTTTATCATTGTTTCCATAAAGATGAAGTCTATTAATAAATTACCAGAGGTTAGACATAGGGCAATTTATCATAACTAAGTAGTTTATAGTGCATAATACACTAAGATCAAGAGGCTGGGGAGATGATGGTTTAATGAATGAACACTACAGTTAAATTCCAGAATGTAAAAAGCACAACATGCCTATTCATAGCCGCTGTTTCAGCACTTAGGGTCCATTGGTCCTGGGAACTGACTGGCCAGCCAGCTTAGCAGCATTGTTAGGTTTCTGGATGAATGACAGACCTTGTCTCATGACAATAATATGATGAAGTAGAACATCAGATGACCACATGAGCATAGGACCTGTGCCTTCACACTTCCCTATTCATCACCCAGTCCTGTATGTGCACAGACTTATTCATACACATAAAGACAAAGGCTGTTATAGAAAGTAGGGCAATTCAATTAAACTGGAAGTCCTCAGGAAGTACGTTTGACAACTGTGGTAAGGATGGTCATAATGGAAGTGCAGGCCTGCCCTCTCCAATGCTGCCGTAGGTGAGGGGCAGGACCAGCTCTTCTGCTTTCATGGCCCTGGGGCCAGCTCTCTGACCTGCCATAATTAGCAATGGGCGGGTTTAATGTCTCCCTCACCTACACCAGCAAAGGATAGTAAAAGGCAGTACAGGCTCTCCCAAGCTCATGGTCTAGGGGCTGGCCGGCCTTCAACCTCCACAGCCGGGGCCAGATCTATTATATTGCCCTGGCGACCTGCAGGGCCTGTTCTCCTGAGTACTGCAGTAGGCATGGGGAAGGGCCAGCTTTCTACTCTGATGACTTCAAGGCCAGCTCTCCGGCCTGCCTTAGGTAGCAAGGGGTAAAGGGAGGTTCATCTCTCCCTGGCTCACGTCACTGCATGACAGACTAATGGGAGGGCCAGATATCCCACTCGTAGAGTTTTGGACAGGCTTGCTTACAACTCTCTCAACCCTGGCCAGCTCTACTGTGCTTCTTGAGTGATGTGTGGGGTCAGATTTCCAGAGTACTGCAGTTGGAAATGGGAGGAGTCAACTTTCCTGCTCTCAGACCCTTGGGGGCCAGGCGACAGGTAGGAACAGTTCCTGTGTCTGGCAGGAGAGTTGGCCTCAGGGTCATAAAAGCTGGAGAGCTGGTCCTGTCCTTCACGTGCTGCAGTGCTTGAAGAGCAGGCCCTCACCTTGCCTGGACAGCACAGTAGAACTGACCCTGTTTGGGAGGTGGTGAGTAGGGGAAGGAAGCAGGTGGCAGAACTAGCCTAAGGGTCACGAGAGTGAAAGGACTGGCCCTGTACTTCACTGGCTGCAACACACAGGAGAGAAGGGACCTACCCCTCCCCTAGGCAGCAAAGTAGAGTTGGTCTTGATTGCAGAGGTTGCATGTGAGCCAGCTGCAAGGAAGTAAGAGGAGGATGGCTGGCTCTGCTCCTTGCTGGCTGCAGCATGCGATGACTTAGCCATGGCCGGGCTGGAGAGCTCACTCCAGTAAGGTGCGGGAGAACTGATGGCCTGACAGGCCCAGGTCCAGAGCTTTGAGGCGGCCCACCCCAACATCTCTACCCCACCGATGAGCTTCTGGAACACAGGAAGAAACCAGTCCTAAAGATCCAAAACTAGAGAATTTCCAGGACACAGGGCAAGAGCATGATATCTGAGAGGAGTCGCAGAGAGGTTCCAGTAGTGCTAGAGTAGCAGAAGCCAGAAATCTCTTACCAGATCAATGATTATTGCAATAAACATTTGAGAGCAAAGAAATATGGGGCACACTGTCACACACTACAGCTTCCACAAGAAGAGCTTTTAGGGGAGGAGACTGTAAGGGTGGAGGGCTGGTAGGAAGAGACAGAAAGATGAGTGGCATTGGGGTACATGATGTGAAATTCACAAAGAACCCATAAAATTTTTTTAAATAAATAAATACCCATAAAAATCAGTTAAAGTATTTGGTGTTAAGTCTAAACTATGCCTAGGAGTGAAACCTCGAGGTTTTATCATGCTAATATTTTTTCTTTAAAGTTTTATTGTTTTGAATTCTATTTAATATTCATTTACTTAATTCAATAATCATTTTGACATAAAACTTACATGTATGAAATTTAGATAAGCTCACAATTTTTTTTTGTCTTTGGATATTCAAGTGTACTCACACCACTTGTTCAAAAGTCTGTTATTTTTTTTTTCCATTGAAATCAACTCTTGACAGTAGTAAATCAGACATATTCACATATCTTTCCGTGATCCTCTATTTTGCTCTATTTTGCTTTACCAGTATCACATTGTAATGACTATTGTAGCTGTGTAGGGAGTCTTTTTTTTTATCACAATATCCATATATTAGAAATAATTTTATCTACTGTAGGGCCTATGAATTTAATATAAAATTTAGAATAAGATTGATAGAAACTTCATATTACATAGAAATTAAAAAAGAATTTAAATATTTTTTAATTTAGGTTTACAAAATGCATAAGGGATATGCAATTATTTACGCCTTCTTAGAATTTCTTGAAGATTAGTGAGTAAAAAAATTACAACACATAAAGTTAGATACTGTGCAAATTAATGGGTATAATATGGTTGTGGTGAAATATGAGGATGTGGAGAATAGATTTGTTTGTTATGTGTTAGATACAAAGCAGATTTTTAAATTGGAGAAGCAGAAGATTCCATGTGCCCAAGAGGTAAACAGAAGAAATTTCCTGGTGATTGAATTATTTTATGTTTTGACTGTGTTGGTTGATAGATTACATATGTTTTTAAACGTGGGGAATTAAGACACATCTACAATGTCAGCTTTTGAGTCTTTAATAAGCAGGCTACAGTCAGAATGACTAGAAAGGTTAGGTAAAACCTGGGATCAGAGGAAGGATGTATCTCCTTAGAAAAAAGAAATAGAAAATTGTTTGCAGGATTGGAATGTGAGGATCAAACAAGGAGCAGGAAAAGAGGGGGGTGAGGGATGAAATACAGAGAGGGACAACTGAAACTATGGGCCATTTGTGGGGTCATATGGAAATCCGTTACTGTGGAAGATTCCTAAAATATATACGTATATCAAGGCAATATAAATAGGATTACCAAAGAATGGGAGAGACAGAGCTCTGGTCACCAAACAAAGCCTATAATTTAAGGATTAGGTCACATATATCATGTGTTGTTAAAGAGCCCTATGGGAACTGCCAATGCTATTGTTTACTCTTCACAAACTGAAGACAGGAAAAAGGTGAACAGTAACACACCTACAAACCCTTTGATCTGTAATGATAACACCTCTTCAAGATATGCTGGTTCAATTATGGCACAAAGGTTGTGGGACTAACAAACCAATATCTTTTTTATTTAAATCCCATCTACAACACTGTTTGGGTGGCCAAGAACCTGGGACCACATTGCCTAGGGATCTGCAGGAATACAATAGTACTTCTCTGCTAAAGGAACATAGCAATATAATGACTCCTAATGACTTTCTATATACTCATACACCAGTTTTTGCTCATCCATCATCACCCATGTTTCCTAGAATACATGAAAGTAAATAGAAACCCACAGATGCACAAAGTACAGAATGAGAGACCTTGGAATCCTCAGTCTTGCATGGATGTTTCCATCAAATCCCTCACCTCAGGGTTCAGGGAGCCTCACAGGAGAGAAAGCAGAGAGACTGTAAGAGCAAATGGGGATGGGAATGCCAAGAAGACAAGAATTACATGAACCGACCGAGAATGCAGCAGCATGCACAGGGCCTGCACAGGTCTGTAGATTATTGCTGATGCTGAGGAAAACAGTGAACAGAAGTCCCCATTCTTAGCTTAGAAGCTCTTTCCCATTAAAAACATCTAGCAAAAGAAAAATAGTTTTTCTCCAACGATGTCTCACTGGGCATAAATGACACTTAAGTGTAGACCACATGCCCAGCAGTAGATGGCCAACAAAAAATTAACTCATGGCATTTTGTTCTTTGTATTATAATACTTTGTCAGGGATTTTACTTTTTATTTTTATTATTTTATTATTTTTATTTATTGTTTACCTTATAGATCTTTTCTGTATACATCATGATTAACATTTCTATGTTTTGGGATTTTTGTGTCTCTGTGTCTATATGTTTTTCTTGTGCTTTTTTTTCACTTTTTTCTATTTATTTGTTTATTTTGTCATATTTGTTTTTGTTTTGTACTTTATTTTATTTTTTATTATTTTTATCTGTTTGTTTTTTAATAGAAAGGGTGTAGATTCGGATAACAGGGGAGGTGGAGAGTATATGGGAGGAGTTGTATGTTGAGAAACAGTAATCAAATATATTGTATAAAATTTATTTTCAATAAAAGAAACACACACATCTACAAAGAGAAAAAGGCACTTCCAATAAATGTCAACAAATCAATATAGTATATAAATGACAATATCATTATTTTAATAATGGCTACATTTTTGTGAGACAGCACATTGGAAAATTTTTAATGAAGACTGTGGGGACTAATTTTGGTTGTTAACTTGACTACGGCTGGTATTAACTAGAGCTCAAGCTCCTGGGTACACCTGTGAGGGATTTCTCTTGAATGAATCACTTGACGTGAGAGGATCCATCTTCAATTCTGTATCCTTTGAGGTGGGAAGGTACACCTTAAATATGGGCTAGTATTGGCAGCCTATATAAAGGGCATGGAAGGAAGAAGTCTTCGCTTTTTGCCTACTTGCCCTCAGTCTTGCTGGCAAGGTCACTCCTTTACTGGTTAGAGCCTCCATCTTCTGTGTTCTGGCCTATGCTGAAGGCCCGCTGAGACATTCAGCCTAGAGGACTGCACAGCTGCTGGGTTCTTGAACAGTTCATTGGGGGAAAAGTCATTGTTGGTATAGTCTGACTATAATAACCACTAAAATAAACTCTGCTCATACATATCAATTATTAATAATAATAATAGATATGCACTTTTGTCAGTTCTGTCTCTTTAGATAATACTTTATTATGCCAAGACCATATTGTACTTTCTATTATGGCATAAAATTCTACAATGTTCTTAAGTTTTAAGAAGTACTTAATACAAAAAATGAAATAACACGTGATAGCTTCAAAGATTAATTTAAACAAAGAGCTGTGGAAGCCCATGGTAGTCCTGTGGGCAAAGGAGACTGAATAGCAACTAGACAGTGAACAAAATTATATATATTGCGAATGATGTAGCATAGAGCACGTTTTGTAGTTTTACACAGATTATTCTTCTTGGGAGGCAAAATCAGGACTTAACTTTATATTGTTGTGTGTCCCTGGAATTTTATTGTGACTATTTGATGGCATTCGTGTTTGTGGATCTGGATTATAAAACTCTTTGATGCTGTTCAAAGCTAGAGATTTTCGAAATAAAAGTGAGGACTATTACTAGGTGAATGTCAGGGCTGATGTAAAGACTGGAAACATGACACCTAGAGTTACAACAGTCAAGGTGAACTTCAAGACAGAAATTCACAGGGATAGAACTGGACTAATACTGTGTGTGTAAACAATGGCATCCGCGGTATATGTGATTAGGATAGCTCCACAGCCTTGAATAACATTGTATACTGATGCTGTGGTGAATGAGGTAATCCATTTGCTTTCTAGATTACCTTGGGCTATTTAGGAAAGTGTTAATAGTACGGGTTATTTTTAATTTGTTTTATTGTAGTATTCACTTTCAAATCAGTTAGCTTGAAGTTGTTTTCTTTTTTTCTCCTTCTTTTTCTATGGAGCTACTTTAACACCTCTTGTGCTGGACATATGCAGTGGCGGCCAATTAACGAGGACAAGAAGGGTAACTGCTCCAGTTATTCTTGCTTATAGAGTCGACCACACCATGTTCTCTAACAATAAAAAAGTTCCATTATACTTTGACTTCCCTTGAAGAGAATTGAACACTGTATTTTTGGTACAAATGTTAAAATAAGACGTCCTCACTGAAATCGAAAGTGTAATATTCACCTGAACAGCATAAGCTATGTGACCCTCAACGATTTACAATGTCTTTGAAGCTGCCAAGAGGTGGCAAAAACACTAATTTTAACTGCAAGATAACAAATTGTGTTTCTTTTATGATATTCCTGCCGCGGTGAAAATGGAAATTATTGATGCTTGGAACAGTGCCATGGTGCTGTTAATCACTGCATTGCTATTAATTGATTTCTCTAGGCATGAGCCAAGACATGCTAGGACACCACTTATCAGACTCCTCTGCCACTCACAAAAGCCATGTGATACCTCTTAGAGAGTAGAGGTTTTAGAGGAAAATGCATGTTGGTTCTAATACCAGAGATATCTCTGGCACAGTAGATGATCAATTTAATCTAATTAGTAATTGGTTAACTTCTGGAATGTGAGAATAATGAATTGTTCTTTCCTCTGCATTACTATAAAAATAATTTGAACCAAAGACCATGACCCCCTCCTCAGATGTAGTTCATGGGCAGCTCAGTCTCCGTGTGGATTTCCTAGTAAGGGGAGTAGGGGCAGTCACTAGCATGAACTCCTTTGCCTGCCCTTTGATCAACTCCCCCTGATGAGGTGGCCTTATTAGGCCACAGAGAAAGAGGATCCAGGCAGTCCTGGTGAGATCTGATAGGCTAGGGTCAGATAGTAGGGAAAGAGGACATCCTCTATCAGTGGACTAGAGGTAGGCAGGAGATGAGGGAGAGGGCTACAGCCAGGATACAAAGTAAGGAAGAAAAATTAAAAAATGTCCAATTCATACATGTCATATTTCTATGAAGAATCTTTGAGAATGCTATTATCTTCAGATATAAAGGAGGAAGTGTTTTTCAATATAACTAGAGAATGTAGCCTGTTTTGTAAAAGAACAAAACAAAGTGAAACTCTAAATAGGCTAAATTTCTAAATACTAGAAACTGAACACCAAATTAACATTTTTCTTTTTTCCTTCTTTTCTTTCTTCCTTCCTTCTGTCCTGTTCTCCCTGTAAAATATCTAGCCAGTAAAACAATGCTCAATAACATACATTAAAGAAAATGATAATTAGAAAAAAAGAGATAATGATATATTTAAAATAATGACTAAGTTTTTACACAATGACCATGTGCCTCATGTAGAGAAAATTGGAGGGCTATTATCCAGAGTATTAGAAAGTTTGATAGAATGATATTTTGCCCTTTTACTTATTGGTCTATTACAGTAGTAGAAAAAGAAAGAAACAAAGTGCCCCACTAATCGATCTCAACATTATAAATAAAAAGGTTAAAGTGGAATTGTTCAAGACCATCGTCATATATGAGCAAAATATTAACATTTCTATGTCAGGTTCTCATCACAGAAATGATAATGGCTACAAAAAGACACACCATGATGAGTATAGCTACTGATGGGAACCACAACAGCAAAAATCTTATCTAAAGAGAGATGCTAAGAGAAAATGATTCTTGAATTAACATATGTGCTTGTAACTTATGCAGTATATTTATTGTCAGAAATAGGCCAAAGCATATGTGATAATTAGATCATAATGTTGAAACTAAGTGCAGATAAGACTTAGAATAATGATAGCTAATAGCCTTAAGAATTACAATTTGTATCTTGTTAAACTGAGGCTGAAAAGCAAATGGTAAAAAAAAATACATAATGTAATATTTCTATAGATATTTTTACATTTAACATCCTGTTAGTTCAAATCCCCCCCCCCAAATAAAAGTCACTTTGCAGTGTTTAAAGCTTGTTCACAAGTGCTTGCACCAGCACTGAGCTGAACTGTGTTAATTTTTCCACACGGGCAGGGCAAACTAACTGCTTAACAGAACATTTGAAAAAGAAATATGGTTTGGCTATTCTTCCTGTTGTGAGTCTGTGATAAGTAGGCTAAACATTTGGTATGGTAAGACCAGGTGTGCGTGCTCAGAACTAGTTCTTTCCCTAGGCTGGGTTTCCTAAATGCTGGTAACAAACAGGGCTGCCTTGACTGTTTTGTATAATCATATGATGCCTAAGATTCCAAGGTTCCTTTAATTGGCCTTAAGAAAAGTAACATTGCAGTTACTGTAATAATTTGCAGATAATCAATTTTAAACTGCTTTCTTATCTGAAGAACATGTGGTCATTGTAGAGGAATTTGGTGGCTACCAGTTGCCAGTAACTGAAAAGTAAAACTGATATTTTTATTTTTGAGAAAAAAAAAGTACGAATTATACGAAGCTTTGAATATTTGAATCCTTTCTTAGCTTTGAAGTTAACTTTTGCTTGGTGCTGTGACTTGGCATTTCAACTTAAGTTAAATGTCTGTGGTAAACTTTTAAATTATCCATACCTCTACGTGCAGTGGAGGTTTTGGTTTATTTAAAATAACTTACTTCAGGGAAAGAAAAAGTTAAGTATTAAATTCAGTATAATTGTTGAAGAAAGAATGAATATTTATGAGAATGAAAACCTGTAGGTAAGTTTTTGTATTGGAATAAAAGATCATATTTAAAGCTGATATTTAATTGAAATAAAAATCAATAAACAGCTGAATGCCTATTAACTATAGAGCATGGCATGAAATAGATGGGTCATAAATAATGAAGAACAATTTGAAGAATCAATAGAGGCATATTAAAAAGTTGAATTCCTCCAGATGATCTGTTGTTGTAGAGGATTGTTTTGGAGATTCT
>CM053763.1:28864921-28896570 GCA_028658305.1 Pachyuromys duprasi
GACAGGATAAGCTGGGGTTGGATGGAAGGGAAGGAGGTCCTCCCCTGTTGGTGGACTTGGAGGGGGCGGGGAAGAGGGAGATGAGGGAGGGAGTGGGAGGGTAGGAGGGAATGGGGGAGGGGGCCACACCTGGGATTTAAAGTACCTAACTTGTGATTGAGATAAAAATAAATAAATTAAAAAAAAAGTTGAATTCCTTGTGTGGTAAAACCAGTAATGCTATAGTAGGGAAGTTCAAAAGGAAAATGGTGACAAATAGCCATAGAAGTTAGCACAAATTTCAAGTGGAATAAACAACATGCCACTTGCTGAAACACCAGTGCTCTTCAAATACACAATAAGCTCAGATATGTACACTGGTTATGATTCTCCTTATAAACAAGGCCACTGAAAATTTCTAAATTTATACTCAGCTGTCAATGCATAGTCCCTTGGAGGAGGGCAAGTTCTAGTATAGACAGATAATCCTGGCTTTCTGACCAAGTTAGGACAAAAATGAAAGAAATAAAAAATGGGACAAGTATTCTGCTTTTGACAACGATACATTGAGTGGGACAATAATTACTCACCCTGATGAAACAATAACTTATGAAGCACTATCTCTAGAGATAGCCAATACAAGGCAATGAGAGACAGTTACTTTGAGATGTAGGAAATAAGTAAGTCATAAGACTTCCTAGAAATAGCTCAGGAAGTATTTACAATATACACCACAGGACGAAGACAACGAAGAGTTGTTTCTCTATTTGGGTGGTGGTGCAGCTGGAATTTCAGGGTTGGGAATAAGGAGATTGATAATCAAGGGGCATACTACTAAAGGCTGAAGCTTGACACTATCCGAGGGCCAGAGAAATGCAGGAAGTAAGCAAATGGCCACATCTGAATTGTAAGTAATCCACACAATGCCAAGAAAGACTTCTTAGCAGGATCAGGAAAAAAAAAAAAAAGGAGCCCAGGCTCTCACATTGGGGCAGTTTCTACTAAATACAGTAGACTAGATAACTACAGGCTAAGTTTTCTTAAATCCATGCGTTGATTGATATTCCCTTACCAAAAAGCAGAGTTTTATTCTATACAATTCTGATGTATGGGCTGTATTTCAAAACTCAGCTTCAAAGAATAAATCATAGAAACAGAATTAAAACTGTATCATCCACATTTCATGTGATAAAGTTGAACACCACTAGAAATGCTGATTTGATGACTTGTTCCCTTTCATGGAATGAGAGAGATTCCTTTCTTTTAAATTTTATTTCACTTTATTTACTTTACATCCTAGGGGTGTTCCCTCCCTCCTCTCCTCTCAGCCACCCTCCCTATTCCTCACCTTATCCAACCTCTTTTCCCTCCCATCTACCAGAGAAAGGGGAGCCACCCTCCCTCATATCAACCCTCCCCAGCACATAGAGTCACATCAGGACTGAGCATATACTCATCGCCTGAGGCAAGCAAGGCAGCCCTGCCAGGGGAAAGTGATCCAAAAGCAGGCAATGGACTCCATGTTAGAAACAGCTCCCACCTCCCTCCACTCAACAGGTGCTCCCTATGAAGACCAAGCTGCCCATTCGCTTCACATGTGCAGGTGTCCTAGGTCCAGACTCCTCTGCTGATGTCTCAGTCTCTGAACACCCCCATGGGTCTGGGTTAGTTGTCTCTGTTGGTCTTCTTGTGAGGTTCCTGTCCCCTCCAGATTCTCCCATCTTTCCCCCAACACTTCCATAGGACTTCTGGAGCTCTGCTCATGCTTGGTGCAAGTCCCAGCATCTGTCTGGGTCCCAAGCTGGATGGAGCCTCCCAGAGCACAATCAAGTTAGGCTCCTGTTGCAAGCAGAGCAGAGCACCATTGACATTGTCAAATGCTGGCTCTCTACTATGCAGTAGGTCTCAGGTTGGGCCAATTGTTGGTTGGGCATTACCTCAATCTTTTTTCCTTTTCTTTTCCTTCTTTATCCCTGAACTTCCTGTAGGCAGGGTAATTTTTAGATGAAAGGTTTTGTCAGTGGGTTGTTGTTCCCGTCCTTCAGCTAGTCCTGCCTGGTTAGGAGGTGGTCACTTCAGTCTTCATGTACATCCCTGTTAGGAGTCTCAGCTAGAGTCACACCCATATCCTCCCAGGAGCCTACCTTGCTGCAGGCCACCAGCTTGACAAAGAGATGCCCCCCTCAGTTTCCCTTCTTGTTCCCAGCTGTCTCACCTCATCCCTGTCCTCCCCACATCTGATCCCCACTTTTGTTTCTGTCCTCAATTCATCTCCTTTCCAGTTCCCTCTTTTCATCCTCTTCTGCTGTCTATTCTATTTCCCCTTCTGAGTGACATTCCAACACCCTCCCCTGGACCCTCCTTGTTACTTAGCTTCTTTTGGTCCTTGGATTGTAGTACAGTTATCCTGTATGGTATGGCTAATATCTGCTTATAAGCAATGAATATATACCATTCATGTCTTTCTGGTTCTGGGTTACTTCACTCAGGAATATCTTTTCTAGTTCCATCCATTTGCCTGCAAATTTTACGATGCTTTAGTTTTTAATAGCTGGATACTATTCCATTGTATAAATGTACCACAGTTTCTGTATCCATTCTTTGGTTGCGGGACATCTAGATTGTTTCCAGTTTCTGGCTATTCTGAGTAAATGCGCTATGAATATAGTTGAGCAAATGTTCTCGTATGGTGGAGCATCTTTTGCGTAAACACAGGAGAGGTATAGCTGGGTCTTGAGGTAGAACTATTCCCAATTTTCTGAGAAAATGCCTGATTGATTTTTAGAGTTTGTATAAATTTGCACTCCTAACAGCAAAGATCTTCACCAATCCTACATCAGAGAGAAGGCTAATATTCAAACTATACAAAGAATTTAAGAAAATAAACATCAACAATTCAAATAATCCAATTAAAGTGGGGTAAAGAGCTAAACTGAGAATTCACAACAAAGGAATCTCAAATGGCAGAGAAACACTAAAAGAAATATTCTATGTCCTTAAGACATCAGAGAAATGCAAATCACAACTACTCTAAGTTTCCATTTTACACCAGTCTGAATGGCTAAGATAAGGGGATAAGAGAGAGGACTGGTGGGATTGGGAGGAGACTAGGGATGGGGCCAGAGCTGGGATACAAAGCGAATAAATTGTAATAAGGAAAAAAATCTAAAGGACAACACATGCTGGCGAGGATGTGGAGAAAGAAGAAAGGTTCCTTTAATGTCCACAGTGTATTTCCTCTATGATATTCATGAATTAAAATTACAACTTTTATGTATATTTAGTTTTTAAGGAAATCTACAAAATTAAAATCATGTGAAACAATGAAAAACTATCCAGAGAGCAGGGACATGGCACATCATGTCCCTTTTTACTACTGGAAAAGGACTAAATGAATAATGCTAACAACATGAGATCTAGAATGATGATAGTTTTATTCATGTAAAAGTAGAGGAAGAAATAGGTAACTGGAAATTTCCAGCTTCCCAGGAGAATTCTAGCCAAGATTTAGAAAGGAAATATAAATCCTTCTACGGTCCCTTCTAGAAAACTAAATTCTCAACTAATGATTAAGAGTAAATAGATTTTTGTAGTATCAAAATCAGAACAACATAACCAAGTATTTAAAAAATACTTCCCAAATGCATAGATAACTCAAGTTTGTTTGAGGTGGAGACAGGTGGATCATTGGGGATTGTTGGCTGCCATTCCAGTTGAAAAGTCTGTCCTCTAAGTTCAAGGAGAGACTCTATCTTAAAGGAATATGGCAAAGAGTGATACAGGACACTTGATATCTTTTTCTGAAATCTGCACAAGTATACACATACCACAAACAGAGAGAAAGACAGAGAGAGACATAGACAGAGAGACAGAGAAACACAGAAAGAATTTTAGCAAGTAAAATCCAACAATATCTGAACCATGAAATATATCCTAATAATTTACTCAAATATGAAACTATCAAGCATTGTAGTATCTCATAAAATAGAGCAGCTAAATAAAGTCTTGATAATCAAACATTAAGTAATCTCAAGAGTTATAAAAGTATTTGACAATGTATAACATACTTTTTCTTTTAAAAACCATCAACAAACAGAACTTTCTTAGCCCTGTAAAATGAGCCATGATTCCTGAACAGGAAGCATTGCACTTCCGAGTGCAACTCTTTCCTTGTTATTGCTTACAGCTGCCACCACCTGCCTGCACCTAAAGTGCATTTGTTAAATCCTGTGGCTTCTGCGGCCTGCCATGTGGGATCAGTTTGGACCATGGCTTTTATTTGGAGATATTTCAAAAGCTGTGTGGGTAGTCTAGTAGCTTATCAGCACTCTTCGAAAATCAGGTGGGACACATGCTTTTATCTCAAAGCTTATGGAGAATCATGTTCTCACCATCTGAGCTTTCCTGTTATGCTTCCAGCAGCACAGGAGTATGAAAGAAGGTTAGAAAAAAACTGTGGTTCAGCATTCTCCTTCCTCTCTCGGGGGTACTGAGCAGGGAAGGATGAAGGAGAGTCCAGAACAGCTGGCATCTGAAAGATTCAAATCCAGCTGGGAGTGTGGAAGAAGTCCTTCTCTGAGGATTTCAGTATTTCAGCTCTCTTAGTTGAGAGATATTCCAGTGAAAGAGTAACTCGTACATGGTATTTAGTGAAACAGCTTTTGCCCCTTTATCCAGGTGGACATGGGCTGTCTAACCCTTGGGGAGTGCGTGCATATCAGTGTTTGGGGATGAAAGGCTGGTGATGCTTTACTTGCATCCAGGTGCCAGGCTATCTGTGACCATCTAGAGAATTGCAGGGTTGGGAGTCACCAGGCCACGTGCCACTGGGTGTGCAGGCATGATAGCAGGGGTGAGGCCGCCCTACTCCTGTTGGTTTCAGGATGAGATTTTTGTTCTCAAGTCTGAGATTTTTTTTGAGGTTTGAATACATCTCTGACCTCACTTTAGCTTCATGCCTGCTTTTCCCAGTCCCCTAGCCCCGAGCCCCACAACTCCTCCTTGTTTTCAAAAGAAGAAATGTCATCAGTCATTGCCTAGGCCAGAACCCAATTGGCAGTGATTTTGCAATGTTACTCTTCTGTCATTTTAAAAATCAGATGAGGCACAATACTAGGAGGAGTATGAGGCCAAGGACGGGAAGAAGCCAAGCCACCAAATGGTTTGAATATCGTGAGGTGGAGGGTGTTGGAAACATAGCGTGCCTGGAGATCTCACTGGATAGCTTTTAAGGTTTGTATGTCTTGTTCCAGCAGCCAAGGTTCATTGACATAGAAGCAACATCCCCTCCCCCAACATAATGCAAATCCCTCCCTGTTCAGCAGTCAGTTCAGGGCTCTCTAGTTTTGGAGAACACTCCCCACCATCCCCCGCTAGGGAGGTGATCTATTGTTGAAGAGACTCTAGACTGTCTGTAGAGGAAGCCATTGCCTGGTCAGGCTTGTCCTGGAAGTCACTGGCCAGATCGTCTGTTTGGACAAGGGTTGCTCCAGAGGCTCCTGAGGTCCTGGCGAGACAGCAAGGCCCAGTTCCATGAGCAGAGGGATTAAGATCTCTCTCTCTCTCTCTCTCTCTCTCTCTCTCTCTCTCTCTCTCTCTCTCTCCCTGTCTCCTCACAGCTGTAAAGTGAGGTCTTCAGGCTTGTAGAGATAAACCTGAAACAATCATTATGGGAGTGCAGAAACCTTGACGGTGTTTGTGTGTGTCTGTGTGGCGGTGGTGAGGGGGAGGGGGTAATGCAGGAATCGGTAGTGTTTTCACTCCAGAGTAGAACAGAGAAGTTAGCACCTGTTGGCTTGGTGATGGCCATGTTATTGGAACCTGTGAGATGGGCTCTTGGGAAGGGCCCTACAAGGCAAAAGGAGAGGGGTATCTTAAAGAGAGAGGAATGTCTTGTGGTTTTCCTTTGGGTAGGGGTCTACGGGTTTAATGAAGGGAGCAGCTGCCAATAGTGGCCAGGAAAGGGAAGCACAGAAAAAAAGTACTAGGAGGAGTTGAGGTGGGTGGTTAAGGGAGAGTGGTCAGCTGCATGTTGCATATATTGTAGCTATGAAATGGTGGCTCAGAGATCCTTCTGACTTTTTTCATTCTGTTGGAGAATGTTAACGTGGGTAAAAACTGATTTGGAGGCAAGAGACATGCAGGCCGGTTACACCGTGTTTGGCATAGCTAGTTGGGTAGAGCTTACCCGGGATTCCTATTTGGTAACATTCACCCCAGGGATCAGTGATGTAAAGCTGAAAAAGAGTTCTAAAGTTGTAGAGCACGGCGCTGCTATGACTGGTAGATTCAGTTTGGCAGCTCCAATGTGTGAAGGCAGTCACCTGTGTTTTGGTAGGGGCTGGGGACAGTGGAGATGGAATCAAGGTATAGAGGGATCACAGTCCTAGTATGACATCCTTCATGTGGGCGGTACTGTGTTTCCGTGACTTTGTTTTGTCGGTTGTAGGTCTCCCTAGCAAAGAATCTCCAGTGGTGAGTGTGAGGAGGGCTGGGGAGAGGCTGAGCGGTAGCAGGGTTAGAGTTAAGAGCTATGAAAACAGCTATAAGAACAGAGGAAAAGGAAGCCTGTGGCGAGCACACGGCCTGGGCGCCAGCGAGCAGGTCGTGGCTGTCCTTCCAGGAGGTTTTGTTGTTTCAAGGGAGGAGGGGTGGTCTGCTCTACTTCCTCTAATCCTAATTTGTCAGGGGGAGGTATGCCATCTTCTTGGCACGGTGTTGGGCATTTCTGGCTGGGTCCGAAAAGGGTCTAGGCTGGTCCTATGGAAAAACACAAGCAAAACCCCTTCTGCTTGTAGGAGGGGGTCTGGTTCCTTGCAAATCCCATGTAAGGGATTGCGTCATCATACTAGGATAGGAGTGATTAATTTCGGTGTATGCCAATGGAGGGAAATAGGAGGGTGTTTGGAGCTCTTGTAAATGTTAAATATATTTAGGGTAGCCAGAGCCATCATTAACTGTATATTAGGGGGTAGGCATTTGCATTTTGTTTTATAAATTGGCCTCCGTGAAAACGCCCACCTGGACCAGGATCCTTCAGACACTCATTCTCCAGGCTTTGTGTGCGGCGGCGTCCGGACACC
This sequence comes from Pachyuromys duprasi, assembly GCA_028658305.1. Classification (NCBI taxonomy): domain Eukaryota; kingdom Metazoa; phylum Chordata; class Mammalia; order Rodentia; family Muridae; genus Pachyuromys; species Pachyuromys duprasi. The sequence goes on from CM053763.1 coordinate 28,871,983, forward strand.
TACAGAGAGAGCAGAGTTCATTCTGGGCCACAGCTGATGCCCACACAGAGCCAACAGGACCTCCGGTTCCAGCAAAAAAAAGAAGAAAAAAAAAAGAAAGAAAAGAAAAGAAAAGAAAAGAAAAGAAAAGAAAAGAAAAGAAAGGTGAATGCCCCCATGGCCACAGGCAGCCCCCTCCTGGCCCTTTGCATAAGCCCAAAGGCTCAAGCCGCCACATGCTGAGGGAAGGCGGTCCTATCTTTTCCTTCTTTGCTTTTGGCTTGTCAGTCTGCAAGGAAGTGGATACAGTGTGTGGAACAACTGAAGTCTCTAGGGTGGGAGGGCTCCCAAATATTGCCCTAAGGTTCCCCTACTCCCCTTCCATACCCCAAAAGCCCAAGTTAGGTGTAGGCAATGACCTTTTACCTTCTCATAAAAAAAAAAATCTGGTAGTGCAGCAGCCAAGGAAGAGTCACTAGGACAGAAAATTGTTAAAAATTTTCTGGGCCTTTGAGTTGAGATTTTTCTCCTTCCTCCATTCTTAGGTTTAAGGATCAGTCTTCATATCAAAGATTTTCTGAATGTATTGTGTCACGAATTCTTTAGATTTATCATTTTTCTTTGATCAATGTATTTATTTCCTCTATATTATCTTAAATGCCTGAGATTCTCTCTTCCATATCTTGTATTGTGTTGGTGAAACTTGCCTCTGTATTTCATATTCAAATTCTTAAATTTTTCATTTCTGGAATTCCCTCAGTTTGTGTTTTCTTAATGGCTTCTGTTTCTATCCCAGATTTCTTTCTGTTTATTTTCTTTTAAGGACATCTATCATCATCATATAGTTTTTTTTTTTTTTAGATTTTTTTTCTTGTACTTTATCTGTGTTGGGATATTCCAGACATGGTATAGTAGGATAGTTTGGCTCTAGTGGCTATTCTCTGGCTGTTATATACTGGATTGTTATTTGCTGACCTTTTGGCTGTTTTACTGGTTGCTCACACACTATCCGGTGTGTTCATAGGCAAAGCCTGCTGGTGCTGGAGCCTGGAATATAGAGACAAGTTGGGGAGGTAATTTAGAAGGGGAAGACCTGTGGCAGCTACAGCAGATGTGGGCAGGGATGATGTTGGGGAGGCTGCAGCGGGTGATCTGTTGCAGCATTAGGGACAAGATTGAGGAGCTAGATCTATCTGGAGGGACAGGGAGAAAGGAGGTGGTCTGCAAGCAGCCTACCTGTGTTTAGTGGGGTTTTTTTGTTTGTTTGTTTTCAAAAACCCCATTTCTTGAGCAACTCATACATTATTCACTTCACTGTTTGAATATTTCTTTTTCTTACATCATCGGTGGACTAAGTATTATGTCATATTTTTAGAGTTATTTAAATCCAAAAGCAGACTTTGAGCTGTCTTATTCATGATAATTTGGTAACATAGCATTGATTCCATGATTAAAATGAAATAAAACATCAAAAGCAAATCATACACTGTTACTAGATGGCATAGCTTTCCTTCTATTCCATTCAAAACAGAATATTTGTGTCTTTGTGTACATGTGTTATGTGTGCGTGAATGTGTATGCACATGTGTGTACATGTATATAGGCCTGAAGGTAATGATTCATTCTTTTCTCAGTCACTCTGTACATTGATTTTTTGGGCAAGGCCTCTCACAGAACCTGAATTTTATGAATTTTGCTATAGTAGCTGGACACTGAGCCTTGAGGATTCTCCTGTATCTGCTTTACCCAGGCTGTACAATCATTCCTGATTTTTTTATGTGGGTTTCCAGTCTCAAGTCTTCGTGCTGTGTGGCAAGTCTTTATCCACTGAGCCATTTCCCTAGATCAGTAAAAATAAAAATAATACAAAGCAAATCTTCTGTTTCTCAAGTTGATTGTGCTTTCAATTCTGTCCCTAAGTACTCTCCTCTTTTCATGAAATGACTCTGGGAAAAGACCGGATAAAATCCTACTTGTAAAATTTGATCAAATTCTTCTGCTTGTTACAGTGTTCTCAAACACATCCATTGGTCATTGTCAGCTACGGTCTTGTCAAATTTTCTCTGAATCTTCCATAGATATTATGAACATAATGCTAGCACAGGAACCATTACAATTTCCGGAGAATGTGTTTGTCACCTGTGATTAAAGCATCGTAAATATCTAGCTAACTGTTTAATATAATGAGATTACATAAAGTATGGTACTAAACACTGTGCCTAAAACAGTAAATGATCTGGTCTTATCATTGCATGGACTTTTATTGCCCTCTCATCTGAAGCGAAGATGAATGAAGAAAGACCCTCCTGCTAATCACTGACCTTTAAAGTCTTATTCTTTCTCTTCAGATGGAAGCTCTTAGCTATCCAACAAGCTTGTTACCAATACTATAAGCATGGAATGTGTACACATATCTGTGCCACTTCCATGTTCTGGTTGTCACACATGTGTCCAGGCTGACAGTCAGTAGCTCCACTGTGATCAGAAGCGTGTGACTACCAGTTTTATCTGACTACAGGAAAGGTAATTTCATTTTCCCCCCTTTAATTTTGTCCTTCCAGACTTTTCTTGAGTCACCATACCAAGATGGATTATTACAAGATAGAGGCCAGACTCTAGAATGCCAAATCAAATCACCAAGAACAAGAAGCACTCAGCTCAGGGACTGGATTAAGTATCCCAGATTTGACATATGCAAATTAGTAACTGGAAACAGAATCCGCAGGAAGAAAGCAAAGTCATGACTGTGGAAAGGAGTACTGTGTTTTCAAGAGCACAGTAACCAAATGCATTCTCATTGTGCTTTGTTTCTTCTTCCAAGCCTCAAATGTTAGACACTAAAATAGTACTGAAATATAGTTGAAATATAATGTACACAAAAATGCAGATTTTTTTCTGGATTAATACTCCTTTGTTGCACTATAAATTCTCTATAAGTTGGATTTAGGAATGGTGGGAGTGCTTTGGTTAAGACTAATAGTGAAAGATTAAGAACAAAGAAACAAACAACAAAAAAAGATAACATGGTAAATTAACACAATCTTACCGGCTACTGTTGTGTTTTCCACCTTCTAATCTACCCTGAGGAGTTATTTTCTTATCAGTTTCACTGGGCATTCTTCACTTCCTTACATGATGTAGCATATTAAGCCACATCTTTTTTTATGCTTTCCACAAAAGAGGTATTCAAATATACATGTGTGTATATATATATATATATTTATGCTTATAGTCTACAATAAACATTAATATATCAATATTATCTAATTTTCTTTTTATAGTAGCTTGGTTACATACTTTTGACATTAAAATAATCTGAAGTCATAAAATTGAAAACATCTTGGTTGAAGTGAGTAGTTTTGGTATTGTTGGATGTTGTGATAGGGATGAATAATGGTACAGAGTCAAAGTAGTATAGGAAAAATATGCTGAGAAATAATTTTAAGATGTTTTGAAGGTACACACAGATTATCTATTATACTGGTTCTTGTTGTGGATGTACTTTTATAAGTTCTTGGAGAATTTCACACCACGTATTTTGTTCATGGTCATCACTCTCCTCCAACTCCTCCCATGCCCACCCACTCTTACCTGCCCAACCAAATTTGTGCCTTTCTTTTCTCTTTTTAAACTTATAAAATCAAATTGATGCTGCCAATATACTCTTGGATATGTAGCCATTAAGCCTTCCACAGGAACATGGTTGACCTAACTATAGATATGAATCTTGAGGACTGAAGAGAACAGAGGGCTGGACGGAAGGTAATGAGCTATTTATTGCTCAAAGTAACTTACTTATTAGACTCCTGCCCTTAAGTTCTCCCGGTCTCACTATTTCACTCTAGTTTTAAAGATAAAGAACCAAAGATAGCCAGGGAAGTTACACAGAGAAACTCTGTGTCCAAAAATATAAGTAATAATAATAATTTAAAAAATCAATCAATCACCATCTTCAATGGCCTGGATATGTCTTGCAAAGCACAAGAGCCATAAGCCACTCTTGGCTTCTGGAGTATTTAGAATGACCAATGCCACTGGAAATCAGCTGTGAGTGTGAAAAACATACTACCAGAAAAATCCTTTGAAGAGAGCAGTACTCCCTCTAACCCCACGAACAAGCTGTAGATCCAAAGCTACAGGATCTCCACAACAAAGGGCAACAACATGATATCAAAGAGGAGCCCCGTGAGGATCCAGTGTTGATAGTGTGGCAGAAACCAGGTGACTCAAACCAGACCAGTGACTTAATCAATGAACATCTGCAAGCAAAGAGGTGTGGACAAAAGGACACATTGTGACACATTGTAGCTTCCAGTATGAGATATTTTTTACGTTTTGTTTTATTTTTATTTTTTAATTTCTTTTGGGGGATTGCAAGTGGGGAGGGTAGATACAAAAGGCTAGGGAGGTGAGTAGGATTGGGGTGCATGATGTGAAACTCGCAAAGCATCAATAAAAAGTTAAATAAAAATTTACAAAACTAAAAAGACAGAAAGAGAGAAGGAGAGAAAACCAGATAGTAGGGATATTCATCTTTTAATTCTGGGTTTCTTGATAAATCATTGACAAAAATAATTGCTGTATAAATAGAAATTCCATTTTAAAGAATATTTCTGATAAAATGACTGTTATTCTTGATATAAAGTTGATTACTATTTACTATTATACCATTTATAGTATCTCTGCTCTCTTTGAATGTCAAATCCTTTAAAAACCTGTGAAATATTTTTTACAGTTTCTCAGCATTAGCTTGAATGAATTTCAGCAATGTTTAATATCATTGCTATGCTTGAAACTAATTAAAAGTAGATAATAAATAACCCATCTTTAAAGACCTGGAAGGGACAGCAGCTCCATAAGGAGAGCAACAGAATGAAAAAAAATCTGGGGCCAGGGGTCTTTTCTGAGACTGATACTCTAACCAAGGACCATGCATGGAGAAAACCTAGAACCCCTGCACAGATGTAGCCCATGGCAGCTCAGTCTCCAAGTGGCCTCCCTAGTAAAAGAATAGGAACTGTCTCTGACATGAACCCAATGCTGTCTCTTTGGTCACCTATGCCTGAGGACAGAGCAGCCTTACTAGGCCACAGAGGAAGACAGTGCAGCTAGTCCTGGTGAGATCTGATAGGCTAGGGTCAGAGGGAAGGGAAGAAGGACAGCCCCTATCAGTGAACTTGGGAAGGGGCATGGGAGGAGATGAGGGAGGGTGGAATTGGCAGAGAATGAGGGAGGGGTCTACAGCGGCGATACAAAGTATATAAACTGTAACTAATACTAAATAAATAAATCAAATTAAATAATCTATCTTTAAAATTAACTTCTGTGGATTTTTCTCTGTATATATGCATACACACATACATACATACACGCACAAACACTCACACACAAATGTCAGCACTGAGTGGATTCTGCAGGTTTACATATATAGTGCATGAGATGATCAATAGGTGTTCTATCTCCCTCATTATTTGTAGATCTCACTAGGATAGCCTTCATATATTAGAGAAATTTTCTACTGGACTAGGATTCCATACCCCACTCAAATGCTCTTCATTTCTAGCTTTCTGGATCCCAGATAGCCTCCCTTTTCTCATCTGAACCTCCTGAGGAACTGTCATATTGATATTCATAGTTCCTGAACAAGTTTGCACTCCTACCAGCAATGGTGTTGTGTTCCCCTTGCTCCACATGCTTGCCAGCATGAGCTGTCACTTGTGTTTTTGATCTTAGCACCCTGACAGGCACATGATAGAATCTCAAAGCAGTTTCGAATTGCATTTGCCTAATGGCTAAGAATGTTGAACACGTCTTTAAGTGTTTCTCAGCCATCTCAGATTACTTTGCTGAGAATTCTCTGTTTAGATATGTTCCTCATTTTAAAAATTGGATTATTTAATTTTTTGATGTCTAGTTCTTCAATTCTTTATACATTTTGGACATTATTTCTGTATCACATGTAGAGTTTGTAAAAAAAAATCTGCCCATTCTGTATGCTGCCACTTTGTATAATTGATGGCATATTTTGTCTTACAGAAGTTTTTCAGTTTCATGAGGTCCTATTTATTAATTGTTGATCTTAGTGCCTGCATTAGTAGTACTCTGTTCATGAAGCAGTCTCCTGTACTCATGAGTTCAAGGCTAGTTCCCATTTTCTCTTCCATTAGGTTCAATGTATCTGGTTTTATATTTATCCACTGGATTTGGGTTTTGTGAAGGGTGGTAAATATGGATCTATTTGCATTCTTCTACATGCAGATATCCTGTTTGACCAGCACCATTCCTTGAAGATTACTTTTTGTTGTTGTTGTGTATTTCTGGTTTCTTTAAAAAATTATGTGTCCATTCCTATAAATGTGTATTTATATCTGGGTCTTCAATTCTATTTCATTAATCAATGTGTCTGCTTTGTGTGTGTGTGTCAATGCCATTCTGTTCTTAGCTGTGACTGGGTTTTATCCAATTAGTTGTTGGCTAAGAGCATCCCATGGAAAACTCTAAATAACCCAGGTGCTGCCAAGTCAACAGGTTGATCTCCATTAAGTAACAGCAAGGCTCCACTGCTGGAGATGATACTCACATAACTCATCCAACATGGAGAGGAAGAGTTGGTGCCTATGTAGAACTTTCACTCCTATGTTCTAATGTCTATGGCATGGCATGAAAAGGTATTATTCAGGCTAACAAAAGAAAAAAAACTAAACACTAAATCAAATACAAACACTGATTTCTATCTGTTCTGCCTGGAAAGCATGCTATGATGTTGGTGGCAAAAACCTTGTGAAAGCACCCGAGCCATGTCTCATTTAACTTAAGGTCTATTCCGTAAGGTGGAACCCATACCTGACACCGCTTGGGTGAGCAAGAACCAGAGTCCAGATAGCTCAGAGAGCTAGGGTAATACCAAACATGAACCAACAGAGACGGAATCAGCACGCACAGACCTACAGAGGTCTGTACCAGGTCCTTCTCTTATATATGATAGCTTTTAGTTCAGTAATTGTGTGGGACCCCAGGATGTGTAAATGAGTATATCTCTGTTTCTTGTATCTTCTATTTGAGCTTTTTTAGTTTTCTATTGGCTTGTCTTATCCAACTTGGATATGATGGTTTTGTTTTATATTAGTATACTTTATTTCATTATGTTCTATTGTGATCTTCTAAGTACCTGTTCTTTTCTAATAAGAGACAGAAAAGGAATAGACCTGGATGTGAATAGAGATGAGGAGTAACTGGAAGGAGGAGAGGGAGGGGAAACTGTATCCGATTATATCATAAGAGAAAGGTGCTTAATACGAGAAGGAAAATTGAAATTAAATACACAGCATGCATACACACACACACATGATGAAGTTGGGAAGAAAAAGGGAGAATTTACAAGAGAGGCCAGTGGGAAGTAGGTTAGATCAAAGTCCATCATATGTATGTAGAAAATGCTTAAATAATTCTCAAAAAGCAAGTAAATTGCTTAAACAAAATTAATACAGATACCCTTTTAGATTAATTTATCTCTGTAGGAGAGGCACAGTGAATTTCAGTCTGGGAACAACTCTTGGAAAGCTCTAGCTAGGCACATCTGATACTGAAGGGGGATGGTCAGTTGTATAAAAAGTAAAGAAGTGGACATTCATAGAAAATTGGTTAAGAAAAGGGGAGTGATCTATAGAAACTGCATGTCCTGTCCTCAGTCAGTGAAAGTGCACATCAGGGAAGCACATTTTTTGTATTAGGGACTTTAGTTACAGTGCATGATACGAGAGGGGAACCATTTGCAATATAGGGACAACCATTTCCATCCCTATTCATGGCGTAGCACTTTCCCATGCACAGATCCTGAAATGGGACAGATTTATATCAGTCAAGCAAGAAATCTGACTATATTCCTATAAATTCATGACTTACAGGGCTTCTAATTTTTAGAGCCTCCCTTGATATAAATGGGATGCCAATATTAAAGAATGAATCACACAGACAAAGCAAGTAAATATAAAAAACAAAGAAAATGACAGAATGAAAATATGTTGGGATTGATTTAAGGGATAGTAGAGAAGATATTTAATTTAATTTAAATATATTTAAAGTCTATTTTAAATTAAGTAGGCATATTAAAAATATAATATGAATACAACATAAACTAATAGAGGAAAACCACATATAACATATCAAGGAAAAAAGAAGGAAATATATTAAAAAGAAATAAAAGTGAGAATTAAAGAAATTCAAAGTCTGGCTAGCAGGACTTCCTGAAGAAATATAAAAACAGAATGAAAATAATATCAATGAAGCAAAGGGAAGAGGAGAGAAAAAGAAAGATGAAGAGAAAAGGAATGATAAATAGCAGGTAGGTTGTTGTGTTTACATGTTTTCATACCATGGGGTCAGCGGAGGCAAGAAGACTAGCAGCTCCTGACCATTGGGACTATAGAAAACAGAAATGAGAAAAGAGAAAAGTGGAGACAAGCAGAGGAGTCTCTTAGAGAGAACAGCATGGATTTGCATCATTCAAGACCCATAAATATGCTCAGCTGAGGGAACAAAATGAAACACTGTTTTCATTACTTTTTTTCAATTACTTTTTTCATAAGTTTTCTCTTGCTGAGATAAAAATTAAGAGTTTATTAAAACAAAATCCATCATCGAGATAGGGGTGTGGCAGTAGAAGAGAAAAGGAGGTTTATCACAGTGAATCCACAGTCAGGATGTGAGAAATATTGGTGCTCACCCAACTCTCTCATTCTAATCTGTCTGGCAGTCCAGCTAGATCTTTCTGCCTCAGTCACATTAACGAAGTTACTCTTTCTCAGGAATGCCTGGAGACTCACTTAATCTACAGAGTCTCACACACGCAAACACAGAAACTGGTCAGTGTCTAGATACTGCCAACTTGGTTGTCAATATGAGCCATCGAATCTAATATATCACATCTACTAATATATCATCGCAGAGTTTCAGAGCCTAGACTATAAGACTTTTCTGCTATGCTTTGGATGTTGATTACCTGCCAAAAGATGACGTACTTGAATCTTGGATGCTGGAATGATCATACTAGTCATGACTAGGAGTGAGACCTTTAAGAAGTGAATCCTGAAAGAAAGGCAGAATAGGAACTGGGAGTGCTGTGGAATTAGTTAATATTGTTTTCATGGGGTCCTGAGTATGTCCTCAGGGTAGGGATGCTATTGAACAAAAAATAAACCAGAGATACAAAATGAGAAAAACAAACCTGGTCTCACTCTTGGCGTGTGTTCCCATCACTATGAAATTGTCTCCCTGGATGATCCCACTATAGTCAAGCTGATGCTAACAGCATGACTCTGAACATACAGAAGTGCGGGCTACATAAAAACTTGGTACAGGGGCTGTCTCTGACAAGAACTCAGTGGCTGGCTCTTTGATAACCTAAGAGGGGAGAAGCCTTGCCAGGCCACAGAGGACGAGGCCTTGATGAGGCCTGATAGATTAGGGTCCGATAGAAGGGGAGGAGGTCATCACTTATTAGGAGAATAGGGGAGGAGCATAGAGGGAGAGGAAGGAGGGTGGATGGGACTAGGAGGAGATGAGGAAAGGGGCTGCAAAGGGGATAGAAAGTGAATAAACTGTAATAAATAAATAGATAGATAGATGATAGAGATATATAATAAAAAACTGTCAATCAATAGATGCTTTGTTATAGTAAAGGAAAATAGAATGATGCTGTTTCTAAATGGGCTTCCAGTACTCAATTGGGGTTCCTAAGTTATATAAGTCATAATATTAATGCTATGGTCTGAATTGAAACATAGCAAACATGGACTTATCTCTGATGGTCTATGGAAGGACCTCCAGGCAGCACTCCCTCATTCGGTTCTTGAATATAAGGCCTGATTACTTCTTCTTTTTAATTTTTTTCCTCTTTTTGAGACGAGGCCTTGCTGTGTAGCCCAGAATGGCTTTCAAGTTGAGACTGAATTATAACTCCAGGTTAATGTTCAATTTATCGACTTTATAGTTCTTGTTTCCCCCAGCCCTACCTATTCACCATGTTCTCAAGGGCTTCTCCCAAATCGTCCTTCAGTGTCCTTCTCTGGGCTAGAATGATATATGTCATATACAATGCTGTAATCTCATCTCTCTACTGTTTAAATTCATGTTTAAGACATCCCCTCAGACTTAGATTGGCACACTTCCTCTCATTAAGGAAGTATAAGTAAAATACTAATGTTTTTCAAAGAGTACGTAGCTATAAAGGATGGAGGGTAAGAATGACATCAGATTGGTAAATGAAAATATAAAAACAAGAATATCAGACAATATTTTCAACACTGAGAGGATAAATGTATTTGAATCCTAAAATCTTTATTCATTTAGACTATCTGATGCACATCAAAATAGCATAAAGTACTTGTATGCTTTAGACATTAGAAAATTGAATTTCCTCTACCTTTTTACAGGAATCTGAGAATCATATGTAAAGGAAATAAGCCAGAATAGATAAACTGTGGTCCCAGAAGCATGGCACCCAATATAAAAGAAACCAGAAGAACTGTGGGATTATGGAAAAAAGGAGTGTTTGCACTGTAGTTTGACAGTAGGCATAGCGCACAGTCTTTTGTTAGTGGGTCAGAGGTCTTTGGCAGAAAAAAAATGTTCTTCAAATGGGTTGAAAGCCGTGGTGACACAAACAGTTTACAGTTTCGGATAATCGCTTCTTTATTACATTTGCATCTCCTAGGCCCTTAATAGGAACACCACTTCTACTAACAGAGTGAAAGAAGTGTGTTCAGCAGAACCAAGAACACAGCAGAGACAGTAAATAGCCTGTCTGCTCAACAATATTAACAGCACCAAACAGTGGTAGCTTTGGCCTTCCATACCCATTCATTTTTAAAAGAAAATTTCATGACTTCATTTTTTCTTCATGGTTGAATAGAATTATGCTTTGTTCATGTATTACAATTTTTCATTAGCCATTCATCTTTTGACAAGAATCAAGGCTGATTCCACATTCTAACTACTGGGAATGGAGCAGCAGTAAACTTGTGCAAGAATCTCAGTGGCAGGATATATAGATCCCTTACATATTTTCACAGCAGTGGAAACGGTGGGTCCTATGTTAGTTCTATTTTTAGCTTGTTTAGAAATATTCATATTTTCCTTATGTCTACATTTGAATTCCAACAGTAGTGAAAAATTATCACATATTTTCCGTATCATTGCCAATGTTTGATAAGTTTTGTGATTATTTTTAGATGATAGGCGTTTTGTTTCTATTATGTTTGTTTTTTGTTTTTCATTAATTTATTCATTTTACATCCAGATCATAGGCTCCTCCCTTGTTTCCTTCCAGATCTGCCCTCCTTCCTTTCCTCTTCCTCCTATTCCAGTCCCTTAGTGCTCAGAAAGGGGGAGCCCTCCTCCCTTACCAGCTGACCCCAGAATATCAAGTCTCTTCAAGACAGCCTGCATCCTCTTCCTCAGTATCCTGGCAAGGCTGTCTTGCCCAGGGGAAGTGATCAAGGAGCATGCACCAGAGCCCATGTCAGAGACAGCTCCTGCTCCCTTACTAGGGAACCTACATGGAGACCTAGCTGCCTATTGGCTATATCTGAGCTACAGCTGAGGGCCTGAGTCCTCTTCATGCATGGTCCTTGGCTGGTGCTTTACTCTCTGCAGGCCCCTCTAGGGCTGAGATTTGTTGGCTCTGTTGGTTTTCTTGTGGAGTTCCTGTCCTCTTTCATTCCTTCCATCCTCCCACTCTTCCATAGAACTTCCTGTGCTCTGCCCAAATTTTGGCTGTGAGTCTCAGCATCTTCTTGGATCCTCTGCTGGATGGAGTCTTTCAGAGGACATCTATGGACATATATGCTCAGGAGTGGTATAGCTGAGTCTCCCATACTGTTCCCTCTCTTCAACCACGTCTGGTGTCTATTCTTTTTTATTATAATTTTCATTTTTTATATTAATCATGGGTTATTTACTTTGTATCCCAGCTGTAGCCCCCTCCCTCATTCCCTGGAAATCCTACCCACCCTCCCTCATCTCCTCCCTGCCCCTCTCTATGTCCACTGAAAGGGGAGGTCCTCTTCCCCTTCCATCTGACCCTAGCTTATCAGGTCTCTTCAGGATTGGCTGCAATGTCCTCTTCTGTGGCCTAGCAAGGCTGCTTCTCTATTCTATTTGTCCTTCTGAATGAAAAATTAAGCATCCTCCCTAGGGTCCTCCTTGTTACTTAGCTTCTCCTGTACTGTATGACTAATATCCACTTATAAGTGAGTATGTACCATTTCTGTCTTTCTGGGTTTCGGTTATGTAACTCAGGATGATGTTCCTTCCATTTGCCAGGAAATTTCATGATGCCCATGTTTTTAATAGCTGAATAATCTTTCATTGTGTACCGCAGTTTCTTTATCCATTCTTCAGTTGAGGGACTGAAGTTGGGTTGCTTCCAGATTCTGTCTATTATGAATAAAGTTGCTATGAACACAGTGAGCAAATGTCCTTGTTGTATGGTAGAGCATCTTTTGGATATATGCCCAGGAGTAGTATAGTCTTGAGGTAGAGCTGTTCCCAATTTTCGGAGAAAGCAAACTGATTTCCAAAGTGGTTGTAGAAGTCTTCATTTCCAACAGCAATGGAGGAGGGTTCCCCTTTCTCCACAAACTCCCAGCATGTGCTGTCACTTGAAGTTTTGATCTCAGCCATTCTGATAGGTATCAGATGAAATCTCAGAGTTATTTTGATTTGCATTTCTCTGATAACTAAGGACTTTTAACAATTCTTTTATTTTTAATTTTTTCTCATTTATTTTGTTCACTTTACATGCTTGTATACCCTTCCCTTCTCAGTTCCCAATCCTACATTTTCTCCATCCTCCTCACCCCCTCCCCTTTTCCTTGGACAGTGAAAACAGTGCACAGGCAAGTGGTAAGATTGCTTGCCAGCCCAGGAACTTTTCTGGGGATTAGCTGGTGACTTGAGATCGGACCACTTGTTTCCCTCATTGTGGGGTTTTCTCTCAGCTGGGTGACCCAGAAGCTGGTGTTTTGGTGCCCACAGTTTAGTCTGAGACAGTGAGAGCAGTTCGCGGACTTATGGCTAGACACTGGAGACCTTGAGCTGGTGGGAACCAGGGAAGTTTTCTGGGAAATAGTTGGGTGACCTGAGGCTGGACCCTGGAGTTTTCTTTACCATGGAGACTCCTTTCACCTGGGAAACACTGAAGCTGGTGTTTGGGGGCTTACAGTTTGGTCTGCTGATCGCTGTGCAGTCAGTCAATGATGTCCTGTGGATCAAACACAGTGTATGGTCTGAACCTTGTCTCTACCTCCCATCTTGCCACAGGAGTCACATCACTAAAGGAAAACATAAGTGCACCATGTGGGTTTTACAGATATAAAATATAGTAATTAATACTGTCTCTTACACAGATACTGATGCTTAATGATAAATTCTGTCCATTGAGCCTTTTCTCCAACCATGAGGAAGGGTTAATTTTGCTTCAAGTTTTCGTAAGTTTTACTCTTTTGTGATGGTGAAATCCTGGTAGCAGAAACAGCTCAGTCCAAGTAGATGGGCATATTCTGGCATGGCTGTCAGGGAAGATCGGACACAGTAGAGAAGATGGACTGAGCTATTACACTCAAAGGACTACGTACTCCAGTGATCTCCTATCCTAGTCAGGGTCATCTCACAGAAGGTTCTGTAGTGACCTGGAAGAGCAGCAGTGGCTGAGTACTAAGTGTTCAAACATATTAAGCAGTAGGGAGCATTTTACAAGTAAACTATAAGACACTGTATTCACATTGTCTATCCTGCAGAGACAGTCACTGGACAACTTACTTTGATTTGAGCTTCTTTGAGCTTACAACTTACTTGCTTTGGATGTGCATAACAAGCCATAGAAATAAAAACATCTATTGTTTTCTAATTCTCACTCCAGAAGGAATTGCTTTTTAATATTGTTTTGTCTATTTGGTAGAGAGTAATTATTAAATTTATAGCCATTTTTTTGTATTTCTGATTACTGAAAATATCACATAGTCATACTAGCCAGTCACTTGAGGTTTTGTATTACTTTTTTCTGGTGAAAAGATTTATAAGTACAATTGCTTTCACTATGACATGTTTTGGTATATTAATTCTAAATTTCCTTTTTAAAAAAGAAACTTTTGCTTCCTTTTAGTGCTTTGGTTTATTTCCCTCCAGCTAGTATGGTAAATTAATTGGAATCTTCTTAAGAATCATTACTCTGCTCTCATTAAGAATACCCTTTTGAGATCAAATTATGTTGAAAATAAAATGGTTCTTGAGATCTAATTTATCTGTAGTTTACAGCAATTGGAAAGCTAATTTATCTAATGATGATCAGCATAAATCTCAAGGTCACAGATGGTGATATGTGCCTAATATTTTTTATGTTCTATTTCTGAATATCCAAGTAAAAAGTAGAAGCATGTAACCTAGATGATGCTTCATTAAAACTCTATTGCAAATTTAAGCTTTGAAAATGCTCCTGTAGAAAACCTTTTAAATGCCTCATCATTTACTTGAGTCTAAATGAAATGCTACAGTGGACGGTCATTGTGAAAGCTGAGCTTGTATGGCTGTATTTGGAAACTAGATATTACCCAGTGGTTTATAGAGACTAATTTATATACAATTTGATATCCAAATCAGCTCACTTTTGGCTATTCAAATATGATCATACATCTAGCTGTTAGTGGAGAAATATCATTTTAATTACCAAATCACCCTTTTATATTTGTAAAGACATATACATAGCCATTTGTTTTTAACGATGTGGTCACATAGACCTGGGCCCAAAGGTACATGTTTGAAATTGTGGCTAAGTCAAGCATTGGTTAGCAGACTGAGACCGTAGCTTCAGAATGAGAAGCCTATATATAGCAGCACCTGTAGAGCTATGTATTGGTGGGATATAGTTATTGAGTCCTCCAGAGATCTGTGAGGGAATCATAAAATCCAAAGTAATGTTGGTAATGGAGCAGGTGTCCTAAGAGACAGAGAATGCAAATTTGTACTCAAAACATCAGGAGGGGAATGAACTGTCAAAAGGAAGTTTTAAACTATATCGTCAGATTATACAGAAATTCTTTTATTATTTCAAATGATTTTAGTTTAGATAAACCTTATGAACTAGAAAAATAATTTAGGGTAAACACTTAATTTTGAGCAATTGTGTAATTCTTATTGATACTAAATACAATTTTCAGAGCTTAATGGACTGTTCCCTTTAACAAAATCATAATTGGCAAGACATTAAAAATATGTCAATTCTGCTCTTCCTACACCTCATGTATACCCTTATTCTCTTCCCCACTCCTACCCAGTTCTTTGAACATCTATTTCAATGTCTATTTTATTTCTGAGAGAGATTTAAATATCCTCCTAACGACCTCCTCGTTACTTAGCTTCTTTGGGTCTGTAGATTATAATATGGTTATCCTGTACTATATCCACTTATAAGTGAGTATAAACCTTGTGTGTCTTTCTGGGTCTGTGTTACCTCACTCAAGTTGATACTTTCTAGCTCCATCCATTTGCTGCAAATTTTATGATTTCCTTATTCTTAATCACTGAATAATATTTCATTCTGTAAATATGTCTACATTTTCTTTATCCATTCTTTGGTTGAGGGACATCTCGACCAATTATTATAAATAAAACTACTATGATCATACTTGAGCAAATGCCCTTGTGGTATGTCAGAGCCTCTTTTGGGTATATACTCAGGAGTGGTATAGCTGGGTCTTGAGGTAGAGAGGTGAGAGGGCTGGGTAAAGGAAGGGATACCAAGGGGTGGGGACATCTCTGGGACAAGCTGGAGACCTGCAACAGGGTAGGCTCCTGAGATGATATGAGGGTGACTCTAGCTGAGACTACTAGCAAATAAGAACATGGAAATTGTAGTAGCCACCTCCTATTTCCAGGCAGGACTTCCAGTGGATGGAGGGAGACACCAACCTATCCATAAATCCTTAAACCCAAAATTTAACCTTCCTACAAGATATTTAGGGATAAAGATGGAGCAGAGATTCAAGGAATGGCCAACTAATGATTGGGCCCTCTTGAATCATGTCTAGGTTCATGGCTGTGCAGCAGCAGGGTTCTGTTACCACCAAAGGCCAGTCTATGTCCCTGGTTTGGGCTGCTGTCTGTGACTATGTTAATGTCTGAGGACTGTGCAAAACTGGCCCCACACCCTGCTTGGGCATGCTAGGAGAGCTGTCTCTGAAGCGGGAGAACAGGAGAGCCGGCTCTGCCCCTTGGCTGGCGGCTATAGCATTGTACGAGTTAGCCAAGGCCATGCTGGAGACCTGGAGGTCTGACCAACTCAGCTACGATCCAGACCTAGAATCAGGGTTTGGAGTTGGCCCACCCCAACATATACTCCATTGATGAACTGCCAGAATATCATAAGGGGCCAGTCCTACAGAGCCAAAGCTGCAGAACTTCTATGACATATTGCCAAAACAGGGCATCTGAGAGAAGACCTTGTTAGGATCCTGTATTGCTAGTGTAGCAGAAGCCAATGAGTCATTGAAATGAACATTTGCAAACCAAGAAGTATGGACACAAGGGTATACTGTGGGACACATTGTGACACACTACAGCGCCCATAATGAGATTTGGTTTTCTTTTGGTGGGTGGGGAGGTTGCCAGGGGAGAAGGCAGGTATGAGGGGATGGGAAAATGAGTGAGAATGGTGTGCACGATGTAAAATTCACAAAGAATCAATAACTAGATAAACAAAGAAACAAAAAAACACCTACTAAGAATGTCTTTTCTGCCACTTAATGAATTTGGAGTGTGTAATTGGAATATTAAATGAGAGATTGAATGTGAAATGTTCTGCTTTAGTAGCTGACTGATGAAGTTATTTCTTCTTTGAGACGGGTCTCATTACATACCCTTGAACTTCTAATCCCCTGCCACAGCTTCCTGGGTGCTGGGATTACAGGTTTGTACTACCACACCCAGATAACAAAGCTTTTTTCTTAAAAAATAATTCTAAGTAATATTTAGCCTTACAGACTAAACTACTTTAGAGAGAAATTCAATGAATAGCACAGTAATACTCCGGTGTGATACATAAAACTTAAACACTATGTGGTATACTTGAAATATGATGTGTAAATACAACCTAATATAATTATAGATTATGATTCAATTAGTAGAACTATATGTAAATAATAATTTTGTTAGCTATTATTACAAAGCAGTATTACATTATTTAGATTACAAATCAGTCAACAACAACAGAGAGCCCATCAGTGACAAACAGAAATTTTGGTCCATATACACAGTGGATGTTATTCAACTGTAAAGAAGAATTAAATTTGCAGGAAAATGTGTGAAACTGGGAAATGCTATATTCAGCAATCCTCAGAAAGTCAACCTCAACATGTTTTTTTTATATTTATAAGCCATAAAGAAACCTGTAGTTTTGTACCCTCATTAAAATACAATATCAAGAAAAAATTCAAATGTCGCTACTCTGCATGGGTGGATAGAGTAAATTATTAAATGGACATCTTCCTGCTAGGTATAAGATATCTCCCCATGAGTTATTGAGTAGGGAGATACCAGAAACTGCCCCAAACAGTACATGTTATTGTTTTACCATCACCCTAGTTTTCCTCCAGAACTAGGTGGCAAGACCTATTATTTATTGTAGGTATAATACACTTTGAATATAGGGCATAGAGAAACAAGCTTGGTACTTCAAATAAGTCATTCCTTCTTTCTGGCTAGCTTTTACAGTGTCAGGAGATATCCGGGCTGCTTTAAGAGAAAAAATTACCAACATTTTTTTTTTAAATTACCCATTTGTAAACCTTGTGGTTACTATAACTCACCAAGTAAAACATACCTATTGGTGCAATGACGGCATGGCTATTGTGATAACCCGCTTCTCTCAGATTGGATTTGATGTTCACTCCACAAGAACAAACTTGTTCTTGGCATTATGAACTTGGTCAAGAGCAGGGTTGTGGGATTATAGGCCTTAACTACTGTTGTGTGGTTAAATGGATATGTTTTCTAACTCTCTATTGAATGCTTTTATATCCACAGTCAGCTACTCATGAGAGAAGCTTCTTCTCCTTTTAATTACCAATGATTATTTAAGAGACATAAAAGGTTCAAGTTCAATCAAAATATGATTTTGTGTGCTTGTTCCTAAGCAAGTCATCTAATTTACTCTCTCTGAGTCTTAGGGAACATTGTAGAGGAAGGGACTGAAAGCATGAAAAAGCCGAACGACGAGGAAGGATTCTGTGACATAACATCTTTTGTACACGGTGTGCCCACAGCGATCATAAACTTAGATCAGCTGTTGTGAACATGCATAGGACCTTTACAAATATCTACCTACATTTCATCCTGGCTGGAGAGGTTCCCAAGGATTCATTCTTCCCTGAAAGACTATGGCGATTAATGGGGGCAGTAGTGTCATTTACATTAGTTGTACAGTCATTCACTTATAAGTTGCACATGTTCCAGAAAATAACCCTGACTCATGTTCATACCAAAAACTATAAAAAACTTACTAGGTCACAAAAAGGGAGTGGATTAAGATGTTAAATAGGAGGGGCACTTGTTGAAAAGAAGGGTTCCTGGGAAGAGGAATTCACATTTCCTTTATAGTCCATTCTTTTACTACATTTATTAAAAACAGAACTTCATTTATGGTTTTACTAATTTATTATCACTTCAAGACCAAAAATTAATTCTCATAACAGATGAGTTTAATGAATATAGGTAAAGATACATTTAGGCTTGTTCTTCAGTAATTCTGTTTTTTTATTATTAATTACAGTTTATTCACTTTGTATCCCACCTGTAGATCGCTCCCTGTTCCCCTCCCAATTCCACTCTCCCTCTTCTCCTCCCATGCCACTCCCCTAGTCCACTGAGAGGGGAGGTCCTTCTCCCCTTCCTTCTGATCTTAGTCTATCAAGTCTCATCAGGACTGGCTGCATTGTCTTCCTCTGTGGCCTGGTAAGACTGCACCTCCCTAAAGGGGAGGTCATCAAAAAGCAGGCCAATCAGTTCATGTCAGAGACAGTCCCTGCTCCCATTACTAGGGAACCCACTTGCACACTGAACTGCCATGGGCTACATCTCTGCAGGGATTCTAGGTTATCTCCTTGAATGGTCCTTGATTGGGGTATCAGTCTCAGAAAACCCTGTGTCCAGAGTTTTTGGTTCTGTTGCTCTCCTTGTGGAGCTCCTGTCCTCTCCAGGTCTCTCTATCTCCCCACTTCTTTCATAAGATTCCCTGCACTCTGCCCAAAGTTTGGCTATGAGTCTCAGCATCTGCTTTGATACCCTGCAGGGTAGAGTCTTTCAGAGGCCCTCTGTTGTAGGCTCCTGTCCTGTTCCCTGTTTTCTTTCTTCTGATGTCCGTCCTCTTTGCCTTAATTCTTGCTACCATTTTGTTTGGGGAGAAAGCCATAAGCATTTATTCTCACTAATTTTGTAATTTTTACATCCCCAAAATATTCTTACATAATATTTATGTGCTACTTCTAATACATATAAAAGTCAGACCTGCTCATCATTGCATTAAAATAAAACATAATTGTCAACTTTCTACGCTCTTACTCACCACTCTGCCCTTCTCTGTCATATGTATTCCATACTTGTGGAAAGCAGAATATTTAATGTGCTGATCAGGTAATATTGAGGTGGTGTTCCCAACAGGAGAGAAAAATGTCGTGTTTAATTAACATTCATACATGATGGTAGGTACAGTAAGGTGTTTTTTTTTTCCAATTCACAAGACTCCAATTCTTTATCAAAGATGATATCCCTATTTTCATCCTATGATCTTGCTCACATGAAATGCTTGGGTGAAGAAGATAAAAGGGCCACGATTTCACAACTGTACCATAGGGAATTGTGGTGATAAATAGTTTTTCAAAGACATGATGACAGATGCCATTAAAAGGCACAAGCTGTTAAATCTAGAGTCTCATATGTGCTTTGTTCTTGAGTTCTAAATTTATCCCAGGTTGTTTTCAGAACTTAAAAACACAGCCATGGGAGGCTGGTGGTTAGAGAAACTTTTTGAAGTTCACAATAAGAACAGCTGGTCCAAAAACTAGGATGAATTTTGAATTTTTTTTTGAAGCAAAGGCAAAATAGTGATTGGGGAATGCTTTGGCAAATAACAAGAGAAACTGTCAGTGACTTATTGCTGGTGTCAAGTACCATTGAGGTTTTATATGTTTCTCAGAACCAATATGTCTATTATCCCTCTTACTTGTAAGGATGAAGTTGCTTGATTACTTGAGAAGTTTGAAAATAGACAATATTCAGTTCAGAAAAAATAAATAAAAGTCACTCATGTACAACTGTTTGAGGGACAGGCACCATGCTCTATGGGTGTAAGATCACATTAGTGTATCATACAGAGTAGCCACACACAGACACAAAACATTCTTCCTTAAAATGATTTTATAACTTGCTTGCCCTTATTTTTATTGAGGTAAGAATACGTGACCTACCTACCATCATATTAATTTGAGTTTATAATAGAGTATTGACATAATGGCCCGCAGAAAAAAAATCTCTAAAGTTTAATCTTGTTCCACATATTTTTCATATAGAATAAGAATTCCACATTTCCAACCCCCAGCTCCTATCTAACTAGAGAATTTATGGCTAAATTATGTGCCTCCCAGAAATAGCATAGCTCTTTGTAACTCTATAGATGGCTTCTCTCACACAGGTTCAGCCTCAATGTCATCCAGGTACATTTATCCTGTCAATTATAAAATGAAAAAAATAACAACAACAACAACAATAATAATAATTCACACCCTTCAACAAACTCTCATGCCCTATAATAAAATTTAAAATGATATATCAATTCTTTTACCTAGTTTGAATTACTTCTTATGATCTGGTTCCTTATTACCTCCTATCAGGCTGTACTTCCACATCCTATTTAGAATACAAAGGACTTTCTGCTATTTACAAAACCACACCACTCATCAATAATATTACTTTGGCTTCTAATTCATCATACATCCTTTTTACAGAAAATGACATTACTATTTTATAACATGTTGCACTTCAAACTTTATTCAAGTTTATGTTCAAATGTCACCTTCTACAAGTCTATATCATACTCTATTTTAAAATATATATTACTTAGTATAACCCATACACCTTTTGGTTTCATTAGATCATCATGCTATTTGTACCATGGAAAGTAAAGATCAGTAAGGCAGACTGTTGTTTGTCTTTTTCATTTATTTACCATAGTACATGCAATTCAGTAAATATCATATTAAGTAGCATTAAATACATTTAACTTTGTACACTATAATACAATGTTAATGCCTTTTTATATACTTAAAGTAGTTAGAATTGGATTTTAGTGTTTGAACATTAATTCCCCTTTAGAAAGGGGAGTTTAAATTTGATGTCTCATTGTCATGGCAAAATAGATTTAGGTACAGGCAGTAAGTCTTGAATGTAGTATGCCTGTTTCATAGCATTCATAGCAATGTTTGGTTGTGTTTTTTTGTTTGTTTGTTTGTTTTGTTTTGTTTTGTACTTGAAGATCTAATCACTTTCCTTATTTTGAAAACAGATTGTTTTTCTTGAATGGCATATTCTGATTACAATTTTCCCTCCCTTTAGTACCACAGTTCTTCCCCACCTCACTTCCAATCGAGATCCACCCTCCTACTGCCTCTCATTAGAAAACAAGCTGTTTCTAAGGTGTAGTAAATATGTATATGTGTACATATATAAAAATAATATATGGATATAGTATACAGATTCACAGATACAGAAAATTAAATTAAATACAAAAAGATAAAAGAAAACTAACTTACTGGAATTGGACAAAACAAGGAAACAGAAGGAAAGGAAGCCCAAGAGAAGACATAAAAAACAGTTATTTGCACACAGAAATCTTAAAAAAAAACTAAAGTGGAGATCATGGTATATATAAAGAGGACCTATAGGACAAAATGAGAGAAGAAAACATGAAAACAGAAATGAAAACTAATAAGATGATTTTTATTTTATTTTAAAAAAGGAAAGGCCCTAACATGAAATTGTAAGAAAAGGAACTTCCAAAGATGAAAGTGAGCTTGTTTTCTGTTGTCCATCAACTGCTAAGCAAGCAAACTACCCTTAAGAATATGGGTTTCGGCTATTACGAATAAAGCTGCTAAGAACTTGGTTGAACAAATGTCCTTGTTGTGTACTTGAGCAACTTTTGGATTTATACCTAGGAGTGGTATACCTGGATCTTGAGGTAGCAGTATTCCTAGTTGTCTGAGAAAGCACCAGATGGATTTCCAAAGTGGTTGTACAAGTTTGCCTTCCCACCAACAATGGAGGAGGGTTCCTCTTTCTCCAACACCTCTCCAGCATGTGTTGTCATTTTAGTTTTTGATCTTATGCATTCTGATGGGTGTCAGGTGAAATCTCAGGGTTGTTTTGATTTGCATCTCTCTGATGGCTAACGACAGTGAGCATTTCTTTAAGTGCTTCTCTGTCATTCTGTATTCCTTTACTGAGAATTCTCTGTTTAGTTCTGTACCCCATTTTTTAATCGGATTGCTTGATTTGTTGCTTTTCAACTTCTTTAGTTATTTATATATTCTGGATATCAGCCCTCTGTCAGATATAGGGTTGGTGAAGATCCTTTCCTAGTCTGTAGGCTGTCGTTTTGTTCTGACAACAGTATCTTTTGCTTTACAGAAGCTCTTCAGTTTCATGAGGTCCCATTTATTGATTGTTGCTCTTAGAGCCTGTGCTGTTGGTGTTCTGTTCAGGAAGTTGTCTCCTGTGCCAATGAGTTCTAGGTTCTTCCCCACTTTTTCTTCTAAGAGGTTTAGTGTGTCTGGTTTTATGTTGAGGTCTTTGATCCACTTGGGCTTCAGTTTTGTGCAGGGTGATGAATATGGATATCTTTTCATTTTTCTGCATGTAGACATCCAGTTGGACCAGCACCATTTGTTAAAGATGCTGTCTTTTTTTCATTGAATGGTTTTGGCTTCTTTGTAAAAATATCAAGTATTCATAGGTGTGTGGGTTTATTTCTGGGTCTTCTATTCGGTTCTATTGATCCACTATTCTGTTTCTATGCCAATATCATGAAGTCCTGGAGACAACCTAGATGTCCCTCAGTTGAGGAATGGATACAGAAATTGTGGTACTTTTACACACTGGAATATTACTCAGCAATTAAAAACGAGGAAATCATGAAATTTGCAGGCAAATGGTGGGACATAGAAACGATCATGCTGAGTGAGGTATCCCCAAAGCAGAAAGACACACATGGTATATACTCACTTATGTAGTCATATAAGATAGGATAAACATACTGAAATCTATACACCTAAAGAAGATAAACAAGAAAGAGGACCCGAGGTAAGAGGATCAATCTTTACTTAGAAAGACAAATGGGATGGACATTGGATGTAGAAAAAAACAAGTAACAGGACAGGAGCTTACCAAAGAGGGTCTCTGAAAGACTCTACCCAGCAGTGTATCAAAGTAGAAACTAAGAATCATCACCAAACCTTCAGTAGAGTGCAGGGAATCATAAGAAAGAAGGGGGAGTTACTATGATCTGGAGAGGACAGGAGCTCCACAAGGATCAAATATATCTGGGCACAGTGGCCTTATATGAGACTGTCTCCAACCAAGGACCATGTATTATTATAACCTAGAACCTCTGCTTGGATGTAGCCCATGGTAGCTCAGTATCCAACTGGGTACCCTATTAAGGGGAACAGGGACTATTTCTGACATGAACTCAGTTGCAGGCTCGTGGACCCCCAACCCACCCCTGAGGGAGGAGCAGCCCTGCCAGGCCACAGAGGAGGACTTTGCAGATACCTGATAAACCAGGGTCAGATGAAAGCGGTGAAGGTCCTCCCCTATCAGTGGACTTGGAAAGGGGCAGAGAGTAGATGAGGGAAGGAGGGTGGAATTCGGAGGGAATGAGGGAGCGGGATACAAAGTTAATAAACTGTAACTAATATTTAAAAAAATGATGAATAAAAAACATACAAGAAAAAAGAAAAAAAAAGAATATGGGTTTTTTCCCCCCTCAGTAAGACTACCTTGAAGAAAAGTAAATTTTAACTTGCAAGAGGTAATCAATTGATGATAGCATCTAGATTAAGGACGGAGGCATGTGTCCACTTCTTTCAGGTCTAGACTCCATCTATTGTAGGCCAATGCAGGCCCTGCTCGTATTGCCTCAGACTTTGTGAGTTCACACGTGCATATATGTATCCTTCATGTTGATTGAGAGGACCTTGTTTTCTTGATGTCTTTCATAACCTCCAGCTCTTACACTCTTTCTACCATCTCTTCTGTAGATTTGAGCCCTAATGATAGTAATTTGTTGGAGACATCTCCTTTAAAGTTGAGTGTTCCTTGATTGTAGAAACCGTCTCATACAAGACCCCTGTGCCCTGCTCAGTTTGGTCTTTGTGGAGCTCTTGTTCTCCCCGAGTCTCAACAACCTCCCCCAGATCTATCATTACTCTCGCCCTTTGTCAGAGGCTTGATCTCGAGTCTTAATATCCGCTCTGATACATCGCTACATTGACCACCCCCCCCCCC
>CM053763.1:28897070-28928810 GCA_028658305.1 Pachyuromys duprasi
AAAAAAAAAAAGTTGAGTGTTCCAAGATCTCTCACTCTCTGCATAATGTCTAGCTGTAGGTTTCTATTCTGATCTCCTGCTGGAATAAGGTTCTCTGATGATGGTTGGCCAAGGCACCTGTCTATGAATATAGAAGACTCATTAGTAGTCATTTTATTGCTACTTTATTTTTTATACAAGAGTTTTATTGGGTTTTACCCTAGTTCCATGGACTATCTAGTTTTTGGTGCTTGGATCACCAAAAGCAATATTAGGTATGAGTTCACCACATGAAGTGGGCCTTCATTCAAATCAGATGTTGGTTGGTTGTTCCCACAATCTTTGTGTCACCATTGCATTAACATATCATGCAGGCAGGACACCATTGTAGTTAAAACTGTTCAAGGTTGAGTATGCAGAGTTCCTTCCTGCAACAAAAAAGATAGAGTGTACGGGTGAAGGCTCTGTATAGGCATCAGCTCTACTTCTCGAGGTTCAATGAGTTGTGTGGGTGTTGTCTTCAGCAATGGGGCCTTTCCATCAGTTTGTGGAGAACAACTTATAGTCTTGGAAACAATCTGGTTTCTTTGGGGCATTCAGGAGGACAACAACTCAAATATATTACCAAATCATGGTACTTGAAGCTTCATTCGTTGTGAAGAGCTGATGAGTTGATGCTCTGTCTTTCCCATTATTTGGAAATTTCATTTAAATCACATTCAATTGTGTCTTTATTTTAGAAGCTTCTACTGTGTTAGGTTTCCAAACTACCACCAGCGGCTCTTAATTTTAACTGTTGTGACCATGTTCACTCCCACCCTACCCTCCACGTGATTTTCCTGTTCCAGTCTTTCACTGCCATCAGTCCATTGCCAGGAGTTCAATCTGCACCCAAGTCCCTTAATCTGTACCTAACTTCTGGGGTTCTATGCATTGTAGTTGCTTCTCATTGACTTAATAGCTAATATCCACATATCATTGACTACACACCAGATATGTCTTACTGGGTCAGGGAGATTTATCTACTTTTATTCATTTACCTGCAAATTTCAAGCTTTTTAAACAGATGAGCACTATTTCATCATTAAAAAATGTACCACATATTTTTTTTTATCCATCCTTCTTTTGAAGGACACCTTGGTTGTTTCCATTTCTGGCTATTATGAATAGAGCAGAAATAAACATGCTTAGCAAGTATCTCTGTGGTCTAATGAAGCTTCATTTGAGTGTATGTGTGGTAGTGGTATGGTTAGATCTTGAGGTAGCTTGATTCTCAATTTTTTGAGGAAGGTTTATCTTAATTTCCATGGTGGCTGTACAAGTTTGCACCCACCAGTATTGGAGGAATGTTCCTCTTTTACAACATCTAGCGTGAGACACCAAATGTTGACTACTTATCTCATCCTTTCTGACAGCTGTACAATGAAATCTCAAAATAGTGTTGAGATATTTTTGTTTCATTTTTATTTATTTTTTTTGTTTTGTATTTCACTGATGACTAAAGATATTTAACATCTCTATAAGGGTTTTTTTTTTTTGCCATTTGAGATTCCTCTATGGGTAATTTCTGTATTTACTACATTTTTAAATTGGATTATTTGCTTTCTTGATATCTAATTTTTGAGTACTTTACGTATTTTGCATATTAGCCTTCTATCAGATGTGTAGCTGGTAAAAACATTTTCCCAATAGAACCAAAAAATCTGGGCCAAGAGGTCTTTTCTGAGACTGATACTCCAACCAATGACGCTTCATGGAGATAACCTTGACCCCCTGCACTGAAGTAGCCCATGGCGGCTCAGTCTCCAAGTGGGCCCCCTAAAAAGGGAACAGAGACTGTCTCTGACATGAACTCAGTGGCTGGCTCTTTGATCACCTCACCCTGAAGGGGGGCAGCCTGACCAGGTCACAGAGAAATACTGTAAAAGGCAGTCCTAATGAGACCTGGTAGGCTAGGGTCAGATGGAAGGGGGGGAGGTCCTCCACTATCAGTGGACTGGAGAAGGGGCATGGGAGGAGAGAGGGAGGGTGGGATTGGGAGAGGGTGAGGGCAGGGCTACAGCTAATATAAAGTGAATAAATTGTAATAAATAAAAAAATATATTAAAAGTATTTTTCCATTCTGTAGGCTGCTTGTTTGTCTATTTGCCAGTTTCCTTTGTCTTTAAAAGTTTTCATATTCATTCTTTTATTATTATTATTATTATTATTATTTGTAATTTATTCACTTTGTATCCTAGTTGTAGCCCACCTCCCTTATCTCCTCCCAATCTCACTCTCACTCTCTCGTCTCCTCCAAGCCCTCTCACCTAGTCCACTGATAGCAGAAGTCCTCCTTCCCTACTATCTGACGCTAGTCTATCAGGTCTCTTCAGGAATGCCTGGATCCTCTTCCTCTGTGGGCTGGCTAGGTAATGCTGCGAAGGGGAAGTGATCAAAGAGCAGGCTACCAAGTTCAACTCAGAGACTGTCTCTTCTCCCCTTACTATGGAACCTACATCGAGACTGAGCTGCCTATGAGCCACATCTGAGCAGGGGTTCTAGGTCCTCTCCATGCATGGTCCTTGATTGATGCATCAGTTTCTGCAGGCCCCCCAGGCCCAGCTGTTTTGGCCTTGTTGGTCTCCTTGTGGCTATCCTCTCCTGTCTCCCCCTTATTCCATAAGACTTGCACTCTGCCCAAAGTTTGGCTGTGTCTGCATCTGCTTTGATTCCCTGCTGGTTGGAGTCTTTTAGAGGAGGACATCTGCAGCAGGCTCCTGTCCCTCTATTCAATTGCTTCCATTATCTATCCTGATTGCCCTTCTGAATGAAAATCAAGCATCTTCCCTAGGGTGTTTCTTGTTGTTTAGCTTCTCTAGGTCTGTAGATTTTAGTATGTTTATCCTATACTCTACGGCTAATTTCCATTTGTAAGTGAATATATACCACTGCTTCTGGGATACCTCAGTCAGGATCATCTTTTCTAGTACCCATTTGCCTGCAAATTTCATGATTTCCTTGTTTTTAATTGCTGAGTAGTATTCCATTGTGTAAATGTACCACAATATATGTATCCATTCTTCAGTTGAAGGACATCTGAGTTGTTTCCAGATTCTAGCACCTTCTTTCTTTCTCTGTCTCTGTCTCTGTCTCTGTCTCTGTCTCTCTGTCTCTGTCTCTGTCTCTCTCTCTCTGCATTTCCCTTTTTTATTGTCTAGTTTTGTATTACTCCCTTTGCTTTCTTGGGTGTGATTAAGATCTTTATGCTGAAATTTTCTTTTTAGTACCTTTTGTAGGGCTGAAATGTTGCTGAATAATGTTTAAATTTGGCCTTATCATGGAATGTCTTATTTTCTCCATCTATGGTAATTGAATGTTTTGTTGGATATAGTAGTCTAGGCTGACATCTATGGTCTATTAGAGTTTGGAGAACATCTCCTCAGGCCACTCTGGCTTTTAAAGTCTCCATTTAGATGTCTGGTGTAGTTCTACTAGCTCAGCCTTTATATGTCACTTGATTTTTTTTCTCTAATAGCTTTTAATGTTCTTTCTTTGTTCTGTACATTTACTGTTGTAATTATTATGTCTTGAATAGAACACTCTTTCTAGTCCAATCTATTTGGAGTTCTGTGTGCTTCTTGCACTTTGATAGGCATTTTCTTCTACAATTTTGTTGAAAATATTATTTGTGTTTTTGAGCTGGGATTCTTCTTTCTCTCTATTCCTATTATTATTATATTTGGTCTTTTTATATTATCCCAGTGTTCCTGGATGTTTTTTGAGAAAAATATGTTTAAATTTTTCATTCATGAAAGTATGCATGTATTCTATCATTTCTTCAGTGCCTTATATTCTGTATTCCATCTCTTCTATTTTGTAGGTGAGGCTTGCCTCTGCTGCTCCTGTTTGAGTTCCTAAATACTTAATGTCCAGATTTCCCCCAGATTGGCTTTTTTAGTTTACTCTATTTCCATTTTTGTATTGAACTGTTTATTCATTTTCTTCCACTGTTTGTGTTTTCATAGATTTTTAAAAAGACTTTATTTTCTTCTTAAGAACTTAAATCATGTTCATAAAGGCTATTTAAGATTTTTTTTTTCTTGTGATTCTGCTACATTGGAATACTCAGTACCTGCCATGGTAGTTTTGTTGACTCTAGGGGAGACCATTGTCCTGGCTGTTACTGATTATAATTTTATGCTTGTGGCTAGGAATCTGGGTGTGAGAGGATTGCAATTCTAGATTCTGATATCTGTTTTCATCTTTGATGGATAAAGCTTCCCCCTTGGTTTCTGCTCTGTTTCCTAAGAGACTGTGATGGTTTTGTGTATAAATTCCTTTCGGGACCCTGAAAGGAGTGGCATCTGAGAATGCCAGGTGAAAGGTATTGGGAGCTGAGACTTAGGATTGTCATCCAACTGTGGATCTTCTCATCTTCCTCTCCTCCAGATCTAGTCACCCAGTTTCATTCCTAGCTCTACAGTAGATCACCTGCTGCAAGATCCCTACCTCTTCTGTACCCATGTGCAGTGAATCACACAGACCTTCCCCTCCTAATGTCTCTCTTCACACTCAGTGGTTTTTTCGAAGCCGCCAATTTGAGCAGTCACTACATAGGAACTCCTCCAGCGGGTTGAGTTAACGGCAGATCTTCACCTCTCCTTCAGCTGGGGGGAGAGGTACCATAGGGATGGGCTGCAGGTGTACTGAGAAGGGATGAGAGTAGAGTGTTCTACTAAGATCTGCTTTGTACCTTGAGAATGAGGGCAAAAAAGTGAGGAGAGGCTGCAGCAGGTGTTCTGCTGCACAGCTGGAGATGAGACCAAGGGAATAGAGTGAGAAGGGTAGAGGAGGAGGTGAAGATCTGTAGTTAGCCTGCATGCACCACTGGCTTCAATAGCTCCTGGGTTCCCAGGGAATTCCTGCCGGAACTGTGGCCTTGCATAAAGCATCAATGAGGGTAAAGAAGTTGGAAGGGAAGATCTATGGCATCCAATGGTTCACTGAAATTAAAAGCGGGATGGAGAAGGGAGGCTGCAGTAGGCTGTCTGCTACCGAACTGAGTAAAAGATTGAGGGATTAGTTTTGGGGGAGCTGAAGTAGAGGTGAAGATTCTCAGTTAGTTTTGGTGTCTTCTGTTAAGCATTTACTAAAATGTCTTGTTTTCCTATTTTTTAAAAAATTTCTCTATTCAGTTTACATCCTGGTTGTATCCTCATTCCTCCTCTCTGCCCATCCCACCTGTCCTCCCAATCCCCTCACCTACTTCTCAGAACATGGAAGCTCCCTATCCCATCCACCCCAGCTCATCAAGTTGCATCAGGACTAAGCCTGTCCTCTTCCCCTATAGCCTGTCAAGACATTCCTGCCAGGGAGAAGTGATAAAAAACTGGCACTGGCGAGTAAGTCCATGTAAGATGCAGTCCCCACTTCTCTTACTAGAGGACCCCCATATAAAGCCTAACGTGCCCACCAGGTTTATCTTTGTAGGGGCCTAAGTCCAGTACATGTATGGTTCTTGGTTTATAATTCAGTCTCAGCAAGCCCCTCTAGGCTCCTGATTAGGTGGGACTTTTGGTCTTCTTGTGGAGCATCTGAAACCTCCAGGTCCTTTTCTCTTTCCTCTCACTTTTCCACAAAACTTCGTACACACAGCCCAATGTTGGCTATATGTCTCAGCATCTGTTCTGAGGTGCTGATGGGTAGAGCCTCTCAGAAGAAAACTCTGTCAGGTTCCTGTCTGCAAGCTTAGCAGAGTATTGTTCATAGTGACAGGGGTTGACACTCTCCGATAGGGTGAGTCTTTGGTTGGGCCAGACATCAGTTGGATATTGTCTCAAATCTTTGCTCTATCTTTATCCCTGCACATATTGTAGGCCAGGTAAATTTGGGCTTGGAGTTTTTGTGGGTGGGTTGATGTTCCCCTTCCACTGCTAGGAGATTAGTCTAGTTAGTAGGTGTCCTCTTCAGTCTCTATGGCCTCTGCTACTAGGAGTCTGCTTGAAATCCCCTCATATCATCTGAGGCACCTACCCTGACTTAGGTCTCCAACTTGTCACAGAGTTACCTCCACCCTCAGATTCTCTTTTCTCTTCAGCATTCTGACTTCCTGCCCTTGCTCTCCTGAGGTTCCAGTTATACTGTTCCTGGGTATATATCCAAAAGGCATTCCACCATACAAGGACCCTTGGTCAGCTATGTTCATAGTAGGTTTGTTCATAATAGCCAGAATCTGTAAACAACCTAGATGTACCTAAACTGAAGAATGGATAAATAAATTGTGGCACATTTACAAAATTTAGTACTACTTAGCTATTAAAAACAAAGAAATCATGAAATTTTCAGGCCAATAGGGAGAAAAGATCATTCTAAGTGAGGTAACCCAATACAGAAAGATAAACCTGGTAAGTATTCACTTATAAGCAGATTTTAGCCATATAATGTAGGATAAGCATACTAGGAGGCACAGAGTCAAAGAAGACAAATAACAAGAAGGATCCAAGGGAGAATACATAAATCTCACTAGAAAGGGGAGATAGAATAGACAGAGGTAGTTGTTGAAGAGAAGGAACAAGGTAGAAGAGGGAATATAGAGAGTTAGGTTGTTGTTACCTTATTTTAAATTAAGTCCACTCCAACTTTTATTGTGAATCTCAAATGCCACGTGAGAAGCAAAATTTATACAGCAATCCTTATTTTCATGATTATAAGAAATCCCTAATTTTGTTCAAAGAATGTTCCACGGCAGCACTGTTCCCTAGTGTAGATGCTTACTCTGCCCATCAGAACTGATCATTTCTTTTATTTGTTATTAGTTGAGTACAGTCTCTATTGCTTGTCTCACCTTTTCTTTTCTCACTTATTTATTTTATTCACTTTACATCCTTGTAGCCTCCCCTCCCACCTCTTACCCTTTCCCTCTCTCTCTCCCCCTCCCCCTTTCCTCTGAGATTCCAGAACTGATCAATTCTTAGCTGGGTTACTAAAAACTGTACTTTTTTTTCTTTGTTACTGGTTTATATTCTTCTAAGAAACTGATCAATTCTTAGCTGGGTTACTAAAAACTGTACTTTTTTTTCTTTGTTACTGGTTTATATTCTTCTAAGAAACACTCCAAGGAACAGGAAATTATATTGCTATTGACATAATAATCTAGTTTATTTATCACAACAACATCTATTAATATTTAGCAATTAAGGATCTTCCTTATACCCTAAAGGCAATTTGTAAAAACAAAAACAAACACAAAAGATCTCAAATATATTGTTTTTTTGTAAGCAGCATTATCCTGGATTATAACCTGGTGGCACTTCTGTGTCAACTATACATGCTGAATCCATCCTTGCTGGTGACATATGTACCAAAGTTTTAGGGAAGGAGTTGCAAAGCATGTAACATACCCAGGAACCTCTCACCTAGTACTGTTATTGTGAGATCAATGAGTATTGTTACCATGAGATCTTCTTTGAACATTATATATCTGTTTGTTGTAAGTCTCCTCTTGAGTATAAAGAAGAAAGACCTTATATTTTTTGACTCACTTGTGAACATGTCACAGTCAGAGGCCAGTACCTTCTAGAGAAAAGATTGCTCAGAGCAGTTCAAGAGCAAGCTTGGAGCATTGTTTCTTGTTCAGTGTTCTTACTCACATTTGGTGGTGCCATCACTCAGCTGAAAAGGTCTAGCTAACAAGTCTCAGGCTTGATGTCAATGCCAAACACAGGTTCTCATGTTCTCTTCCTGTCTTTCACAGTGTTTGATATAAATGGTTATCTGGTTGCATTTCCAGAAACATTTTTTTATTCTTCTTTCTTTCATCTATAGCCTGGGATGTTAATTTCTCAATATTTTTCCTGTAGATCATATTTGTGTTTTAGATAAAACTAGATAATCAAAGACCCCAGTGAGAACCAACAAAGGGAAAAAGTGAGTTAAGTCCTGGCTCTTTCTTGTGGGGATTTGTCTGCCTGGCTGAATCTTATGGGTGTTTCACTTTTTTCTTTTTCTTTTTTTAATTTTAATTTTTATTATTAATTACGTTTTATTAACTCTGTATCTCAGGGGAATCCCACTCCCTCATTCCCTCCCAATACCACCCTCCCTCCCTCGTCTACTCCCTTTCCAAGTCCACTGATAAGGGAGGACCTCCTCCCCTTTCATCTGGCCCTGGTTTATCAGGTCTCTTCAGGACTGGCTGAAAAGTACTCTGTGGCCCAGGAGGGCTGCTCTTCCCTTGCAGGGTGAGGAGGTCAAAGAGTCCGTCATTGAGTTCATGTCAGAAATAGTCCCTATTTCCCTTGCTAGGGTACCCACTTGAATACTGAGCTACCAAGGGCTACAGGCAAGCAGAGGTTCTTGGTTATATCCACCCATGGTCCTCATAAGACCCCTGTGCTCTGATATATTTGGTCCTTGTGGAGCTCCTATCTTCTCCAGATCATATTAACTCCCCCTTCTTTCATATGATTCCTTGCAATCTGCCAAAGGTTTGGTTATGAGTCTCAGTTTGTGCTTTGATACACTGCTAGGTAGAGTTTTTCAGGGACTCTCTGTGGTAGGACCCTGTCCTGTTAATTGTTTTCTCCTACATCCCATTTGTCTTTCTAAGTTAGGATTGATCACCTTACCCCGGGTCCTCTTTTTTTGTTTATCTTCTTTAGGAGTATAGATTCCAGTATGTTTATCATCTTATAGGTCTAAATAAGTGAGTATATACCATATGTTTCTTTCTCCTTCTGGGATACCTCACTCAGAATGATATTTTCTAGATCCCACCATTTGCCTGCAAATATCATGATTTCCTCATTTTTAATTGTTGAGTAGTATTTGATTGTGTAAAAATACCACAATTTCTGTATCCATTCCTCAGTTGTGTAAAAATACCACAATTTCTGTATACTTTCCTCAGTTGATGGACATAAGGGTTGTTTCCAGCTTCTGGCTATTACAAAGAAAGCTGCTATGAACATGGTTGAGCAAATGTCCTTGTTGTGTACTTGAACATCTTTTGGATATATGCCCAGGCCTGGGTCTTAAGGAAACACAATTCCTAGTTGTCTGAGAAAGCACCAGATTGATTTCCAAAGTGGCTCTACCAGTTTACATTCCTACCAGTAATGGAGGAGGGTTCCCCTTTCTCCACAACCTCTCCAGCATGTGTTGTCACTTGAGTTTTTGATCTTAGCCATTTTGATGGGTGTAAGGTGAAATCTCATGGTTGTTCTGATTTGCATCTTTCTGATGCCTAAGGATGTTGAGCATCTTCTTAAGTGTTTCTCTGCCATTCTATATTCTCCTACAGAGAATTCTCTGTTTAGCTCCATACCCCATTTTTTAATTGGATTGCTTGATTTATTGCTTTTTAACTTCTTTATATATCCTGGGTATCAGCCCCCTGTCAGATATAGGGTTAATGAAGATCCTTTCCCAGTCTATAGGCTGTTGTTTTGTTCTGACAACAGTGTCTTTTGCTTTACAGAAGCTTTTCAGTTTCATGAGGTCCCATTGATTGATCATTTCTCTTAGAGCCTGTGCTGTTAGTGTTCTGTTCAGGAAGTTGTCTCCTGTGCCAATGAGTTCTAGGCTCTTCCCCACTTTTTCTTCTAACCGATTTAGAGTATCTGGTTTTATGTTGAGGTCTTTGATCCACTTGGACTTTAGTTTTGTGCAGGGTGATAAATATGGACCTGTTTTCATTTTTCTGCATGTAGACATCCAGTTGGACCAGCACCATTTGTTAAAGATGCTGTCTTTTTTTCATTGAATGGTTTTGGCTTCTTTGTCAAAAATCAAGTTTCCATAGGTGTGTGGGTTTATTTCTGGGTCTTCTATTCGGTTCCATTGATCCTCCTTTCTGTTTCGATGCCAATACCATGCAGTTTTTATTACTCTTGCTCTGCAGTAGAGCTTGAGGTCAGGAATGGAGATACCTCCAGATGATCTGTTGTTGTACAGGATCATTTTGGAGATTCTGGGTTTCTTGTTTCTCCATATGAAGTTGGGAATCTTTCTTTCAAGGTCTGTAAAGAATTGTGTTGGTATTTTGATGGGAATTGTGTTGAATCTGTAGATTGCTTTTGGCAGGATGGCCGTTTTCACTATGTTAATCCTACCAATCCATGAGCACAGGAGATCTTTCCATCTTCTGTTGTCTTCTTCAATTTCTTTCTTCAGTGACTTGAAGTTTTGTCAAATATGTCTTTCACTTGCTTGGTAAGAGCCACACCAAGGTCCTTTATGTTATTAGTGGCTATTGTGAAGAGTGTTGTTTCTCTGATTTCTTTCTCAGCCCTTTTGTCTTTGGTGTACAGGAGGGCTTCTTATTTTTTGAGTTGATTTAGTATCCAGCTAATTTGCTGAAGGTGTTTATTAGCTGAAGGAGTTCTCTGGTTGAATTTTGGGGGTCAGTCATGTATACTCTCATATCATCTGCAAATAGGGATATTTTGACCTCTTCCCTTCCGATTTGTATCCCCTTGATTTCCTTTAGTTGTCTTAATTCTTTAGCTAGGTCTTCAAGTACTATATTGAAGAGATATGGAGAGACTGGGCAGCCCTGCCTTGTCCCTGATTTCAGTAGGGTTGATTTAAGTTTCTCTCCATTGTGTTTGATATTGGCTAAAGGCTTGCTGTATATTGCCTTTACTATGTTTATGTATGTGCCTTGTATCCCTGATCTCTCCAAGACTTTAAACATGAATGGGTGTTGGATTTTGTCAAATGCTTTTTTTTTTTTTGGCGGCAGGCGGGGGGAGGTTGTTCAACATGTCTCTCTTGCCACTTAGGCTTCTGTGTTTTATTGATGCTTTCTTAAAATTACCCTATTAATGACTGTGGGTCTCTTTTGATTTTCAAACCATTTCATAATAGCCAGAATCTGTAAACAACCTAGATTTCCCTCAAGGGAAAAATGGATACTGAATTTGTGGTACATTTATACAATGGAATACTACTCAGCTATTAAAAACAAGGAAATCATGCAGTTTGCAAGCAAATGGTAGGAACTAGAAAATATCATCTTAAGTGAGGTAACCCAGAAGCAGAAAGACACATATGGTATATAGTCACTTAAAAGTGGA
Source organism: Pachyuromys duprasi (assembly GCA_028658305.1). Classification (NCBI taxonomy): domain Eukaryota; kingdom Metazoa; phylum Chordata; class Mammalia; order Rodentia; family Muridae; genus Pachyuromys; species Pachyuromys duprasi. Next base: position 28,908,110 of record CM053763.1, read on the forward strand.
TATTAGCCATATAATATAAGATAAACATACTAAAATCTATAATCCTAAAGAAAATAAACAACAAGGATGACCCTAGGGAACATGCTTAGTCCTCATTCAGAAGGACAAATGTGATAGACATTGGAAGCAGGAGAAGACAGGGAATAGGACAGGAGCCTAATATAGTCAGCCTCTGAAACACTACTGATCGAGGTTCCGAGGCAGACGCTGAGAATCATAGCCAAACTTTGGGCAGAGTGCAGGGAATCTTATGAAAGAAGGGGGAGATAGAAAGACCTGGAGGGGACAGGAAGTCAAAAGGAAACCAAAGGAGACCAACAGAGCAAAAACAAACAAACAAACAAACAAAAGTTCCTGTGCCTTAGGGGCCATGCAGGGACTGATACCCCAACAAAGGACAGTGCATGGTGAGAACCTAAAACCCAGGCTCAGATGTAGCCCATAGACTCAGTCTCTGAGTGGGTTCTCTAATAATGGTAGCAGGGGCTTTCTCTGGTATGAACTCAGTGACAGGCTCTCTGATCACATCCCATGGTCGGCAGGTACAGCCTTGCCAGGCCACAGAGGAAGACAATACAACCAGTCCTGATGAACCTGATAGGCTAGAGTCAAACAGAAGAGTAGGAATACCTCACCTGTCAGTGGACTAGAGGAAGGGCACTAGGGCAGAAGAGGGAGGGAGGTGCGGATTGGGAGGAGACGAGGGAGACACAGTCAGGATACCAATTGAATAAATTGTAATAAATGATGATAAAATATTTTAAAAAGTAATATAATTGTTAAAGTATGCTCTAATTATTCAATTTGATCATCATATTGGAAACATAACTGATATACTGCTCAAGGTTAGAAGAGTGAGGCTATTCTACATACATAGCTTTGGTTTTTATGAGTATAGCAGAATATCATTAGGAATAATTGTATTGATTTTTTCCTTATTTATTTATTTATTTATTTATTAGAACTTATTCTCAGCTGTAGCATCATCCTTAGTATCCCCTCAGTCTTGCCCTCCCTCCTTCCCTCTTCTCCTCCCTTGCCTCGCCTCCAATCCACTGATAGGGAGGTCCTCCTCCCCTTCTATCTGACCCTAGCCTATCAGGTCCCATCAGTACTGGCTCCATCCTCTTCCTCTGTGGCCTGGAAAGGCTGCCATCCACCCTCACCTCAGGGGGAGATGATCAAAGAGACAGCCCCTGAGTTTATGTCAGAAACAGTCCCTGTTCCCTTTACTAGGGAACTCACTTGGCTGAGCTGCCATGGGCTACATCTGTGCAGGGGTTCTGGGTTATCTCCATGAATGGTCCTTGGTTACAGTATCAGTCTCAGAAAAGACCCCTGTGCCCAGATTTTTGGTCCTGTTGCTCTTCATGTAGAGCTTCTCTCCCCTCCAGGTCTTTCATCTCTCTCTTCTTTCATAAGATTACCTGCACTCTGCCCAAAATTTGTCTAAGAGTCTCAGCATCTGCTTTGACACCCTGCTGGGTAGGGTCTTTTGAAGGTCCTTTGTGGTAGGCTCCTGTCCTGTTCCCTGTTTTCTCCATGTTCTGATGTCTATCCAGTTTGCCTTTCTGTATGAGGGTTGAGCATCTTACCCAGGGTCCTCCTTCTTGCTTAGCTTTAGTTGTACAGATTTTAGTATGTTCATCCTATAGTATATGTTTTTTTAATTTTTAATTTTTTAATGTACATTGGTGTTTTGTCTGCATGTGTAAGGGGATTGGGTCCCCTAGGACAGGAGTTATAGACAGTTGTGAGCGGCTGTATTGGTGCTGGAAATTGAACCCAGGTCCTTTGGAAAAGCAGACAGTGCTCTTAACTGCAGAGCCATCTCTCCAGTTCCCTATATTATATGTTTTATATCCACTTATAAGTTAGTAATAGCTTTAAAGGTCCACTTGTAACTTGAATTTCTAGGGAATTCAAAACTAACGAAGAAGTGAAAACTTTCATGTTCATAACATATATGAGCTCTATATAATAATCTTCAAAAAAGTGAGAGATAGTAGATAATATTCAGTGAGATAAAAAATTGAAAATCATTTAAAGTGATTTTCCAATTAACTTTTGATATTCTTTGTGATCATTATTTTTTAGGTACATTGCAAAGGTGACCTTAAGAGTAATACCTTAAAATACATGCCCTTGCTCTTTTTTTTTTCTCTTTGGGGCATGGGATTTGAAATTAGTTGTTATATGAATCATCTTAAGAAGAAACTTATGCCACAATCTCAGGATATATGAATTAGTCTGGAAATTTTGGAACTTACTATTTCCAACTATTTTCAGTTCTTAATTCAAATATTCTGTGTATTGATAAGCTATGCCAATATTTTTAAGTTTATTTTTATTTTCTTGTTTTATTTATTTTACATCTCAAGGATGCCCCCTCCCTCCTCCCTTCCCAGTTCCCTCTTCCCCCGTTCCCCATTCCCCTCTCCCTTTTGCTCCAGAAACCCAGAAAACGAGAGCTCCCTCTCCTCTTTTCCCTATCACATCAATTCATACCAGGACTGAGGCCAGGGAAGGCAGCCCTGCCAGGGGGAAGTTATTCCAAAGCAGACCAAGCAGCCCGTTGGCTACATGTGTGCAGGAGGGGCGGGGGGCGAGGTCCAGAACATTCATGCTCCTTAATTAATGTCTCAGTCTCTGAGAGCCCCAATGAGACTGGGTTAGTTATCTCTCTTGGTCTTCTTGTGGGTTTCCTTGCCTGAACATCATCAGTCAGGTAATGTGAACCTAGGAGAGGGAGTGAGGACGGAGAAAGGCAGAGATCAGGAGGTTCTCGGCATATGCTGAGACAAGTTCATTTTCACCTATCATCTCTTTATACCCAACAGCCCTTACATAAGCTTTCAGTAGGAGTACAATTAATACAATAAGTAAAATCTAAGCCAAGATGAAAAAGTGCAGAAGGGTATACAAAAAATTAACCAAATTGCCTATTGCACTTCTTAAGACGCATCCACGGAGCAGTCACTCTGAACTTTCTCAGGCAACAATAGGCTAAGAATCAATCTTCTCACCTGTAAAATCAAGCATTTTATTTGAACAGCTTCCAACAGTTCCTGTCCTTTCCAGGTCCTGCCATCTTTCCCCCAACAGTTTCACAGGACCCCAGAGTTACACCCCATGCTTGGCTGCATTTCCCAGCATCTGTCCCTTACCTGCTGCTGGCTGGAGCCTCCCAGACTACAGTGAAGTTAGGCTGCTGTCTGCAGGGATCGCATAGTGTCAGATGCTGCCTCTCTACTGTGGGGTGGGTCTCAGGTTGGGCCAATTATTGGTTGGAATTTCCCTCAATCTCTGTTCCCTCGTTATCCTTACACTTGAGATAGGCAGGGTAAGTTTTGGATCACAAGTTTTGTTGGTGTGTTGTTCCCCTCCTTCCGCTAGTCCTGCCTAGCTTGGACATAGTTACCTCAGTTTTCATGTCCCCTGCTGTTAAGAGTCTTGGCTAGAGTCACAGCCATATCCTCCCAGGAGCCTACCCTGTGGCAGCTTCCAAAGCCATGCCCTCCCTCCCAGTTTCCCTTCATGTTCCCAGCCCTCCCACCTTCCAGCCCAGTTCTCTCCACATCTGATCCGCACCCTGTTTCCGTTCCCATCCCATCTCCTACCCAGTTCCCTCTCTTCCTCCACTTCTGCTGTCTACTCTGTTTCCCTTTCTGAGGGAGAGTCAAGTACCCTTCTGTTTGCTTAGCTTCTTTGAGTCTGTGGATTGTAGTATGTTTATCCTATACTATATGTCTAATATCCACTTTCAGAATTAGTCTTTTTTTCTGTAGAAAAATATACTGAAAAATTTCTCTGAAAATGTACTCATAATTTGACTTTACGTGTGTGTGTGTACAACTCTGCACAATGTACTTGTGGATGCCAGAGTATAAGCTATGGGGGTTAGTTCTTTCCTTCCTTTGTACGGTTCCTTAGGGAAGGAGCTCAGATTATTAACCTTTGCAGCAAGTTCCTTCATGCATTGACCAGTCTCTCAAGCCCAGTATTTAAAATTGGATTTCTTTTTGTTGTGGAGCACACATATATTGCCAGTACTTGAGAGACAGACACAGGAAGATCACGAAGTCAAGATCACCTTTGTCTAGATTATGAATTTGCGGCCAGAACAAGCCGCAATTGAAGCAACCAACCACCCAACCAACCAACAAAAAAACTAAAAACACCGAAAGTTTATTGTTACTTACTTTCAGTTTTTTATGGAGACAGACCATGTATTTAAATACACCATGAAAATCTGAAGTATCTCATAAGGAATTGTTAAATACCACCCTCATTCTCTCATGAGATTAAAACTACTTGAAAGCTAAGATAGTAAAACGATAGGACAAAAAGACAATTAACAAAAGTGGCTAGAGGAGTAAATGTAGGGAACTTTTAAACAAATAATTTACTTGCTAATACTTTCTGCAGTATAGATAACAAAAGTATATAAAGCAAAACCATTAAACCCACCTTTCTCTGGATTTAGATGAATATCAAATGAATCAAACTGACATGGAGGAGACAAAAAACGTGTACATTTTTTGAGCTTTAGGTACTAACAGTTCAAAAACCAAATTTAGATTCACAGATATCTTAATATTAGTGATTTTTAATTTTATGTTAGTTGTTAACTTTAACCAGCTTTGTATTTGTACTTTTATTCATTAAAAATACATGAAAATATAGCAAAATTTTAACATTGTTAATAAAAGCTAAAAAAATTAATATTCCTCCATGCGTAAGACACACAGTCATTATAAGGGCTGACATGGTAACCTGTTTGATGCTTAACATTCTAGACTTTTTGTATGTGTTCATTTTATATGATGTAGCTACTTTCACATAATTGTGTTCATACTCAAATACATGATTAACAGTATCATTGTGTTTTGTATTTGATTTTTTTATTCATTGGATCAGCCCTATGTATTGTTCCAAAACTTGCCTTATAAAATTAACAGTTTGACTGAGAGATTTATTGAGGGGGAATGTTACAATATTCTTCATGAAGCATTTCACAGCACAGGGCCCTTGTTCACAGAAGAAACAATTTGTGTAGACCTGGCAGTCAGCCTTTTACTTTCTCCACAGTAGAGTAGTTTGGAAATTGGAAATATAGTGATGGATTTCTGGCCTGTATGATGGGACAAGCAGTTGGTCTAATGTCATCGGCATTTAGTGTTCTAGTCTGCAGCTGCAGCAATGATAGCCATTCTGTAAAATTATTTTCTCTTCCTCTGAGTTTACTCTTTTCCTAATCTCTTTGTGTAGTACTAGGTATAATTGCTTTTCCCCCCCCACTTACGTGTCTATTATTTTCCTTTATAGTCATAGTTATCATTCTGTCCCAGTGTAGTCATTTGGAGCTCTAGGAAATAAACCTATAAAGGAAGAAAATAGAAGTTTGAAATTTCAGTTGCTTGGTTTTCCATTGTGTATGTTTTTTCATTTTGTTCTCACATGTTTGCAGTCACTGAATAGTACTTATAAGAAACAGCCAGCCTTCCTCTCCATCATAAATGAGAACTACTGTTGTATATGGCTTAAAAACCTATAAAGAAATATTTGAAAGAACTAATAATTTGTGGGGTGTTTATTTACATACATAATAATAATTATGAAAAAAAGCCAATTTAACAAAATAAAATTTGCAATGTTATGATCACCTGCTTTTCCCCTTTTAGTTCTAGTGGAAAACCACTTTTTAAAACATCTTGTATACTTTCATAAATAACTTTGAGCATGTGCAAGTATATACAAACATGCATTCATATACATATGTTTTATACAGTTTATAAATCCACTTGTGTATTGCACATACTCTCTCTCTCTCTCTCTCTCTCTCACACACACACACACACACACATACACACACACAAACAAATGAATGAATTAAATTATTTTTAACCAGGCATAGTGACACAGACCTTTAATCCCAGCTCTTGGAAGAGTGAGGCAGTAGGATATGCATGAGTTCAAAGCTAGTCTGGTCTACATAGTTATGGGACAGCTAGGGCTATAGAGAGAGATCCTGTCTGAAAAAATTATTTTCCATGTTCTGGCTAGTTTTATGTTGGCTTGACACTAGCTAGAGTGATTGGAGAGGAGGAAGATTCGTTTGAGCAAAAGTCTTCATAAGCTTGCTTAGGCAAGCCTGTAGGACATTTTTTTTTCTTTTAAATTGGTGATTCATATATGAATCTTCTCATGTATTTGTGTCAATTTAGGATGCTGAGATAGGCTTACGATGAATTCAAGCACTGTGTTGGCTACATAGTCCTAGACCAGCCTCCCATTAGTCAGATATTGGCAGACTAGAAAGTCAGTGGCCATGAGCCACGCCCTGGTAAGCAGATAGGATTGAAAGTACAAGAGTTTGATTACTAGTCAAAACAATGAGAGCTGACAAATATTTCTGGCACTGTGTGGCGACTTGATGTTCTAAACTTCCCAAAAGATGTAAGATTGCTATGTAACTGTGGCTTTCTGGTTAAGAACAAGGATATATACCATTGTCTCTTCCTTTAAGAGTCAGTCCCAATGGGTCTGTTAGTCACTAGGACAGGAAAATGTACTTCAGTAAACTGTCTTAGAAACTTTAATCAATAACATGAAAGCCACACATAAACGTGATCTCTCCAGTCTCAGTTCTCTGCACATGAGTATTCCCTACTGCCATGCTCTGTCTGAGTTCTCATTCCCAAGATTACACTTTACATTGTAATAAAATTCATCTGTGTTCTACACTACACTTCATATGTCTCTGATTTCTTTTGATGGAGATCAAAAGAGACCATAGAGACCAGAGAACCAAGAGAAGGCCAGAGTGAGATCTCAGTAACAATAGAAATACAAAAGCCATACAAACATACAAAAACTAAAAACAAAAACAAAAACAAAAAAACAAATTCTCTTGAATCCACCTTACAATTTAGAGCAGAGAAGATTCTGGACAACAGGGCCCCATTGGTGTTGTGATCATTGTTTTTATTAGTTGTGATGGTATTTTTTATAGGAACCCAGTGATCTGTTCTCAAGGAAATTAGCCTTTTATGGAAAGCTGATCTCCAGGCTTTAAGATCATTTTTCTATACAAAAGAATGAGAAATATGAGTTTTAGATTTTGGAATTTTGTACTTTTACTGTTGTCCTACTACATAGCAGTTGTGTGATTCTGTTCTATACAGATCAGATTGTGTCCTACCATACATCAATACATCACACCGTATTGTATATAGCACTGAAGATGAAAGGGAGAGCAGCCCACACTGGTCCTGTGGTTTCAGTTTAGTTTAGTCTACATGACTGACATGACCTTCTGGAATGCCATCCATCCATGTGCCCATTGGTCTATCCAGAGATATTATTACATCTAGTCACTAAGACCTAGCCCTGTCCTTTGCTTCTCTAGTTTCCACAAGTCTCTGTCTGTCTGCTCCACTCTTACTCTGAAGTTTAAATCTATGGCAGCAGCAGCAGCATCTTCTCTCTAGACATCCAAAAAGTGTGTGTTTCTGTTGGCTTCCTTACTTCTCGGGACTATTTGAAACTCTTGAACAAAGCTGTGACCTTCTCTGACTCTTTACAGTCATTCTTGTTAGATCACAGAACTTCTATTTGCCTTTTTTTCTCTAGAAATCAGGCCAAGCCCCCTGCAGTCTATCTTTTAGGGCAAATAATTTACGAATGCCTGTTGTAAGCACTTAGGCCTCAACAGGTAAAGCAAGCTCTGAGTCTCCCCACCCACAACCTGGTCAATCCTCAAAACCATGTCACCACTTAATGCCTGCCTGTGTAAAGTCTGATTGTTAGACAAGGTCAATTGATACAAAGTTTGTCATCAACTCAGAAAAACAATAAGACCAGAAACCCTAATTGTTCTCTGGAGGTATTCTCTACCTCTTCAGGGCCTAAGTAAAGCAGTTAGGCCATGATTGTGTCTTTCCTCTGATATTCCAGGAACTGGAGGGTCTCTTTCTTCAGGACCCCTGCCATGCTATACATGTTGACTATCTCCTATAAGAAAACTCCTCCCTGAACTTTAAACCTTTCTCTCTTCATTCAGGGTTCATCTCCTAATAGAGCTTTGCAACAAATCAGCCATCCCTTCTTTCATTTTAATTATAACAGTCCTCTAACACACAAAGACACACACACAGAGAGACAGAGACACACACACCAAACAGTTTTCTAACATATAACATATAGATAGATAATAGATAGATAGGTATTGATATAGAAACATTTACTGTGTGATGTGCAACATATGGTCTGAGACTTAATACTAGCAATGGTGATTGATAGAAACAATCTGTCTCTGCCATGGCCAGGTATTCCAAGGAAAGTGAGACTATTTGTCAAGTTTGTGACAACGAAAAGTGAACTTGTCATTTCTTTATGACAAGACAGCTTTGGAGCAAGGCAGCTGTGGAGTGAAGATTTCATTCTTCATAGAATGGGCCAAGGGGTACTACTTCTCTTGATGGCTGTTGTCAGAAATGGCTGTATCCACACCCTTGAGAAAGACACTTCTGGGCTGTAGAACTGCTAAGAGGCTTTTAAAGAGATTTCCATCTCAAAGGACCTGGGAAGGATTTACATCTGTAAGTTTTTTCACAGTAAATTCTCTTCAGTAAAGGGAGGTCAGAGTCCGGAGTCAGGGGGAGACTGTCTCATGTTCAGTCAGCCTGAGAGAAAAATTTAAGGTCATTTGGATCAATTTAAATAAAAAGTGCCAAAGTAAAAGCCGACTTTACAGTAGGTGCCCGCTACCACTTCATCATGGGATGTAAACCCTTGTTTGAGATGTTTAAATACCAGCTACTTCAGAATGAACTGCATATTAAATTTCATTCATTGGGAGACTATAAATAATATGGGATGGAGTGTACATATTTTCTATAATTCATATTTTACGGTATAGAATTAAGATTACAGAAATACTAAACAAGTTATGAGAGAGCTTAGGCTGCTTGTAGTTATGAACTATTGTACTTTTCAAAATATTAAAGCAATTTGTCTATCCTTTCTCCTTAAAATGGCTTTCACCCTTTTAGACCTACTGATATTTAAATGAAATGTCCACAATTTAAGTAGATTGTGATTTAGATCTCCGATGTTAGAATAATAATTTCTTATGATGAAGGCTGACTTAATGAATGAGAAGTGACCAAGAAATATATGCTTAATAGTAAATTTAGCATTCACCAGCAAGTGTCTATGGGCTGCCATATCAAAAATACTGTTTTAGAAATGACACCTCCCTAGGGCACTGAATAACAATATACTGAAAAGTTCAAAGTATTCATTGCAGCAATTACCATAATGATTGTTCCTTTAAATGTGTCTCCACTTGTAAATCTTTGGGCAATTTGCTTTAATAATGCCAGCATATTTTCACCTGTTAAACATCTCCAAGTTTTTTATAAACTCATAAAATTCACATGTCTTACAGTAAGAAAAAAAAAATCAACACATTAAACTACAAAGAAGAGTAACAAAAACAATCCAAAAGAGATAGAAATTATTAATAGAAGTATATTACCTTAATTTCATTTTATTCTATACTTCAACATAATATACTTTACCTTGTTGACATTCTATGATATCAATAAAAATCTTGTTGAAAGGTGTCTCAAATGTTAATAACAGACACAGAATAACGCAGTAGCCCACTTTATCAAAATATCACTTGGTCATAATCTTCAATTGCCAGTGTATATTTTCAGCATTTGAGTCCTTGTCTAAAAATAGAATAATTTATAGGTTTGAGTCTAGCTTACAAATGGCTCATATGCGCGCGGCTCCGGTTAATGACTGGAGAGGAGGTCAGAAGGATCGTGCTCTGAACAGCAAGTTAACCCACACCTGCATTTTCTCAGTCCCACTGAGCTGTATAAAAAGAAGAGAGCTTTTGCCACTTCAGAACTAGAACTAAGTAAATGAATGATTCACATATACTCAGAAGAAACACAGGGAATAAGCCTGGGTTAGGAAGCTGCCCCAGTTGCCCAGGTAACACAGGCTAGTAATCTCTGAGCAGCAGAAAATCCTGTTCCTGAAGCCTATGCCAGATGCAAAGGAAATTGTTTTAAATGATCATGTTTTAGCTGGAGGATGGAAGGTGGTCTCTTTAATGAATGAAGATTTAAAAAGAGATTTTCATTTAATAAAGGCTCTAAGGTTGTGGGAAAAATGTGGAATACAAGTGATTGAGTGTAAATTAAAAACAAAGCAAATTGTATATGAAGGTGTGAAAGACAGGAAGGTGATGGATGCTATAGCCTTAAACATTTCCAGAGGAATCAGATTGGCCATTTTGAGGTCCTGACAATGGCCTCCTGCTGGTGTGTAGTTCCCAAGGGTATTGGCTTTGAAGAGCTGGACTCTTTATATCCAGAATTTATCTTTAAGAAACAGAATGACAGACAAGCTCAGTGGGTGGCAGAAAATCTGAGCTGCCTCCAGCCTTTGAAAAAGTAAGCTGCAAATCTAATTAGGAGGACTTCTAATCTCTTCCTGAAAACTGATGCTACATAGATGGTAGTGAATCTCACTGGTGAAACTCCAGAAGGACAAGGTGTCTGTTTTTAGGCCAAGATAAATTTATTGACAGCACTAAATTCCAACAAAAGTATGTATTTGCTATGGATGACGAGTCAGAAAAGAAACTTATTAAAAATGAAACTGTTCATTGAGACTGCGAGGGAACATTGCTACCTTTGCAAATAGTATGGCATTCAGGAGACAGGGTTTGCCAACCCAGAGAAACGGATAGTGTGGTTAAGTTATATGCATGTACACAAAATGTGAAACCAAGCCTTTGGAGACCTTTCAGATGGACCACTCTCTCTAGGTTGGTTAGGACCCCACCTCCAATTTCTCCTATTACCCAGAAAGGGAGACATCACAACTGCTCTTCCTGAAGAATACCATAGAAAAAAGGGTGGATCTATCAAGGTTTTGTTTGAACCCATTAAGAATAAGCTATTTCCTCCTGGTTTAAAGAATGGAACCTGAGTTCCCCTAATGGAGACACAACATTTTGATATGTTAAAACAGTATACATGATTATCTCCACTCTTTAGAATCAAGGGACATATTACCCTCAGGAAAGCAGATTCTTTCTGAAGATATGCCAAAGTGAAGGAAGGAATAATAATCCTCTTAATGAGATAATGTACTTAAACTTTCCAGATGTTCCCTTCCCCAGCCAACCCTGCCCAGGCTGTTATTTATAGGACAGCCTTCTTTAGTCAGAAATAATTCACAAAGTATGTTTTTTTATCTTCCTTCCTTTAATCATTTTGTTGTTGTTGTTTTTTGTTTGTTTTTGCAGACACTGGACAGAACATGCTTACCTTCTTCTCTGGGTATTCACTCTTTTTGTAAAGCTCTCCTCTTCTACATGAATGTGTTTGTGGAATTCCATTACCAATCATCTCTGTGTCCTTGGATTCTAATGCAAAAAAAAAAAAAAAAGCTTTCTTCCTCTGTCTCATCTCTCTGTCTCTCTCTTTCTTTTCTCTGTTTTCATCTTCCTCTACAGGCAGCTGCCAAGAATTCCACCTTGCTTGCCTGTTCTGTTTTTTGATTTTTCAAAATCAAATAAATGATCAAGTTTTCATCTGAGTCATTTTTAGAATTTTTTTTTTGTTGTTGTTAAGGAGACTAAGAATCCAAAGGGAACCCTGATTGATTTCCATATACAAGGACATTTAACCTTCTAATAGAAAAATATCAGAATGTGTGTGTGTGTAGTATGTATACTCACACATACAATCTTAGAATTATATTTAATACACTAACCATCAAAAGATACACTTAGACAAATTACTGCTCTCTTTGTTTCTAATTCTAAGACATAAAAAATTTAAAATCAATTTTCAAAATGGAAGTTCAAATGAGCCACAAAAATGAACTCAATGACATATTTGAAGATTCTTTGTCTTACAAAATTTATTTTTTAATCATTTAATTAATGTATTTATTTTACAAGTCCTTTGCATATAGAAATTATGGCTTATGATTTTTTTGAATGAAAATGGATTTCTGTATTTGAGAAAGTTTCTGTCTATGCATCTATGTATGTTTCTTGTGCTTTTTCTTTGGTCCCTTTTCTTCTGTTTGCTTTGTTTTATTGCAATTTGTTTCTATCTTATCTTATTTTATTATTCTTTTGATACCTATTTATTTTCTTAGGAGAGACAGAAAGGGTGCTGAGAGGGGAGGTAGAAAAGATCTCAGAAGAGTTAGGAAAGAGAAAACCATAATCAAAATATATTGTATGAAAAGACATCTATTTACCATAAAAGAAAAATAGAAAAAGGAAGTTCAAATATATACATGTATGTGTTGTTATATGCCTTAATATTTATATGCTGTTTGCCTCACACTGGATGAAATCCAGCAACCTTATTTGTGAATTTAAACTAGAAGATTATATTTTCATGTCAAAAATTATATTACTGCTACATAATCTATGTAACAAGGCCATTCACTGATTTAGCTGTACTTAGAGAATCTTGACACTGAACCTGTTGAATACCATGATCTACAACCTTGTTCTATGAAGATGAGGAAATCAATTGAAGAGATTGTGGCTTTTCCATATAACTTTAGTTTACAGGGAAAAAATTAAATTAGACTTCTGTTTAAATTTTGGCAAATGAACTAGTTACAGTTGATAGCTGCGAGGGGAGGGAGATAATCAGTTGTCTTTAGGGGAATGGTCCCTGACAGGCTGATAATATTTCAGTGGATGGTTCTGCACCTATGCTTCTGCACTATGAACTTAGTGGTCTCAGTGAATTATAAGAAAAACAAAACACAACAAAACAACAAGAAAACATATAAATAAACAGGAGAACACGTGTCATGACTTTACACCACTCTAGGGACTTTGCCTGGTCAGGGGCTATTAGGAACAGAAGAAAAGATAAACATAAAGATGCATAGACACACAAACAAGCTGAGGAAAGATGGATGAATGGGGTTAGGTTGAATATACAACAAGGACATTTGCTCAGTCATGTTCATAGCAACTTTATTTGTAATAGCTAGAAACTGGAATCAACCCAGATGACCCTCCACTGAAGAATGGAAAAAGAAACTGGTGCATTTACAAAATGAAATACTACTCAGCTATTAGAAACAAGAAAATCATGAAATTTGCAGGAAAATGGGTGGAACTGGAGGTAACCCAGACCCAGAAAGACACACATGCTATGTGCTCACTTATAAGCAAGCATTAGTCATGTAGTAGAGGATAAGCATACTACAAGGAACAGAGCCAAAGAAGCCAAGTAATAAGAAGGGCTCAGTGAAGGATGCTTGAATTTCACTCAGAAGAGAAAATAGAATAGGCAGCACAAGTGGTTGAAGAGACAGAACAGAATAGGAGAAGAATATGGAGGGATACCAGGAAAACGAAGTGGGTATCAGATGTGGGGAGAACAGGGACTGGAGGACAAAGTGCTTTCAGAAAGAAGAGAAATGGTGGGAGGAGGTATTCCTGAGACAAGCTGAAGATCTACAACAGGGTAGGCTTCAGGGAGGATATCTGAGTGACTCTAGCCCAGAACTGTAGGCTGCCCTCTATGCAGACAGGACTTCTAGTGGAGAAAGGTGGAATACCAAACCACCTACAAAAACTTTGATCCAACATTTACCTTGCCTACAAGATGTGCAGGGATAAAGACAGAGCAGAGATGAGGGAATGTTCAAGCAATCCCTGGCTCAACCTGAGACCTAACCCATGGGAGAGAGTCAACCCTTGACACTAACAATGACACTCTGCTAATGCGTGCAGATGGGAGCCTAGCATAGCTGTCTTCTGAGAGGCTCCAGGAAGCAGATGCTGAGACTCACAGCCAACAATTGGGCAGAGCACAGGGAGCCTTGTGGAAGAGTTGGGAGAAGGATAGAAGGCCCAGAGGGGACAAGACCTTCACAAGACCAACAGAGCCAACTAACCTGGGCCCAGCAGGCCCTGTGAAGACTGAAGCACCAACGTAAGACCGTGCATGGACTAGATCAACGTCCCCTACTCATATATACACAGTTGGCAAGTTGGTCATCTTGTGGGTCCTCTAGTAAGGAGAGTGGGGACTGTCTCTTACAAGGACTCTCCTACAAGCTTTCAATCACTTCTTCCTGGGAGGATGAAAGCTGCTTGCTGTGGAAAAGGATGTGCTCTGTCCCGAAAGGAGTTGAAGTGCTGGGGTGGTTATTGGGTGTGGGTGGGGCTCTCCTGAGGATTCAGGGAGAGGGAGGGAGGAAGAGGCAGGGTAAGACTAGGAGGAAAGGAGGATGGAGACTACAACTGAGACGTAAAGTAAACAACTAGATAAATCAAGTTAATTTTATTTTATGATTTTCACTATAGTTTGATTTTCATTAATAAAAAGGAAGGAAATTGCACACATTTCAATGAATTTATCCATACTAAAAAAATAATAAAGTGCATTTCCTACTCTTGCACAGTATCCAAGGTCTATTCCAAGCAGCCAAATGTTACCTCACAAGCATATCTAACTTCACATCCAAAGGATCTTATTTCCTCTTCTAACCTCTACAGACACCAGGCTGGCATGTGGTGCACATACATATATGCACAGCAATCATACATATAAAATAAAAATAAAATATTAAGTGAAATTTAAAAATCCCTAATTGCTAAAACAAATAAAATAAACCAACCAACCAACCAATCAACCAACCAACCAACCAACCAACCAACCTCAAAATCCCACTGTTGGTTGGCAGACTAATCTCTGTCCATTATCAATTCTTATTCTGTCAGAATCATTATTTTTTTTTTCTGCAACAGTTTCTCTGGCCACCATTCACTGTCACTCATGAAAGTATTTTCTTCCACAATGATCTTTTTGACCACTTACGACTTTCATATTATCAGACTGCCCCGTTTTGCTTTTTACTTTGTAATAAACTTTATTTTCCATTTTCTTTGTTTTCTTTCTTCTCTCCCTCCCTTGCTCTTTTTATCCTTTCCTTCTTTCCTTCTTTCCTTTCTTCCTTCTTATTTCTCTTTCATTACTTTGAAGACAGCTTTATGAAAGGTAAAATGTGATTTGCTTTCTTTGGGGGTTAGAATAATTTAAATTATTTTATGTAGTTAAATAAATATATACTGAATATTTTATTTTGTGTAGGATATTTCTCTTAAATAGTTTATGTTCATTTTTTGCTTAGGAATTTTATAATACACATCACATTTTTACCAAATCTACTCTCCCAATTGTCTCCCCTCCAATTCTTCTCCTCCCAACCTCCAATATTCTTCTATGGCCAGTTTGAGCATTCAGTCACATTGGCTGAAGAAAATTGATTTCTTCTTTTTCATCAGGCATCAATTGCCAATATCTCCTCAGCTAAGGGTGTAAATTCATATGTCCCTCCACATTCATGATGCATTTTTGTTTGGTTTGATCTTGTGCAGGTCTTGTGCATGCACTCATTCACAGCTGCTGAGACTTCATGTGTTTGGATGCCTAGTCATATCTGTTTAACACTGTTTCCTAATCACTGATTCCTGAACATTGTTTGTTATCCTACATTTTTTTTCCATACAGTCTTTCGGCCCCTCTTTGGTGATGATTCCTGAGCCTGGAGAAAAGGTGTCATATAGTTGTGCCATTTATGGCTGGAGAGACTGTAGTCTCATCTTCTTTATGTTGAGCAGTTGCTGGTCTCTGCATTCATTGCTTTCTAGAGCAAAGAGAAGCTTCTCTGATGATGGCCAGAAAACAAAGCCTATTTTCTACACCTTGAATTTTGTATTTCATCTGAAATCTTTGAGTGGAAACCACAAGAATTGCATTCCTGAGGAGTTACAGGAAATAAATATTATCATATAAAATTCTGTGAACAAAAAAGATTAATATAGGGAATGGGGGCTGCAGAGATGGCTCAGAGGATAAGAACATTGGCTGCTCTTGCATTTCGCAGCAACCACATGCTGGCTCACAACCATCTGTAATCAGATCTGGTGCCCTCTTCTCACATGCAGGTATACATGCAGACAGAACATTGTATACATGATACATAAAACTTTAAAAAAATAAAGGAAATGAATGCAATAATATCAGTCGAGGACCTTGAACTTCATTCATTCTTTTGTGCACATGTTTGTATGATTTTGAAGGGGTGTATGTCAGAGGACAACCATCTTCTTCCTCAGGTACCTAACACCATTTTTCGTTTCGTTTTGTTTTAGTGGTGGATTATCTCATTGGCATGGAACTGATCAAGTAGGCTAGTCTGTCTGGCATCCCTGTTAATACCTCCCCAGAACAGGGACTATAACACATGCTGCTATTTCTAGCTTTTCCCAGCAGATTAAACTCATGTTCTCTTACTTTAAGCTACTGAGCTATCTCCCCACTCCTCATTCATTCTTCAGAACAAACGCTTTCTAGTTAATGCACAAACTTAGTTTTTCGTCTTCCTTAATGTATCTAGGAGATGTCAGTCTCATACTGTATCTGTGGAAGGATTAGGGTATAGCTATGGCTACTTATGTATGCCGCTATGATATGTTCAACAGTGCAGCTTTTCCACATCTTATTAACTTACATTCTGCAGAAATAAAGAGACTTTTTAGAAAGGCTCAAAGAGAAAGAAGAGAAATATTAAGGTAAAAAGGTCAAACAAGTCACAATGATTTGCCAGATGAAATATGGTGTGATTGGGAGGGGTATGTTCAGAGAGCACATAATAGGTGACAAAATTGTATGTTATGTTTACATAGTGTAAGTTTTATTTGAGCTATTTTGAAGAGTCTACTTAATTTTTATTGCTTTTCATGATTAATTTCAGAACACGTAATGAGACCATGCACTGGGCTCTTCTAATTAACAGTGTGTTGCAAAGTGAAATAAAACTTTGCTCATTTTTTTCTATTAGCAAAAAAGGTCAATAATGTAAAATGGCATCTGGCCAGTAGCTGCTGATGTAGCTTATCACAACTACACATAAATCCATGGAATAAGTATAACAGAAAGATGAAAATGTAATGTGCCATATAGAGGAATTTTTATCCAGCAACATGGTTGTTCGGGCCAGGGACCACATCTAAAGACCTAGGTCTGTGTGATCCTGCTGGAATATAGGCACATCGTTAAGTACACATTTTTA
Source organism: Pachyuromys duprasi (assembly GCA_028658305.1). NCBI lineage: Eukaryota > Metazoa > Chordata > Mammalia > Rodentia > Muridae > Pachyuromys > Pachyuromys duprasi. The sequence goes on from CM053763.1 coordinate 28,925,267, forward strand.
ATCCCAAACAATGTCTTTTAATTGAGAGGCAGAAAAAATGTTGAATCAGAGAAAGATTTGACAGAATGAATCAGAGATAGGATGCTCCCAACTCACATGAGAAGAGAACAGGAAAGAGTTCAGTTTGGTGCACTTCAGTTGAGTCCCTGCAGTTCCGTTGAGTTCCTTTCAGTTCCCACAGTCAGTGCAGTGAGTATAGTTTGGTTCATGGAGTTCAGAGGCAGGTTTTTTATTGTTGTTTGTTTGTTTGTTTTCTTAGCAGAGCAATTCAGTCAGAATCTGAGAGAAGCAAACTTGAATAAGTCATCTTGGAGATGAGTTTGAGCCAGAATAGCTCAGTTGAACCAGCCCTCTAGAGTTCAGAAAGTTATAAAAATGGTGAGTTGATTAAGTAATAAATATCAGAGGCTGAAAAGATTCTAAACCTAGGGTTAGTAGAATTTGGAAGTTGAAGCCTTCAAAGTCTGGACTTACAGAAGATTAGATTGTATGGAGGCTATAAGCTTCCAGGTCCAGGCGTAGGGATAGATAGAACAGAGAAAGAACCTTTCTGGGCATAGCCCAAGCTGTGTATTTCTACAGCCTGGGAATGCCTGTTATCTCATCCATCCCTCTGAAGAAACAAAAAATTTACATGCCATCTCAAGTGAAGACTTATTTGCAACTGACTATAATATTTTGGAAGACTTTCTATAAGTTCAATGAACAGGGATTTTGTCATCTTAATGTTCCAATAGTAAAAACAGTGTAGTCAACAAATCACCAGAGTAGAAGACTCAGTTTGGTAAAATGTTCATGTTCCTCACATGTTCTTTTGAATGAACCCCATATCCTTCCCTGTATTCTCTCTCTCTCTCTCTCTCTCTCTCTCTCTCTCTCTCTCTCTCTCTCTCTCTCTCTCTCTCTCCCCTCTCTCTTTATCTTTCATTACTATCTGCCCCATTGCATACATATTACTCTTAAGGAATTTTGTATGAACTCATTCACTCATGATCTAGCCTTTCAAGGCTGTTCTTTGTTTATTAACATCTATGTGAATTATTAGTGGTGTTTCATGTGTTTAGTGTATTGTTTTGCTACTTCTGAGTATTCTCAAGTACGACTTGATTTCTCAATTACTTCTTATTGGACATTCACATGGATTCACGCATCCATGTCTCTCAGGCAGTCTCACTTTTTTGCTTTTAATTTATTTTTGTTAAATAACAGATTTGAATTTATTGTATAATTTAATAAATTTACTTTTGAGTTTGTTATAAAAAATGAAAATTACAAGTTGATTTTGGGAATCTAAATGACTCTGTTCTTTCACAAAGAATATGTTTTCTATTTTCTTTATATATCAGCCAATGCAGAAAATTTTTGCATTAGAATTTTCACCCCTCTAATAAATATGAAATAGAATACATAATTTTATGTGTGCTTTTTGTTTCTATGTTGGTACTGAAGATTATTGTATTTTAAGATATTTGCATAACTCCGTTAGTGAAGAGACTTTTCAAATATTTTATTTTATTATCGCGGTTTTAGAACAGGTTATGATTGTATAGCTCTGGATATCCTGGTTATGTAGATCAGGCTTACCAAAGCCTAGCGACCTAGAGATCTTCTGTCTCTGCCCCCAGAGTACTGGGATTAAGGTTGTACACCCCCACACTTGGCTATTTTTTATGTTTCTAAATGTTCGCCATATTATGGTATTATAAATGTCTTATTATTTGTGTTATTATGATTGTTTTGTTCTATTTTGAGAACATTTATACATATATATCGATCATATTCACCCCTATTAAACCTATCTTATCTTCTTTCTACTCTGCCTAACCCCATTCCCTAACAATCCCTACAATGTCTTTTAAAATGACTTACTGTGTGTCTTTTAGATTTTAAGCACATCTCCATAAAAATACATGATATACGCTTTGAAACATATAATATATATATATATAGCATGTGGCATTGATATATCATGTAACTTATAGTGTTTTTTATAATGTCTTTAAAATTGCTATACTTTTTAATTGTAGTTTTAACTTTTTTGGTCATTCTTTTGGCTAACACCTTTTAGAAATCTTTATTCACATCAATATTTTAGAGACGTTCAAGAATTAAACAAATTTAATGGTTACAATAAAGTCTGAGCTATATTAATCACGTTTTGTGGTTTGCAGTGGAAATACAAGGGCTCATTCATTGTAAATGGGATATTTGGCTACTGAAGTAGCCGAAGTGTTTAAATAAAAAGGAAAAAAAAATAGTTACGTATCTAACATTAGATAATCCATGAAATCATAGAATGACAACCAATTTACATGTCCTATTTTTATTTTGGAAGATATTTCCCCTAGATATGAGCTTTTGTCAGCATCCTCTGTCCCATTAAACAGGGTAAAGACAGTGTCCCATTGTCGGTTTCTGTGGATTTTGCATCACAATTGGGACAGGCTGGGTTGGCCTTCTGAACTGTGAAAGTTTATTCAGTCCTGCTGTAATGTGGATTAGTAATTTATTTTTCAGAGGCCCATTGTGGAAGGCTGCTGCCCTGTTACATGTCTTCTTCTACTTCCAATGCATATCCTGTTTGCCCTTCTGAATGAGGAGTAAGCCTCTTCTCTAGGGTCCTTCTTGTTGTTTAGCTTCTTTTTTTTCCCCCAGTAATTTATTTATTTATTTTTAAAGTAATTTATTTTTATATTAATCACAGGTTATATACTTTGTTTTTTTTTCATTTTTATTTTATATTAATCACAGGTCATGTAATTTGTATCCCAGCCGTAGCCCCCTCCCACGTGCCCTCCCTATCCCCCTCCTTCCCTCCCTCATCTCCTCCCTGCACCTTTCTAAGTCCACTGATAGGGGAGGACCTCCTCCCCTTCCATCTAACTCTAGCTAATCAGGTCTCTTCGGGAATGGCTACAATGTCCTCTTCTGTGGCCTAGTAAGGCTGCTCCTCCCTCGGGGGACAGGGAGGTCGAAGAGCCAGCCATTGAGTTCATGTCCAAAATAGTTTCTGTTCCCCTTACTAGTATACCCACTTGGGAATCGAGCTACCATTTGCTACATACAAGCAAGGGTTCTAGGTTATAATCATATATAGTCCTTGGTTGGAGAGACAGTCTCATAAAAGACCCCTGTGCCCTGATATATTTGGTTCTTGCGGAGCTCCTGACCTCTCCAGGTCATACTAACTCCCCCTTCTTTTATTTTTTTAAAATTTATTTATTTTTATATCCATCACAGGTTAGGTACTTTGCATCCCAGGTGCAGCCCCCTCCCTCATCTCCTCCCTGCCCCCTCCAAGTCCACCAACAGGGGAGGACCTCCTCCCCTTCCATCCAACCCCAGCTCATCCTGTCTCCTCAGGGCTGGCTACAATGGAATCTAGCCAGTCTGTCACTCCCTGGCATGTATGGGGGAGGGTCAGAGTCAGCCATCAAGTTCATGACTGAAATAGTCCCTGTTTCCCTCACTAGCGTCTTTTGCCCGACACAGAGCTATCATGGGCCCCATCTGAGCGGGGGTTCCAGGCCACATCCACACATGG
>CM053763.1:28929310-28948100 GCA_028658305.1 Pachyuromys duprasi
TGTTTCCGCAACCATTCTGTTAGTCTCTGTCTTTTTATTGGAGAGTTGAGTCCATTGATGTTGATAGATAATAGTGACCAATGACTGTTAGTTCCTTTTATTGTGGAGTTGGTGGTCTTACTGTGATTCATTGCTTTTTTGTTGTTGTTGTCATTGGGCAATTATCTGTATCCTATATTTTCTTTGGTGTAGTTGTTTCTGTTGGACTGAAGTTTTCCTTCTAGTACCTTCTGTAGGGCTGGGTTACTGTGTATGTATTGCATGAATTTTGTTTTGTCATGGAAAATTTTGTTTTCTCCTTCTATGATGACTGAAAACTTTGCTGGGTATAGTAGTCTTGGTTGGCATCTGTGTTCCCTTAAGGACTGTATGACTTCTGACCAGGCTCTTCTCCCTTTCATAATTTCTGATGAGAAGTCTGGTGTGATTTTGATCGGTCTACCCTCATATGTTACTTGACCCTTTTCCCTTGCTGCCTTTAATATTTTTTCTTTGTTTTGTAGGTTTAGTTTTTTGAATATCATGTGACGAGAGGTATTTCTTTTCTGATCTAATCTATTTGGTGTTCTGTAGGCTTCGTGTATGTTTATGGACATTTCTTTCTTTAAGTTGGGAAAATTTTCTTCTGTGATTTTCAAAAAATATTTTCTGTTCCTTGGAGCCTGGAGTCTTCTTTTTCAGCTATTCCAATTATTCTTAGGTTTCGTCTTTTGATGGCATCCTTGATTTCTTGTATGTTTTGTGTTTGGGACTTTTCTGATTTTATTTTTTCCTTGATTGAGGAATTCATTTCAGCCAGTGTATCTTCAGCTCCCGAGATTCTCTCTTCCATGTCTTGTATTCTGTTGGTGATGCTTACCTTTGTCATTCCTGATCTTTTCTCTAAGTTCTCCAGTTCCAGAATCTTTTCCGTTGTGTCTTCTTTACAGATTCTAACTCTGTTTTCATGCTTTTTATTGTTTCCTTCATAAGATTGACTGTGTCTCCTATTTTGGTTGTTTCCTCTCTGTCTATCTTTAATTGTTCCTGTATGTGGACAATTAAATCCTTCTTAATTTCTTTGAGGGCCTTGTTCATTTCCTACTTTTGTGCCTCCTTTTGTTCCTCTAATATCTGCATAATTATAGCTTTTCTATCATTTTCCTGTCTCTCTGCTGAATTAAAATCTTTATTGCTTTTGGGTGTTTCTGGTGGGGCCATGGGATCCTGATTATTGTTGGGTGAGTTCTTTCGCTGATTTCTGGTTATTTGGTTATATATAATCAAGGAGCTGTTTGTGCTTTAAGGCTGAACTTCAGACTGGAACTGTCAATCTCTTGTGTCAGGAGTATTCTTCAAGAAGATCAGGGAGTTCTAGTGGTTGGATAGTGTGTGTTGTTGCCTCAGTTGAACTCTGTTGTGGGATCTGTGTGCCTGGCTTCGTGCTCTGTGCTAGAGGCTGTGAGCACCACGGGCTTGTCTCCCCTCCTGTCTGGAGGTTTGGCTCCTCACTCTGTGCCAGAGGCTGCGTGTCCCCCTTTGATATGTCCGCTGGGGTCGTTGCTCTGGTCAGGAGGCTCTGAGCTCTGCCCTGGGCTTGCTGCTAAGGGCTCTCTTCTGGATTGGAGCCTTGGTGCCTCCTTCTGGGTCAGGGACTGTGCACCAAGGTCTGAGATGGAATTTGGGGGCACCTCGGTCTGGACCTGATATTATGAGTCCCAATCTGGGGTGGTGGCTGGGTGTGCCTAGAGGTGTGGGTCTGACCGGTGTAGCCCACAGTATCTGGGTGAATCTCAGTCCTTTTGGGGTACTGTGTGTCCCCGCCAGAAGTGGTGGCTGCTGGCACAGAGGATTGTGGGTCTGCGCAGTGCAGCCCGCGGTATCTAGGTGAAACTCAGTCTGTCTGGGGTATTGTGTGCCCCAGCCCAAAGTGGCGGCTGCTGGGGCAGAGGGTTGTTTGCCCGCACAGTGCAGCCCGCAGTATCTGGGTGAAACTCAATCTGTCTGGGGTACTGTGTGCCCCCGCCCAAGGTGGCGGCTGCAGTCCCAGACGGTTGTGGGCCCGCCTTGTGCAGCCCGTGGTATCTGGGTGAAACTCAGTCTGTCCGAGGTACTGTGTGCCACATTCCAAAATTGCGGCTTAGGCGCTCAGCCCGGCTGTGTGCAGCCTGTCACCCTCCGGAGTTTTTCCTGGGAATAGCTGGGTGTCCCTTGGACTTTTCCACTTGATTTCCCCACCGTAGGAATTCTGCTCACCTGGCAGTCGCAAACGCTGGTGTTTTAGGTCCGAGACCTTGAAAGGACAATTTTCAAGGTTATCTCTGTGCAAGGTTTGAGTATCAATCTTAGAAAAGACCTTCGTGCCCAGTTTTTTGGTTCTGTTACACTCATTATGGAGTGCCAGTCCCTTCCAGTTCTTATCTCCCCCTTCTTTCATAAGATTCCCTGCACTTTGCCCAAAGTTTGGTTATGAGTCTTCACATCTGCTTTGATACACTGCTAGGTAGAGTCTTTCAGAAGCTCTCTGTGTTAGGCTCCTGTCCTGTTTCCTGTTTTCTCCTTCTTCCAATGTCCTTTCCATTTGCCTTTCTGAGTGAGAATTGATCATCTTACCCAGGGTCATCCTTCTTGCTTAGCTTCTTTAGGTGTACAGATTTTAATGTTTATCCTATATAATATGTCTAGTATCGACTTATAAGTGAGTGTATATCATGTGTGTATTTCTGCTTCTGGGATGCCTGACTCAGGATGATCTTTTCTAGATCCCACCATTTACCTGCAAATTTCATGATGTCCTTGTTTTTAATTGCTGAGTAGCATTCCATTGTGTAAAAGTACCACAATTTCTGTATCCATTCCTCAACTGAGGGACATCTGGGTTGTTTCCAGGTTCTGCCTATTACGAATAAAGCTGCTACAAACACGGTTGAGAAAATGTCCTTGTTGTGTACTTGAGCAACTTTTGGATATATGCCTAAGAATGGTATAGCTGGGTCTTGAGGAAGCACTATTCTGAATTTTCTGAGAAAGCTCCAGATTGACTTCCAAAGTAGTTGTTCAAGTTTACATTCCCACCAGCAATGGAGGAGGATTCCCCTTTCTCCACATCCTCTTCAGCATGTGTTGTTACTTGAGATTTTGATCTTAGCCATTCTGATGGGTGTAAGGTAAAATCTCAGGCTCATTTTGATTTGCATTTTCCTGATGACTAATGATGTTGAACATTTCTTTAAGTGTTTCTCTGCCATTCTGTATTCTTCTACAGAGAATTCTCTGTTTAGCTCTGTACCACATTTTTTAATTGGATTACTTGATTTGTTGCTTTTTAACTGTTTGAGTTCTTTATACATTCTGGATATTAGCCCTCTGTCACATATAGGTTTGGAGAAGATACAGCAAGCCTATAACCCACATCAAACTAAAAGGAGAGAAACTTAAATCAATTCCACTGAAATCAGAGACAAGACAAAGCTGTCCACTATCTCTCTATCTCTTCAACATAGCTAGAACAAGTCCTAGCTAGAGCAATAAGACAACAAAAGGAGATCAAGAGGATACAAATCGGAAACGAAGAAGTCCAAGTAGCAGTATTTGCAGATGATATGATAGTATACATGAGTGACCCCAGAATTCATCCAGAGAACTCCTTCAGCTGATAAATACCTTCAGCAAAGTGGCTGGATACAAAATTAATTCAAAAATCAGTAGCCCTTTTGTATACAAAAGACAAAGGGGCTGAGAAAGAAATGAGGGAATCAACACCCTTAATAATAGACATTAATAACATAAAGTACCTTGGTGTAACTCTAACCAAGCGGGTGAAAGACCTGTTCAAAAAAAAAAAAAACTTCAAGTCTCTGAAGATATAAATTGGAGAAGATATCAGGAGATGGAAAGATCTTCCATGTTCCTGGATTGGTAGGATTAACATAGTGAAAATGGCCATCCTGCCAAAAGCAGTCTACAGATTCAATGCAATTCCCATAAAAATACCAACACAATTCTTTTCAGACCTTGAAAAAAATTCTCAACTTCATATGGAAAAACAAAAACAAAAACAGAATTTCCAAAATGATCCTGTACAACAACAAATCATCTGGAGCTATCTCCTTCCCTGATCTCAAGCTGTACTACAGAGCAATAGTAACAAAAACTCCATGGTACTGGCATAGAAACAGAATGGTGGATCAATAGATTCGAAAAGAACACCCAGCAATAAATCCATACACCTATGAATACTTGATATTTGACAAAGAAACCAAAACCATACAATGGAAAAAAGACAACATCTTCAACAAATGGTGTTTTTTTTTTTTAAACTGGATATCTACATGTAAAAAATGCAAATAGATCCATATTAATCACGATGCACAAAACTAAAGTCCAAGTGGATCAATGACCTCAATATAAAACCAGACACACTAAACCTCTTAGAAGAAAAACTGGGGAAGAACCTAGAACTCATTGGCACAGGAGACAACTTCCTGAACAGAACACCAACAGCACAGGCTCCCAGAGTAACATCAGTAAATGGGACCTCATGAAACTGAAAAGCTTTTGTAAAGCAAAGGACACTGTCATCAGAACAAAATGACAGCTTACAGACTGGGAAAGGATCTTCACCTCTGAGCTATTTTTTTCATTTTTCATTTTCTCTGCATATATACAGTATCCTAATCAACATTTATATAAAGGAACATTTATATATTAATGGTGTCTGCCTGTGAGCAGTTAATTTGGAACTATGCTCCACTAGTGTTTTGGTGAGGGAATTCCAATTCCATATAAAAATACATGTTTAGAAATGACCTAATGTTACAAAATAATAACACCAAAATGTTGTATGCAGTGGTTATTCTAAATATTTTTTTGTTGCCAAAAGTTATTTTCTTTTTTTGTCACATTATAATTTGTGTTGCTATATTTTATCATTCACTACAGAGTTCCAAATCAACTTTTGAGAAAAGGTATTTTATGCAAACAAAAGCACAGCATTATTTTTAACTTGTGAAATATCTACAGAATGGTCCATATATTTTTGATGAGAATGAAAGTGGTAAAAGATATACTAAAAGGTTAAAAAACTCTCTGTCTTATCATAAAACCACTCTAGATTATCTTACCTCAAAGCTAATTTCACGAACTTTAGCTTGCCAGCTAGCTTTGTGGTCAATCATCCTCTTATTTATACCCTGTTATTGTCTAAGGTTCACATTTTAATTTGCAGATATGTATTCACACTAGTTTCTGAGGATTAAGGCAACACGTGGTTGAATGTAATAATTTAATTTTCTTCAAATTGTCTTTTTTTTTTTTTTTTTAGTCTAAAACTCTAAATCAAACTTAGGATTGTCAGTACTTTTTTTTTTTTTTTTTCACTGCTCTTGGCTGAAAAAAAAAAAGGTAAAAGTTTGGTGGCTATTAGCTATCTTCAATGCACGCTGCATTGCGTTCATCCAGTCAACCCTTGGTATGAAAAGGCAGGGCCCTCCTCCTGTTTGGATGTTTCTGGGTACATGTGATGCTTAGAGCAACGCTGTTCTAACAAGCTGAATTTTGATTTTATAATAAAGATTGATTATAACAATAAGGTTTTTTATAAAAGGCATTCATGCCTGAAGTATTTTTCCATCTATAAAATCATGTAATTTACTCATAATAAGCCAAAGTTTTTTTCCATTTACAGACATCACTTGATGCAAGCTTCATGAGTCTGTTTTTATTTTATTTTATTTTACTTCAGTTTATTTACTTTACATCCAAGAGCGCTCCCTCCCTCTTCTCTTCCCATTCCATTTCCTTCCCCCTTCCCCCCCCCGAAAAGGAGAGCTTCCTACCACCATATAGACCCTCCCCAGCACATCAAGTCACATCAGGACTGAGCATATCCTCATCCCTGAGGCCAGGGAAGGCAGCTCTGCCAGAGGAAAGTGATCCAAAAGCGGACCATAGAGTCAATGTTAGAAATATCCCCTTCCCATCCACTTGCAAGGTGCCCCACATGAAGACCAAGCTGCCAATCAGCCACATATGTGTAGGGAGCCTATGTCCAGACCATGCATGCTCCTCAGTTTATGTCTCAGTCCCTGTAAGCCCCCACTGGACTGGGTTAGTTGTCTCTATTGGTCTTCTTGTGTGGTTCTGGTCCCCTCTAAGTCCTTCCATCTTCCCCCAACATTTCCATAGGTCCCCAGTAGCTCTGACCCATTCTTGGCTGCAAGTCCCAGCAACTGTCCCTATCTGCGTCTGGGTGAGCCTCTCAGACTACAGTTAAGTTAGGCTCCTATCTGCAAGCATAGCAGAGCATCATTGATAGTGTCAGGGGCTGGCTGTCTACTATGGAGTGGATCTCAGGGAGGACCAATTATGTTTCGGACTATCCCTCAATCTTTGTTTCCACTTTACCCCTGCACTTCTTATAGGCAAGGTAATTTTTGCATCAAAGATTTTCTTAGAGGCCTGTTGTTACCCTCCTTTCTCTAGTCCTGCCTGGCTGGGCAGTGGTCACTTCAGTTTTTGTGTACACCCACTGTTAGAAGTCTCAGTTAGAGTCATGACTGTATCCTCCAGGAACCTATCTTATCACTGGCCTCCAGCTTAACAAAGAGATTCTCCCCTCCGTTTCCCTTCTTGTTCCCAGCTCTCTCACCTCCCAACCCCTTTCACCCTATAGCTGATCCCCTCCCTTGTATCACTTCCCATTCCATGTCCTGCCCACTTCCCTTTCTTTATCTACTTCTCCTGTCTATTCTATTTCCTCTTCTGAGTGACCTTCTGGCACCCACCCAAAATTCTCGTTATGAATTTTCAGTTTAGTTCTGTACCCATTCTTTTCAAATCGGACTTTTTGATTTGTTGATGTTTAAGTATGTATATTGGCTGTTAGCCCTCTGTCTGATGTAAGATTGCTGAAGCTCTTCCCCCAATTTGTAAGCTGTCTTTTCATTCTATTGACAGTGTCCTTTGTCTCACAGAAGCTTTGTAGTTCCATGAGGTCCCGTTTGTTTTTTTTAATTTTTTATATTAATTACAATTTATTTACTTTGTATCCCGGCTGTAGTCCCCTCTCTCCTCTCCTACCAATCCCACCCTCTCTCCCTCATCTCCTCCTATGCTCCTAAGTCCACAGAGAGGAGAGGTCCTCCTCCCCTTCCATCTGACCTTACCTTATCTGGTCTCATCAGAACTGGCTGTATTGTCCTCCTCTGTGGCCTGGCAAGGCTGCTCCCCCAGATGGGGGATGTGGTCAAAGAGCCAGCCACTGACTTCATGTCAGAGACAGTCCCTGTTCCCCTTACTAGGTCATGCACTTGGATACTGAGCTGCCATGGGCTACATCCCCTTTTTTAATTGTTGATCTTAGAGCCTGTGCTGTTGGTGTTCTGCAGAGGAAGTTGTTTACTGTGCCAATTGGTTCCAAACTTTCCTCCACTTTGTCATCCATTTAATTTGAAGTCTCTGGTTTTATGTCATGGTCTTTGATACACTTGGACTTGAGATTCATGGGTCTTATACTATGAAAAGTAGAGAAAACTTCATATGAGCTACAGAAAGCAGAAACCTGGTACCTAAGATCTAGCCAAGAAGCCAGAATGTGAAAGTAACCAAATTGTTTTTCTCAGTTTAATTGATACATTAATGCAAAAACATATGTACTTTGCAGGGCTATACCAAGCTTTTCTCCTTTACATAGTAAATTATGTCTCTGATCCACTGTCTCTGTCTTTGTGTCTCTCTTCTTCCTCCTTCTCATAGCCCCTTCCCTGCTCTCCCCTTCTTGTCTCCTTCATATTCATTGTACAGAGGTTGCCTGAGAAATGGTACTGAGACATTTTATATTTTTCTCACATGATTTCTACGAGTCAGGGAATCAATCATCGATGGCATGAAACTAAGCAGTCAAACCTATGTTGACTGCTGATTTTTCCTGTCCAGGCAGAGTATTGAATTTTTAGTTAGCTACCATTTTTCACACACTTCTCGAGGTAGTGATTCTGAAGAGAAAGTCTTATAGAGAAATAAGCAAAAAAAATGTTGTGTGTATGTTAGTGTTGAGGGTATTTCTAGACATGACTTTTCATACTTTTAGTCACTGGAGGTTAAGCAAGAGAAAGTAGGAGCAGAGAAGAGAACAAAGAAATGAACAAACAAAACAAACCAGCAGGGTGTTCATGATGGTTTCATATCATAGCTGTAGGTAATTACATAAGTTCACAAGAGGTTGCAGTCACATTACAGAGATATACGAGTAATAATAATAAGAAGGTTATGTATTGAACTTGAATCTTTAAAGGATGAACTATCTGCACATAAAGCAAAGGGGAAATGTACCAGGAGAGATTTCAAAGTGGGCAATAACCATAGCTACCCTGTTTCTTCTTATTAGTACTACAGCAGCAACATCCTCTGGAATTTATAAGATATTGTTAATTCCAGTCACTATTTTAAGGACTTTTAACGTAATATAATACTTAATCCTCTGGGCAATTAACAGAACTGTTTAGCACTATCTCAGTTTATAGACCAGAGAACAGGGAGACAGAAGATTTAATTAATATTTCAAGATCACATAATTGATAACCAGTGGAGCAGTATTAAGATACTTCACAAGCCTACACTAACAAGCATATCCATGTATATCATGCACACAATGCATATGACAACACAGCACACACACACAAGTATGCACACATGCACAATAGTACATAGACTCAAATTTGTTGCAGAAACTTGAAGTGCAACTAGTCTCTGCTGACTTATTCTATGTATTACTTTCACAGAAAAAAAATCCACTGAAGAAAATTTAAGTAACATTTTTATTAGGGGCTATACTACATCGCTGCACACTATTTGAATACAAACTACATTCCAAACTAAAGCACTGCAATAATCCTATCACTGTTTGTAGAGATCTATTTCTCTTATAATATTTTATTCACCATGCCTTGAAAATTCTCCGAGTCTTTAATATCCTAGATCTTGATTTATTTTATTTTTAAATATGGACCCGTTAATGAGATTTCTGTCCCCTGAGAGTTATTTAACTTGAAATCCAAGAATGCCATAACCTTTCTGGAAGTGTTTCTAATTGATTAGCAATTACAAGTAATTCAATTAAATGAGCTCATTTTTATTTTTAATGAAGTTGTTAGTGTAGTAATTATTTCCTGAACACTGTACTTCAAGCATCTAAATATATTTCTTCTATTTGTCTAAATAATCTCTTCTGTAAATTAAAACAATACTCTTTATTTCAATACTTAATCTCTTCTTCACGCACAAAGAAGTCAGTAAACAGCCCTTGGTGTCCTTCCAACTTTGGAGAACAAAAACTGTTTCATGGACATAAGTAAAATTAGAGCAGTAGAATAAGGGTGTGATAGGTCATCCTTCTGACCATCCATGTATAATGGAATGCATACCATATCTGTCTTTTGGGGGTCTAGGTTACCTCATTCAGAGGGATTTTATCTAAATCCATCTATTTACTTGCAAATTTATTTTTTAACCATCTGATTCATAGCCCATTGTGTTAAGATGGACTTTTAGGCTGTTTCCAATTTGTTTTTTAATTTTCATTTTTTATATTAATTACAGTTTATTCACTTTGTATCCCAGCTGTAGCCCCCTCCATCATTCCCTCACAGTCCCACTCTCCCTCATCTCCCATGTCCCTCTCCAAGAATACTGATAGGGGAGGTCCCATATCAAGACTACAACAACAACAAATTTGGTTGAGCAAATGTCTCTGTAGTAGGACATAGAATCCTTTGACTACATGCCCAAGAAAGACTTAATCAAATCTAGAGTTAGATCTGTTGCTAAAGTTCCTTAGGCATCACCACACTAAATTCCATAGTAACTCTCCAAGATTGCATTCCCACCAGTAACGGGGGATAATTTCCCTTACTCTCCATCTTCACCTGCATGAGATGCCATTTGTTTTATTCATCTTGGCCATTCTAACTAGTGTAAGATGGAGTCCCAAAAGAAGTTTTCAGTTGCCTTTCCCTTATGACTAAGGATGTTGAACATGTCTTCAACTCCTACTCAACCATTTGTGTTTCCTCTTTTGAGAATTATGTTTTGATCTGTATTCCATATTAACATTGGGTTATGTGTTTTTTTTTGATATCTACTTCATTAAGTTCTTCATATATTTTGGATATCGGCCTTCTACAGATGTGCAGCCTGCTGCATTGTCTTACCCATGATGGTAAGAAACTTGTTATTTTGTGAGGTCTCACTTAGTGCCTCTGCTAATGGTGTTCTTTTCAGATTGTCTTTTCTTATTTTAATAACTTCAAGGCCATTCCTCACTTTTTGTTCTATAAGTTTTAATATAACTAAGATTTATGTTGAAGTCTTTGAGCAATTTGAAGTCAAGTTTTGTACAGGGTAGTACAGGTTTCTTCTACATGAAGCCATTTACTTTGAACAGCACCATTTGTTGAAGATACTTTTGCCCAGTGATTATTTCTGACCTCTTTATCAAAAATCAGGTATCCATAGGTGTGTAGATTTATTTCTTGGTCTTTAGTTTGATTCCATTGATCAGAAAGTCATGTCTTTGTGCCAAGACCATGACAGTTTTAGTAGTATAAATACATAGTAGAATTTGAAATTGCGGATGGTGATACCACCAAGCAGGTTATTATTATTACTATTATTATTATTCAGGATTGTTTTAGCTATCCTGTTTTGTTTGTTTGGTTGGTTGGTTTTTGTTGTGTGTGTGTATGTGTGTATTTCCATCTGAAAGTAAAAACTGTCCTTTCAAGGTCTGTGCAGAATTGTATTGGAATTTTGATGGGTGTTACACTAAATCTATAGATTATGTTTGGTAAGTTGGCTATTTTATTAATTAAATTTTTATATTAGTTACAGTTTATTTACTTTTTATCCCAGCTGTAGCCTTCTCCCTCATTCCCTCCCAATTCCACCCTCTCTCCCTCATCTCCTCCCTGCCACTCTCTAAGTCCACTGATAGGGGAGGTCCTCTTCCCCTTCCATCTGACCCTGGTTTATCAGGTCTCATCAGGACTGGCTGCAATGTCCTCCTCTGTGGCTTAGCAAGGCAGCTCCTCCCTCTGTTGGGGGCAGGGGAGGGAGGTCAAAGAGCCAGCCATTGAGTTCATGTTAGAAATAGTCCCTGTTCTCCTTATTAGGGTACCCACTTAGATACTGAGCTGCCATGGGCTATGTCTAAGCAGGGGTTCTAGGTTATATGCATGGTCCTTGGTTGGAGAATCAGTCTAAGAAAAAAAACGCCTGTGCCCAGATATATTTGATTCTTGTGGAGCTCCTGTCCTCTCCAGGTCATACTAACTCCTTCTTTCATATGATTCCCTGTACTCTGCCAAAGGTTTGGTTATGAGTCTCAGCATCTGCTTTGATACACTGCTAGGCAGAGTCTTTCAGAGGCCCTCTGTCCTGTTACTTGTTTTCTCCTACTTCCAAAGCTTTAAGTGGCTCAGTTGGTAAATCACCAGGCTCCAGGTCTGGAGATTGGGGGTTCAGACCTAAATTTAAAAAAAACAAACAAACAACAACAACAACAAAAACACTTTAGAAGGCCATTTTTACTCTGATAATCATACCTGTTCTGGAGAATTTGAGATCTTCCATAACTCACAAGAACATTGAAAGTCAGAATGATAGTTTTCTGAGAAATATTTGAGATGCAATATAAAGAGATATGCATTTGGTAAGATAAGAAGGTTTTCCTTATGTATATTAAAATAATGTTATAATTCCTTTATCAACTCATAACAGTGCTATCACTATTAGTGACAGCTATGACTGGCCACTACTTTTCAATTAGAATTTCAAAAGGGATGAAAACAAAGGGGCATCTCTTTCCATCCTGAACTGATTCCATGTGGAATCTGGCTATAATCTCGATTACGTGTGAGCATGAGACTAGCTTCTGTCACTATTTGAGATATCATGTGTATACAAATTCCAGTAGTTCTTAAAACACTAATGGTCCTAGGTTCTCATTTATGCTGTGATAAAGAGACTTGGTTAATATGGGACTGTGTTCCCCGCCCCAAGCCTATTTTAGAAACAAATAATCGACATAGGTATCTATAACTATATATGAATATAATTGAATATATATGGTTAGAATATAAAATGTCATAAAGAATAAATAATTACACATTTATTTGGACATATTTACATGTTTGGAGAGTAGTCAAGAGGGGGAAGATGTTTAGGCCAATATCTCTAGCTTAATTCAAATCTGATATTTTCTTCATTTATCATATAATATCCCTGGAAATCATCTAACCATGCACGTAATCCAATTTAAAAATAATTCTGTGTGTAAGAATAATTGAACATTATGAATATAGAATGGCGGAGGCTTCCCTCTTGAGCAAAATAAACTAACACGAGCTTAACTTCTAGCATATCAACTACCAAGGTATGTAATGATATCATATTCATAGAATTGTTATCTTTATAATAAATGCATTGAGTCTTTTCATTTTGACTCATGATATGTATGTGTACATATATGTATATATGTACATGTGTATATATACATATAGGTATATATGTATTATATATATCTGTTATATATTATATATAACTATATATTATATATTATATATACCTATTATATATATATATATATATAATAGACTTTTAAAAATATGTCCCAATTCCAACAAATAGAACTGGCCAACACAGATCTATAGGTAATAATGACTTAAACATAAGTTATGAATTTTGTAGGGAAAACTCATTGCATATATCTGTGTCTTTAAGGCTATGTTTTTAATGACATTCACTTGATATGAATATCATGAGGGACTACTGTGACATAGAGTGTTCTTTTTTTCCTTAGTTTTTCCCTGATTCTATATTAATTAGCAAGATGTGTTTAACATAATGCATTCAAATATGTATATATATCTATATCTATATATATGTATATATATATATATATATATATATATATTTGTTACTTTATGCTTCTACTTCCTGGGATATTTATTCTTTCTTTTTGTTTAATGTTTTTAAATTTTTCTTGTAGCAAGTTTAGTTGGAGTTGATTACAGGAACATGGGGAAAGGTTTTTGTAGAACAGTTAACAGGGGCTAGCACTGAAGAATTCTCCCCTCCCCCCTTTCTTTTTTTCACTGATAAACTGCTTATAAATCCTCACTAGCTCATTTTCAACCCATGTGAAAGGACAGGGCAAATGTTGTGCATGTATGGTGTAGGTAATTATAGCTGCTGGGAGTTCAAAAGTGTAATAGTCACTTCAGGCCTGAAGTCATTGTCCACGACACTCCGCCCTTTCTCCGGCTCTTACAGTCCACTTGCCCTCTCTTCCATTATGTTCCCGTAGTCTTGGATAGAGCGACATTGATGTCTTACTTAAGGCAAAATAGTAAAAGTCACTTCTCAGGGCTCTGGCTAGCTAAGAGTCTGCTGGAGACTATTCCATGGGATGGGGTTATATGAGTGAACAGAAAGGAAAGGATTTCTTTTCATAAAAAGAAATTTGAAAAATACTTACTCGTTGTGTTAGAAACTGACAAGAGAAGAAATGCTCTCTCTTGCATGCTCTCTTTCACTGCGGTGTTTTTAATATTCTTAGAGAATTTATAGATAATATGAATTCACAAACAAAATTGCGAACGTGACCTGTTTGTGACAATTGTAAAGTGTTGGGCTTTACTGGGAAATGGTGGCCTGGTGGCTGATGGATACAATAGCACTGTGTCAGTTAATAAAGTGGCCATTGAAGCTTAAAAAGGAGAATATGACAAGTGGGAAGTGACTACTTTTGTCTTCAAAAGAAGACAAAACTTTACAACACTACATAAAGGAGAACTGAATTCTGTACTCATTTTTAATTCCATTAATATCTTTTAAGAAACTAGCTTATTTTCAAAAGTCTTGATGGCCACTGCAGGTAAATGTTTTCTGTCTTCAAATAGAAAGCAATGGCTTCATTATCCTAAGGCTGTGCTGATTTGTTTTGCCTTCACACAGTACCAAGACCAGGATTGCTCCCAAGAGTCCACACAAAAGATGCCAAATGTCACAGTTATGAAAAGCAAAAAGTTTTGCCTTAAGGGGCAATTTCTCTTCACTATTTTTTTCCCAAGAACAGTGGTCCAGAGAAGATCGAAATGGTATTTTTGAAAATTATGTGTAGAAATGCTTATTCCTGAGATGCAGACAAGTTTCTCAAATTGCTCTCTGGAATCTCTCCTGTAGCTTGATCTTAAGGCTTAATAGTACACACTTTGTGATGTCAAAAGCTAAACAAAACTAGGACAAAAAGAAATAGCTTTGAAAACAGACACAACTCAAAGCAGTCAGTCAAGTAATTCCCAGTCTTAATCCACAAAGCTTTCTATGCTTACAAGGCAAGAAACAACACATTCAACTCACCCAAGACTCCTTCTTCTGGAAAATATTAAAAATCCAGTGAGACTCCACTCCAGTATTATTAAAGCATAAAATGATTGACACAAAATTCCTTTTGGTATAAAGTATTATACCAATTACAGATTATTTTTAAAGTGAATACTTCATCATTAATCATTGCTCTCTTTTTGAAAACTCTTTTTTTTAAAAAAACTCTTTAATAAAGAATTTTTGTTTGTGGTGTATAGTTAATCAAACCATTTTGCTGTTCTCAAAAAGCCCAATTATATTAGACCTCACATTTAAAGAGCCTTGATGGCCTGTCACAGAGATGGCTGTGCTATCTCCTAGGTCAGGTACTTACTGCCAGTCTCCTTTTCCACACGGGGCTAATATCTTGAGGGAGGTGGTACTGGCTCTGTACCAGCCTCAGTTATTTAATGATGAGGATTACAGACAAAAGACAGCAACGTGTTCAGTGCCAATAGCAGTGAGAGGGAAGCAGAAATCGAGGAGGACAGATGCCGCTGCTGTCCAAATACTCTGTCTTAAAAATGTAGCCAGAGTTTCCTCAGTTGTGAATCTTTCATGGGTCAAAAGATAACAAAGAAAATCCGGGTCATTGTTGTCTTTTATTGCCTTGAATTTGTTCAGAGACAAGCAAAACAAACTAGAAACATCATGTTTCTGATTTTAGATAGAACACAGAGTTAGATAAAGGAGTAGATTAGCACATTACTAATCAGAAAATTATAGGACTCTAGTCTTAAATTTCTCCATATTTTCCCCTCCAGTGTTCTGTGAGATAGAACTGGCAGCAACATGAATCCAGGATTTAGTTTCTTGGTGAAGCACCAAGAAATGGAGAACATTAATTATTAATTACAGAGTTTTAATTACAAACTCAAATGAGTTCTTTGTGTTATGCTTTTGTGGTTTGTTTAATCATGAATATGCAGCTAACTCTGCCATTGACCTACGGATTTCAGGACTTAAAACTGACCTTACACATGAATTAGATAGCGGTAACTTAGAAAATAGCTCCTTCTGTTGTCTTTTTAAAAGTTTTATTATTAGCAAAATTGGGCTTCTAATATTAGCTTTCATATGGCAAGAATTAGGAGCTGTAGCATTTTCTAACAATGATCAATGGAAAAAAAAACAAACACTTCTTATTCCAATACAAGAAAGATATTTCTATTAATGAACAACAATAACAAAAGTCACAACTGAGATCTGTTCACTTGGAGTTCAGAGATGTGGAGCCCATAGAATCAGGTTCAAGAAAATACTAATTTTGAGTCAACTGGTATTTTTCTCTTCCCCAACTTCCCAGTCCCCTTCTATTTCCTCCTCCCTGTACTCTTCCTTCTCCTTCTCTGTCCCTTCTTCTCTCACCCATCCCCTCTCTGTGTTTTCCGAGATGGGGTCTTACACTGTAGCCCAGACTTGTCTGAAACTCAATACCTTATTTACATGTAGGTCTCAAACCTTTGACCATCCCCAGCCTTAGCCTCCTTAATTTTGAGCCTACTTATTTCTCATTAAATTAAAATTTTACTTACTTGTCTTCCCTCTTTAAAATCCTAAGCCAAATGCTTTCCACAGATTTCCTAGGGAGCTGCAAGAGAATTCAGTACAGAGGAGACATATGGTAGATGGAGATGGAAATGGCTACTTCCTGGTGAGGACCACAGACAGACTACCATCTGCATCATTACATCTAGGGTGTGAGCCTCATTCTCCTAGGGAAAGAACTGTTGCTGCAGGGAAGGATTCACTTCATAACCAATGATGTGCTCCCAGTATAGTCCCATTCCAGCACTAGAGTCACCTATCATAACTGTGGTAGCCCAAGCCCCAATGGAATTACTGCTGTATTGTTGTTCCCTGAAATGATACTGATTTGGAAGTTGAAGTTAGGTACAAATGTGGTCATGGGGCCCAGGACTGACAAGTTCCTATAAAGCTTTTTTCCCCCAATGCCTTTTGAATGATATATTTGACAATATATTTGACAAGACTTTGATATATTTGACAATTCCCAAAAATAGAAGAAAAGAATTTTGGGAGTCACTTATGTATACTATTATATCATCTGCGAATACTGATACTTTGACTTCTTTCTTTCTGATTTGTATCCCCTTGATCTCCTTTAATTTTCTTATTGCTCTTGCTAAGACTGCAAGTATGTTGAAGAGGTATGGAGAGAGTGGGCAGCCTTGCTTTGTCCCTGATTTCACTGGGATTAATATAAGTTTCTCTCCATTTAGTTTGGGGTTGGCTATAGGCTTGATATATATTGGTTTTACTGTTTATGCATATGCCTATATCCCTGATCTCTCTAAAACTTGTTCAACAATACAACAAGAACATTTGCTCGACTATGTTCAAAGCAGCTTTATTCATAAGTAGAATCTGGAAAAAAACTAGATGACCCTCAACTGAAGAATGGATAGAGAAATTATGGGACATTTAAACAATGGAATACTGCTCAGCAATTAAAATCAAGAAAATTTGCATGCAAATAGCTGGAACTAGAAAAGATCATCCTGAGTGAGGTAACCCAGAAGAAGAAAGACACACATAGTATATACTCACTTATAAGTGAAGATATTAGCCAATAAATATAGGATAAACATACTAAAATCTATAGTTTTCAAGAAGGTAAACAACAAGGAAGATCCTAGGGAAGATGCTTAATCCTCATTCAGAAGGGCAAACAGGATAGACATCAGAAATATGAGAAGACAGGGAACAAAACAGGAGCCTTCCACTGGGGAATATCAAAACAGATGCTGAGACTCATAGCCAAATTTTGGGCAGAGTGTAGGGAATCTTTTGGAAGAAGGAGGAGATAGGAAGACCTGGAGGAGAGAGGAGGTTCACAGGGAGACCAACAGAGCCAAATAATATGAAGTATCTCAGTGTCACTCTAACCAAGCAAGTCAAAGACCTTTATGGAAAGAACTTCAAGTCTCTGAAGAAAGAAACTGAAGAAATCAGAAGATGGAAAGATCTTCCATGCTCATGGATCAGTAGGAGTGACATAGTAAAAATGACCATCCTGCCAAAAACAATCTACAAATTGAATGCAATCCCCATCAAAGAACCTACACAGTTCTTTACAGACCTTGAAACTTCTATACTTCATAACCTTCTAAACTTCATATAGAAAAATAATACAACAGCAACAACAACAAAAAACCAGAAAAACTAAAGCAAAATTAAAGAACTTCTTGAGGTATTGCCATCCTTTAATTTAAGCTATACTACAGAACAATAGTGATAAAAATGTCAGAGTACTAACATAGAAATATACTAGTTGATCAATGGATACCTACAGACACTTGCTTTTTGACAGAGGACCCAAAACCATACAATGGAAGAAAAAACAGTCAACAACTGGTGTTGGTCTAATTGGATGTCTACATATTTAAAAATGCAAATAGATCAATATTTATCATCCTGCCTAAAACTCAAGCCTAAGTGGATCAAAGACCTCAATATAACACAAGAGGTACTAAAGCTATTAGAAGAGAAATTGGGGAAGAGCCTTGAACTTAATGGCAAAGGAGAAAACTTCCTGAACAGAACACCAATAGCTAAGGCTCTGAGACCAACGATTAATAAATGGGACCACTTGAAACTTAAAAGCTTCTGTAAGGCTTTTCTGAAGACACTGTCAATAGAACGAAACAATTGGTCTACAGATTAGGAAAATGATCTTCACAAATCCTACATCTGACAAAGGGCTTATCTCCAAAATATATAATGAACTATGAACAGAACCAACTAATAAGGGCCCAGAAGGACTTGCTGATACCAAAGCATTCAGGAAGGGCCATGCACGCACGCACTGTATCTAGGTCCTTAACCAAGATGTAGGAGATGGGCAGCTCAGGCTTCATGTGGGTCCTCTAGTAAGGAGAGCAGGGTCTGAAAGGATCATTACCAATCCCACTTCTGACAGAGGTCTAATATCCAGTATATATAAAGAACTCAAGAAGTTAAAAAGCAAGAAACCAAATAATCCAATTAAAAAATGGGGTATGGAGCTAAAAAGAGAACTGACCGTAGAGGATTATAGAATGGCAGAAAAACACTTAAAGAAATGCTCAACGTCCTTAGCCATCAGAGAGATGCAAATCAAAATAACTCTGAGATTTCACCTTACACCCTCCAGAATAGCTAAGTTCAAAAAGTCTAGTGACAACGCATGTTGGAGAGGCTGTGGAGAAAGAGGAACCCTCCTCCATTGCTGGTGGGAATGCAAACTTGTACAACCACTCTGGAAATCAATTTGGCGCTTTCTTAGACAATTAGGAATAGTGATTCCTCAAGACCCAGCTATATCACTCTTAGGCATATATCCAAAAGATGTTCAAGTACACAACAAGGACATTTGCTCAACCAT
>CM053763.1:28948600-28988875 GCA_028658305.1 Pachyuromys duprasi
GACTGGAACCCCCGCACGGATGGGGCCCATGATAGCTGGGTGTAGGACTGAAGACCCTATTCAGGGAAACAGGGACTGTTTCAGTCCTGATCTTGATGGCTGACTCTTTGACCCTCCCCCATACAAGCCGGGGAGTGACAGACTGGCTAGATCCCAGGGGAGGACATTGCAGCCAGCCCTGAAGAGACAGGATAAGCTGGGGTGGGATGGAAGGGAAGGAGGTCCTCCCCTGTTGGTGGACTTGGAGGGGGCGGGGAAGAAGGAGATGAGGGAGGGAGTGGGAGGGTAGGAGGGAATGAGGGAGGGGGCTATGCCTGGGATTCAAAGTACCTAACCTGTGATTGAGATAAAAATAAATAAATTAAAAAAAAAAAAAGAAAGCAGGGTCTGCAACTAACAAGGACTCTCTTGCCAGCTTTTTCATCACTTCTCCGTGGTGGAAATGCCTTGCCAGGCCACAGGGGAAGAGGACTTATTCAGTGCTAATGCAACTTGAGGCGTTGGGGTGGATGGGAAGAAGTGCTCCCCTTTTCTGAGGAATAGGGAATGGAGGGAGATGGAGGATGGGACTGGAAGGCAAGGAGTCATGGGGCTACAACCAAGATGTAAAGTGAATAATTAATAATAATAATAATAATAATAATAAAATGTCAGATAAAGAATTGGAGAAGGGATGACAACACCAAGGTGTAATTTGTATATTGTATGTCAAAATTAATAGGTTATAAATGCTATGGAGTAACACTTAAAATCATAAAAGAATTGCTATTTTGGTGTCAAGGGATAAACTGAGATATTTGTATCTTTAACACATTATTTCTTTATATATCTGGCATATATGACTACATGTTTAATATCAGTGTGACTAAAGAGTCAGAAGTAGAGCTTGAGAAGGAAAGGAGGGATGAATAGATGGAAGGAAAAAAGAGAAACAGAGAAACAGTTGGAGACAGAGATAAAGGCAGACACACAACACATAGATTGAGGGAGATAGGGACACAGAGAGAGATATAAAGAGGCAGATACTACAGTGAATAGCCAGAGTAAAGGGTACTGAGGCAGGGGAGGGTAGTTCTGGTATAGGAAAGTACAAAATAGATGTGGTAGCAGAATTGGATTGATGAGAAGTGATAAGCCAACATCCATTTATACAGTCCAAAATGAAGGTTGAAATAGATATATTAACAGTATTTTCAAAAGGTCTTGCTCTGCTTACTATTTGTATATTATGTCATCTGTAAAAGAAAAAACCATGTTTTACATAGTTAAACATAAGATTCCCACTGACACTCAGCCACCGGTGCATACATATGTTTGTGCCGTGTTACTGTCAGTGGAATTTTAACAGTCTTAAAACTTTGTCATCCAGTCCCAAGATTCTTTATTCTTGACATTTTTTACCCTATCCTTAACCTTAAAGGATGTTTGTCATTCATGCCTACTAGAATTGAGTGTAGCATATGTAATTCTCTTGGAATCCATTTAAAAATCACTCAATTTTCAGAATTCTTCTCAGATTTCTGAATGTGGCATTTCTACTTCTTTAATGAGTACAGATGAATCTGTGGTTCAGTTTTCTGTCTCTTGTGTTAACTCTTAAATGCACACAGCTGATACAGTACTTTAAATTTCTTTCAAGGAGAGGGAACACACTGGTTCTCTTAATCTTTAAAGAGTGTGTATTTTAAATTAAAAAATATTCTTTCACTTTGAAGGATAAACTAATGAAATTTATCATTTTAAAATGTTTTAACAATATTTTTAGATATAGATGTTTAAAGAATGGAGCAATGTTAACATCTAGTTTTGTTTTTGTTTTTCTCTCTTTACATGTAGTCTATTTTAACATATTTTTTTGTAATAAAAAACAACAAAAAAGTAATGGTCATATACCACATTTTTTAAAAAATATTTTGAATTTCTTTTTTAATGCAATCTATTTATTTATTTATTTATTTAAATGTAATTTATTTATTTTTATATTAATCACAGGTTAGGTATTTTGCATCCCAGGTGTAGCCCCCTCCCTCATTCCCTCCCACTCTCTCCATCCATCCCTCATCTCGTCCCCACCCCCTCCAAGTCCACCGTTGGGGGGGCTGGAGGGGAGGACCTCATCCCCTTCCATCTGACCCCAGTTCATCTTGTCTCCTCAGGGCTGGCTACAATGTCCTCCCCTGGGATCTAGCCAGGCTGTTACTCCTGGGTGTGTATGGGGGACGGTCAAAGAGTCAGCCATCAAGTTCATAACTGAAACAGTCCCTGTTCCCCTTACTAGGGTCTTCAGTTGGACACCGAGCTATCATGGGCCACATCTGAGCGGGGATTCTAGGCCATATCCATACATGGTCCTTGGTTGGAGAAACTGTCTTGTAAAAGACCCCTGTGCCCTGCTCAGTTTGGTCTTTGTGGAGCTCTTGTTCTCTCCAAGACTTATTAACTTCCCCTATTTTCATTATTATTTCCAGCCCTCTGCCGAAGGCTTGGTTGTGAGTCTTAATATTTGCTTTGGTACATTGCTATATTGATTTTTTTCAGAGGCCCTCTTTGGTATGCTCCTGTCCTGTTGCTTGTTTTCTCCTCCATTCAACGTCCATCCCATTTGTTCATCTAAATGAGCATTGATCATACCAACCTGGGTCCTCCTTCTTGTATATCTTCCCTAAGTGTATAGATTTCAGCATGACCTTCCTATCCTATAGGTCTATATAAGTGAGTATATACCATATGTTTCTTTCTGCTTTTGGGATACCTCACTTAGGATGATCGTTTCCAGGTCCCACCATTTGCCTGTGAATTTCATTATATCCTCCTTTTTAATTACTGAGTAGTATTCCATTGTGTAAAAGTACCATAATTTCTGTGTCCATTCCTCAACTTAGGGACATCTGGGTTGTTTCCATGTTCTGGCTATTACGAATAAAGCAGCTATGAACATAGTTGAGCAAATGTCCTTGTTGTGTACTTAAGCATCTTTTGGATACATGCCTAAGAGTGGTATAGCTGAGTCTTGAGGAATCACTATTCCTAATTGTCGAAGAAAGCGCCAATTGAATTTCTTTTAAGGGTCACATTTCACATTCAAGCTGCAAAGGGGATTAAAGAAAAAGGAGTGAACAAGAGAGAAGTGAGGAGAGGACCATACATTTTCTATTACATGTAGAACAAAGATTTAAACACACACATGTAATCATATATGTCAAGAAGCAGAAGGTGGATTGTAGGGGACAAGATATAGCAATGGGGTTGAATATGAGCAAAATGTAAAGAAATCCATGTAAATAGAGGAATTGTAGGGAACAACACTTTAAAGTTTAATTACTTTAGCTTCTTGGAGGATTTATAAGAGGCTAATATATTTTCTTATATATAAGTTTATTCAATAAGCTCCCCGTTGGTGGACTTGGAGGGGGCAGGGAGGAGATGAGGGAGGGTGGGAGGGAGTGAGGGAGGGTGCTACGCATGGGATGCAAAAAACCTAACCTGTGATTGATATAAAAATAAATAAATTTATTAAAAAATAAGCTCTTTAAATAACCAAAATAATTGAAGCTATATGATTTCTTAAGTGTTAAAAGTCTTTAGACATAATCCTGTCGTCTCCATGAGAAAGATGGATGCTGCGATTGAGGGTCATTTCATTGTTCTAGTTAAGTCCATTCAAATATTGATTACTTTATGATGTGTTAGTCTGTCTTACCCACAGAATGCAGTTATACACGTAAAATAGTTCAAGCTTGATGTTTTGCTGTTTGTTTGCCTCCACCTTGAATTGTCCCGTTTTTACCAGGATGAAGTCATGTTTTCTAGTCTGTGCATTAGTAGGAGACTAGAGAAACCACTTTCCTTTTTTTAAATTTTAACATTTTTATTTTGTATTAATCACAGGTTATATACTTTGTATCCCAGCCGTAGCCCCCTCCTGCATTCCCTCCCTATCCCACCCTTTCCTCCCTCATCTCCTCCCTGCACCTTTCCAAGTCCACTGATAGGAGAGGACCTCCTCCCCTTCCATCTAACTCTAGCTTATCAGGTCTCTCCAGGAATGGCTGCAATGTCCCCTTCTATGGCCTAGCAAGGCTGCTCTTCCCTTGGGGGGCAGGGAGGTCGAAGAGCCAGCCATTGAGCTCATGTCTGAAATAGTTCTTGTTCTCCTTACTATTAAGAAACATAACCAACCCTTTGGCAGAGTGCAGGGAATCATATGACATAGAGGACAGGAGCTCCGCAAGGACCAAATATATCAGGGCACAGGGGTCTTTTATGAGACTGTCTCTCCAACCAAGGACCAAGTATGGTTATAACCTAGAACCTCTGCTTGTATGTAGCAAATGGTAGCTCAATACCCAAGTGGGAGAAACCACTTTCTTGCTCCCCCTTTGTGGGGGTATTTTTCAGGAGTATATTTTACATTTTAGTTTCCAAAACTACATAGGGAATTATTTGCTCATGTGCTAAAGAACTTTCATAATTTTCAATGCTTTTAGAATTTCACATATATAGTCTATACTATCAGTCTTTTTTTTAAAAAAAAACTCACTATGTTTGAATTTACACCTAATCACCTCTGTCAACACTTTATATTTGTATATTGCTTTTCTAGTTCACAGGTACTTAAAATACACAGCCTAATTCAATCTGTGTGATATAAATAATTGTGCCATTTCGAGACAGAGAATATAAAGTCTTAGAGAGGCTCTACATTTAAAAAACTGTGTGTTAAATAAAATTGGCTTTTGACTCCATGCTAAACTATACCAATTTAAAATTTCAATTTTTTACATTATCATACTGATAAATAATTATTGTTTTCTCTCATATATTTGTGTGTGTTAAATATTTTCATGGAATGTATTTACGTTTGCATGCATACATTCTATTAACATTTGAAAAACCATTTAAATCCCTTAGCCATTATTATTTTACTTTATTACTTACCTCTCTTTTAAAAAAAAGGTTTATTTATTTTATGTGTATGCATGCTTTGTTTACATGCATATTTGTGTTCCATGTGCCTGCAGTTCCCAGGGAGTCCAGAAGAGGGCACTGGATTTCTTAGGAGCTGTTGTTAAAGAAGTGTCCAGGTCATCTAGAAGGGTTGTGTCAATGACTGCTGAGCCATTCCTCCTGCTGTGCTTGCTTATCTCTTATTACCATTCTCTTTTCTGAAAGTAACTGCATGTGATATGATTTATTTGATTTTCAGTATGGTGCCTTGTCCACTGGTCAGTGGGATTTCTAAGGTCAAATCATTTTAACATCTATTTATTTACTTCCTCATTTGGTCAAATCTTGTTCTCAAAGCTTGGAGAACCTGCCAGTTGTAGTGGTACAAGTTAACAGGAAATGCTGAAGAGGTTGAAGCAACAGGAATTTCAGTTTGAAGATAGAATTAGCTAAGCCTTTAATCAGCTGAGTGAGGGGATATAGTTTCATAATCCCAGTTCATGGGAGGCTGAAGCAAGGGGATCAGGAGTTCAAGGCCAGCCTCAAGGAGAAAACAAGTTTAATGCCAGCATAGGCTACAAGAGACTGTGTTTCGACAAAACAAAATACATGGAAAGTGAAAGATGAGTAAAGTATAGTAACTTCAAAAATTATCATTTTAGGAACCAGTAATCGTTATTTTTACTTAAATGCCTGAAAGTAATAGTTACAATTTGGTTAATTAGGGGAAATAAATCAGAAAATAATGTTCAGCCAGCTATCATAACAAAGGATAATGACAAGTAAGTAAACATCTCCATGAAATATTGATGGAAAAAGTTGTCAAAATAAAAGCATAACACAATTATGCCACATTTAATGTATCTTGATCCAATAAAGTTGATAATAAGAGCATAAGTTTGCTTTATACTAACAAAATATCAGAAAAGAATACACATAACAAGGTTTCTTCTCCTTTTATTTGCTATGATAGCAGCATTACCTCCCTCTGAACTCTAACCATCACTGATCCGCGTCCAGATTTCTACTGACCGTGTCTTCAGGGCAATTTAGGACTTATTATTTCTGCTAGTAAATATTAGATTGGAGTGCTGTTCTTTTTTCTGAATGGTTTTCAAGATCTCCCGTATTTGTTACAATAGTAACCCAAATGTGTGTTTCTTTTCCTTTGTTTTAGTGTGTATTTGTGTGTGTGTCTCCCATGGGCCTGGAGCTCACCTGTAAGTCTAGACCAACTGGCCAGCAATTTCTCTAAAATCCTCCTGTCTCAGATAGTCCCAAGATTTTTAGCACATGCCATAAAATGATGGGTAGTCACATATAGGTGATGAGAAATGAAGTTAGGGCCTCATGTTTGTTCCTTATTGTAAACTCCACATCCATTTCCTTGCCTTGTAAACCCTTCCAGTTAAAAATATATATATTGCAAATTTTTTTCTATAGTATCCTCATCTGGTTGTAATACTACACTTATAAAAAAACACAATTTAAAATGGTAAATGTTTTTACTTTTTTTTTCTTAAAAAATTGAAGGATATTATGAATTTGATTTTAGTTATTGTTAAGGTAGTTCTGAAATGGTAGGGATTATTTGATTTTTTCTTTAAAATTCTTTTATTAATTATTTGAAAATTTAATGCAGTGCATTGACAATTTTTAAATTTTATTTTATTTATATATTTATTTATTACAATGTATTCACTTTGTTTCCTCACTGCAGCCCCCTCCCTCATCTCCTCTCAGTCCCACCCACCCTTTTTCTTCTCCCCCTTTGCCCTTTCCCCAGTCCCCTGCTAGGGGAGGACCTTCTCCCCTTTTTTCTGACCCTAGCTTATCTTATCTTATCAGGTCTCATCAGGACTGGCTGCATCATCTTCCTCTGTGGCCTGGCAAGGTTGCTCCCCGCTCAGGGGGAGGTGATCAAATAGCCATTCACTGAGTTCATGTCAGAGTCAGTCCCTTACCTACTGATCCACCTCTCCAGTCTCTTTCATACACTTTAAAAAATATTTATTTATTCACTTTACATTCTGATCATAGGTCCTCCCTCTTCTCCTCCCTGTCCCACCCTCCCTCTCTCATTCTACCTATTCCCTCCTCTATTCCTTAGAAAAGGTGAGCTCCCTCTGTTAACCCACCATAGCTCACCAAGTCACATCAGGACTATGCACTTCAGCTTAGCTTCCCCAGTTGCTTGGCAAGGCAGCTCCGCCAGGGAAGATGATAAAAAAGCAGGCTACAGAGTCCACTTCAGAGACAGCTGCTGCTCCTCTTACTAGGGAACTGATATGAAGACTGAGTTGTACGTTGGCTACATCTGTGTAGGGGGCCTAGGTCCAGTCCGTGTATGGTCCTTGGTTTTTGCTTCAGCCTTTGCAAGCCCCTCTGGATTTTGGTTAGTTGGTTAGTTGAGTCTGCTGCTCTTCCTGTGGAGTTCCTGTCACCTCCAATGTCCAACCAATGCCTGTCCCAACCTGAGATCCACCCCATGGGAGAGAGCCAACCCCTTTCATACACCTTAGTGCTTAATATGTCAAATGATGCTTTTATGTTTCTCTTGCAACTTTTATTCTGTGGTAAGATGACTTATTAAAATTTTTATGTTTGATATTGTATCCAAATCAATAAAATCAGAAATGAAAGGAGGGATGTGAGTGTATTTTAGTTTTTAAAATGGTAGCTAGAAGCATTTGTAAAAAGTAAGTTTCTATCACTTTATCTTTTATTAAAACACTTAAAATTAACATTTTCTTGATTATGAAACATGATTATATATTTCTTCTTAATTCCATTGATTTTTGAGAGAACAAAAACATTTTTGTTAATACACTGTTAGTTTATTTTCCACTAAATAATTTTAAATTGGGTGATATAGAAGTTAGTTTATCAACTAAATTGTCAGTTTAAGCTTATGCAATCTTGTTCTGTTTTTTTTTTTAATCAGGGTCCTCTAATTTGGCTGAATTCTAATCCATTATAAATTTTGTTAGTTTTATTTTAAACCATAGAGTATATCTGAAATATATAATTTTGGAATATTCAGAAGAGGGAGAAAATCGACACTGTATTCCATTTTTCTGTGTCATAATCTGGAAATTGCCTCTTGTAGAAAATTGTTGGTGATATTCATATAATTAACGCTTATTACATTGCCTGTTGTCCATTAAAAAAAACTCCTTTATGATGATTTTTATATTTTTATCATCATTTATAGTGGACATACCAATTTTCTTTTGCTAAAACAAAACTTGTTCATCTTTTATTCCAATTTTTGTATTAAGTAAATTAATATTTTCAGCAATTATGTTTATTAACGTCAATGGTTGCATAAACTGAAACCGTCTAGTCATTATAACATTAAGTACTGCTATTTCCCCATGATTTTATGCTACCAAACATAGGGAATCACAGGAAAAAAGATTTGTCTTTCAAATACTGTAAAGAGCTCTGGTTAACTCCGTAAGAAAGACAGTGTTGACTCCATTATAAAGGTCATGTTCAGTCTATGTGAAGGACTGTAAATCTTCTCTTCTGATTTATTTCGTAAAAGTTTTCCAAAGGTTAGATGAAAACTAGGTGCTTATGCTTGCTATAGTGTTGAAAATATTACTGAAGAAAAATTCAATATTATTGGAAAAGACCATGATTTGTCAACAATAGGGAGCAATGGAGGAGTTAGAAAGTAGCACATTGCAGTTTTTGCATAACCCATCTAAATAATTTTTGCAATCTACGTTTTCGTTGTTGTGGAAGTATGTTAAACACATTTTCAAAAAGGTGCACGTAATTTTATCAGTGAATATTGCAAACCAATAATAGAATGTATCATTGTGGTCCTGAATTCCTAAAATAAGCCTCATGAGGGTAAAAGAATACTTACTCATATGACTAAAATAAATTTTAAACCAGTTTTTAACACAGCTTTATCTCCAGACTTTTGGTTATGCAAAACGATTGTGGCAACTAATGAAATCCAAGTGTATTACAGCAATCCTTTTTTTTTAATGGCTTTTGCTATTTGTTTGTTATGAAGACTAATTTATGCTCACCTCAGTTGATTCTGATGAGATGTTCCCTGGGTAGGCTGATGCCCTATCAGTACCACAAGTGGCAGTTGCTTGGCCAAAATGACCAGCCTGCCAGTAAATGTGAAGCAGCAGTGTTTTTACATCTCTGTCAGGCATTGTTAAATGTATTTACCATCCTATCATCCATCTATCTGTATGTATCTATCTTCGAATCTATGTATCCATCTATGTATCTATCTCTAACATAGAATGACTTTAATTATAAAATATTAATAAACATTATTCTTTCTTTACAACTAGCAAAGACAGTAAGAGGTTAACATTAAGGCTCAAAGACAAGGAAATCATTTCTAAGAATTTTAAATTCAAGTCTAGGATACAGCTCAATTAGCAAAGTTGAAGCCTGGAGAGCCACTGTGAATACGGTGAAAACTGCGTCGTCTTCTAATGTGTTTGCTTCATCCAGGATGCACAGCACAGAGGCACTGTTGCCAGATGTAATCTCTTTACTTGTTTACTCTCAGGCATTTCAATATCATATTTGAAGTGTGCCTTTCTTTACACAATCTGGAAAAGTAAACTTGGCAGGAAAGGCACATTAATATGACAATATTTTCCTTAGTACAGATGGCTTTGCTTACTGGAGTGGTCCTAATTGTTTTTGATTGCACAGAGACAGTTGTAGTCTTGCATCTACCTGTCTAAGAGATATAAACAAATGAACTAGATATATTCTTTCAGTTTGATTTTAACTTATGAATTGAAAACTCATTAATTTTTATTTTTTCACTGTACCTCTTTTATTGTAATAACAATTTTTACACTTTAGAAATTTTCAGAACTGACTAGCTAACAAACATACTTTAGAAACCACCAGAGCAAGCCACAACTTTCATTTCATTTCATATTCTCAAAATGTTTGTCTAATACTACATAGTTTATTTAGACTTTATCTTAGTGATACTAAGAATTTATAGCAAACTCTTAAAAAACTGAGAAATTATATGGATTAATTCTTATGAATGATAAATCCTCTTATTCCCATTATTCAGAAAACATCAAAATGTGAACTCTATTAAAATCCAAAGAAAAACACAAACTTCTAGTGATACTTCTCACAGCACAGTGGTTACCTAATTTATCAGGAACAAAAATGTAATAAAATCTAATAAAAATGCAAAAAAAGCAAACTGAACTGAAAGATACCTGCACTGGCATTAAAACTAACTGAATGAATGAATGAATAAATAAATAAATAAATAAATAAATAAATAAATAAATAAATAAGGCATAATGGGAAGCAGAAATCCAGTCATTAGTTGCCAAACATAATGGAATAAAATTTAAAATTATTTCAACAATAAATTCCAACAGAATGTCCTACTGCATACCATACAAAATAATGCTGCATGCATTCCAACCTTACTAGCCATGTGAAAATAATAAGATTTGGCTTATAAAATATGAATAGAAGACTACTCTAGTAAAACTCACATACTAAACTTACCATAAAATTTAAAATTTATTATTAATATAAAATTTAAATTTATTAATTATTATTAATTATTGTTATTGATGTTATAGCCATTAAGTAAGCTGACCTTATTCCTCAGTTTTATTCTAATCTTAATTTTCTTTTCCAATCCAACCTTGGGGATGCTCTCCCAAGTGAGCCTTATTTGGGTGGAGCTGTATGTTAAGGATAGCTATAAACTTGACCAAACAGAATCATAACTTAAATTAAAACATGATGAAATATTTTACGTGTTTTTTCTTTTTATTTGAACAATATTTTTCATACATATAACTCACAATATATCGTGTTTACAGTTTCCCTTTTCCCTGACCCTCCCAGATTCTCCCAACCTCCTCTCCTGCCAGGGTATAGCTCCTTTATGTTTCTCATTCAATATCCCACCCACTGTTTGGGTGAACAAAAACCAGAGAGTAGATAGTGCAGGGGCCTAGACACAGACTGAATAAGACAGATACAAAAAAGAGTACAAACATAAATGTAGCAATAAACTCACTCCTAATTCATTTCACTGTAACCGTAGATTGGAGCCTTGCTCAGCCATCATCAGTGAACCTTTCTTCTGCAGCAACTTGGAACAAATACAGAGACCCCCCCGCCCCATGCAGACATTATTCAGAGAGTGAAAGACCTTGGAACACTCAGTGCTAAACGGGATGTCTCTATCAAATCCCTCCCTTCAGGGTTCTGGGAACCCCATGGAAGAGGAGGCAGAAAGAGTATAAGACCAGAGGGGATGGAGAATATCAAGAAAATAAGGCCCTCTAAATCAACATGATCAAAACTCATATGAACTCACAGAGATGGAAGCTTCATGCACCGGGCCTTCAAGAGTCCACACCAGTTCTTCTGTGTATATAATTTGGCTTCCAGTTTATTGTTTTTATGGAAATCCTGAGTGTGCAAGCATGTGGATATATGAGTCTTGTGCCTTCTCTTAAGCTCTTGTCTTTCTCTTTGTCTTGTGCTAATACATACATATATATATCATATCCCTTAAAAGCAATTGGTTATAGTGATGTGTCTTATACACATATTTTCAGCATAGATTGTTTTTTATCACATGTGTTTCTTTTAGGATGAAGGCTATTTTTTTTTTTACATATTCACTTAATTTTGTTATTTTACAAGAAAGTGTGAGAGCAAGCAGTTCTTAGTTTGGGAGGAATTCTCAGACTATTTCCATAATGACTAATATAGTTGGCATTCTTGTCGACACTGTATAAGAATTTTATTCTTTCCCTGACTTTCTTTTTTTGTGCCATATAGCCTCTTTCTTCTAAGATGGAGTAGGGGAAAGTTATAGGGGAGGAAGAGGGAGGGAGATGGGACCAGGATGAGAGGAGATGAGGGACTGGGATACATCCCAGACACAAAGTGAAGAAATTGTAAATAATAATGATAATAATAAAGAAAAATGACGAGGATCCAGGTATTCCAGATGGGACCTGATAGGCTAGGTTTAGACAGTATTGGAGGAGACTTCCTCTATCAGTGGGCTAAGGGAGAGATAGGGAGGGAGGGTGGGACTGGAAAGAGAGGAGGGCAGGAGCTAGAACCATGATACAAGGATTACCATGAAAATTAATGAGAGTAAGTGTGAGAAACTGTTTAGCAAATAGCGAGAAGTTCAGCTCTTAGTGTCATTTGGAAGTTTTTGTTAATAAAAAGAAGACACAAAGAAATATCAGAAAAATGAGTCTGCTTTAAGATGACTAAATTTAGTAATATAAATTGACTATATGGTTGGGGTCCTGACCTTGAGATCACAGGTCTGCTAACATTTCTAATAAATATAATGTCGTTTTAAAAATAATAATAATAAATTAAAATACAAAGAGAAAAATGATCACTCTACATACTGGTTAATTGCTTGAGAAATGGACAAACAAAATTGTAAAATGAATGGAATATGATCATTTATAGCATGAAGTTTAAATACCTTTCTATTTGCCACAAGTGAATATAGTGTTGGCTCTAGTACTATGTTATGCACGTCTCTTAAACAGAACAAAGACATATGGATAGAATAAAACAGGAAAAGATAATCCCAAGCAGTAGAATAAACCCAGCACTTTCAGCAGTTTCCCTATCGGAGGGAACTTGATCCATAATTACGAGACAAAGAGAGTGCCAGGAAGCCACCCGTCTCTCCCCACATGAAATCGTAACTGCATTATAATGAGGGCTTATTTAATTAAATGTTGTTGCATTTAAATATTTCAAATGTCATATCATTCTCTAAATTTTTAATCATTAATAATCATAAAATGTGCATAAAAACAACATCAACAAAACCCAAAAAGCAATGAGCTTTTGTGGAATTATAATAAAGTATAACAAAATGAAAATAATGGCTGAAAATGAAAATCATGATTGACCCCATTAATAGAGAAGGGAGAAAACAAGTGAAAATTATCTTTTGTACTGAAGAAAAAGACAAATAAGCAAAAAATTTAAGCCACATACCTATACTAGAAAAAGGCTGGAGTAAAGACATTTTCATATTAACCAAAGAAATCCTTAACTAAAAGAAATATTACAGAAAATGCTTTGTGTTGAGGGTGAAATGTGCATAGGAACAGTCAGATACTTCAACAAAAAGTAAACTTGTGCAAGAAGTATAAGTAGATATTTACATTCTTTGGAAATGTGTTAAGAATGACTTTCTTATAATCAATAACATATTTTGGTGGTATAAATCAGATACAGGAAAATAGATACATTGTTGAAATTTAGAGAAGACATTAAAATGTACATACATAGCAAAATACCAGACCAATATTGCTTACTAGTATAAAATTCAAATCTTCAAACCATTATATTATTATCTTGATTGGTATTAATAGTAGAGGCATTATTTAGATTTTTCAGCATATAAAGCTCTTCTTTTTACTTTTTGAGTTTTTGTATGTCTACTTTTAGTAATTTACATTTTAAGAACTTATTTTTATTATGGTACTTTAATAATAAAACAATAAGCCATTTCAATATATCTAACAACAGTTGAAAATCCTGCAACATAACTATGGATGTACCTCTGTCTATTTGTCTCTTTCTCTCTCTTTATATATATATATGTATATATATGTAAACCCTTTAATCTACCCAAGGAAAAGGAAAAAATGTGATCATTTAAAGAATGTCTTTAAAAAGCGCAAATGAAATTATCCCATTACATCTTGCAACATGATGAAATATTGAATACATTCTTTCATCATTTGAGTTCAACACAAAAATGACTACTTTCTTCTAGTCTATATTCCATTCATATTTCCTTTTCAATAATGAAATCATCTATCATATGGCAATGTTTTTTTCTATGATATATCTACCATATGGTAGAATACAAGGGTGTGATGTCTGCTCCATTTTATTTAACACATCTATTAATATTTATAAGTAGTAAAATGATTAATAAAGTAATATCAACCGGGAAGAAAGAAATAAAATACCTTCAATTGAAAAATATTATTATTATTATTTTGTAGCTGATGCTTGACCTACATAAAAACTGTTTGAACTAATCCACTGTAGTGGTCAGTATTCACTTGTGGTACCAAAAACACCATGACCAAACACAACTTAAGGAAGAGAGCACTTAGTTTGGATTGTGGTTCCAGAAGGATAAGCATCCATGACGGTAAAATATAAGCATGGCAACAAGTGGCTCTAGATTAGAGCTCACTGCGCTGGAAATGGCCTGAGACCTTCAATTTCAAAGCTGGCTCAAGGAGCCATACTAACTTCAACAAGGTTACACCACTAACAGTATCAGGGGTTAGAGACTTGCAGGACATTTCTCACTCCAGGTACCACGTCAGTGAACTCAGGTTGGTAGATTCAAAGAAAGTTTATGGCTATGCTATAAGAATGAGAAACAAGAGAATAAAAATAAATGTTAGTTACAGTAGTCTAACCATTAAAATTATTTAATGAAAGCAATAGAAATTATGGAAAATGAAATATCCATATTATGAAATAAATACTAGATATATCTAAATATGGAATAATGTTACAAATACAAACTAAATAGATGATGACCATATTAATAGTATCACACACTTAATAAAAATATAGCCCTTTGTCAGGCTATACCCGGATACCAGATATTCTGGATATCAGATATCCAGAATATATAAAGAAGTTCTTTAGTTAAGAAAAAGCAATAAATCAAGCAATCCAATTTAAAAATGGGATACGGAGCTAAACAGAGAATTCTCTGTAGAGGAATATAGAATGGCAGAGAAACACTTAAAGAGATGCTCAATGTCCTTAACCAGAGATGAAAATCAAAACGACCCTGAGATTTCACCTTACACCCATCAGAATGCCTAAGATCAAAAACTCAAGTGACAACACATGCTGGAGAGGTTGTGGAGAAAGGGGAACCCTCCTTCATTGCTGGTGGGAATGTAAACTTGTACAACCACTCTGGAAATCAATCTGGCACTTTCTCAGACAACTAGGAATAGTGCTTCCTCAAGATTCTACTATTCTATTCTACTCCTAGGCATATATCCAAAAGATGCTCAAGTACACAATAAGGGCATTTGCTCAACCATGTTTGTAGCAGCTTTCTTTGTAATAGCTAGAACCTGGAAACAACCCAGAGGTCCCTCAGTCAAGGAATGGATACAGAAATTGTGGTACTTTTACACAGTGGAATACTACTCAGCAATTAAAAACAAGGAAATCATGAATTTTGCAGGCAAGTAGTGGGATCTAGAGAAGATCATCCTGACTGAGGTATCCCAGAAGCAGAAAGATATACATGGTATATACTCACTTGTAAGTGGGTATTAAACATATAAGTTAGGATAAACATACTGAAATCTGTATACCTAAAGAAGATAAACAAGAGGGCCCGGGGTAAGATGATCAATCCTCACTTAGAAAGACAAATGGTATGGACATTGGAAGGAGGAGAAAACAAGAAACAGAACAGAAGTCTACCACAGAGGACCTCTGAAAGACTCTACCTAGCAGTCTATCAAAGAAGATGCTGAGACTCATAACCAAACATTTGGTGGAGTGCAGGGAATCATATGAAAGAAGGAGGAGTTAGTAAGACATGGGGAGGACAGGGGCTCCAAAAGGAGAGCAACAGAACCAAAATATCTGGGCACAGGGGTCTTTTCTGATACTGTATCTCCAACCAAAGACCATGTATGGATATAACCTAGAACTCCTACTCGGATGTAGCCTATGGTAGCTCAGTATCTAAGTGGGTATCCTAGTAAGGGGAACAGGGACTATTTCTGATGTGAACTTAATGGCTGGCTCTTTGATCTCCATACCCCTTCCCCCCCCCAACCCCCCGCAAGGGAGGAACAGCCTTGCTAGGCCCCAGAGGAGGACATTGCAGCCAGTCCTGATGAGACCTGATAATCTAGGGTCAGATGGAACAGGAGGAGGACCTCTCCTATCAGTGGACTTGGAAAGGGGCAAGGAGGAGATGAGGGAGAAAGGTTGGAATTGGGAGGGAATGGGGGAGAGGGCTACAGCTGGGATACAAAGTTAATAAAATGTAACTAACATTAAAAATAATTTAATTAAAAAGAATACAGCCTATTTGTGGACTTTTTCTTGAGCATATATTCTTTGGAAAATAAACAAATCAGGAGAAAAATTTTGTTGAAGAGTAATCTCATTTATAAAAAAGGTATTAAAATCATTAAAGATCTAGGCAAGAAAACACTGAAATGTTTGTGATAAAACGACCTTGAGTAAAAGACACCAACAAACCAGTGTCTCTATCACTAAATATTTAATTCCGGGTTTTTTAAATTGATGTCATTGACCTGATAAGTTCCAATAACCTTCTAGTGAGAAATATATAAACATAGTCTCAAAGGAAATGAGGGAAACAAGCAAAAACAGACCTCATTTATTATCGAGATTTTATGCAAGGCATCTTCAGAAGACATGAATAACATTTCAATCATTTATCTAATGAGAATGAATTTTGGTTTGCTTAACTCATATAGCTCTATATCTCAAACACTTTCTCCTGTTCATTATAGAAAAAATAATGAAATGATTTAATGAGGCAAAGGTAATGAATAATTAAAATATCTTTATCCTTTGGCTATTAAAGGAATCCACATTATAGCAAGATGGGTTCAAAACTCAACCAAGTTTTATGTTAGTGCTCTCATATAGCTTTGTTTTCACAAAGTTCTGAAGAAACTTATTAAAATTTCTTTTTAGAATATTTCAGAATTCAAGAATTTTGGGAGCCAATTTGACAATTCCATACTAATAAGAAACAGAAAAATAGAGAAAGATATTAGACTGAGGGAATCTTGCTTTAGCAGAAAACTAGTGAACAAATATACAATGATTAGCCTAAATTTATTCTCAAGGTCACAGTATGAGATATTAAGAGAATGAATCCATTTATTCTTACGCAATCATCTATTTTGATATATTGATAAAGCACATCAAGAAAAATGATTTATTTTTTAAAAATATAGATTTTTTTTACATAAATCTTCTTTGAAATGTATGTGATTGCCTTAACAGAATATATATCAGTTTATTTATTATTATTACTTAAGAACAGTAAATTGACATAAAAATATACTGTATTTTCTAAATTAAAATTAATGTTATTTGCAACTAGCTCTCTCAATGACTTATATGTTTGATGATGTGATTAAAGTCTGGAACACATTAGGCCTTCATAATTCTATGCACTTGATTTCTGTTCATGAAACTGAACTTAAGACACTGCATGTACAAGTAAATCATGTATTAGTGAAGTGTTAAAATTATTAGCACCTCCTCCAAATGCTGTATTTAAAATATTCCATTTAAATTGATGAAATCTTACTGTTATAAAACAAGATAGCACAATGAGGTTTTATTTCTAACTGCCGAAGTTCACATTTTAATAGCCTAAGATTTATAATTCATAATTCTAGGTTTGCTTTTTGTAGAATGCAAGACATCTAGATTTTAAAGATCATGTAATAGATTATTTAATGTTTAAGTGTCTCACTTGTAAGTCCATTTTGTTATTATCATTGCTTAGAAACACAATATTCAAAGTTTGGAATGATTTAAACAAAGACATAGTGTTCAATTGTTAGCATTATGTCTCTATATGCATTGAGACCTATTCTATATTTAATGTACCTATTCTATATTTAATGTGAGGAAGCTTCCTGGGATAATACAAATTTCCAGACTGTAGGTGTGAGAAATTGAGGATCATAATAGATTTTGTAAGACCCAAAATTTAGTAGCTATTGCAAGCAAGACTTGAGCTCATGTCACTAAATTGCAAGGCCAAATGTTAAATCAATATTGTGTGTTATGCATGTATTGATCATTTAGGTAATTCTCTTTTTAATAAATCATGATACTTCCATATAAATCACTAAATACTTATTAGTATTAGTTTGGATAATGAGTTACATACTCTAATATTTCTACGATAGCAATATCTGTTAGTAATGAATGAGAAAGTAAATGTACTGGCTGGTACTTTCAATCCATCATGGCGGGGAAGGCCTAGAGAAGCATACCATTTTATGGTGGTGGTGTTGTAGAGGCTGTTTATATCAAGGTGGATGAAGAAACAAAAAGAGTATAAAGAAGCCAGTGTGACAGTACTATTTCAAAACTACTCATACTTCCACCACATAGATCCCCTTCCTGAAGGTTCTACATTTCCAATAAAGGGTGCCGCCAAGTGGGACTACATGTTAAAACAAGAAACCAGAGAGGGCACATTGATCAAACACCTGGAAAGAAGAGTAAACCCAAATTGGAAGCAGATAAAGTTATTTTATTTGAGGACTTGATCAAATTCAGGCATTGCGTGATTAGTGTGGTCCTCTAGATTGCCCTAACCACATAATTATAGTTGCTCCTTTTGTGATTACAAGGTGGTGATGTTTCATTATCCAAGGGCCGGAATTTCAGCCATTGCTTTCATATTCTCAGAGGATGAGTGGAAGAGTGTCCATAATGAACATCTCCTCTCCACTGTCCTGGAAATTTTGTATCACCTCTCACTACTATATATCCTATGGTCCACAGATTTGTCGATATTGACTTGTATTGAAAAAGACAAATGGGAAATGCAGTCCTTGTTCTGTGTTTTGGGAGAATGTATGAGACCATTGATGTTTTGCTGGAGACTGGCTTGTGAGAGGGCACAAAATATTTTGCTGTGAGCTCTCTCAT
This sequence comes from Pachyuromys duprasi, assembly GCA_028658305.1. Classification (NCBI taxonomy): domain Eukaryota; kingdom Metazoa; phylum Chordata; class Mammalia; order Rodentia; family Muridae; genus Pachyuromys; species Pachyuromys duprasi. The sequence continues at coordinate 28,967,309 of CM053763.1, forward strand.
GCAAGGGGCATGACTTTGGCCAGCTGAGAACAGCCGTGTGTAGACTCTGAGGAGAGGTGATATATAGAAGCCCATGCACCGCAAGATATTGCTTTTGGAATCGATATCCGTGTGCTAATCTTCGTGCTTCAACTCTTTTCAGAGAGAAACATTCCATAGAACTTCCGGAACAATCAAACTGAGTCTTATGACTTTCATTTACTTATCCTGATCTTCTGAATCATGCTGATTCATGTTGCTGCTTGGTGTTGACCTTTGGACTGGACTGCTGGTATCCTGATGACTAAGCTTGGTAATCACCTAAAGACCCAATGGCCCTAATTATCAGGAGTTAAATAAAAGTGGTCTACAGTCCTTTTCCCTATTAATTTCCTAAGGTGGGGGATGGGTTATAGAAAGGGCAGTAGAGGTTTTAAGAACCCTAAATAAAGTAGGTTTGGTGAAAAATCTAAGTCATATTATATTGATATTAGAGTACAAAATGTCAAAATTTTATCCCGTATTTGAACATATAAATTGCAAAAATAAATAAATAAAATTATTATTTTCTGTTACCCAGTATCCATAGTTCTATTTTAAATTATCCATTTAAATGATTCATTCAATTTTAAATAAATTATTTTTATTAAAATAATTTTGAAATAAATTGTAAGATTCCACTCTCAACTTTAAAAGTAATAAAATACAAGTTGTTTTTACTTTCATAGACCTATGTTGAAGGCATATGTGTTTCCTTTCTCCAAATAAGTAATAAAACTTTTCTTGAGCGAGGTGGAGTATGTATTAAATAAATTATTTACAAAGTAAGTTGGTTTTGTTTACAAATTCCAAATCACAAGATTTGTGTTAGAGTTTAGGGTGCACAGTTTTTGTTAAGAATGAATACCCCCAAAGAGAATAAAGTGTAATTAATAAAAATTAAAAAAGAATAAATACTCCTGAAAGGAAGGAACAGGAAGAAAAATTTGTCTAATAATGAAGCAATACTGTGATTCATATTTGCCAAGGATTTAATGAACAGAATGAAAATTTTGTGGCAAGTATTGCTAAACAAAAACATTTACTGTTGATCTAAATTTGTGACCTGCTTTGTACAGTCTCCAAATGTAGTCATATATGATAGGGACCACCAAAAGCAATTTACAGATCCCTGTCAAATTCCAAAACAATTCTTTATAAACCTTGAAAGGATAATTCTCAAATTCATATGGAAAAACAAAAGAACCAAGCTACCTAAAACAATCATGAACAAATAAAGAACCATTGGGGAAGAGGTGTCTCACCATTCTCTATTTCAATTTGTACTAGAGAGCGATAGTAATAAAATCTTCATGATACTGGCATGTAAACAGACACTGTGATAAGTAGAATTGAAATGAAGACCCAGACATACTAGAGTCCAGCTGATTTTTAATAAAGAAGGCAGAAATACGCATTGGGTAAAAGATAACATCTTCAACAAACAGTTCTGGTCAAACTGCATGGCTGAATGTAGAAGAATCCAAATAGTTCCAAACTTCTCACTTACACAAAATTCAACTCCCAGTGTATCAAAGACCTCGATATAAAAAACAAGTGATATACTTATCCTGATAGAACAGAAAGACATGAATACCCTTGAACTCATTAGCACGGGAGAATACTTCCTGAACAGAATGCTGATACATAGGCACTAAGATCAACAATTAGTAAAAGAGGTTTCATGAAATTGTAATTTTTCTGCAAGGTAATGGACACCATTATTTGGACAAAGAGGTAGCCTTAAAAATGGGAACAAAATTTTTTAAATCAACTCCACATCCCATAGAAGCCTAATATCAAATATATATATAAAGAACTCATGGAACTTGATATTAAAATCAAAACAATCCAATTAAAATTGGGATACATATCTAACCAGATAATTAACCATAAAGAAAACTGATATGTCTAAGAAACTTAAAGAAAGGTTCAACATTTTTAGAGAGCAAGGACATGGAAATCAAATAATTTCATTTTATAATTGTCCAAATGAATAAAATCAATAGCACAAGTGACAGTTCATGCTGGTGAGGAGGCTTCATTGATGGTGAAAGTTCAAATCTGTATAGCCCCTGTGGAAATCAACATGGTTCCTCTTCTGACAGTTGGGAATTGATCGACATTCTCATCCAGCTGTATCACTCTTGAGAATATACACAAAGGACTCTTCACTGTTCCACAAGGACATTTGCTTAACCATATTCATTTTGCTCTGTTCATAATAGCCCCAAATAATAACATCGTAGATGTCTTTCTTTTTCTTTAATTTTTATTTTGTTCATAATTTATTCATTACATATCACAATTGAAGCCTCCTCCCTCAACTCTTCCATGCCCCACTCTTCCTATCTTACCCTCTCCATCCCCTTCCTTTAGCCCACTGAAAGGGGACGTTCTCCTCCTCTGCCTTCTGCCCATAGCTTGTCAAGTCTCATCAGGACTGCTGGATCCTTTTCCTCTGTGTTCTCCTAAGGCCACATCATGAGAGGCAAGTGATCGAAGAGCAGGCAACCGAGTTCAGGACAGAGGCAGCCCCTGTTCCCTTTACTCAGGAATCTACTATTGGTGACTGAGCTTCCAATAGGATATACCTGAGCATGGGGTCTAGGTCCTCTCCATGCATGGTCCTTTGTTGGTGCATCAGTCTCTGCAGGACCACTTGGGTTCAGATTTTTAGCTTGGTCGCCTTGTGGGGTTCCTGTCTCTTCCATATCCTTCTATCTCCATCTTCCTCTTCTTCCATAAGACTCCATGTGCCTGCCCAAAGTTTGGCCCTGAGTCTCAGCACTGAATGTATTTCAGCAGAAGAATGAATAACAAAAATGTGGCACATTTACACTGTGGAGTATTGTTCAGCTGTTAAAAAAATGATATCCTGAAATTTGCAAATGATTGAAACTAGAAGAAATTTATCCTCATTGAGATAACCCAGACCCAGAAAAATAAATATGGCATATATTCACTTATTTATGAATACTAGTCATTAAATAAATGATAATAAACTTATAATCTGTAGACCCAGAATGTTTAGTATAGAGGAGGGGGTTAGAGGATCCATGGATCTCTCAGAGAGAGTGAAATAGAACAGATTTTATGGTAGACTGGGAGCAAGTGGGTACAGAATTGGAAGAATCAGCTGGGAAGAGGGAGGAATAAAAGGGTTGTGGGGGACATGAAGGAAAGGCAGTTGGAATTCAGGGGCATTAGAAGGATAGTATGAAAATCTAATGCAGTGGAAAACTTACAAAACACATGAAGATTTATTTTAGAATACTATTAAGGTCTATTCTATACTATATACCATTGAGTTCTCCTAATAATGGAGGAGACAGTTTTCCATCTGTCCATCTCTTCTCACCAAAGGAGGCTTTGGGTACAGGGAGTGGGTTGTATCTAATTAAGTTATTGGCAAAAGGGTCTCATGGAAATTCCAAATAATCTAGGCCATTGCCTCAACAATGGGCTGCTCTCCACAAACTGACTGAATGTCCATTCCTGGATAATGTATTGAAAATGGAGAGGTCTGACTGGTGTAGATGGAGTCTTCACATCTGTGTTTTAGTCTCTTTGGTGTGGGAAGGTACTCTGCATGGTTCTAAAAGAAAAAAAGTACACACTAACCCAATCACAAAACCTTTGATATACTTTGCCTGCAATATACAGATATGCTAGGTCAATGGTGGCACAGAACTTACAGGAATGGCCAAGTAATATTTGATTTGACTTGAGGCCCACTCCAGGAGATTCACCCCAAATAAAACACTGCTTATGTGACCAAGAACCAGAGACTAGATATCCCTGAGACCCAGGTATGTTTGGTTAAACAGTAATAGTCTAAGAAAACAAACCAAAACAAAGTAGCAATAAACTGATTCCTAATGACGTTCTGCTATAATCATAGATCACAGCCTTGATCTATTATTGCCAGAGAAGCTTCCTTATGCTTCAGACTGGTGCAGATGCAGAGACCCACAATCAGATACTACATGGAAAAGAGAGGATCCTTTGAACACATAGCACTAACTGGGATGTCGCCATCAAATCTCTCTACTCAGAGCCCAGGGAACCTTGAAGAACAAGAGGAGGAAAGACTGTAAGAGCCAGAGGGCATGAGGAGAAAATGGCCACCTGAGAAAGACTATGAACTCACAGAGACTGAATTGGCTGGCACAGGGCCTATAGAGCTCTACTCCTGAGTAGCTGAGTGAGTGGGTCTCTGAATCTTTTTCTTCTTCTTCTTGATTCCTTTTTTTTCTTTTGGTTTTTCTAAACAAGGTTTCTTTGTGTATAGCCTTTGCTGTCCAGGATTTACCTTGTTGACCAGGCTGACCTCAAACTCACAAAGATCTGCCTGGCTCTGTCTCTGTTAGAGCTAGGATTACATGGGTGCACAACCACACCTGGCTAATCTGATTTTTTTTTAAACACTTCCCTCCTAGTTTATTTTTCAAATACACCTCTTCATGGTTTTGTATTACACAAGTATTAACATAATAGTATTTTTAACAAATTACAAGTACTTGAAACCTCCTACTGGGAAAATAGAATAATTTTTGAGATATAACATGTTACTACTTAATTGTCTTTGAAAATTGTTTTTCTTTTTCTATTTACTTTATTTTTATTTATTTATAGTTTTTACAGTTTATTTATTTTAGATGCCAATTGTAGTCCCCTCCCTCATCTCCTCATGGCCCCTCTATCCCTTCTTCTTCCCCCCATCTCCTTCTCCTAGTCTGCTGTAAGGGGGAGTCCTCCTTCCCTGCTCTCTGACCCTAGCTTATCAAGCTGCATCAGGACTGCCTTGATGCTCTATGGCCTGGCAAGGCATGGGCAGGGGGAAGTGATCAAAGAGCAGGCTTCTTACTCAGGGACCCAATTGGAGACTGAGCTGCCTATAGGCTACATCTGAGCAGGGGTTCTAGCTCCTCTCCACTCCACACATGGTCTTGTTTGGTGCATCAGTCTCTGCAGGCCCTTCTGGGCACAGAAATTTTGGCTTTGTTGGTCTCCTTGTGGAGCTCCTGTCCCCTCTGGGTCCTTCTATCTCCCCCTCTTTTTTTTCATAAGATTCCCTGTGCTCTGCCCAATGTTTGGCTGTGAGTCTCAACATCTGCTTTGATACCCTGTTCAGTGGAGTTATTCAGAGGACCTCTGTGGTAGGCTCCTGTCCTGCTTCCTCTCTTCCACCGCTTCTGGTGTCTAACCTGTTTACCATTTTGAATGAGATTTAAACATCCTCCCTAGGAAACTCCTTGTCTAGCTTCTTTAGGTCTGTAGATTTTAGTATGGTTATCCTAATTATGTGGCTAATATCTGCTTATAAGAAAAGATATACCATGTTTGCCTTTCTGGTTCTGGGTTATACTCAGGTATTAAAAACAAGGAAATAATGGAATTTGCAGGAAAATGGGTGGAACTTGAAAAGATCATCCTGAGTGAGGTAACTGAGAAGCAGAAAGACATACATGGTCTTTGATTCTTATACCAGCTCTTGAGTCTCTTTCTAGTTTGTTTGCCTTGTCCAGCATTGATTGTTTTTTTATTTTTTATTGTTTACCTCATCATATTTTATTTTGCCTTGTTTGGTATTATCTCTTAGAAGCCTGTTCTATTTTAATAAGGGATAGAATGGAGTGGACTGAAAGGACAGGGGAGAAGGAGATGAGGAAAATCTGGGAAGATTAGAGGGAAGGGAAACTGTAATCAGGATATATTGTATTAGAAAAATCTGTTTTTAATTAAAGAAAATATATAAAAGCAGAAATAAATGTATCTTGGGCTACCAGGAACGAGGGAACTGTAACTTGTGTTTGAAACATTAAAGCACAAACAAAAGAAATGGAAGAATAGCCAGAAGAACTCATGCTCATGGATTGTTAGGGTTCTATTGTAAAAATGGCCATCATACCCAAAGCAATCTACAGGTTTACTAGAATTCCCACAAAATTTCCAACTGAATTTGTTGGCAGCTGGTACAGTGCTATGCATTCTAACATTAATTACAGGCTCCCAAGACCCCCCTGCTCAGATGACCACATTCTCACATATTTAAAGCTCCACCTTATTTAAAGCTGATTGGTTAGCAAAAAAAAAAAAAAGTGCCGAAGCTTGGGATTTAGCAGAATAAACAGAGGTGGAGTCTGGAGTGTGCAGGCTATGGTGTAGGGACCACGAGGAGAGATGGAAGAGGAGACAGAAGAGAAGAGGAGAAGGAAATGGACCAGTGCCATGAGTTAGCATGGGAAAGGAGCACATAGCCGGATCCATGTGGATGGAGGAGATGGAGATCATTAATAAGTATTTTGGAAAGTGGACGGGAGGCAATTTGAGACTGGGGCTGGGAGGTAAAGTTAGTTTAGTGGGTTAATATCTTCAGTGTTCCGGGTAAAGGCTATTTTTTTAAAATACAGCAGGTGTCCGTGTCTTTATTTGATTGATAGTGGGTTATATAATACTACTGTAATAACTATAGCCTAATAATAAACCTTTGTTAGGCCATTCTTTTTAAATTTACCACAACATGAATTCTGCATAGAACTTGAAAGGGAAATTTTCAGCCTCAGATAGATGAGCGTGCACACACACACACACACACACACACACACACACACACACTAAAAAATAAAGCAAAATAATAGACCAAGCTAATCCTTAATAACAAAAGAACTTCCAGGATACCACTATCCCAGATATCTTGGTGCATTAAAGAGCATTAGTAATAAAAAACAACCTGGTAATGACATAAGACACATTTCTCTTGTCCTCAGTTACCTGAGAGTGAATTATTAACTGAGTCTGTGAGATTCCATGACAATTCCAGTCTTTTAGAATGTAAGAGATATTTTCATCATAATACATCTCCACATTTAACAATCATGGAAATGCAAATTAAAACAATTGAGACTTCACTTCATCCATTGATATTAGAGCAGATTGGTTAAAAAAGAATGACAGCACACGCTCTGAAGAATACCAGAAAGGGGATGCTTACTCTTTGCTGGCGGGAGGGCAAACTGATTCAGACACTATGGAAATTAGTGTGAAGGTTGTCTGAAAAGCTGAAAATTGACCTACAACAAGATCTAGTGATACATCAAAGGACTTTATATCTTTCTACGGAAATACTTATTCATCAATATTCTTTTTTCTTTATTAATAATTACCAAAAATTGAAAGTAGCCTACATGTAAATCAACTGATGAATGGATAATGAAAATATGATACATTTATACAATGGAACAAGAGTAATCTGATAAGAAAAATAAAATTATGAAATATACAGGTAATTAATGGAACTAGATATAAATATCTTGAGGAAGATAAACCAACCCCCAAAACAAATACTGCATGTTTTCTCTTACATGTGCATATAAATTTTTAAGCTTTATGTGTATTTGTGTATGCGTGTGTGTGTGTGTATTTGAGTGTGGTGTGTGTGTTTCAATAAGAATAACAGCAGAGGTTAATTAGTCGTTAAGCAACCAATGGGGGGGGAAGGGATTTTCTATGAAAAAGGAAACAGAATACAGTCTTAGATAGAGATAAAACAGAAGCTAGAATACAAAGATTAATCTTGGACAGACGGCAGAGCAGGGTAAAAGGGGATGTGGGCAGAGATAACTAATATTAAAGGTCCTTTCAAAAGCCATATGGAAATCTACTGTTATATAAGCTTTCTAAATTGCATACACATATAAAAGGATTTTTATTAGTTACTAAATCATGGAGGAGACCATGACCCAAATAGATATCTTATACTGCCAAGTAAGTAAAGTTTCCATTGTCAGGAATGGGTTATATTTTGTTGAGTCATTAGCCAAAGAGACTCTATAACCCCCACCCTCCAAAAAAAATCACAAACTGTATTTCCAAGGCTATATTTTATCCTCTACGACCTGATGGTGTAATGCTATTGCTGAAGATACCACTTACTTCTGTAATCAAACATTGCTAAAATGGCCAAAAACTTGCAACTGGATAGGTTATGAGCCCGAAAGGAAAACATACTACTGTTATTCAGGTAAAGTAACAAAGCAATAATATGACCATCATCAGTGAAACATCTTGCAGTCGATGGTAATTAAGACAGAGACCCACAGCTAGACAAGGTATAGAGAGTAAGAAACTTTGGTGTAGTGGAAGGTTTAGTTTCTTTTTAAAAACTCAGTTATATTTGTTTTAATAGCAGTGACTAGTTTAATTCTCGGGACTCTGAGAAGGTATAAATGCCAGAGCCCAGAGAGGATCACGGGCATTCGAAAAAAAGATGGCTGCAGCTCTGCTCTGCTGCTCCTGGTTGCTATGGTTGCAGCTTGATGAGAAGATGGAGATCTCCTGACTATGAATTGGACTTGCCCAAAGGAACCCAATGATCCTAACCAGCGGGAAGTAGCCATAGAGACCTCTGTGCCCTTTCCTCACTAACCTTCTTTCTCTCCTGCCTGGTGTTGGGATGTTGGAAAGGACTGTGGTGGAGAAGACAGATGGAGGAATAAGAAACCAAATGAAGTAGATAAGCAGTATGCCTTCACTTTGGAGCACTCAATCCTGCATGGGGAGTCTTGTGTGCTCCATGTTTTTGCGTGCTTGTCGTTGACTGAGTATATACATATATAATGTATATATATATACTATATACTCTCTCTCTCTCTCTCTCTATATATATATATATATATATTGTGATTTTTTTGGTTTATATTTTTGTTTATACATTGTTTTCTTTACGGTAGAATGGGAAGAAAAAAACCATGACGTTGGGAGTACAGGAATACAGGAAGAATCTGAGAGGGAGTGGGGAAATGGGCATGACAGAAATATGTGCTATGAAAAACAGTTTAAAAGCTGTTGAAGATCAAAATGACTCAGGAATGTTTTTTGGGGAGGTGCTGTAAGCATAGTCTATTTTGTATAGTTATTGCTTGACAATCATGGGAACTTGAGTTTGGATCCTCAGGATCCCTGTGTGTGATGCCTGTAATTCCCATGCTGAGCAGGCAAGTGGAACTCTAGAGCCAGTCTTGCTATCTTGGACAGCTCTGGATTCAGTGAGAGAACCTGTCTCAAAAAGGTGGATCCTGGGTAAGAAGCTCAATCCTCATTCAGAAAGGCAAACAGGACAGACATCAAAGAGGGAGAAAACAGGGAACAGGACAGGAGCCTACCACAGAGGGCCTCTGAAAGACTCTACCCAGCACAGTACCAAAGCAGATGCTGAGAATCATAGCCAAATTTTGGGCAAAGTGCAAGGAATCCTATGAAAGAAGAGGGAGATAGAAAGAACTGGAGAGGAAAGGAGCTCTACAAGGAGAGCAACATAACCAAAAAATCTGGGCACAGTGGTCTTTTTTTGAGACTGATACTCTAACCCAGGACCATGCATGGAGATAACCTGAAAACATTGCACAGATGTAGCCCATGGCAGCTCAGTGTCCAACTTGGTACCTTAGTAATGGGAGCAGGGACTGTCTCTGACATGAACTCAGTGGCTGGCACTTTGACCACTTCCCCCTGAGGGGGAGCAGCCTTAGGAGACCACAGAGGAAGACAATGCAGCCATTCCTAATGAGACCTGATACGCTAGCTTCAGAGGGAAGGAGAGGAGGACCTCTCCTATCAGTGGACTTGGGGAGGAGGATGAGAAGGGGGAGGAAGGGAGGTATGGGAGGAGATGAGGGAGGGGGCCACAATTGGGATACAAAATGAATAAACTGTAATTAATAAAAATAAATTAATAAAATTTTAAAAAGTAAAATTTAAAAACCTAAGGTAGAAAAATTTAGGAATGAACTCAATATTGACCTCTTGCTGCTATAGGCTCACATACATGCACACACACACATACACACATACATACACAGTTTTCTCTGAAGCAAAGGATGGGGAGACTGAAGGTAATAAATGACATGAAAAGTCAAACCTGTAAGCTTGTTGGACCACCATCACAGTTCTGCTAGCTGGTTACTTTGAAGCATAGCAGAGAGGATTTTGCCCTTATTTAAATTCTGTCCTCATATTCTGCTGGTACTGATCACTTGTCAAGTAATCCCATTTAGTTTAGTGAGCTTTCATATTGTCTTCAGATGCTATTTATAACATATATTGGACATTTATTTTTATTGCACTTATATCCATTTCTTAAATAGACATGGACATTTGTAGGTTGATTCTTTTTCCAGTATATTTTCAAATTGTTTTTCATTATATAACAGAATCCAGTAATGTATTAGAGTCAATTTAGCTTGGAAAATCAGTGCTTTTCTCTGTTTAAGCACTGGATCCACTATTTTCTCTCTGTAATCTGGTTTTCCCATTGTGCTATCTGCCCATAGCAATGAGTTCCAGAGATTGTTTTTCCCAGATGTCCAAACAAAGACAAGTAGGAATAAACTTCAAATCATTTATATCATCACAATAATTTACCAATAAAACATGCATTATCTTTTATAAATATGGCCAGATGGTTATTATGTCTAAATGAAAACATGAAAGCTGACTCTGTTTTGTATTTCATCACTTTCTTGGCTGTTCTTGAGAAAACGCACATAAATTCTCTGAGTCTTTGTTTTTGTGTTTAAAATGACATAAAATAACACTTTAAGGATGGATGTTTACTGTATGCTTTTCTTGGACCTGAGAACAAAGAAGAGATAAATTATATTGCTTTATTTTCAACATGAAAAACAAAAGCCTTAAAGGTTAAGTTAGTTTTGATAAGTAATAGAAAGCTAAATACTTTAATTATTTAACCTTAACCTTAAATTGTTCCAGTGAATTAAATTATATATAGGTAAATGTGGCAGCGCAGCATATGGACAGCTTGGTTCTCATGTCACAGCTTGGTTCTCATTGGGAACTCTACCAGCAGGAGCAGGGGCTCTCTCTGACTCTGCTGCCTGCCTTTGGATCCTTTTCCCAGATCTGGGCTGCCTTGTCTAGTCTCAGTGGGAGATGATGTGCTTAGTTCTGCTAAGATTTGATGTGCCAGGATAGGTTAGCACCCATGTGGGGAGACCATTGCCTTCTCTGAGAAGGAGGGGGGCAAAGGGGAGGGGTGCATGAAGGCAGGACTAGGAGGAGAGGAGGGAGGGGGTTGCCAACAGGTTGTAAAGTGGAGAAAAATATAGAAAAAAATGTGCACATAATAACAGGACCAAGGAAATAATAATTATAAAAGTAACAAAATTGTCCAACATTTTATTTTAAATGTAAGAAGCTAGTGTAATTCAGAATTTTATGCCTTTGATAGAAGAAGAGGGAAGGGGATATAACTCGAACATGATGGTTTTTTTTCTCAGCTGTCATTGCCAAATTGGAGAACTCTAGTTTCAAGGAGAGACTTGTTTCAAAAAATAAGGTAGCATGCAACTAAATAATTTATACATTAAGTTATTTGAAATAATTCAATTAAAATAAAATAATCAAAACTGTAGATAGATGTGAATACAGACAAAGCAGTGTGACTGTTATTTGTGTATGGAGCATGCGCTGCTCCATTCACTGTAGCTCAATTGTGGAGGTCACAGGACAATCTGTGGGAGTAGTTTCTCTACTTCCGTCATATAGGACCTGGAGAGTGAACTCAGGTTGTTAGTCTTGGAGAAATGTCTTTTTCCGCTGAGCCATCTCAGTGGCCTATGGTAGAAACTTTGATTGGGATACATTCTGTGACCAAAATCTAATTTATGTGATATTTATAATTACTGTAAAAGCTGATTTTCTGTTTTGAACAACTATTAACATTTGAATGAACACAGAACAGAGACAAAGCTCATGTCCCCTGTTAGGTCCGTTATTATTATTATTATTATTATTATTATTATTATTTCCGTTATTATTATTATTATTATCATTATTACCATTACTTATTATTTATAGCTTTGATTAACATTTTCTTCAAGATATAAGCAAATTTCTAAAATGCATTCTACCTTTAAGAAAATTAAACCTCTGTGTTAGGTAGCTATTAAGGGACTGCAGGGGAAAAGAGATTATTCCAAGGTAGAAGGAGAAAATGGTGTTATAAAAGGGAAACTAGAATATGAGGAGTAAATGTAGAAGGGATGGAAGCACATGGTAAAAGGAATATAGGTAGAGACAACTAGCATTAAAGAACTTTTGAAAACTACTAATCTAAAAGCTTCTTAAAATTGTTACATATATACATATATACATGCATATATATGTATGTAGTCACAACATAATAGTGGAGACAATGCCTCAATCAGACAGCTTATGCTACCAGTGCAAAGAATTGGTTGTATATTGTTGAATTATTGGCCAATGGTGTCTCATATGTTCTCATATACAGCATAGGGTATTGTCTCAAAGCTATTGTTTACCCTCCACAACTTAATGGTAAGACCCTATTTCTGAACACACCACTAACTTATCAAACATGGAGACATCTAACTGGTGCCCAGCTAGAAGCTACATCACTCCTTACTAACATTTTCATTGTTGGAAGTTTCTTTTCACACTACCATAGAAGAACAGTAATCACCCAGCTACAAACCTTGTGACTAATGACACTGACCTGTCTGCAAGACACACAGGTGTAATAGTGGCACAAATGATATGGAATAATCATGTACTTTCTTAATTGGATTTAAGCCCATTCCTTCAGATAGAACCCATCTCTTATAATGCTAAGGTGGACATGATCCTGAGACTGGATAGGACACAAGCCCTGGGGATGAGTCTATTATTCTGGCACAATAATATAGTAATATTAAAACTCTTGGTAACATATTGCTATAGCTATTTATGGTAATTAACACAGGGAGCCATGACTGGACAATGTGCAGACAATGAGGGACTTTGGAGCAATTAGTTCTAAAATCCTCCCCTCAAAGCCAAAAGGCAATAGAAAGATTGTAAGGACCGGAACTGGTGGATGACTCCAAGGAAGGACAACACAGTGCTGTTGCAAATATAAACTTAGAAAAAAAATGACAGTAGGGGTAAGACTTATAGGCTCAAAATGGACAAAAATCCTGAACCAAAGACAGGAAGTGGTCAAAAACTCCTACATCTCATTAAACACTTTTTAATTGAAACCTGGTAAGAAAAAGTCAGTTTCTCCAATGTGGCGTTGTTAGATATATCAAACTCTCCAAGGCATGCCTCATGCCCAAGAGTAGTTAACCAATATAAAACAGATTTCATTTGTGTGTGTGTAGAGGAGGTTGTTTAGTTTTGACTTGGTGTTTTTGTCCTAATGGGCTTTAGGCTTTGTGTGTATGTTTTGATTATAAGTTTTTATTTGTCATTTCTTAGATAGATGAGAGAACAAATGTGGATGTAGGTAGGTGGCTAGATAGATATATAGATGAATGGATGGGTGGATGGAGAGATGATAGATAGACAGATACATAGATAGATCATAGATTGCTAGAACATAGATAGATCATAGATAGAACATAGATGAATAATGGATGGATAGATGATAGAGAGATGGATGGATGGCAAAATGAAGTAGCTGAGTATGCAGTTGGAATGTTAGGAAGACCTTTGAAGAGTTGGAGGGTGGTAAGTAATATCATGAAAATATATAAAAAGAAAAGTTCAACCTCCTCATACACCAATTTGACAGTCTTTATTGCCCTACACACTCACAGCCTGGAGTATTCAGAGGGGAGGCATTCATGTTGTTTTCCTGACAATCTGCTTCAGATCCCACCTCATGTGTCTTTGTTCACACAGGTATCTTGCAAACAAAAGCAGTGACAGTAAAGAAAAAAAAGTGAATTGTTAAAAATGTGTCCTCTTAGAACGCAGACTGTCACATAAAACACAAAATTGCACTACTTAGTGAAAACTTTCAAGCAAGTGGAGGAAGACAAAACAAGTTGTTAGGCTGGAAGTGAAGTGCCTTCATCTCTATTATTCTAAGTGGGTCATGGAGATTGTGCGGTCAATGTGAAAAATGTATGATATTTATTTTCCTCTTTGTAGCCTACATTAATAGTGGATTTATGCAATATGTATAATCTGCATCAACCTGATAAAATGACTCTTCTTGTACCCTGGAATGCAAGCATGCTTGGGAGAGCTTTCACCTCTCTGTTAAATTTGAAGCATGTTGTTTTAGCAAATGTGATAAATATGTTTATTTAAAACTTGCTGCTGAACATGTTGGTTTTGAGAAGAATTTTAACAGTGAAAAACATGTTTTTCAGCTGAAAACTGTACAATATGAAGGCATTTACATTTGAAAGAAAGCTTGGAAGACACTAATGAGAATTTTGACTATGAAGCTTGACTAGCACATCCTGTTTTCACAGTGGTCAAAGTTTTGCCATCTATATGGTCTACTGACCTTTCTTTGTCTTGTGCATGGGGCAAAGGTTACTCTCACAGACTTATGGAAGAATTATTACATAGCCTTTAGACAGTAAAATGCTAAAAGTAGAAAAAGTTCCAATGTTCTTTCTAGGTCAGTTAAAGAAAATGTTGCTAGGAGAATTACATGACATGCTGAAATTCAAAGATAATTTGACAATATCCTGAAAGTTCTTCATTTACTTTAATTTATCCACTGAATTAATTCAATCAAAAACAAAAAACCATGGCTAATGCACTAAATAAGTGTATGTTTGGCATCATTTTGCTCAACTTCTCTTTTGATAAAACAAGGTTGACAGGCAGGAAATTTGAGGAGAAAATGTAAAATGTAACCAAACTATAAGGAAAACATAACTTAAGAAAACTACATGAAGATACCAGTGTTCTTTTTTAAAAATATATATTAATTACAGTTTATTCACCTTATATCCCCCCTGTAGCTTCCTCTCTCCTCCCCTCCCAATCCCACTCTCCCTCTTCCCCACCTGTGTCCCTCTCCCAGTTTACTGATAAGGGAGGTCCTCCTCCCCTTCCCTCTGATCCTGGTCTATCAGGTTTCATCAGGAGTGGCTGCATTGTCTTCTTCTATGGCCTCACAAGGCTGCTCCCCCCTCAAGGGTTGGTGATCAAAGAGCAGGCCAATCACTTCATGTCAAAGACAGTCCCTGTCCCTGTTACTATGGAGCCCACTTGGATATTGAACTGCCATAGGCTACCTCTGTGTAGGGGTTTCAGACCATCTCCATGAGTGGTCCTTGGTTAGAATATCAGTCTCAGAAAAGACCCCTATTCCCAGACTTTTTGGATTTGTTGCTGTCCTTGTGGAGCTCCTGTCCTCTCGAGGTCTTGCTATCTCTCACTTCTTTCAGAAGATTCCCTGCACTCTACAACTGGAAAAGATCATCCTGAGTGAGGTCCCAGAAGCAGAAAGACACAGAGGGAACATACTCACTCATAAGTGGATATTAGACATAAAATAGGATAAACACACTAAACTCTGTACACCTAAGGAAGCTAATCAGGAAAGAGGACTCTGGCTAAGATGCTCAATACCCATTCAGAAATGCAAAGAGGATGGGCATCGGAGGAGGGAGAAAACAGGGAACAGGACAGGAGCCTACCACAGAGGGCCTCTGATGGGCTTTTCCCTGCAGGGTATCCAGGCAGATGCTGAGACTCACAGACACAGGTTTTCTTAGTTCTGTAAATTTATGTGGGATAAGTCTGGGTGATGCTGACTTCCAGCAGCCAGAGTAGTGGCTTGAAGAGAGACTGCAAAGCAGAAGAGCAACAGGATATACATTCCTTAGACTCAGGCCTACAAAATCCGAGGACAGAACACTGTCACTTGCCAGGAAAAAAAATGAAGAATTGAAGGGAAAAATTGAAAATTAATAGGAAGAATCCTTATGTTCTTACAAATTGTGCATTACTTGTATGTAATGTTAATGTTTGTTATCATAGGCAAAACTCTATCATACATTTCACATTGACCACACACATATATATTTTTCATTTTATTTTATTTATTTCTCTCCGTTTGCTTCTTCTTTTCTGAAATAGCAGCTTGTCCTATATGACAGGAGCTACTGAGTTTATTTTGTATCTGAGGCTGGTCAAAAATTTACAAAGATTCCACCTCAGTTTCCTCAGTATTTCTGGGATTACAGGTATGTAGTACCACACTACATGGGGACAGATATTTTCTGGTTTTGAATACAAAGAGGAATGAAAATTGTATTCTTAAACTAAAATATAAATATTAAACATGTGAGGAAACATACACACAGATGAATATAGGTATAGGCATAGATATTATTTGGACATTACTTCTTAGTAAATGTGGAGGGTCAAGTACTTTTAAAAATGAACTATGTATATTAATATACAGGGGCAAATAAAGAAAGGAATAGTTTGATGTAAGGAAATTATAAGTAAGTAAGTGGAGCAATGAAAGAATAAAACAAAAATTTCTTTCCTAAAAATATTCTCAGTTACTAACACATAAATATTGGTACAGATTAGATAACTAGAAATATCGAACATATTGAATTGAATCAAATTTAAAAATAAAAAATAAAGGTAAACAGAGTGATTCCACCACCCATAAAACAAAACTCACAAAGAGGAAGGATGACGCTCTCCAGACCGTACATGCAGATGCTATCTAACTCTTGAGTGAGGGAGCACAGAAGCACCTGATGAAGATTCTTAGATTCTGTCATGTATAAGGAAAGTTTGCCTCTACACCGCCATTACTGCAAATCTGTGTCTCAAAAATGACAAAGATACTCAAGAACTGGTAATAGACTCGCAGTTAAACTAGATTCACAGTAACAGTTCTTCCAGGACAAGTGAGTATTTAGGAATGAAATGATGTTTCCTTAAGAAAGATAGCCATTAATAGAGCAACAGAAAACAGTTTTTAAGATGGTCATCTAAAAGGCAGGAATCTTGTAAAAGCTCTAATTTATGAATGTATAATAGAAGTGGAGACCATTGATTTGAAATGTTGATGGAGACCTGGGAAAAACATGATTTAGCAGTTCACAGAAAACAAAAAGAAAAAAAAAAACCTAAACATGTGTTCTTACAAAAGTTCTTTTATTTTTAGATTATTTTTTATAATTTTTTTCACTTTACATACTGATTGTAGCCCCCTCCATCGTCTCCTCCAGGTCCCACTTCCCTCAGAAAGGGGGAGCTTTCCTCCCATAGCATATGACCCAAGCCTATTAACTCTCATTAGGACAGTTTCCATCCTCTTCCTCTGTGGCTTAAAAGCTAGCCATGTGAAGTTAGTTTACAACTGCATAGGCTCAGTAGGTGGGTTTAGCTCTAAAGGTGTGTGTTTCCACTTCAAACAAAAATGAGGGCAAGAACTAGAAGACATCATTGGGTCTTAAAACTAAAGATGCCTCCAGGTTTATTTTGCCCTTGGAGAAATATGTTTCTTTTCCAAGATTAGTTCGAGAACTCAGGAGTTTTTTGTTTGTTTGTTTGTTTTTAAGTGTTAAAAATCAAACTTAGCCAAACTTTGGGCAGAGTGCAGAGAATCTTATTGAAGAAGGGGGAGACAGAAAGACCTGGAGAGGACAGGAGCACCACAAGGAGAGCAACAGAACCAAAAAATCTGGGCACAGGGGTCTTTTCTGAGACTGATACTCCAACCAATGACCATTCATGGAGATAACCTAGAACCCCTGCACAGTTGTAGCCCATGACAGTTCAGTGTCCAAGTGGGCTCCATAGTAATGGGAACAGGGACTGTCTCTGACATGAACTGATTGGCCTGCTCTTTGATTACCTTCCCCTGAGGGGGGAGCAGCCTTACCAGGCCACAGAGGAAGACAATGCAGCCACTCCTGATGAGACCTGATGGACTGGGATCGGAGGGAAGGAAAGGAGGACCTCCCCTATCAGTGGGCTTGGGGAGGGGCATGAGTGGAGAAGGGAGAGGAAGGGTGGGATTGGGAGTGGAGGAAGGAGGGAGCTACAGGGGGGATACAAAGTGAATAAACTGTAATTAATAACAATTTCTTAAAAAGAAAAAATAAATAAAAATTAAAAATAAAAACAAACAAAGAAACAAACAAAAAAAAACTGTCTAAGGAGCTTCAAAAGGAGAGAGACCAACAGAGCCATAAAAACTGAGCTCTGGGGCCCTTAAAATAATGATGCCCCAACCAAGGACAATGCATGGAGAGGTCCTAAAACCCCAGCTCACATACAGCTCATAGACTCAGCCTCCAAGTAGGGTTCCTAGTAAGGGGAGCAGGGACTCTTTCTAACATGAATTCAGTGGCAGGCTCTGTTATCATCTCCTCCTGGGAGGTGCATCCTTGCTAATCCACAGAGGAAGACAATGCAACCAGTCCTGATGTGACCTGATTGGCTAGCGTCAAAGAGAAGGGGAGGAAGTCCTCCCCTATCAGTGGACTTGGGGAGGAGCATAGGGGGAGAAGAGAAAGGGGGGTGGGATTGGGAGGAGATGATGGAGGGGGACCACAGCTCCAATACAAATTGAATAAATTGTAACAAATGATAATAAAAAAGAAAAAAAAACTTTCTGAAGGTTAACAATACAAATGCTTACCCCTATAAAAATAAGTTGGTGCATATTGTAGCTTTCATCTGGGAGGATATGATTGAACATGCAAACCTAAATGTTTATGATTCAACACCAAAACATTATGTTGAATGACAGAGCCAGGCACAAATAAACATAAATATGCTGTTGTTTTAAAGACAAGAGAAATTAAAAATATTATTAGCTATAAAATTGACAAGAAGAGTGGTTTCTGGATAGAAGGGTTCTGAGTTGCTACATTTATTTTGTTTGTTAATAATTGTTAGCTAAGTGGTCTTCACTTTGTAAAATATTATAAATTTCTTTAAGAAGATTTTTTATTTTAATTTTTATTAATTATACTTTATTCACTTTGTATCTTCCCATAAACCCTCTCTCCTCCCCTCCCAATCCCACCTTCCCTCCCCCTTCTCCACACATGCCCTTCCCCAAGTTCACTGATAGGGGAGGTCTTCTTTTCCTTCCTTCTGATCCTAATCTATTAGGTCTCATCAGGAGTGGCTGCATTGTCTTCCCCTGTGACCTGGTAAAGCTGCTCCCCCCTCAGGGTGAGGTGATCAAAGAGCAGGCCAATCAGTTCATGTCAGAGGCAGTCCCTGTTCACATTTCTTAGTAGAAGAATAGTATCCATAATATATCAAGGAACACAACCAAAATCTAAGCAAATAATTTTAACAAAAACATTTCAAGAGAAGCACATATATCAATAAATTGAAAACAACATCCAACACCTTTAATTATAGAAAGGAAAGTTTACAGAGAGCTTTCATCTCTCTTTAGTCAGAATAACCATTATTCAGCATTTTCCCCAATGCAATAACAAATGCCGAGGATCTGAAGGAAAATAGCATTAACACATATTTGTGGAAGTATGAATTAGTATATCCGTGATGTGAAATAGTAGAATGGATTCTCAAAATCTGAAAATAGTTCTACCATCTTACCCAGCTCTCCTATTTCTAGTTATATCCTGATAAAAACAAAACCAGAGTAGGTAACATAAACTTGGATGTCCACATCTACTCTGGCTATGTGCAATTACTACAGGATGAAATCTACCTACATGAGTCTCAGCAGTTGGATAAAGAAATATATATATATATATATATATATATATATATATATATATAACCATAAAGAAATAAAGTATGTCATTGCAGGAAAATGAATGAATCCTGAGCTCATCATAACAAGCTGCATTAGTCTGATGCAGAAAGGCAAGTGTCACATGGTTTATCTCTCATGTGGAAATGAGAACAATAGTAATAGCAATAGTTGAAAGAGTGGAGACAGCATAGCAGGAAGGGGAAAATGAGGGAGAGAAAATAGAATGTTATATATGACCAAAGCTGCTGTTTCATTCTCAAATTTGAGCATTTATTGAATTTTAGTGTGGAGTAAACATTTATAAATACCTATCAACTTTTAGCTTAGAAGAGTTTTTGATGTTAAAAGAAAAGTAATGACAGGTCAACCCTCTCATTCTATAATGCCTATTGATGATCGACAATGGCATTTCTAGTCAAAAGAATGAAGACAGGTTTCATATAGGAAATAACACTGAAGTTGGCTCCTGAGAACATGGCTCTTGGTTGTTTTGGTTGAACATGTGACTATTAATGCTAAATATCTCATCCCCTTTAATTTCATATCACTGGTTTAAATTTTTTCTGATATTTAGTGACAAAAGTTACCTTTATAATTTGAGACAAACAAGAACAGAAAGTAGACATTTAAAACAGGGTAACTATTATCCACATTAGTTGTTGAAGCTCATTTTTATTTTCATGACTCCAAAAAAAGGCTTCACATTAGTTAGAACTTGGATAAAGTTCTGAAGTAGCTTCTAAGTTTTCTTATGAGTCTATATATGCTCACCATGACTCTGATATGATATTTTCTTCCTGTTACACTTTTGGTGACCTGTTTTCCCCCACCATTTTAAGCATACATTAAGATAAGTCAATTTGTTATCTCAATTACTATTTAAATATATTTCAATGGTATATGTTAACAACTTTATAAGCTATTTCATTTGGAAAGTTCAAACATTCCAAATGAGGTTTAAGGATCCTCCCTAGGGTCTTCCTTGTTGTTTAACTTCTTTAGGATTATAAATTTTAATATGTTTATCCTATATTATATGACTAATATCCACTTATAAGTGAGTATATATCATTAGTGTCTTTCTGCTTCTGGGTTAACTCACTCAGGATAATAAACATCAGAAGTAGGAGAAGACAGGCAACAGGACAGCAGGGTATCAAAGCAGATGCTGAGACTCATAGTCAAACTTTGGGCAGAGTACAGGGAATCTTACGGAAGGTGGGGCAGGGTGGGAATAGAAAGACCTAGAAGGAACAGTAGTTCTACAAAGAGACCAGCAGAGCCAAAAATCTGGGCCCAAAGGGGGCCTTCAGAGAGTGATGAGTCCACCAAGGACCATTCATGGAAAGGATCTAGATGCCCTTCTCAGAAGTAGCCTATGAGCAGCTCAGTCTCTATGCGAATTTCCTAGTAAGGGGAGTAGGAGCAGTCACTGGAATAAACTTATTTGCCTGTTTTTTGATCAGCTTCCACTGGCAGGGTGGCCTTATTGTCCACAGGGGGGAAAAAAGGATCTAGAGAGTCCTGATAAGACTTGATAGGCTAGGGACAGCTATTAGGGGAGGAAGACCTCCCTGCTCAGTGGATTAAGGGACAAACATGGGGTGGGGGTGGAGAGAAGGAGGAAGGGTGGGACTGGGAGGAGATGAGGGAGGGGCTACAGCCAAGATACAAAGTGAATAAGTTATAATTAATAATAATAATAATGAAAAAGGTGAAACAAACATATTTAATTGCTGGTACCTTTAAACTTTTTTTAATAAAATAATTTTTTAAATTTATTTATTTTTATCTCAATCACAGGTTAGGTACTTTGAATCCCAGGCGTAGCCCCCTCCCCCATTCCCTCCTACCCTTCCACTCCCTCCCTCATCTCCCTCTTCCCCGCCCCCTCCAAGTCCACCAACAGGGGAGGACCTCCTTCCCTTCCATCCAACCCCAGCTTATCCTGTCTCCTCAGGGCTGGCTGCAAAGTCCTCCCCTGGGATCTAGCCAGTCTGTCA
>CM053763.1:28989375-29014982 GCA_028658305.1 Pachyuromys duprasi
TCAACTGAGGGACATCTGGGTTGTTTCCAGGTTCTGGCTATTACAAATAAAGCAGCCACGAACATGGTTGAGCAAATGTCCTTGTTGTGTACTTGAACAGCTTTTGGATATATGCCTAAGAGTGGTATAGCTTTCTAATTTGTATCCCCTTGCTCTCCTTCAATTGTCTTATTGCTCTAGCAAGGGCTTCAAGCATTATGTTGAAGAGATATGGAGACAATGGGCAGCCTTGCCTTGTCCCTGATTTCAGTGGGATTGATTTAAGTTTCTCTCCATTTTATTTGATGTTGGCTATAGGCTTGCTGCTTGAGGCATGAAGTATAAAACACAATGCCAAGTACTAAGGCTTGAAAGTGATATCTTCACAGAAAGAGACCTTGTAGTGACTGGCGTATTTTTATTGAGAAAAAAATCTTGCATTTTTCTTGTTACTGTTCATATGGATTTCATTCATATTTGGACCATTTTGATTGCTAAACATAAATAAAATGTTAAGACAAAAGTGAAAAAAAAAAAACAAAAAATGGGATGAGGACTTAAACAGAGAATTGTCAACATATGAATATCAAACGGTAGAGAACCTCTTAAATAAATGTTTAAAATCCTTAGTCATCAGGAAAATGCAAATCAAAACAACTCTGAGATTCCATCTCACACACATCAGAATGGTTACGATCAAAAACTCAAGTGACAACATGTACTGCAGAAGATGTGGAGAGAGAGGAACCATCCTATTGCTGGTGGGAATGTAAAATTGTACAACTACTTGGGAAAGCAAATTGGTGCTTAAAGAAAGAAATGTCCATAAGCATACAAGAAGCCTACAGAACACCAAATAGACTAGACCAGAAAAGAAATACCTCTCATCACATCATAGTCAAAACACTAAACCTACAAAACAAAGAAAAAAAATTAAAGGCAGCAAGGGAAAAGGGTCAAGTAACATATGAGGGTAGACTGATCAGAATCACAGCAGACTTCTCATCAGAAACTATGAAAGCCAGAAGGGCCTGAGCAGAGGTCATGCAGTCTTTAAGGGTACACAGACGCCAACCAAGACTATTATACCCAGCAAAATTTTCCATCAACATAGATGGAGAAAACAAAATGTTCCATGACAAAACAAAATATAAGCAATATCTACACAGCAACCCAGCCCTACAGACCTAATAGATGTCTATAGAACTATTCACCCTAGATCAAAAGAGTATACCTTCTTTTCAGCACCTAATGAAACCTTCTCCAAAATAGACCATATAGTTGGTCACAAAGCAACTCTCAGCAAATACAAGATGATTGAAATAATTCCTTGTATCCTATCTGACCATCATGGTCTAAAGCTGAACCTCAACAACAACAGAAAGAGCAAAAAGCTTGCACATACTTGAAAACTGAACAACTTGCTACTCAAGGACAGCTCGGTTATGGAAGAAAGAAATTAAAGACTTCCTAGAATTCAATGAAAATGAAAGCACAACATACCCAAACTTATGGGACACAATGAAGGCAGTGCTAAGAGGAAAGTTCATAGCACTAAGTACCTTCAAGAAGAAATTTGAAACATCTCATACAAGCAACTTAATGGCCCAACTGAAAGCCCTAGAAAAAAAAAGAAGCAGACACACCCAAGAGGAGCAGAGGGCTGGAAATAATCAAGCTCAGGGCTGAAATCAATCAATTAGAAACAAATTAAACTATCCAAGGAATCAATGAAACCAAGAGCTGGTTCTTTGAGAAAATCAACAAGATAGACAAGCCCCTAGCCAAACTAACAAAGTGACAGAGAGAAACTATTCAAATCAGCAAAATCAGAAATGAAAAGGGGGACACAATTACAGACACTGAGGAAATCCAAACAATCATTAGTTCTTACTACAAAAGCCTATATGCCACAAAATTTGAAAATCTAAATGAAATGGTCACTTTTCTTGATAGATTCCATCCAGCTAAATTAAGTCAAGGTCAGGTAGAAAGATTGAATAGACCTATATCCCCCAAGGAAATAGAAGCAATCATCAACAGCCTGCCTACCAAAAACAGCCCTGGGCCAGATGGTTTTAGTGCAGAATTCTACCAGACCTTCAAAGAAGTCATAACACCAATTCTCTATAAAGTGTTCCACAAAATAGAAATAGAAGGAAAATTACCGAACTCATTCTACGAAGCCACAGTCACCTTTATATGTAAACCACACAAAGACCCAACAAAAAAGAGAACTTCAGACCTATCTTTCTTATGAATATTGACGCAAAATTCTCAATAAAATACTTGCAAACCAAATCCAAGAACATCTAAAAGATATCATCCACCATGACTGAGTAGGCTTTATCCCAGGCATGCAAGGATGGTTCAATGTGTTCCACCATATAAACAAACTGAATGAGAATAGCCACATGATCATCTCCCTAGATGCCAAAAAAGCATTCAACAAAATCCAGCATCCATTCATGTTTAAAGTCTTGGAGATATCAGTGATACAAAGCGTATACCTAAACATAGTAAAGACAATATACATAAAGCCTATAGCTAACATCAAACTCAATGGAGAGAAAATTAAATCAATCCCACTGAAATCAGGGACTAGGCAAGGCTGCCCATTGTCTCCATATCTCTTCAACATAGTACTTGAAGTCCTAGCTAGAGCAATAAGAAAACTAAAGGAGATCAAAGGGACACAAATTGGAATGGAAGAAGTCAAAGTATCACTATTTGCAGCAATAAGATAATATACATGAGTGATGCCAAAAATCCAATCAGAGAACCCCTTCAACTGATAAACACCTTCAGCAAAGTGGCTGGATACAAAATCACCTCAAAAAAATCAGAGGCCCTTCTGTACACCAAAGACAAAAGGCCGAAAAGGAAATTAGGGAAACAACACCCTTCACAATAGACACTAATATCATAAAGTACCTTGGGGTGACTCTAACCAAGCAAGTGAAAGACCTGTTTGATAAAAAAACTTCAAATCTCTAAAGAAAGAAATTGAAGAAGATATCAGAAGATGGAAAGACCTCCCATGCTCATAGATTGGTAGGATTAACATAGTGAAAATGGCCATTCTGCCAGAAGCAATCTACAGATTCAATGCAATTCCCATCAAAATACCAACATAATTCTTTACAGACCTTGAAAGAAAAATTCTCAATTTCATATGGAGAAATAAAAACCCCAGAATTTCTAAAATGATCCTTGACAACAACAGATCATCTGGAGGTGTCTCCAAGCCCTGACCTCAAGCTGTACTACAGAGCAATAGTAATAAAAACTGCATGGTATTGGCATAGAAACAGAATAGTTGATCAATGGAACCGAATAGAAGACCCAGAAATAAACCCACACACCTATGGACACTTGATTTTTGACAAAGAAGCCAAAACCATTCAATGGAAAAATGACATCATCTTCAACAAATGGTGCTGGTCCAACTGGATATCTGTATGCAGAAAAATGAAAATAGATCCATAGTTATCACCCTGTACAAAACTAAATTCCAAGTGGATCAAAGACCTCAACATAAAATCAGACACACTAAACCAGTTAGAAGAAAAAGTGGGGAAGGCTCTAGAACTCATTGGCACAGGAGACTACTTCCTGAACGGAACACCAACAGCACAGGCTCTAAGATCAACAATAAATAAATGTGACCTTATGAAACTGAAAAGCTTTGGTAAAGCAAAAGACACTGTCATCAAAACACAATGATAGCCTACAGACTGGAAAGGATTGTTCCCAATCCTATATCTGATAGAGGGCTAATATCCAGTATATAAAAAGAACTCAAGAAGTTACAAAGCAACAAATCAAGTAATCCAATTAAAAAATGGGGTACGGAGCTAAAAAGAGAACTCTCTGTAGAGGATTATAGAATGGCAGAAAAACACTTAAAGAAATCCTCAAAGTCGTTAGCCATCAGGGAGATGCAAACCAAAAGGGCCCTAAGATTTCACCTTACACCTGTCAGAATGGCTAATATCAAAAACTCTAGGGACAACACATGCTGGAGACACTGTGGAGAAAGGGAAACTCTCCTCCATTGCTAGTGGGAATACAAACTGGTACAACCACTTTGGAAATCAATTTGGTGCTTTCTTAGACAATTAGGAATAGTGATTCCTCAAGACCCAGCTATACCACTCTTAGGCATATATCCAAAAGATGTTCAGATACACAACAAGGACATTTGCTTAACCATGTTTGTAGCAGCTTTATTCATAATACCCAGAAGCTGAAAACAAACCAGATGTCCCTCAGTTGAGGAGTGGATTCAGAAATTGTGGTACTTTTACATAATGGAATACTACTCAGCAATTAAAAATGAGGAAATCATGAAATTCGCAGGCAAATGGTGGGACCTGGAAACAATCCTCCTGAGTGAGGTATCCCAAAAGCAGAAAGAAACACTTGGTATATACTCACTTATACAGACCTATAGATAGGACCGACATGCTGAAATCTATACACCTAGGGAAGATAAGCAAGAAGGAGGACTAGGGTGGGATGATCAATTCTCGCTTAGATGGACAAACAGGATGGACATTGAATATATGAGAAAACCAGAAACAGGACAGGAGTCTACCACAGAGGGCCTGTGAAAGACTCTAACTAACAATGTATCAAAGCAGATATTAAGACTCACAACCAAGCCATCACCAGAGTGCAGGGAATCATATGAAAAAAGGGGGGTTAGTAAGACCTGGCGAGGAGAAGAGCTCCACAAAGACCAAATAGATCAGGGCACAGGGGTCTTTTATGAGACTATTTCTTTAATCAAGGACCATGTTTGGATACAAAGTACAACCCTTACTCGGATGTGGCCCATGGTAGCTCAGTATCCAATTGTGTACCCTAGTAAAGGGAACAGGGACTATTTGGATCATGAACTCAATGGCTAGCTTGTCGACACCCACCCCTCCACCCTCCAAGGGAGGAGCAGCCTAACTAGATCCCAGAAGAGGACATTGCAGCCAGCCCTGAAGAGACATGATAAGCTAGGGTCAGATGGAAGGGGAGGAGGTCCTCCCCTATCAGTGGACTTGGAAGGGGCCAGGGAGAAGATGAGGGAGGGAGGGTGGATTTGGGAGGGAAAGAAGGAGGGGGCTACGGCTGCGATACAAAGTATATAACCTGTGATTAATATAAAAATAAATAAATTACTTAAAAAAGGTACACCAATGCAGCTCTATCATACACATGACTGGTAACAATATTTTTTATTAATATATCCACATTCATATAATAATTATAAAGTGAAATAAGATATCTTTGTGATAACGTGATTTATTTTAATCTCATTTGATAGCTTATGCTTTTGAAATTTCTATTTTGCATACTCATAAATCTGAATTTATAGCATTTTTCTGGTTAAAATATATTTTCTTACAGAGAATATGCTTGAGTTTTACATGAATACTTCTTATTGAGAAGCTTGCTGATATGCTTTAGAAGGAGTGAGTCTTTAAACAATTTATAAATAAGATTATAATTATAAACCACCATTTAGTGATTGTGAGATTTATGAATCTATTGACAGTCCTCTAGCCTCAGCTGATTTATTTGTTGAAGCTTTCCAATATTTTGAAACAATCAAACTGACAGTTATAGTACTTAAATAAAACAACTAGCTTGTTGATACACAGACATTAGAGTATCATTAATTCTTAATCACTTGTAATGGAAACTAAACATTTTTGGCAGTAAGACACAGCATTTTAGCAATGATTGTTCGAAGGAGTGGTTTCTGAAACACTGCCATCTTGTGGCTTAGCTTATCATATGAACTGCTGAAAACAAAAACTGCTCTAATGAGATCAATAAGTAATCAAAATTATTGCCATGGGAACCTATAGAATGAGAATAACCTATAACTTAATGAGAAAAAAAAAACCTTATCTGTTCACCCAGACTAGCTGTTGTAATGCAATATTAGAAGCAGAAGGTTTAATGGATCCTACTTGCCTATACATTTATTATGAGGAAATAATTGAGGAAGAAATTCAGTCAATACTAGTTAATACTACCCAAGGGGATAAAGGCTTAACTTTTACTAAATCCAGTTTATTTCTGTACAGAAATTATTTATTAGGCGTATTGAATATAAGCTAGGTCTTAGCAAGCAGACTCATTGACTGCCCTTGGCTTCAGATTGAAGAGCGTCTTTTTTGCAGTATGATTTGAGCTACTGAGAAAGTGATCTTACTGTGGTAAAACTGAGTTGTGTGATGATCTAGAATCTTATAAATCGTCTTACTGTTACTTCTGATTAATTCAGACATACAAATAATAATCACATATATAATTAGCTTAAAGTCTATTTTGTGACTGACAGTATTGTTTTTAATTTCTGTATTTAAAAACAATAACAACAAAACGTCAAATTAATCCTGTTTACAAAACAAAAATGTTTAAATTTTTACCACTATTAAAGACGACTAAAGAATATTTTACATGATTTGTAAGTACCTCTAAGACTGTTCAGTAGTTATTGGTAAAATCTACAGCTTCTACTTGGGGCTGTAGGCTCAGGGATATTCTAATGATGCATTGTGTTATTTAAGGTTTAATGTTTCAAGGTTCACCCATTACACAAGCATTATATGAAGATATTCTAGACAGTTAGTTCACTGGAAGGGCAGCTGCATGGTCTTTTGCACTAAGAGGTTGCCTGGTAATGCACCAGGGGCCTTTGACAGATCATGGACATAAGAAGAATATTTGTAAACACTGTTAAGATACGATTAGGTCTTCTGTGGAAACTGAAGCACAAGGAAGCATTTTCAAAGCAACTCTGAGTAAAATGCCCCCAAGCTTTGAGTACTGAAGTAGTTTTCACAAAATAAAAGCAAAACTCTTTATGCGGCAACCTTGCCCTTGCTCTCAAGACAGTCTTTTATTTTCTGCAGGGGAATTAATGTGGGCACTATCAATGAACTCAGCCTTGTAATAACCCACCCTTATATCTTTGCCAAGCGCTTTCTGTTTCTGTGAATCTTAGTCCAAACCTCAAGTGCTTTTACTATTTACACGGAGTCAAAGACAAATATCTCTATATTCTTCTTTTTTTTTCTTTTTAAATTGAATCTTTGACCCTCTGATGGCATCAACAACAATGGTAGCCTTCCTCAGCATGTCGTTGGATACTAAATTAATAAATGCTTAAAGTTAGATGTGCAATAGCTTGGAGTAGGAAAGAATGCTGTTATGATAAAGTTGAAATACTTTGATGACTGATAAATGTCTTGGAAATGATCATGATTTTTATGATTTCATCTTGAAATGCCATTTGATTTTGATCCAAAATATGAAAGTTAGTATTTAGAAATAGAAACTCAAGAATGTTGAGAAAGGACACATGAATAAAAACATTGATGAGTATGTTACCAGAAAAAAAAACCTGTTGTTTGTTTCCTTTTTTATAAAAAAAATATGCAACCAGATGCTAATTATTTAGTTCAGTTGTGAGTACATGCTTCAAATGGATGACAGGACCCAGAAGCAATTACACACAAACATAATATACAACTGATGAAATCATATGTGAAAATGTGCTCTAGATTGTCTTAGTTCAGAATTCTAAAGACATTCTCTGTAAGAATCCATAGATATGAATTGTGGTATTATGAAACTATAATACAGCAAGTCATATAACTCAAATTTGAGGGGAGCATATCATTCTAAAATTTTTAGGTATTTTCACTGAACATAAAAACATAAATATATATTTAATATATACTATGTATGCATGTATGTATTTGTACATATATATATATTATGCCTGTATTGAAGAAAAGTGGTTCTGAAAAAAAAACTGAAGATGCTGAAAAGCAACAAGTATATGATGTAGCACTAAGAAAAATTGAATCAAAGACATTTTTAAGTGAATGTATCTCATATATATTTTGTTCAGAATAGAAAAATGGTGATGACATGATCACTGGCTAATTCTGACTTTGTTCTTTTTTCTTGTGTGGAGTTCTAGAAATTATTCCCTTTTGGAATGCATATTAAATGTGCCCTGAAATTATCATTTCAAGCCTACCAATGCAGACATGAAGCAATTCTATTTGGTAACCGAGAATACTAGTACATTACATATAAACTGTAACTAATAGAGTTATACTAACATGTTGAGATTTTGTGAAAAAAATCAAGAGTACAATGCATTTTTTCTTTGATGCTACTTCATGCTAGGTCTCAAATAGTTCTAATCTGAAGTTAGAAATACAATTCATTGAAAAATAATTACAAATGAAAATGGGAGTTTTGGTAAAAATCTTTTATTAAAATTAATCTAAAATCAGTATGTTCAAAAGCATCATAATTAAGAAAATAAATATTAGGTCAGGTTTAGTAAGGTTTTTCAAGTTGTTCATCTCCTTTGACACTACAGCTAGTTTAATGCCTTCCCAGTTTAGTCTTCATGTTCCCCCGTTTCGCAGGTATATGTATGTAGAAAGTACAGCCTCTAACCAGCACATGGCACAAGTAACAATCATACTATCCTGACTAGTGAATGCAGTGAATTAATTAAATTGTCAAACTTTAAAGAGTATAAGGTCAAAGTATGAGTAGGTCCATGGTGTTTAGCTTATCATGTGTATCTTCATCTTTCTATTTTAAAGCTCTCTATAAAAATTAGTGTGCATAAAGTCTTCTGCATTTTACAATATTATCTACTCTACTTAACTCCAAACTTGTCTGAAAACAGAAATATAAAGTAACTATTAATTTTATGTATTAGATACATGATTTTCTATAACATTCTAAGTTGTCTCTAATGTCATTCATATTTTTATATGTTTGAAACATTGATTCTAATGAAAGTTTTGTTTCCTGATACTTTAGAAAAATATTTTATTTCATTAGCTCCAAAAACTCATCCATAATATCTTAGTCTCAAAATTATTGTCCAAAACCTATGCCCATCACTTTTTAATTTCAGGCTGTTCATCTCAGTTAACAACGTCCATTTCAATAGCTCAGATTAAGCCCCGAGGCTGGTCTCTTTGCTCTTGTTAAATTAACAGTTAACCAAGACAAATTTCTCTCTACTTTAACCATTCATATCTTTAACTCCTTTTTAAAAAGTTACAGCCAAAATAATGCATAACTATTTCTTCATCCATTAGGTAAACCTGTGTTTGCTGTCGTTTGTAGCAAGTGTTCTCATATAGTAGAAAATAATTGATTCATTCTTGCATTCGCCTGAATCTAAGGGTTCTGAATTGAAATCAGTTTCCAGAATAAAATTCCTGCTACTATTACATATTGACCGATTTTCCCACTGACAACAGCAAATTTACACTGCCCTCATAAACAGCATGATGCCCAGGACTCAGTCAAATAAAATGTTCTCAGAATATAAATGCAGGGTTAGTTTCAGTGAAATTGTTAAGCATCATGATGATAAATTATTGCACATAAAGCTGTGTGTCTATGTCCCTATGTGTGTGTGTCTGTAAGTGCTCAAAATGCAAAAGTCAAATTTATATTCTTTGTGCTTTTCCAAAAAAAAAGGCGTCTAACACAAGCAAGTCATTTAAATTCTTTGGATTTCTCACCCCAGAATACTGTATTCTTTCAAACTACTTCTTATTTAACTAAAATCCCAGGGGCCAGAAGACTGCCAAGAAGTATAGTATTTCTGGCTCTAAGAACAAGGACAATTCCCCAAGTGAGGAATGTATTGAAAGTTGTTTATTATAAACACGAAGATGCTGAAACTCTATTCACTGTAAGACAAATTGAAATCCAGTGCACTTGAAGGTAAGCATTGCAGGAACAGCTGCAGCAGTAAACTCGTTGGAGTCGGCACAGTTTTAATGAGAGCATCAGAAAAAGTTGAATTTTGCTATTTTCTATCGGCTGTCAACAGCATCTATTCAATAGCGCTTTCTGTTATAGTAGAGAAGTTAATCATCTGGATTCATTGGATATTCCAATAGGCACATCATTATCATATAAATATACTCTGCACTGAGAAAATATTCTGTGTTGTAACTAGATAGTGCCTGCTCTTGCAAGGCCATTGAAGCTATATAAATCATGGATTTTGAGAAGTCCTAGTTTGTGGTGACGTACTGTTGAAGTAATTTCTGAACCATCATAAGGGCAGACATTTGGAGCAGCTGGCAATTGCATACTTTTCCTTAGAAATCTTAGTAATTAAAGCAGTGATTCTCAACCTTCGTAATGCTGTGAGCCTCCTGTTATTGTGACCCCAACCACAAAGTTAGTTTGTTGCTACTTCATACGTGTAATTTTGTTACAGTTATAAATTATAAGTAAATATCTTCTATGCACGATATCTGCTATGGTACCATCCATGAGTCAGATGACACCCCAAAGAGGCCACGCCCCAAGTTGAGAACTGCTGGACAAAAGAATGCAAATAGATCCATACTTATCACCCTGCACAAAAGTAAAGTCCCAGAAAAAGTGGGGAAAAGCCTTGAACTCATTGAAACAGGAGACAGCTTCCAGGACAGAACACCAAGAGCTCAGGCTCTAAGATCAACTATCAATAATTAGGACCTCATGAAACTGAAAAGCTTCTTAAACCAAAGCACTTGGTCAACAGAATAAAATGACAGCGTACAGACTGGAAAAAGGTCTTTTCCAACCTCACATCTGACTGAGGACTAATCTTCAGAATATATAAAGAACTGAAGAAGTTAAACATCAACAAACCAAGTAATCCAATTAAAAAATGGGGTATAGACTTAAACAGAGAATTCTCAACAGAGGAATATTGAATGCAGAGAAACACTTAAATGTTCAGTGTCCTTAGTCATCAGGGAAATGCAAATCAGAATGATTCTGAGATTCCATTACACAGATATCAGAATGGCTAAGATCAGAAACCTAAGTAAAAAACACATGCTGGAGAGGATGTGGAGAAAGAGGAACCCTCATCCATTGCTGTTGAGTATGGAAACCTGTACAACTACTTTGGAACTCAATCTGGAGCTTTCTCAGAAAACTAGGATTGTGCTACCTCAAGATTCAGCTATAATACTCTTGGGCATATGTCCAAAAGGATGCTTAACCATACTAAAAGGACATTTATTCAACTACATTCCTAGCAGTTTTATTCATAATAGTCATAATCTGGAAACAACCTAGAAATCCCTCAACCTAAGTATGGATACAGAAATTGTGCTACACTTACCAGCGGAATATTACTCAGCTGTTAGATACAAGGAAATCATGAGATTTGCTGGCAAATAGATGGAACTAGAAAAGATAATCCTGAGTGAGGTAGCCCAGAAGCAGAGAGAAATGCATGGTATATACTCACTTATATATGTGGATATTAAACATATAATATAGGATAAACATACAAAAAGCTACAGACTTGAAGAAGCTAAATTGCAGGAAGGATCCTAGGGAAAATGTTTAATTCTCATTCATAAAGGAAAACAGGATAGACCCTGGAAGCAGTAGAAGAGAGAAAACCGGACTGGAGCTTACCACAGTAAGCCAGTATCAGTAGGGGACTGAAGCAGATGCAGAGACTCACAGCCAAGTTTTGGACAGAGTGCAGGGAGTCCTATGGAAGAAGAGAGATGTAAAAGGACCTGGAACAGACAGAAGGACTTCCCCTACCAGTGGACGAGGAAAGAGCGATAAAGGATGGAGAGGGAGCAAGTGTGGGACTTGGGAGGAGAAGAAGGAAGGGGCTACAACTGGAATGCAAAGTGAACAAATTGTAAATAATAATAATAATAATAATAAAGAGTAAAAAAATTTCAACTGAAAAAACTTATCACAAAAAGCAACATTTACATTACATACCAAATTATTCTGCAATTGTTTTCCTACTTATTGACAGGGCATACATTTCACAGAGGCTAAATCTATAAGAGAGTTCATTATCTTGTTTATCAAAGGTGTGTACATGGAAATGTACAATGTGTAGAACTGAAACTGTGTTCAAACAATGGATAGGGTTTTTTTTTCTTTTCTTTATTCTAATCTTTTGACCTTATAAGTATGCGATGGCACAAAGGTGGAGATCAGACAGAAGCTGGTAAAACTGGATTGCTTTTTCCACTATGTAGGTTCTTGAAGTCTTACCCAGATTGTCAAACCTAGTGATATATACCTTTACCAATGGACTCATCTTTGAGTCTACATGCTTTCAATTAGTATATTAATATACACCAAAATATTTTAAATGTATGCTTCATTTCAGAGTAACTGTAATAATCTCATCGTGGTATATAACATTCTGTGCACTGATAAATCCAGCCAAAGTAACTGACACCAGGCAAAATAGTTCCAGTTTTTAAGATGAAGAAATATAAGATTAATTTTATATGAAAGCTGCCTTGCTGGGCCACAAGGGAAGAAGATGCGCTCAGTCCTGATGGTACTTGGTGTGCTGGTGTGCATTGCGGTGCTTATTTGAGGAGTACAGGGAAGAAGAAGGGATGTTGGGACCAGAAGGAAAGGAGAAAGGGCCTATGATTAGGATATAAAGGGGAAAAAGTAAGATTAGGAGTTCAAGGACGTCCTCAGCTGCATATGAGCAAGATGTCAGACTGTACTACTCAAGACCCTCTCTCAAAACCAAACAGTAAGAATTATTGGAAGAAAAATAAACCAAAGTGTGTATTAATGATTTGTCTTGTTTCTGTGACAAGTAACAGCTTGCGGTTTGAGGGGACAACCCATCATGGGGAGGAAGGGCTAATGTCAGGAGCAGTTTTGCTGTGGCAGCTGGCCACACTAGGAGAGAGAACGGTGAATGTTAGTGTTTAGATGATTCCCTACCTTTCTGCTTTTTATCTGTTCCGACACCCTCATCTGTGGGATGCTGTCACCATACTCAGGTTTGATCTTTCATCCTCAGCTAAACCTCAGTGGATTCACTCCCACTAATATACTGAGACTTGTGTCTACTAGGTAATTTTAAATCCAGTCAAAATGACAATGGTAATTATCCATGGTAAGACCACCCTTTCCCAGACTAATACCCAAATACATCACTTGTATGTGCACATGCATGCACAAACAATCATGTATGTATGTGTGTATAAGTGTGGTGTGCAAACATGAATGTGTACAGGTGTCCACATCATTTTGAATATAAGAAGTACAGAAAAAGACAATGTGTATCTACCTCTATCACTATCTTGTTTATTCTTTGAAACATATTTCTTTTACTAAACTTAGAATTTGTCTTTGTTTGTGTCTCTCCAGAGACGTAGTAAGACTTTTAGCTGTAAATCCGATAAAAGCAAAAGTCAAGTCATATATTTCTAATATATAATGGAATAAAATAATAATTATCCTCATGCTAAAATGAAGGAGTGGGCTTATATTAAGGAAAGGTGAGACCAAAGCAAGGACAATACACAGAAAAATAAGAAAGTCCCCTACCAGTGGCTTTTGAATGCACATTCTGAGATCCACAGACTTTCTCCTTCATTTTTCTGTCAATAACTCATAAAGTTCTTAGTCTTGCTCTACTGTCTATCTGAAGCTGAAGGTTTTCTTACTGAATAGCCCATGGTACTTGTATCTCAAGCATCTCCTGGTCTCCAATGAAACTTTGATTATACCTTCTCAGCTTCCTGTGGTGGCCTTTCACCTTATTCAAGGAATCTTCTAGCACACTGCTTGCCCTCAACACCTCTTTGGAAGCCTCTATGGCTCTAAAACTCTTGCACTTGTCATGTTTATAAAATCAGCAGCATGTGAAGAATGCTGCTAGGTCCGGCTTCTGACTCAAGGTAAGGTCTTCTTTTAGTCTTCTACCACAGATATGATGCCCTGTAACCTGGTGACAGAATCTGCCTCCATGCCCACCCCATGCCCTCTG
The DNA here is from genome assembly GCA_028658305.1 of Pachyuromys duprasi. Taxonomy (NCBI): domain Eukaryota; kingdom Metazoa; phylum Chordata; class Mammalia; order Rodentia; family Muridae; genus Pachyuromys; species Pachyuromys duprasi. The sequence goes on from CM053763.1 coordinate 29,003,204, forward strand.
GCTGTTTGCTAGCATGGAACTCCATCACCATCATTGCACATTTAGCTTTTTCTTTCAAAGGGCAGGCAATTTTATGTGCTGGAGCCTTAAATAGGCAGGATGTTGCTAACAAGGCATGTTTCTATTGCCTTGTGTGTGCACATGCGTGCACAAACAAGCATGTATGTATGTGTGTATAAGTGTGGTGTGCAAACATGAATGTGTACAGGTGTCCACATCATTTTGAATATAAGAAGTTCAGAAAAAGACATTGTGTATCTACCTCTATCACTCTCTTGTTTATTCTTTGAAACATATTTCATATAAAGTATGATTTTTTAAAAAATGTATTGCACTTATCTCCTTAAAATTTACAAATGCTTTGTCTATATTTTCCCTATATATGTTTATCATATACGTTGATTTTATTTACAAAACACACATTTTACTTATCTACCTGATCGGAATTTTCATTAGAAACCTCAGTAAAAGCAATGTGTAACAAGCTTACTACAACCTGAAAATTGAAATATCCTTAACAAAATGACTGAGTCCATAACTTTTTAACGTCGTTCTAATAAAATTATCATGATGGAGACTAAATTCTATCATATATATATATATATATATATACAGATATATCCATAATTAACAAGAATAGGCTCTAGTCAAATTTATAATAAATTCCTTGTTACTAAACCCCTGATCGGTCCTCCACTGTCTGAATTTCTCTCAGAATGTTAGTCTTTAAATTTTCATACTAAAGTATACAATATGATGTACTGAAAGCATTTTGGGGTTTCTTTAGCCCATAGCAAAAATTCATCAATTTTTCTCCCATAATTTAGTTTTAAAAGTCCGTAAATAACATGGTTGAGATTATCATGACAACAAACCAAATTCTGATGCCAATTTTCCATCTTTGTTTTGCTGCTGTTGTAAAATAATTGACAAAAATATTAAGAAAGTCAGGGTTTGATCACCTGGACATTACTTTGTGCAGGGTGAAAAATATGGATCTAATTGCATTTTTCTACATGTAGACATCCAGTGAGACCAGTACCATTTGTTGAAGATGTTATCTTTTTTCCTTTGTATGGTTTTGGCTTTTTTTGTCAAAAAGTCAAGTATCTGTAGGTATGTGGGTTTATTTCTGGATCTTCGATTTCATTAATTATATAGTCTGTTTCTATACAAGTACCATGCAATTCTTATTACTTTTGCTCTAGCTTGAGATCAGGAATGGGGCTACCCACAGAAGATCTTTTATTGTACAGGGTTGTTTTAGCTATTCTGGGGTTTAGTTAGCCTAAAACGGTTTTATGATTGGGTGTTGGATTTTGTCAAAATCTTTTTTCAGCATCTAAGGAGATGATCATGTGTTCTTTTGTTTCTTTGTTTTTTTTTCTTTCAGTTTGTTTATATGGTATATTACATTTATCGATTCCCGTATATTGAACCACCCCTGTACTCCTGGGATGAAGCCAACTTGATGGTGGTGCATCATATCTTTAACATGTTCTTGGATTCAGTTTGAAAGTATTTTATTGAGTGTTTTTACATGAAAGTTCAAAAGCAAGACCAGTCTGAGGTTCTCTTTCATTGTTGGGAGTTTGTGTGGTTTAGGTATCAAGGTGACTGTGGCTTCATAGAATGAGGTTGGTGATGTTCCTTCTGTTTCTATTTTGTGGAATAATTTAAAAAGTATTGGTATTTGCTCTTTTAAGTTCTGGTAGACTTTTGAGCTGAAAATATCTTGTCCTTGGCTTTTTTGGATGGGAGACTTTTGATAACAATTTCTATTTCCTTAAGTAATGTAGGAATATTAAATTTATTTACTTGATCTTGACTCACTTTGGTAAATGTAATGTATCAAGAAAATTGTCCATTTTATTTAGATTTTCAAATTTTATTGCATATAGGCTTTTGAAGTAGGACTTAATGATTCTTTGGATTTCTTCAGTGTCTGTCACTATGCCCCTTTTATAATTTTTTATTTTGTTGATTTAGACAGTGTCCCTCTGCCTTTTAGTTTGGCTAAGGGTTTGTCTATCTTGTTGATTTTCTCAAAGAAAAATCTCTTGGTTTTGTTGATTCCTTGAATTGTTTTCTTCTAATTTATTGATTTCAGCCCTGAGTTTGATATTTCCTGCCTTCTGCTCCTTTTTGGTATGTCTGCTTCTTCTTTTTTTTCCTAGTGCTTTCAGGCGTGTCATTAAGTTTCTTGTATGAGATCTCTCCAATTTCTTTGAAGGCACGTAGTGCTATGAACTTTCCTTTTAGCACTCCTTTCACTGTGTTCCATAAGTTTGGGTAAGTTGTGCCTTCATTTTCATTGAATTCTAGGAATTCTTTATTTCCTTCCTGAGCCAGTTGTCATTGAATATAGTGTTATTCAGTTTCCATGTGTGTATGGGCTTTTCACCTACTAGAGGTCCCACTTGAAGCCTAAGCTGCCCATCTGCTACATCTTTGTAGGGGGCCTAGCTCCAGTTCATGCATGATCCTTGGGTGATGCTTCAGTTTCAGCAAGCCTCTCTAGGCCCTGGTTCTTTGGCTCTGTTTTTTTTCTTGTGGAGCCCCTGTTACTTCAGGGTTCTTTTCTTTTTTCTCCCACTGTTCCTCAAGGCTCCCTGAGCATCACCAAATGTTTGGCTGTGATTATCAGCATCTGTTTTGAGGTCATTCTGCATAAAGCCTCTCAGAGAACAATTCTGACAAGCTCCCGGGTCCAGGCTTAAGAGAGTATCTTTCATAGTGTCAGGGTTGGCACTCTCCTATATGATAGGGCTTTGATCAGGTGAGGCATCAGTTGGGCATTCCCTCAATCTCTGCTCTGTCTTCATCCCTGTACATCTTATAGGCAGGGTAAATTTTGGGTTAAACTTTTTGTCACAGAACTAAACTGATAATTTTCAACAGAAGATTCTCAAATGGCAGAGAAGCACTTAAAGAAACATTCAACTTCCTTAGTCATCAGTGAACTGCAAATCAAAGGACTCTGTGATTCTATCTCACACAGGTCAGAATGGCTAAGATCAAAATCTTAAGCAACAGCACATGCTGGCAAGGGTATGAAAAGAAGAGAACACTCCTGCATTCCTGGTGGGAGTGTAAACTTGCACTACCACTTTGGAAATCAATCTGGCACTTTTTCAGAAAAGTGCTACCTCAAGACCCTGCTATACTTCTGTTGGGGATATACCCAAAAGCTGCTGTACCATACAGCAAGGTGTTCATAGCACCTTTATTCACAGTATCCACAATCTTTAAACTGCCTAGATGTCCCTAAACCAAAAATGGCTAAAGAAACTGTGCCATATTTACCCAATGGACTACTACTCACAGACACACACACGTATAATATATATGTATGTATATTTACAAAAAAGGGGGAATCATGAAATTTCCAGGCAAATGGATGGAACTAGAAAAGATCATCCTGGGTTAGTTAACCCAGATCCAGAAAGACGCATATGGTCTGTGCTCACTTATAAAGGATTTTAGCAATATAGTAGAGGATAGTCATACTATTAGACACAGACCCAAAGAAGATAAGTAATAAGGAGGACCTAAGGGAGAATCACCTAAGGGGTGATAGAATGGACAGAGGTAGTGGCTGAAGAGAGGGAAAAATGAAGTACAGAGAGCTAAGAGGGTGGGGATCACACCTGGGGAGAGCAAGGGCAAGAGAATAGAAGGCCTGAAGAGTAAAGAGAAACTGAGGGTGAGGACATCACTGTGACAAGCTGGAGACCTAAGTCAGGGAAGGCTCCTGGGAGGTTCTGAGGGGGATTTAATCAGAGACTCCTAGTAGCAGGGGCCATAGAAACTGAAGAGGACATCCTCTAACTATATTAGTCTTCTTTTAAAGGGTGGAAAACACCAACCCACCAACAAAAACTTTGATTCAGAGTGGTTCTTAATGGTCCAATTAAACATCTCTTTTAAATACCTTCACAGACACAGTAAAAGGCATGTCACCTGTGCAATTTCAAATTTAAATAAATTAATAATGAAAATTAAATTAACCATTACTCACAGAAGTAACACACCATGACATTTTAAATTCTAGTACAAATATCCTAAAATATACAACAGGACATTTCTATGCTCACAGTGAATTATATAGCTTGTCTGATATTACAGTGTGGTCTTACTATTCCATCATCTCCACTGAGTTTATGCTCAATCATCGTGAGCATAATGGAATACTTCCATATAATTTATTAGTCATTGAAGCCCTAGATACCCCAAACAACCCAGGCTATCATCATTGCCTATAGATACTTGCTCTACCGAATGGTAAAGTTTTAATATGAAGAAAGCACACACTGTGGCTGCAGGACATTAAGAAGTCACCTCCGTCTGAGCTGAAAACTTTCCTCACTCATGGCTAAGTTTCATAGTGCCAGAAAACGCTGTCAGGCTTCAGGTGGAGAATAGACATTAATGCACTTAACCAGTGCTGTATTCTGCATGCTACAACACACACCTTCCAGGCAAGTCGCACCTTACCGTGCAACAGCAGCATAACTGTGGTCAGGTAACTGACCATTTTCTGATTCTATCTGAGATCAACTATACAACAGGGAATTTAATGACTTGTACCATAATTGTGGTTAAAAATGTCATGTCTGGTGAGGCCGTAGATCCTGGTCTAGAAAATGCTATTTCTTTCTGTAAATGGTTATGCTAACAAATTGCTTTCTAAATATTTTTTTATTTATTCCCATACACCAGGGTTGCTCTCAACCTTATCGGAGAAGCCTCTTTGTTTTCAGTGTACTAAACAGCCAAGGGAGATATTCATAACTAGCGGGAACACTGTAAACAAGAAATTGAGTACTCAGCTTAACCAAGACATCTACATTAACTAAACCATTACAAAAGCTAAGAGCTTATCACTAAAAAGGATGCAAAAATAAGAGCTGGATATAAACAGGAATGCTTGTAAAATGGTGTTTTCTGAACACGAGATGACCATTTCAAGTTAGAACTCCCACCAGCTACAATTACCAGTAAAAGAATTACACAAAATCAAGATACCCAAAATCCCAACAAAGATGGAGTAGATGAAACCCAGGTTTGACGCCATGTTGAAGAGCTATTGGTAGTTGATTGTTGCTTGGAGGAGAACATTATTTAGTGAAAATATACCCATTGCTATATTTCTGATGCTCCAGCTGATAGTCACATATTTGTTCACATATAGTTAACACTAACTGGGTATATCACATTATACAAAACAAAACAGAAAGACAAAATGAAGGAATAATACAAAGTCGGTAAGATTCATGCATGGGAGATGTAGGAAAGGTAAAGGGGTTGGGATCATATATAACTTCTTTCATTATGTGCATGTGTGTAATTTGTAAAAGTAAAGACAATAAAAAGAACACAAAATATGTTCCACTTCTTAAGACAAGACGCAGTTTTTAACAGCCTGTTACTTCTTAATACACACTGGTATACTTTCTAGCATATGTTAATGAAAGGCAAAGAATAGCTTATGGCTTTGGGTAATATAAATCATTTGTAGATAAGATTACAGCATATAATTTTTAATGGGTACTTTTGTTAGCTCTCTATTATATTTCTTTTTATTTATATTTGACATCTATTAAGTAATGCTAATGATCTTGCCTCATTTTATCCCTTACATCTCCTGTTCTCTCATGAATGATTTTCTCTCTCATCAGCAGGCTTTTATGCTCTTCAGCTCCTTAGTATTCAGGTCATTCCTTCCATTTGGACTATTGGCTTCTTTTTGGCTTCTATATCTTGGGGAATGAAAACTAATTATCTGTTGGAGTATGGAGAGGCAAAGGCTGAATTCTTACAACATTAAGCAAAAGCTTTATGAGAGAGGGTGCATTACATAAGCCCAGAAAAAATCCAGCTTTTAACATACTATCATCATGTAAATTTTGCCAACTTGTCTTTTAATAACATTAACTTTGTTCCCAGCATTGATCTTCAGTCAGGTTACTGGAATCAAAATAATCTTAGATTATAGGATATAACTAAGAATATAATTTTATCATCTCTACACTCTCAAGAATTTGTTCTCTTCTTCCTTTTCTTCCTCTTCTTCCTCTTCTTTTTCTTTTTCTTCTTTACTATTAGCCTCTATGTAAAAGAACTTATAGAAGAATTAAAGTGATATCAACAAAAGAAGAACTCTTTATTCAAGATCACTTTAAGAAATCAAAGCCTCTTACTGTAAGAATGGAGAAAAATGAATAAAATGGAGTATTCACTACTTCTCTCTCTCCTATCACTTTAATCTGTGCACTTCTTTATTCCTTTCAGTTAGTCCATGTGTCACACACATCTAAAACCATCATATACTAGACTAGAGAAAAATGGCTCAACAGTTTTGAGCACTGGCTGCTCTTCCCGAGGACCTGTGTTTGATTCTCAGAACTCATGTGGCCACTCACAATATCTAAATGCCCATTCAGACAGGAACCATCTCCTCCTTCAGATCTTTGCAGCTACAGCACATACACAGTGTATTGATAAACATGCAGACATAAGTATATAAAATCACCACAGATAATTTAAATTTTTCCTCTTACATATGCACTTAATGGCATTATTTTAACCTCTGCTGATTTTATTATAAGACCACCTTTTAAGTCTGCTTTTAGCATACTGTTTTGTTTCTAAATGACTAACTTTTTAATTGAGAGTATTTACTGCCTCTCAAAGAATTATGCCAGTGTTCTATCATATTTAAGTTTATCTGAATTGACAAGACTACAATTATAACAATTTTGCACTATTTCATACTTTTGCAATTATTATAATCCTTATGTTGAATAAACAATTGAGTTCACTGAAGCAATGACATCACAGACAGAAGCAAGCTGGGCTATCTTAAATATATTTAAGGCATAAACTTTACTAAATGATATAATTCAGTAGATAAGAAAAAATACTATCTTAACCTTGGAGAATAGAGCATTCTGTGACTCAGCCTAATGAACATATATATATATATATATATTTATATATACATATATAGCTACATACATACATACATACAAATACAGTCATATTAGCACTAGCACACCTCAGCCTAAGCCATGATGTTAACATGCTTCCAAAACCATTTGGGTTAAATTAATATAGCTTTAAACACTTGATATCCATTGGTAATATTCCATAATATTATAATTACTTATGACCATTCCAAGACATTAAATTTTTAATATTTCATAGATAGTTTTTAGATAATTTCCAATATCAAAAAGAAAAATTATGGTATTTTAAAGGAAAATTGTAACCCTGTAGGTCAAGAATTATACAAAAAATATTTGTTTTTCTTGTTGCATTTTCAGAAATTCATTAATATTTTAAAATCTTCCTTATCTTCATTCCTTTTTATAATTCAAATACAGTTTTATATAATTATGTAAAATTTCTTTTCCAAAAGTATTTTTCCTGTCCCGCCATTATTAATTCTATGAACTACACAAATTTATTGATTATCATATATAAAATTTATTTTGGCTCTTTTTAAATTTACTTATTACAATTTATTCACTTTCTATCGCAGCTGTAGCCCCCTCCCTCATCTCCTCCCAATCCCACCCTCCATCCCTCTTCTCTTCCTATGCCCCTTCCCTGGCCCAATGATAAATAAAGCCTTATAAAGTTCTATGTTTTTCTTTTTAGTAAATATCCTTTTAAATCAGTATCAATATTTATTGCCTTCTGATAATGTCCGGAAAAGTTGAAATGATAACAATAGTTACCTTAGACTTTGTATCCTGTACCTTTTTGCTTAATAAGAACATTTCAAGTGTTGGCTTTGCATTATGCTTTAATTCTCACCATGTCATAACTTATCTCTAGTTAGCTACCTGTAAACAATGTCTCTTCCAAAATGCTGCTGTGAATAATGTCATTTAAGTTTATTTTTCCTCATTCCAATTCAAGCATTTGAAGTCATCCAACATGGATAACTTTCAAGAAAGAAAAAATTTCCTAGAACTTTCTCTAATCTTGTTCCCACGTTAGTTTGGTTAATGTTTCACAAGCATTCCCCTCTACAGATTCTGTGTGTGATGAGCCAAAAACACAGTGCAATTCATCTAGGAGTGTAAACTACTTTGGGCTACACAGATCTCTGAGATTACTGGCTTGGAATGAAAGAACAAAATAAAGAAGGAGAATGGAAGATATAAACTACCCAAGTGTGGTAATTTAAGTGATGGAGAGGAGTATGTTTACAGACTCACTGAGATATATTTTGAGATGTGTTGGAGAAACAGTTTGGCTGAGGGGGTTGGAGAAACAGCAGTAGAGTAAAGGAATTATTTATGTGATCCCAGAAAGTTACTGCTGTTCATTGCCAGAGCCCTAAAATATAGGGCAAATAATGTAGAGTCTTTGATGTAATCACAGCAGGGCTTTTTAGTGGACCAAAACAAAACAAAATAAACAAAGAGTGGTATCTAATTTAAAGAAATAAGCTCCAGCTTGTAAAAACCATCAGCAGTAATCAAAACGATCATAAATGTCTGTGTGGATAAGTCACTTTCTGTGTGTGGAGGGCACAGGCAGAATATTTAGAACTAATCTTCTATTTTCCAGCTTCATAATTTTTGGGGAAAAACATGATTAAAGTATAGATAAGGGCTATTATTATAACAACCATTTCAAAACACAATTGAGATAATCCTTATACTGTTTAATGTCATGGGTAATTTTATTTTTCTTATTTTAATGGATACATTGTAAGGTCCTAGTTTGTTTGCTCCTTGCTAATCGAAACTCCTGCCCACTACTTTGACTTTCACTATTTCAACCAACAGATTTTAAATTACAGACATAAGAGTTGACAATGCAGCGCTTCATTTAGTGGAACAATTGCTTAGCGTGGGCTTTGTGTCTGATCTCAGGACAATAGATAAAATGATAAAATAAAAAAATAAAGTTTAAAAAAGTAGGTAAGGGACAGGTCTGCTATTCTGACACTTGAGAGGCAAAGGCTGGTGGAGCTGACAGGGATGAAGAACTGAGGCTTTCTTTCAATAAAGCAAAAAATGTGGCCATTCAGTCATCCTACTTACCAACTCACAATATAGAGATGAAAATAAAAGTCTCTGAGATTACTCATTCAAGGTGATAGCCCAACAGGGACATTTTACGAGGCCACAAAGAAAGTTATATAAATAAAAGATGATGACTTGAAGATGTCCTGAAATTTGAGAAGTGGGGACAGAGGAAAACAAATACAGTGTGACAATTTTTTCTTTTTTGTTTATTTTTAGTTTATAACAATTTATTCACCTTGTATCCAGGCTGTGGCCCCCTCCTTCCTATCCTCCCAACATAGCCCTCCCTCATCTCCCCTTATGCCCCTCCCCTATTCCACTGATAGCGGAAATCCTCCTTCCCTTCTATCTGACCCTACCTTATCAGGTCTCATCAGGACTGGCTGCATTGTCTTCCTCTGTGGCCTGGTAAGGCTGCTCCCCATTCAGGAAGAGGTGAGCAAAGAAAGAGCCAGCCACTCTGCTCCCCTTACTAGGGAACCCACTTGGAGACTGAGTCTATGGGCTATATCTGAGCCAGAGTTTAAGGCCCATGGAGAGCATGGTCATGGTTGAGTTACCAGTCTCTGCAGGGCTCCCTGGGCTCCCCCACTTTTTTTTGACTCTGTTGGTCTCCTTGTGTAGGTTCTATCCCCTCCAGCTCTTTCTATCTCCCCCTTCTTTAATAAGGTTCGCTGCACTCTGTCCAAAGTTTGGCTAAGAGTATCAGCATTTGCTTTGATACCCTGCTGGGTAGAGTCTTTCAGAGGCCTTCTGTGGCAGGCTCCTGTCCTGTTCCCTGTCTTCTCCTGCTTCTGATATCTATTCTGTTTGTTCTTCCCAATGAGGATTGAGCATCTTTCCTAGGGTCCTCCTTGTTGTTTAGCTTCTTTAGGACTATGACTAATATATTCACTTATGAGTGAGTACATACCATGTGTGTCTTTCTGCTTCTGGGTTACCTCACTCAGGATGATCATTTCTAGTTCTATCCATTTGCTTGCAAATTTCATGATTTCCTTGCTTTCAATAGCTAAGTAGTATTCTACTGTGTAAATGTATATATCCATTTAAACAATTTTTATTACCATTCCTCAGTTTAGGGACTTCTAGGTTGTTTCCAGATTCTGGCTATTATGAATAAAGCAGCTAAGAACATGGTTGAACAAATGTCCTTATATAGTTGAACATATTTCTGATATATGCCTAGAAGAGGTATAGCTGGATATTGACATAGCACTATTCCTAATTTTCTGATAAAGCACTACATTGATTTTCAAAGTGGTTGTACAAGTTTACATTCCCACCAGCAATGGAGGAGGGTTCCTTTTTCTCCATATCCTCTCCAGTATGCATCACCCCTTGAGTTTTTTTTTTTTATCTTAGTCATTAAAATGAATGTGAGGTGAAATCTCAGGGTGTTTGGATTTGTATTTCATGAATGACTAAGAAGAAACATTTCATTAAATGTTTCTTTGCCATTCTATATTCCTCTGTTGAGAATTCTCTGTTTAGCTCTGTACCCCATTTTTAATTGCATTACTTGGTTTGTTGGTGTTTAACTTCTTAAGTTCTTTATATATTCTGGATATTGCCCCTCAGTCAGATATAGGGTTGTTGAATAACTTTTCCTAATCTGTAGGCTGTTGTTTTGTTCTGATGAGGTTCCGTTTATTGATTGTTGATCTTAGAGCCTGCATTGTTGGTGTTCTGTTCAGGAAGTTGTCTCTAGTGCCAATAAGTTACCGGTTCTACTCCACTTTTCCTTCTAACAAGTTTAATGTGTCTGGTTTTATATTGAGGTCTTTGATCCACTTGGACTTTAGTTTAGTGCAGGGTGATAAGTATGGATCTATTTGCATTTTTCTACATGTAGACATTCAGTTACACCAGCACCATTTGTTTAAGATGCTATCTTGTTTTCATTATATGGTTCTGAATATGAGAAAAATACATGAGTGACCCCAGCAATTCAACCAGAGAACTCCTTCAGTTGACAAACACCTTCAGGGAAGTGGTTGGATACAAAATTAACTCAAAAAAATCAGAAGCTCTCCTGTATACAAAAGACAAAATGGCAGCAGATCTCATTATAGATGGTTGTGAGCCACCATGTGGTTGCTGGGAATTGAACTCAGGACCTCATAGTATTAGGGACAAGGATTATCTCTGACATGAACTCAGTGGCCTGCTCTTTGATCACCTCCCCCTTAGGGGGGAACAGCCTTATCAGGCCATAGAAGAAGCCAATGCAGCCACTCCTGATGAGACCTGATAGATCAGGATCAGAGGGAAGGGGAGGAGGACCTCCCTTTTCAGTGGACTGGGAGACAGACATGGGTAGGGAAGAGGGAAGATGGGGTTAGGAGGAGAGGAGGGAGGGAGGTACAGGGGGGATACAAAGTGAATAAACTGTAATAAATAAAAATAATTTTAAAAAGAAGAAAGGGCTGAGAAAGAAATTAGGTAAACAAACCCTTCACAATAGCCACAAATAACATAAAGTACTGTGCTGTGACTCTAGTAAACAAGTGAAAGGCTTGCATGAAAAAAGCTTCAAGTCTCTGAAGAACAAAATTGAAGAAGACATCAGAAGATGGAAAGATTTTCCATGCTCACGAATTAACATAGTGAAAGTGTCTATCCTACCAAAAGCAATTTATAGATTCAATGCAATTCACACCAAAATACCAACACAATTCTTTACAGAACTTTAAAGAACGATTCTCAATTTCATATGGAAAAAAAAA
>CM053763.1:29015482-29043421 GCA_028658305.1 Pachyuromys duprasi
CATGAAATTCGCAGGCAAATGGTGGGACCTGGAAACGAACATCCTAAGTGAGGTATCCCCAAAGCAGAAAGAAACATATGGTATATACTCACTTATATAGACCTATAGGATAGGAAGTTCATGCTGAAATTTACATACCTAGGGAAGATATACAAGAAGGAGGACCCAGTTTGTTATGATCAATGCTCGTTTAGATGAACCAATGGGATGGACATTGAATGGAGGATAAAACAAGCAACAGGACAGGAGCATACCAAATTCTCCCTCTGAAAGAATCAATATAGCAATGTATCAAAGCAGATATTAAGACTCACAACCAAGCCTTTGACAGAAGGTGGGAAGTAATAATAAAAATAGGGGAAGTTAGTGAGACTTGGGGAGAACAAGAACTCCACAAAGACCAAACTGAGCAGGGCACAGGGGTCTTATATGAGACAGTTTCTCCAACCAAGGACCATGTATGGATATGGCCTAGAACCCCTGCTCAGATGTGGCCCATGGTAGCTCGGTGTCCAGCTGAAGACCCTAGTAAGGGAAACAGGGACTGTTTCTTTCATGAACTTGATGGCTGGCTCTTTGACCCTCCCCCATACCCACCAGGAAGTATCAGCCTGGCTAGATCCCAGGGGAGGACATTGCAGCCAGTTCTGAAGAAACCTGATAAGCTAGGGTTAGAAAGAAGGGGAGGAGGTCCTCCCCTGTTGGTGGACTTGGAGGGGGCCTGGGAGGAGATGAGGGAGGGATGGGGAGAGTGGGAGGGAATGAGGGAGGGGGCTATGCCTGGGATGCAAAGTATCTAACCTGTGATTGATATAAAAATAAATAAATTACACTAAAAAAAGAGAAAAAATTGAAACTCTTCTATCAGTGAACTTTGGACCAATACAAAGGACAATAATGTTTGTGTGTTTAGAGTCTAGGATGGAAACTCAGGGGTTACAATGAGTAGAACATTAAATTAAGTGACTGCCAATGATTTTTCAATGTCTGACGCAATTTAAAACAACAGAGCATAAACTTTTAAATAAATATGTAACTATTGATATGATGAAACACAATGGAGGGAAAAAATGACTTATTTCACTAACACATTCTGATATCTGTTACTCATTCAAAGAAATCATTAGAGCAAGTCTGATGGGACATGATAGGCTAGAGTCAGACAGTAGTTGAGGGAGACTTCCCCTATTAGTGGACTAGGGAAGAGGAATAATAGAGGAAGAGAGAGGAAGGGTGGGATTGGGGTAAGGAGAGGAGATGAGGGAGGGGGCTACAAAGTGAATACATTGTAAATAATATAATAATAATAATAAACTTAAAAAGAAATAGAAAAAAATGAGAGTTGAATTTCTAAATTAGCTTAAATAAAAAGATAGGTATCATCTTGAGTGAGGTAACCCAGTTCCAGAAGGAGAAAAATGGCTTGTACTCCCTGTAAGTGAATATTAGTTGTTAAATCAATGGTGAGCAAGCTAAACTTCATAGAACCATAGAGGTTACCATAGAGTAAGGGACTGGAGAAGACAGGGAACTACAGTAGATAGTCGTGCATGGATGTGGAGTTGTGGGGGAACTGGAATGGGGGGATCAAATAGAAGAGGGCCTAGGGAGAGAATACAGGGAGAAACAGATAAAAATATGGGGCATTTGAGGGTAGTATGAAAACCTAATACAGTAGAAGCTTATAATATACATACATATATTATTGGTTTCTGAATGAAATTGCCAAATAATGGGGGCCACAGAGCTCCAATTGGGGCTTTGTTACCAAATAAAGTTTCTAGTACTAACGTTGGGTTAGATCTAATTGAGTTGTTCGCCAAAGAGGTCCTAAAGAACCTAGGCTGTTTCCAAGACTATAAATTGCTTTCCAGACACAGACAGCAAGAATCCATTTGCTGAAGACAACATGTATGCAACTCATTGGACATGGAAGTCAAGTTAGTGCCTACAGAAAGCCTTCCCTCCCTACATTCTAAAGTCTTTGTACAGAAAGTACTCTGGAGACTAGCAAAAGAGAAAAGTAAACACCAAGCCATCCACAGAACCTTTGAGCTACAACGGTGTCCTGTCTGCAATGGTGGTACAAAGCTGTTGGAGTAACCAACCAATATCTGAACTGACTGAAGACCCATTCTACAAGATGGAAGTTATACCTGACACTGATACTGCTTGGGTGACGAAGAATTTGAGAGTAGATAGCCTAGTGACCCAGGATAAAACTGAATATTCTATTCAAAAAACAAAACAAAACAAAAATAAAAACAGAAATCAAGGGAGCAAACAAGCAAAACATAGCAATAAAATGACTCTTAATTACATTCTGCTATACTCCCAGATCGGTGTCTTGAAAATAGAATTCTTATATCACTGTAATGAAGACAAGTATTTCAAATAATTGTCAGTATCTAATATCTAATAAAACTGAATGTGTATACACTTCCTAACTTAGAAATTACAATCTAGGTAAGAATTTAAAAAAAATCCAAAATAGAACATGTGAAAACTGGTAAAGTGATGAAATAACCATTTCTTGTAGTAAAATTGTTTGTAATAATAAAACAGCAGCAACAATAATAAGATAATAATAATAAGCAGCTAACAGTAAAAGAATGACTATTTTGCATTTTCACATAACAAAATTGTAGAGAGCAAATAGTGGTGGGAAGAGATCCATCAAGTGTAGTAACAGAGTTGAATACCACAGAGATAGTCATGAGTGAAAGAACCCAGATGCAAGGCTGTGCCTAATGATATCATTTGGTGAAGTTCAAAGGTGAAAATCTGTGTGCAGTTAGAAGTGAGGACAGTACTCTGTTTATTTGTGTTGTGAGAGATGCTGTCTCTTGATTGACAGAATGCTGTTTCTCAATGTATGGGATGATGACAGTGTGTGATGTGGAGGAAATTTTCATCTTATTCTCCTCTTGCACCTTGAATTTTTATGAGTAAAATAGAGCATGTGACACATCCAGTAGGAAAAGCTGTTTAGACTAGTTAGAGCATTTGGACCTCAGGCACATTATCTAGAGGTTAATTAATTGGGGTGCAGTCAGTCTCTTCCAATTCCCTTGGCATGTTAACTTTGATTGTGTTCTAATATAATTAAGTTCATTCTGAAATCCTCTGCTTTGATTTAGTGGTCCAATACTCATAGGTGGATATTTGAGGGCAAGGAGCCATTTTAAAGCTCTCAATTATTGTTAGCACATTTATCTCTCCAGGACTAAATCTCTATTTTGTCAAATGTGCTCTTTCAGGCAGTGCACTGAAAGCAGCTACACCGTAAACCAGTCAAGACTGTATATGTATGCCTACTATGTATATGCTAAGACTTCCAATCACTTGTTTGTCTAACTTTCAGTTTTCACCATTATATTTAAGAACTGTCCGATGTTAATACCAAGTATTAAACTTCTTAATTAAAACTTACGCAAACACAGGTAAGCAAGTTAAAATCATCCTGTGACCTGTGTCTGAAAATTCCACTGTGCCTATGTATCACACTGGGCTTACCGTAATTTACACATTTCAGTACTATCCTTTATAACTCTCTGAAGTGCTCCTAGAAATTGATTGATTTTTAGCATCCAATAAATTTAATAAATAAAATATATTGAGAGAAATATTGCTGTGGCAAGGAAATTTCCTATCTATATACCGATTAACTTGAGTTATGAAGTAATGGATTTTAGTTGAGTTCAAAGGCAAATCAATGTCATGCAGAATGGGGTAATAAAATTGTGCCCCATAAAGCTCTTCTTGAATCTCAGCCAAATCATGGAATATTTGGCAGAATTCCTAGCATTTTCTTGTAGAATGTAACTTTAGAATTTCTTAAAATGCTCATAAACACGTTTAATGTGCATGTTGCCAGTAAACTAGAAAGCTATTGACAATGTTTCATTATCCTGATATCAGAAGCCAGTTGCTATATGCTCCAGTAATTCAAAGTGGTTAAATCAGAAACAAGTCAAATTTTCTAGACAATTACAATATTCACATGAAGAGAAGGCACTGAATATGAGTATTTAGACATATGTTGAATAGATATGTATATTAATCTGTAGAAGGCTAATGGGAAATAAGTCTAGCACTTACAAGACCTATACTTAGGGCTTGATTACTAATTTGCTAAACACAGGAGAGTGAATAATGCTAATTAATGTAATATTCTCAAATCACATATGAATTACATGCATCAAATAAATATTTAAATAAATGCATGATAAATGGAAGTATTATGTATACATATATGATTCTTCTCTACAACCACTTGGTAAGATATTGTAAATTAACAATACACATTGGTCACTGATGTGTCATTCAAATTTTTCCATGAATTAGAAGTGTGGGGAAGTTATCATCCAAGATGTATCTAAGCCCTCGCAGAAGAAAAAGGACAAGTTCTATGATAAAGGGCCACACATACCCACACATACACACATACACACATTACACCTTATGCCTTTTCCCCTTTAAGTCCTTTAATAATATATGGTACTTAGTATTAATACAGCTTCCCAGGGAGGTAGCATAAGCTACTGCACAATATGAGTTTTCTTGAGTTCTTGTAGCACAACATACTCTATTCAGTTAATGCCTATCAGTTTCTCTTGAAGAGTGTACTACTCAGGGTACAGCTTGATAATGGTAGGTGGATAAGGAGACCCGGCTCCTCATAAATGGGAAGTGAAATAACACAAATGACTCTATAATGGTTTAGCATCAATGTTGTAACAATGTATTAAACCAATGATGAATTCAGCTTGTTGTGAATAAAGAAATCGAATAAAGGCATGCTTTAATGCGTAGGCACACTAATAAACATGTATTTCAATATTTCTCATTGAGGTCTGAGGTGGCCTGAGGTGGCAACTGTGATCCTTGTATCAATAAATTCATTTGTATTTGTTTTTTCTTCTAATTGTTCACTAAGAAAAACAAAGCTCAGAATGAAAAAAAAAAGATTGTCCTATGTTGCCTTTTAAAAGAAAAACTCAAATGTGACAGTCATATGTGAGAAACACCCACTGCCTCAGCATTAGCAACTGGAGCTCAGAATCACCTTACAACTAAGTTTAAATAAATACCTTTAGAGAACACATTTCCTAAAAGTAATGACATTCTCTGTGTAATCATTATAAGATTACATAAGCCTGGAATTTAATCAAACTATAACAAACTGTATAAAAGAGGTTGTTTATGTTAATATATGATGTATATTCATATAAATATTATATATTAAACTGGAATAAACAATTAGTTATTTCTGATATTTACTATTTGTGTGTTTGTATATAGGTTCCCATTTTTTTAATTAAAAAAGATTATTTTTAAAACTGTACATTCTTGTTATAGCCCTATACCTCCTCCTCTCCCAGTCCCACCTTCTCTCCTTTCCTCTCCCCTTTTTCTTAGAAAATGAGAGCCCCCTTTCCCATCCAGCCTAGCTCATCATGTTGCATCAGAACTGAGTTTGTCCTCTTCCCCTGTGGTCTGGCAAGGCAGTCTAGTCAGGGGAAAGTGATCAAAAGCTGGCAAGTGAGTACTTGTTGGATACAGTCTCCACTTCCCTTAAGAGGACCCACATGAGGCCTAAGCTGCCTATCTGCTACATCTTTGTAGGAGGCCTAAGTCCAGTTCATGCATGGTCCTTGATTGATGCTTCAGTCTCAGCAAGCCCCTCTGGGCCCTGGTTAGTTGGCTCTGTTGCTCTTCCTGTGGATCTCCTGTCACCTCCAGATCCTTTTCTCTTTCCTCTCACTTTTCCAGCAGATTTCCTACTTATCACCTACTGTTAGGCTGTGAGTTTCAGCGTCTGTTGTGAGACACTGATGGGTAGAACCTTTCAGAGTAAAACTCTGTCAGGTGCCAGTCTGCAAGTTTAACAGAGTATCATTCATAGTGTCAGGGGTTGACACTCTTTGACATGGTGGGTCTTTCGTTGGGCCAGACATTGACTGAGCATTCCCTCAATTTCTGCTCTATCTGCTCTGTCTTTAACCCTGCACATCTTGTAAGTAGAGTAAATTTTGGGTTGAAGTTTTTATGTGTGGGTTGGTATTCCCCTCCCTTGGCTAGGAGGGGAATTTAGAGGTGTCCTCTTATTTAGAGGTGTCCTCTTCAGTCTCTATGGCCTCTGCTATTAGGAGTCTCTGCTTGCATCCCCTTTTATCCTAACCTGACTTAGGTCTCCAGTTTCTCACAGAGATACCTCCACCCTCAGATTCTCTTTTCTCTACATACCTTTGCTCTTCCCAGGTCTGATCTCCACTATCCTAACCCCCTGAGCCCCTTCTCCTGCCTTGTTTCCCCTCTTCAGTCACTGCCTCTGTCTATTCTACTTCTCCTTCCTAATGAGATTTATGCATCCTCTCTTGGATCCTCTATGTTACTTATCACCTTTGGGTCTGTGCCTCATAGAATGCTTATCCTGTATTACCTGGTTAAAATCCACTTATAAGTGAGTACATACCATGTGTGTGTTTCTTGGTCTGGGTTTACTCACTCAGGATAATCATTTTTAGTTCCATTTATCTGCCTGCAAATTTCATGATTTCATTGTTTTTAATAGCTCAGTGGTATCCCATTGTGTAAATGTGTCACATTTTCTTTATCCTTTCCTCAATTTAGGGACATCTGGGTTGTTTCCAGATTCTGGCTATTGTGAATAAAGCTGCTATAAACATAGTTGAGCAAGTGTCCTTGTTATATGGTATAGTGTCTTTTGGGTATATGCCCAAATGAGGAGAGATATAGTTTGGTTTTGTTGTAAAGGTATTCCCAATTTTCTGAAAAAGCACCAGACTGATTTTCAAAGTGATTGTGCAAGTTTGTACTCCCATCAGCAATGATGGAGTGTTCTTTTTTGTTCACACCCTCATCCACATGTGCTGTCACTTGAGTTTTTGATCTTAGCCATTCTGACCTGTGTGAGATCTTAGAGTCATTTTGACTTGTATTTCCCTGATGACTAAGGAAGTTGAGCATTTCTTTAAGTGCTTGTCAGCCATTTGAGATTTTTCTGTTGAGAACACTGTTTAGTTCTTTACCTCATTTTAATTGGGTTGTTTTGTTTAGTGGTGTTTGATTTTTTGAGTTCATTATAAAATTTTGATATTAACCCTTTGTTAGCTGTAGGCTTGGTGAAGAACCTTTCCCATTTTGTAGGGTTTCATTTTGTTTTGTTGAACTTGTCCTTTGCTTTACAGAAGCATTTCAGTTTCAAGAGGTCCCATTTATTAATTGTTGAACTTATAGCCTGAGCTTGTTGGTGTTCTGTTCAGGAAGTTGTCTCCCGTGCTAGGGAATTCAAAGCTCTTTTCTACCTTCTCCTCTAATAGATTTAGTTGGTATATTGATGGGAATTGCATTGAATTTGTAGATTGCTTTTAGTAAGATGGCCATCTTTACTATGTTAATTTTACTGATCCAGGAACATGGGACATCTTTCCATCTACTGATATCTTCTTCAGTTTCTTTCTTCAGAGACTTCAAATTCTTATCATAAAGGCCTTTGACTTGCTTGGTTAGAGTTAGACCAAGATACTTAATATTATTTGTAGTTATTTTGAAGGGTGCAATTACCTTAATTTCTTTCTCAGCCTGTTTGTCCTATGTTTACAGAAGGCCTACTGTTTTGATTTTTTTAATTAAACTTCCATCTAGCCAAGGTTAATCAGCTGTAGTAGTTCTCTGGCGGTACTTTTTGGGTTGCTTATGTACACTATCATATTGTCTTCAAATAGCAATATGAGTTCTTCCCAGTTTGTATATGTGTTCTTTTTATTTAATTTTTATTTTTATACTAATCACAGGTTATTTGTTTTGTATCCCAGCCATAGACTCCTTCCTCATTCCTTCCCAATCACAGAGTCCCTCACAAGAAGCAATATCTTTAAAAATGTGTTTAATTTTTTACAAAAATTTACATTGAACATTTACATTTATTTTTCTTCATTCACTTACATTTTGGATTTGTTATAATGCCATAAATATGTTATTTTTCTTTCCTGGGTAATGTTGTATTATAATAATTTATTTAAAAAACCTTAATTTTTATGAACATCCTATATTATTCTGGGATATTTTTGAGTATTACCATATTTTTTCTCACTCCCAGGGGAGCCCATAAAATAAAGTCAAATAAATAGCTATGATAATAAAAGAATTTATAGCTACAATGTGTTTTAATACTATTATAAATGCAAATACACTTTGAGAATACCAACCTAACTTAACCCTACCTACCTAGCAGGAGTCAGTAAACATGCACAAAAGATGTCAAGAGCCATCAATAGTACCTTAAGATTCAGTAAACATGCACAAAAGATGTCAAGAGGCATCAATAGTTCCTTAGGTTACAGAGGTTCTGACATAACTAATTTCAGCCAAAAGACGAACAATTTCAATAGTTCCAGCACCAGTGTGTTTTGTTTCAATGGGATCATGGAATGACCTTGAGAGGGACTTATTGACTTGAAAGTCTATTGAGTGAAAGTCATAGTAACTATGAACCTAACAAACACATACATCATTTGTGTAATATGAAAACAAATATCTAAGTATAAATCTTAGATGTCTTCATTAAATAATTTAATATTGAGCACATAATTGGAAATGAAACATTTTGTTGTTGATATTTGATGATGAAAGTATTTCATTTATTTTCAATTTTATGCTTTATACTATGGCATTAAAGAACAAAACACTTAGTTTTGTACATACTGTGTTTGTGTACAACAAGTGAGTACTTGTTGGATACAGTCCCCACTTCCCTTATTAGAGGACCCACTTACTGTGCACTACTCACCATTATTTTCTAGTAATATGGTATTAATATAAGTGATATCTATTCCCAAGACTATTTAAAATAGACAAGTTTTTTTCAGTTAATAAATTTAATATGGTAAGAGGAGAGAGTCTAAACTTGAATCAGATTCCTTGTGTTCAAATTCTACTTTACTGACCATTAACTTGTAAACTATTTATATCTCCATTTTTCCAAATGTGAAGTGGGGAGAATAATAGGGTCAATTATTTGACAAGAACTTAGAGAAAATTAAATAAGTTAATGTTTATAAATTAATGTATATAAAATACAAAAAAACCAGTCTTACACATTAACTATTTTGCACATATTTTCTAACAATAATGTTATAACTTCCACATTACTTACAGGTTTTATGGTTCATTTCCTTTTTCTTTGTTTTTTAATCATCCTTATATTGAATGTATGATGTACTGACAATTAAAGAATCAAATTAGGCACAGCAATACAAATAAATTTTTCTCCATACAGTTTTGGTCTTAAAATTGGAAGTACAGCATGCTCATGTTTAATTATGTTTAAAATTTTTTTTTATGTATCTGGACTGTGAATGCTGTGTGAAAAAATAAATTTACCTCTAAGCAATTCAAAATACAAATTAAAGAAAGAGATCAATGTACTTGCTGGTACATTTTTTAACAGATTTGGCATAGACAGGACATATACACACTTCCCACTGTGGTACTGTTTTGTTTGGATTATATTCTAGGAAAAGTAACGAATCAAACTAAACAATTCCATCCTTATGAGCACAGATTTGTTCTCGGATTACTATCATTTTACTCCTAAGGAAAATTAAGAAACTCCTTTTCTATGAAGGGAAAATCATTTGTTCCTTCAAGTACATTGAGCATCATAGACCCGTGGGCTGTGGTAGGGAAGGGCTGAGCAAAATTTCTGCCACTGCAGCTTAGACACTTGGATCTGTCTGGGCTCTGGAGTTGCAGTGGAATAGAACCATCCAAAGGGAACTAAACTGAATATCTGCAACTGCACGGCTGTTAGCAGCTGCTGTAGCAAGCTTTCAGTGGACAGTGTGAGGTCTCATTTGATTCACCAACCTGACTGGGCCACAGTGGGCCCACATATTTGGTTAAATATTTCAGGTGTTTTCCCTCCAAGCATGATTTTTTAAATTAATATTTGTATCAGATAGAGTAAATCATGGTCTTCAAGCTGGGATTTGAAAAATAAAACAAAGAAAATGCCATTTGACTCAAACCTAATTGTCACCTCTTTCAGGATTAGCCTTCATAAAAGCTATGTCTTTGGCTCTCTAGACTGTCAGTCCTTTGAACACAGTCTGTATTAAGGAGAAAGTGACTTTAAACTCACCTAAGCTTTGCTGGTGCTTTGACATCCAACTCGGAAAGTGTTTCTGTCTATGGTCCATAGAGGGCAAGAGCAGCAGCTCAGGGCACACACCATTCAAGGAAATTAAGATACAAAGTTAATAAACTGTAACTAATATTTCTTTAAAAAAGAAGCTGGAAGTTGAGATAATTTTTAAATGAAAATTAAGATTTTTGTAATTCTTACTACTACATGAAGACACAGGGGTCTAACTTTCTTGGGTACCAGCATGAACATGCACATACCCAAAAAACATTCACCAGCATCACATAATTAAAATTAAAATCAATTTTTACGGAAACAAACATTTCACTCCTGACTTTTCCTTTTGTAAATTCTCATTTCTGTAACCCAGATTCTGAAGCCTCTGAAGGTTTACTTAAGGTGAGTAAGTTGGTTAGCGTAACAGAAGCAAACATGTAGGCTTAAAGGCAGAGAAATCAATACTTCTCAATTGGTGGTATGGTTTGGAAAGATTTAGGAAATGCTGCCCTGCTGGAGAAAATGTGTCACTGGAGGTGGACTCTGAGAGTTTACATCCACACATCGTTTCCAGGTTCATTCTCTGCTTCTTCCTTCAGGTTGAGGATGTGAGCGCTGAACTTTCTGCTTCTGCTTCCAAGTCTGAAATGTGTCATGCCACCTTCATTGTAGTAAGCATTACAGGAAGTTTTCAGCAACCTGACCTGGGTCCTAGGAATGAAACTGTATTAATTGCTTCATCATGCCTCTAGTTCAATAAATATTTTAGAGGCTTTATCTTTCAGTTTGATATCAGGCAATAGAGAACAACTGGTACAAAAAAACCCCTGTTGAATAAAGAATTTGGTGAAGACTTTTGACAATCACAGTTGTCTTCTGTTTCATGAAAAAAAAAATGTTATCTCTTTTTCATCATAGCCTTGAAGGAAAGATTACTTGCAATGTTTTCTCAAAACTGGTGGTGGAGATCACTGCATTGTGGTTTCCATTTTTAAATATTTGGAGTTGGTATTAAAGTGTACAATATGTGTAGCAAATCTATTTAGTAAAAATTATTTTGTGGTTTTTATATTCCTTGTGTGGCTTTTGTTCATCTTCTACTGTGATTTCACTTAATGATAGTTGTTTTTCTGCTTTGATGTATAGAATGATATGACCATTACCTATGTGATCCATTCTTTATTAAAACATTAGGGAGTATGTGATCATATCTTTCAAGGGTGTGTGTCTACAAAAACGTGGGTTGTTGTTTCTGGTTTTATTTTTCATATTTTCACTTGCAATGATTTTCTTTGGTATTTCTGGCATTGATATCAGTAATTAATCAAGGATATATTGTACCAAGCAAACAAATCTGGGTCAAGGTGTACCCCTCAGAAACTGATGCAACAACCAATGACCATGCATGGAGAGGACCTCGAACCACTGGAACCCTTGCTCAGATGTAGCCCATAGGCAGCTCAGTCTCCAAGTGGGTCACCTAGTAAGGGGAGCAGAGCCTGTCTCTGACATAGGCTGTGTTGCCAGCTCTTTGATCACGTCCCTGGCAGTCTTGAGGAAGAAGATGCAGGCAGTCCTGATAAGAATTGATAGGCTGGGGTCAGATGGTAAGAGAGGAGTTTTCTCCCTTTCTGAGGAGTAAAGGAGGGGATATAGGAAAAGAGGAAGAGTGTGGGACCTGGAGGAGACAACGGAGGGAGCTACAATCTGGATGTAAAGTGAATAGATTATAAAAACATAAACTAAAATTTAAAAATACCATATTTTCCTACATCTTTCAGTTGAAACTCAGAAAAGTGGAAGAAATAATAGTGTTAGCTCCATCTTTCACTTACTTTTCTTTTTTTTTTTGCTTGTATTCATTGCTTGAGCATTATCCATCCCCATTCCCACCATTACCCCAATCTTCAAATTTTCTTTGGATATTTCTTTATATAGATAACATGTGTTTGTTTTTAGTGTAATTAATAGTTTGTTTCTGTAATGTTGATGTGAAAATATTTTATTCTGGTCATATTCAATTAATTATTCATGTCTTTATATTTGTATGATAGAATATAGTTTTTATTCCTACTGTGAGTTATTAATAGGGCATTAATAGTAGAGTCAAGGCCAATATCATTATATGTAAATTGAAATGCATATAAAATTTCAAGAAAATGGTTTCATTAAAAGGAAAATGAATTTTGCTGTGTCAATACAATGAATTGAAATTTTAATTGATTTAACCTACTTATATCAAAATGTCTAAGTATTAGTAGTCAGAGCTGCCATTGAACAATGTTATTTAAATGGTTTTTGAAAGCGGAAGACGTGCTTTGCTCAATTCTTTCTCTTACTGGTATTCCCTATTCTTCCTGTGTTTGCTTTCCAGAATTCCAGAACTGCTTTCATAGGTATCTTTGTACTTCCACAGCAGATAGGAGTGCAACCTACTTATAGGCTACATGTTTATAGGATCTGATGTGTGGCTGGCACAACTTGCTGCATTTTACAGTACAGTTTTCTCTTTATGTGTGTAGCAAAGAACACACTTGACAGATAAACTTACTAATCATGAATTTAGAAAGCATGAAAAACTAACAATGCTATCACAAGCCATTATATAATTAACACACAGTGGCTAATTCTCTTTTGGTAAATCATCAAAGAGATACAAATTAGGGTCACACTGCACTACTTTAACGCATAAAAAACCAGGAACAATTATTATTAAAATTATGACCTTCAATGCATGAACTCAATATATATATCTTTGAGGCTAATGAAAATCTTGAACAAATTATGCACCATCTCATTTACTGAAGCTGCAAGTTAATTCAAAATAAACACAGTTTGAAAAACATTGTCTCCAAACTACATATAGAAAATAATTGGAAATTTAATGAACTCTGTCTTTGGTCAGATAACAACACATCTCAAAACAGAGCATGGCTTGGATTTGTTAGCTTCTCTAATTTGGAAATTACAGCAGATACAAATTCATACCATGCTTGCTTGCCCCTGAATGAATTAATCATTATATACATATACATATATGTATATGTATATAACAAAGAGAGTGTTGGGTAAAGAATAGATGAAAATTGTAAAGTAACAAAATCTAATTTTTGCTAATTAAGATATTTAGGAAATAAAACATTTTGTTGATAAATAGATTTTATAGAAATGATTTGTGTGTGTGTGTGTGTGTGTGAATTTCTATGTGTGGTGTGTGTGTACCACAACGAAGGTAATGTTTTTATCTGTGCTCCCACTGATCGAAATAATGTCTTTATGCTTTCAAAGAAAGTACTCTTTGCCCTAAAGCCATTGCACCATCTCCTATAAGGATGGGTTTTAAGTAGTTATTGGCAATAAGCTCCTTTTGGTCCAGTGGATACCACCAGACTTTTACTGAACTAGAACAAAGTTGATTGATCCTAGAAGATTGCTTACTGGAAGAATAAACTAGCAGTGTTAAAAGGGGAATATCAAACTAAGAATCAAGCCAAGTGTCAATTCACATTAATTTATTTATGACTAAGTATTCTTTTTCCCTTTACAATGCTGTATGTATAGTCTTCAGAAAATGTGAACAACCTATTTTTATTACATGCCAGAAAAAAGCTTTTCATTGAAGCATTTTCCAAATTGAAGTGATTGTAGAAAAGGGAAACAAAAACAATTACCATACTAACTTAAACTATTTTCTTTCTTTCTTCATTCTTTCCTTCTTTATTTGTTCCTTCCTTCCTTCTTCCTTTCTAACTGAGAATTTGAATCTAAAACCTTGCCTATACTAAGCAAGCTAAGCAACTACCCTGGCACTGAGATTCACCTCCAGCTTCAAATCATATTCTTTCTGAATGCAAACTGAATGAAGTAAAAAAACAAGATAACAGAAGAATGGAACAAATATCTGTGAGTCTTAATAGAAAAAAGTATTTTGTTATAAAGAAAAATACTGGGAAAACATCAGGTATGAACAGAGTCATTTTTTGGCAACCCAAACAGGAGAGGTAAATGTCTATAACTTCAAGATCTGTGAATTTGCACATTTTAGTGAAAATATATCCCAATAGAAACCAATTGTAATATAGTTAATCATATTTTGAATAAATATCAAAAGAAAGGTCTATTTGTATCTTTTCAGGATAATTCCAAATATTTAAGTAAGTAAAACTTTGATGTTAATCTAAAATCAATTAGATGCAAACTAAATTAACTAACTAACTAACTAACTTACTAACTACAACTTCCTCTAACTTGTTTGCTGTATTGCAATACACAGAAGAATGAATTAATTGTCTGGGACAGGGTTTTGAAAACAGATTTTGTTCCCTAATTTGTAAAGTTTTTTTAATTAATTTATTTTTATATTAATCTCAGTTTATTTACTTTGTAGACCCCTCCCTCATTCCCTCCCACTCTCCCCATCCCTCCCTCATCTCCTCCCTGGCCTTTCTAAGTCCACTAATAGGGGAGGACCTCTTCCCCTTCCATCTGACCCTAGTTTATCAGGTTTCTTCAGGACTGGCTGCAGTGTCCTCTTCAGGGATCTAACAAGGCTGCTATTCCTTCGGTGGGGGGCGGGGGGGGTTGAAGAGCCAGCCATTGAGTTCATGACAGAAATAGACCCTGTTCTCCTTATTAGTGTACCCACTTTGATACTGAGCTACCATGGGCTACATCAGAGCAGGAGTTCTAGGTTATATCCATACATGGTCCTTGGATGGAGAAACAGTCTCATAAAAGACCCCTGTGCCCTGATCTATTTGGTCTTTGTGGAGCTCTTGTGCTTGCCAAGTCTTACTAACTCTCCCTTCTTTCATATGATTCCCTGCACTCTGTCGAAGGTTTGGTTGTGAGTCTTAATATCTGCTTTGATACATTGCTAGGTAGAATCTTTCAGAGGCCCTCTGTAGTAGAATTTTTTAAAAAATATTATTATTACTATTTTACAATTTATTCACTGTGTATCCTGGTTGGAGGACCCTCCCTCATCTTCTCTGGGTCCCACGCTCCATCCTTCTCTCCCACTCCCATGTTCCCTCATGGTCCACTGATAGGGAAAGTCCTCTTTCTCTAGTATCTGACCCTAGCCAATCTACCTCACCAGGACTGCTTGGGTCCTCTTACTCCATGGGCTAACAAGTTCACCTTATTTAAGCACCCACATGGAAACTGAGCTGCCCACAGGCTACATCTGAGCAGGGGGTTTAGGTCCTCTCCATGCAGGGCCCTTGGTTGTTTCATCAGTTTCTGCAGGACCCTCTGGGCCCAGCTTTTATTTTAGCTTTGTTGGTTTCCTTGTGGAGATCCTGTCCCTTCTGGATTTTTCTATCTCCCCCTTCTTCCAAAATTTGCTCTCTGCCCAAAGTTGGGCTGCGAATCTCTGTATCTGCTTCTGTCTTCTGCTAGGTAGAGTTTTTGAAAGGACATCTGTGGTAGGCTTCTATCCTGTTCCCTCTCTTCTACTTATGGTGTTTATCCTGTTTGACCTTCTGAATGAAGATTAACATATTTAATTCTTAATCAGATTCTGTTTTCAAATGGATGTTTCTATTCTTTTAGTCTGTGTCCATGATGAAAATTTATTTAATTTATCTTCCTGAACCTCTTGTCTCCCGATCAGTTATATGTTCAGTACCGTACTAACCAAGTACATGGAAAACTGATCACAAAATATGTAGAATGATTTGAACTTGGTTGTGTTTGTTATAAATTTTGGTGGATTGTTATGGATGGACGTAGAAATATAAGTAATTTGATATAATTACTTATATTTTATATAAGTAATAAATACAATTTTACTTTCTATAAATTAAGTAAAATCCTGTCTTTAAATTAATAGTAGTTGATTAAGCACAGATTTGTACTTCCGTAGAATCCGAAAGATGTTTATGGGGTCCTTTAGATGTTTTAGCTAATTGTTGCTACCTGCCCTTACAATTAAAACACTTGAAGTAGTTTTCTTGTAAATATTTCATTGGTTTAGTTTTAGTTTTTAGTTTTTAATTTTTGAGGCCCCACTACTAGAATCCAGAAACCTTGGTTTATTTAAATCTATGAAAACTATTTTTCTTTTTTTATTAATTACACTTTATTCACTTTGTATCCCCCATAAACCCCTTCCTTCTCCCTTCTCAATCCCACCTTCCTTTCCCCTTCTTCACACATGACCCTCTCCAAGTCCACTGAGAGAGGAGGTCTTCCTTTCCTTCCTTCTGATCCTAGTCTATCAGCTGTCATCAGGAGTGGCTGCATTGTCTTCCTCTGTGGCCTGGTAAGGCTGCTCCCATATCAGGGTGAGGTGACCAAAGAGCAGGCCAATCAGTTCATGTCAGAGGCAGTTCCTATTCCCATTATTATGGAACCCACTTGGACACTGAAATGCCACGGGCTACATCTGCAGGGGTTCTACGTATTCTCCATGCATGGTACTTGGTTGGAGTATCAGTCTCAGGAAAGACCCCTGTGCTCAGATTTTTGGTTCTGTTGCTCTCTTGTGGAGCTCCTGTCCTCTCCCTATCTTACTATTTCCCAAATCTTTCATAAGATTCTATGAAAACTTTTAAACCTATACTTTAAAGCTCTTTAGATTGTTTAGCTTTAGATTGCGGTTGTTTTGCATTAAACGTATTTTTCACACCAAACAATACTATTCAAAACAATGGAGCAACAAAATAACCTCTAGGGGCATTTTGCTGTATTAGTAGATATCTCAGAGCAGCGCTTCAGTCAGCCATCATCACGGAAGCTTCTCCTGCAGCAGATGGAAGCATGGGAACCGACAGACAGAAAAACCTTGGCACACTCAGCCCTAAATCAGGTGTCTCCATCAAACCCCTCTTCTTGGTGCTCAGAGAATCCTGTGGAAGGGGAGATGAGGTGTGTCAGAGTGGAGGGGGGACACCAGGAAAACAAGGCCCTCTCAATTACCATGATCAACGCTCATGTGAACTCTCAGAGGGCTAGGCAGCACACGCAGGGCCTGCAGGCTTCTGCTCATCTATTGTGGCTTCTAGTTTAGTCTTATTAAGGAACTCCTGCGTGTGTGAACAAATGGGTCTCTGATCCTTGTGATTTTCTCTGTAGTTGTCTGTTTCAACTCTGATGTGTTAGCTTTTGTTTTATATTTAGTTTATTTTATATTTAGCCAATAAAATCCTGTTGTTTTTATAATGATAGTCAAAAAGGGAGTAGAATGCTTTAGGACAGGAGGTGTGGAGGAACCGGGAGTAGAATCAGGGGAAACAATAATCAGGCTATCTGATGTGAAAAAAAATCTATTTTCAATAAATGAAAGAAAATTAAAAAGATAAAAACAATTTGTGTGTGAATGTGTGTGTGTGTGTGTGTGTGTGTGTGTGCACCCACACCCATGCATCTGCTCACAGGAAATGCACAAGTGCCTGCTGGTTTCCTTGGAGACCAGAAGAGACCATAGGATCTCTTATGGCCACAGTGACAGTTAACAGGAAGATCTCTGATATAAGTGCTGTGGTCCAAACACCAGTTCTGTGACAGAGTCCACAGTCTTATCGATTGCGCCATCTCTACCAGCCCAAGTCTCTACATGTTAAAACAGGCTTTAAAGCAGACTCTTACCCAGTTCACCTGGTGCTCTGACCAATCTGTAAAGTCTGGTGTTTACAATATGCTAACGATCCTTTTCTCATCTGCTAATGCTTCTACTCCAACATTTATTTAACATTGTTGTTTTTGGAGGGAAGAGGAAATCTGCTTAACCTTAGAAGGACCAGTGTAAATAAGCACTTATGAATGCATATGGCTCCTCCATCAGTATCTGTTTTTAAGAAAGCATTCTAATATTTCAAAGGTTTGAAATCTATAATTGTAAAAAGGCTTAAAAGTTAGACAAGTCTAAATTGGCACAGTTCTTTACTTTGTAGTTAATTCATTAGTTGGATTTAACAATATAGCTTTCACAAGTGACTGTTCGTGTTACTGAGGCAAACATAAGCTTTATTTGTGTAATCTTAGCAGAAAATATGGGAATTGCTTAACTTTACTTCTTTTCTATGATGAATATTAAATAAAAAGTTGTTTTCCATTCAGGAAAAACATGTAGGACCACTACTTAGATGTAAGTAGATAGGAACCATTCTCTTGTTAAACAAATAATTATTTCTTCAAGATTATTCATTGCCCAGATACCAGAGACCAGATACCATTAATTTGGGTAGAATTTTTTCTTACTGTCCCCTCAGTTAGTCCTAGAATATAGCATTTTCATTTTCCATGCTTCCTTATTACCAAGACTTTTTATTCATATTTATTGTTTTTTAACTGGTACACAAATCTATAGGTTCTTTACAAAAATTTCATGCATATTCACCTTGCCTGTCCTAATTTAGAATAATAGAGGACATATGTCTGTATCATTATTTATTAGTTTTGGTTTGTTCCTGGATGCACCACCAGAATCACTGCACCCAACCCAGCATGCCACTTAAGAACATTTTCACTTATTTAATAAAATTGTTTTTTTACTTGTTTGTCTTTACTATAAGTAAGTAAACATACATGTGCCTGGTGCCCCCAGAGGTTAGAAGAGGGAGTTGGATCACACTTGAACTGGAGTTGGTGGTCATGAATTGTACTTTCATCCTGGGAACTAAAGCTGATCCTCTGTAAGGGCAGCAAGCACTCTTAACTTCTGAGCCACCTCTCCAGGCTCAGCAGCCCCAGCATCCCAGGGCACACTGGTGATAGTTCACCTGTATTCACTCCAGAGCAACCTTACAGATCCTTCTCAGGTTCCCACAACCTACTTCTGTTTCCCTCTCCACACCCTGTGCTGCTCTGTTGGTCTCTTCATTGTTGCCTTTGTTTTCCTTCAGTTTTCTCGATTTATATTATTTCAACTATGTGTGCAGAGGGCAGAACAGGTTGTTGGATCTCCTGGAGCTGGAGTTACTGGTGTTTGTGAGATGCCTTACATGAATGCAGAGAATCTGTCTCAGGTCTTCCTCGAGAGCAATAACCCTCTTAGCCATGGAGCCATCTCTCCAGCTCCTTGGCTTGGCTTTCTGTTATTTCGCGGTGTCCCATCCATGAGACTGACACACCTCTCCAGCATCCATAGCTCTTCGCTCCTGGCTGCATCTCCCCAGAGGTCACACCCAGAAGTTCTTTTTCAATCATCCTTTTGCCTTCTCGGAAGAGAGTTTGATGTTTCTATCATTCTCTCTCACTTGTCCATTGAACTAGTTTTTAGAAGCTCGTCTTACCTGAATTTCCTTGTATTTCTGGGTCCTCAGGATTTTACATTAATTGTTTACAAAGCTTTAAGATATTTGACAGTTTAATTGAAATTGTTAGTTTCCATTTCATTTCCATTTGAAATCTATATTTTCTGAAAAATTAAGAAAGATGGACATTCTAAAATAAAATCAAGAATTAGGAAATATTAAATACTAATATGGTTGGTGGTTCAACAATATACATGTCACATTTTGTATTCACTCTTTGTATTAATCAGATGCCACATGTAATGTACTGTAAGTGGTTTAGTAAATAAAAGTGAAACATCATTTTCTGTGGAGGATTTCTTTTCTTATTTACATTATTTTGCCTATTTTCTGAGTTCTGAAAACATTAATTCAACACCTGCTTCAGTCTGGGAAGAATGTCTACTGTTGTTGCTCTCTGTTGTGATTAATTTAGTAGAAAAGAGCCTACCCCTTAGGGTGTGTCATGAATTACACCTATTTGCTATTATCCAATGTTTGGAGAAATTCACGAGGCAAAAATAATTTAGCAACTGACAAACAGTGCCAGATACTTCCTCTGTAATAGTGTCAACTTAATTTACTCTCCATATTTCACAAAGAGCTCGAAATTTTACCAAGTAGAGATATTTATATTTGTTTTCTCTTTACACATTATAGGGTAATATTTGCAGTGGCTACTTAAAATGCAGTTATTAATTAACAGTCATTTTTGTATTCTTCTTTGGATTATGAAAAGAGTAATGGAACATAAAATACATTTTATCTTTTCAGGGTTTTTATGTGCTCATAGCTTGTTGAGTGGAACCGAGTTTGATTTCAGGGTCAATAACCCACAATCTGATCTCACAGAGGAAAGCAGTGCCAGCCTTTAATGAGGTCCTAAGGGTTTGAGAAACCCTGCTTTCTATGATGGCCATCGCAAACTTTTCAAGCTTCACTACAATCAGAAAAGCCTGGGGTAAACGCAAACTGAAAAGGTTTTATCTGATATAGAAGTTGACATAAATACCACCTATTTGGATATGTATGTGTGTGTATTTGTGTGTGTGTGTGCATGCGTGTGTGTGTGTGTATATATATATATATATATATATGTATGAAACATTAAGCTCTTGCTTAAAATAATGTATTTTACCTGATTTCAGTGAAGTCAGTAACAAGAGAAGCACTCCTGTGTCAGATTGTTGGTTGGGTTTGGACACACGGCATGCAGCGTGAGAGGAGAATTCCTGTGATGTGTGTGTGAGTGAGAATATTGATGGCAACAGCAAGCTATTAGTTAGCGCCCTAGTTCCCCAAGGCTGCTGTAAATATACCATGCACTGGGTGGATAATAGCAGCCAAAATCTTTCTTTTACAGTCCTGCTGGCTAAGCTCTGACGAGAGGGTGGCTGAGCTGGGCTCCCTCTGAAGTTCTGTGGAAGCCTGGCTTGCTCTGCTTCCTTCCTATGTTTGCTGGAAATGCTTGACATTCCTTGTCTTGAGGCTTAAATTGGCCAATACCTGCTTTGATCCTTACATTGTGATTTCTCTTTTGTATTTTTGTGCCTGCAAATTTGTGTTTCCCCATAAGGTATGTACTGTTGGACACACTGCTCGTTCTAACCTACATTTGAGCATATTTTTTATTCGATTTCATCTTCAAAGACTTCTTTTGAATAACATCAGAATCATGGGTTTTGATGTTAGAATTTCATCACAACTATTTGGGTTACCTAAGTCAATCCACATTTCTCACCTAATTACAGTATCAAATCTGAGAAGCTGATGGTTATTTGAGAGAAAGCACATGATGCAGGGAGAGCAGAAGAAAACAAAATATGTATTTATTAATTAGACCAATTTTTAAAAAATGAAATTCAGTGAAATATTCAAGTCATAATAATGGCTACATTCACTGAGTAGAAATTATATTTTATGAAGAGACTTAGGTTTTAATCCTGTCTGTTACTAACAGAGTTGGAAGGAGACTAATTGTCATTCTATGCAACTTAGGAAAAATGCAGAATTGTTGAGGAGAAAAAACAAAAACTAGTAAGAAAAAAGTGTAATAGCATATGGTTTGGCTTGACCCATGATAGGTCTGTGAAAGAATATGGAATTTGAGTGTGCAAATAAAGGTGAACCAGTTAATATTGTAGAAAATGATTAAATATTTATTTATTTAGTATTTATACAATATTCTGCCTTCACACCAGAAGAGGGCACCAGATCTCATTATAGATGGCTATGAGCTATCATGTGGTTGCTGGGAATTAAACTCAGGACCTTTGGAAGAGCAGCCAGTGCCCTTAACCTCTGAGCCATCTCTCCAGCCCCTCAACAGTAAATCTTGTAGCATTTTAATTACATAAAGTACCGAGGAATATGTACTGAAAAGTATTTTGATCTTAGCCATTCTGAGGGGTTGTAAGATTTTGATTTGCATTTTGCGATGACTAATGATGTTGAACATTTCTTTAAGTGCTTCTTGGTCATTAGAGATTCCTGTTTCAAGAATCATCTATTTAGCTCTGTATACCAATTTTAATTGGATTATTTGGTTCGTTGAAGTATAGTTTATTGAGTTCTTCTGTTGAATGTAGGGTTAGTGAAAATCTTTTCCCCTTTTGTTAGCTGCTGTTTTGTCTTTTTGAGGTACCCTTTTGAAGGATCAAGGGTAACAGTCCTCCATTGCTAGTGGGAGTGAAAACTTGGAAATTAATTTGACAGTTTCTCAGAAAATTGGAAATGA
Source organism: Pachyuromys duprasi (assembly GCA_028658305.1). Taxonomy (NCBI): domain Eukaryota; kingdom Metazoa; phylum Chordata; class Mammalia; order Rodentia; family Muridae; genus Pachyuromys; species Pachyuromys duprasi. Next base: position 29,037,627 of record CM053763.1, read on the forward strand.
TTTTTACTCAATACCTAGTTATACCACTCCTTGCCATCTATCTTAAAGATGCTCCACTATACCTCAAGGAAACTTGCTCAATTATATTTATAGCAGCTTTGTTCATAATAGTCAGAAACTGGAAACATCCTAGATTTCTCTTAGCCGAAGAACGGATAAAAATGTGGTACATTTACACAGTGGAATACTAAGAAATTGACAGTCAGATCATTCTGAGCGAAACCCATGCTCAGAAAGAGAAACATCGTATGTACTCACTTATAAGTGGATATAGCCAAAAAGTACAGGAAAACAATACTACAATCCACAGACCCAAAGATGATAAGTAAAAAGGATGGCCCAAAGGAATAAATATCACTGAAAGGGGGAAATAAATTAGACATCAGGGGTGGATGGAGGGAGGCAATACGGTACACGAATGGCTGGGGAGGGGAACAAGTGTAGAGAGGATAGATGCAAGAGAATTGGAAGATAATACCGGAATGGGGCGGGGCACACTCCTTGTAGAGATGCTACAAGGGGAGCATCTCTACAAGGAGTTAGCATCTCTACAAGGAGTTAGAGGGGAGGTAGTTAGGGGGGAGGTAGCATCTCTACAAGGAGTTAGAAATCTAAGACAATGAAAACTCCCAGGAATGTATGAGGGTGACCGTAGCTAAGCCTTCTGGAACTAGAGGATATGGAACTTGAAGCAGCCAGCTCTTTTATCCAGGTAAGATGTCCAGTGGAGAGATGGGGACACAAAACCAGCCACAAAACCTTTGCCCCACAATTTTACCTGCCTATAAGATGTGAAGAGATAAAGAGGAACCAGAAATTGAGGGAACGGTCAGTCAACGGTTGGCCCAGTTGAGACCCACACTGTGAGAGAGAACCCACCCCTGGCAAGATTAATGATATTCTGATATACTTGCAAAAAGGATCCTGGCATAACTGTCTTCTGAGAGGCTTCAGCCTGCAGCTGATAGAATCACACGCAGAGACCCTCAGCCAAACATTAAGCAGAGCTGGGAGAACTTTGTGGAAGAGGGTGAGGAAGGATTGAAAGAGCCAGAGAGGACAAGGATACCACAAGAAAGCCTACAAAATCAACTAACTAACTAACTAGAGGATTGCAGAATCTGAACCGCCAACCAGAGATGGAGCTAGTCAATCCCACATGTGACAGATGAACAGTTTAGCCCTCATGTGGAATCTCTAACAACTGGAACAGGGGCTGTTTCTGACTCTGTGGCCTACCTTTGGATTCCTTTCCCCTAACTGGGCTGCCTTGTCTAGCTTCCAAAGAAGTTGCACCTAGTTCAACTGCAACTTGACATGCTCATGGGGTTGATACATGTGGGAGAAAAGGAAGGGATATGGGGAGATGGAAATATGAGAGCAAGACATGTACATAAGATCTAATATATGGATTAGAGATATTTTTGCTAAAATAAATTGATAAGGAGGAAAAATAAGAAACACAGTCGGATTTCAATTAAAAGAATGCTTGAAAGAAGAACCAACGGGCAGTATGAAGTCAATGATTATATGATTTTACCACATTTTTCTTATTCATGTTTAACATATCCATGTTTTAAGTGAAGGAGTTAGGTGGATGGAAGAAGCCATCTAACATTGAAAAGAGACAGAAATGCAATAAACTCAAATACAAGTGAAGTATATAACTACATGGAGGAAGGAAATCAGTGTAAATGCTCCAGGTGCTGCGGTGGTGGAATGTCAGTCGACAGGCCCTAAGTATAAAATGTCAGGAAAATACCCTGATATTAGTCACTTGCCTTGTGGTTAGAGCTGCAGCAGCAGAAATAACTTTTGTGAACCACAGAATTGTATCTTCTAGGACAGCACTTCTGAAATAACGAGGGGGCCGACTTAGTCATTACTAAGCACAGTTTACATGAGGAAATGCAATAGCCCTCCAGAGTAGTGTAAGGCAAACGCTACAGCAAAACCATTTTAGAAACTGAAATAATGAGGACACCCATGTCATTCTTTGATTAGTTAACTTTTTGTCATACAACATTTCTCTGAAATATCAACCACCAAATGAAATAAAATTGAATCATTATCTGTGAAATGGGCAAAGAAAGTCCTACATTTTCTCTATACAATCACGTTTTTTCTTAAACCAATAAAGAAGAATGTAAAACATAGCAAGCAATCTGGCTTCGTGCCTTTCTCAAATCATAAATTTCCTTTTTGTTTTTTTGTTTTGTTTTGTTTTTGTTTTTGTTTTGTTTTAACCTCTCATTCAAACAATGGGGAGAAAGCTCTCTTCTTCCAGGAAGATAGAGCTAGACAGCAAGGTGACTTCACTTCTCCTTTATCTCACCTCTCTGAGTTTCTAATTTAATTCCCAAGCATCTCATGATAATTCAGTATCCATGACAACTAAAAGCAGACTGTGATAGAGCTCAGTTTACCCTGACAGCTTCAGGAGAGAAGCGGTAAAATGAGAAGTTTGAATGTAGATGGGAATGCAATGGAGAGAGAGTGATTCTGGTTGGTCATAGTCATAAGAGAATTGCTTCTGCAATGACGTTGAAGCTGTCTACAGCTTGCCGGAGGACTCGGCAAATTTGGTGTGCACGCATCATCTAATCACCTATTAGGAACATGGCTGTACTGGCCTTTTAGAGAAAGTAATATAGACATATGGCGAAATCCTGTTGGATAGAAGGAGTCTCATGCATTTTTATTGGGGGAGCATGATAAAGCCTCTCCAAATTGTTACATGACCAGAGTAAATGAACTCCATGCAAGACAGAGGGCTGGAAACTTCTTTGTGGGATTCCACAGTATCCTCAGAGTATGATTTGATACTCTGCTATGTATTTTTAAAATCACTTTCACTAAGTGAAAGGAGTGATTTCATTCAAATAACTATATTTCTTGTATTCTAAAATAGTCTTTAGGTGAGTGAATTTTGAAAAATTTATCATTATCATTTATTACAATTCCTTCAGATTCTATCCCGGCTGTGTCAACATCTCTTGTCTCCTCCCAGTCCCACCCTCCCTCCCTCTTCTCACCTATGCCCCTGCCCTAGTCCACTGCTAGGTGAGGTGAATTTAATGTGGGTATAAAACTACAGTGTTTAATTTACGGATAAATTTTCCATGAATGCTGAAGTAAATAAAAAAATCCTAGCAAACTGCATTTTTAAAATTCCTATCAATATCTTAAAACACATTTTTAAATAACACATTAACAGAACTTCATGTAAAGCAGTAATCTGAGTTGATAGGATAGACAAACTTTCCGTTTGCTGGACTGTGACAGTATTTGCCTGCTTCCTGGTGAACCATCCAATTAACAACTCCTTTACTGCTCAAAGTGTTCCAGTTTGGATGAGAATTTATGTCATCACTCTACTATTATGCCCACATACTCAATGCCCCACTGCTTCAGAGACTTCCTTAGGAAGAATTTATCTGTCCTGTGCCAAACTGTTTATATTAGCTACACTTGTTATTGTAACTATGCACTTTAATTAAGGAGCAAATAAATTGGCTTCTATGACTTAAGAAACTCTAACCTTGACTTTGAATAAGCTCCTAATGAGTGATTAGTAGCATTTGTAATAGTAACAGGCTAACAATGCAACTCAAATGGTGTTGTATGCAAAAATATGAAATATTTTGTTTTTTTAGTTTCAAAAAATATTTTGTTTTATTTATATGTCAAAGATTTGAACATATTCAAACTTCTCCCACAATTCCTCCCTTACCACACTCCCAACACTCATCTCTTCTCACCCAACTCTGAGATTACTTGTTGGCTTCCTTCCAAATATTTTTTTATGGTTGTTGTCAAAAATAGATTTTCTTTCTCACATAATGTATTCTGATTACAGTTTTTCCTCTTTCTACTCCTCCCTGTTCCTACCCATTTCCATTTTCATGTGGATCCATGTTCTCTATGTCTTTCATTAGAAAACAAACAGGATTTTAAGGTACAATAATAAAATGTAACAAAATTAAATGTAGTAATACATCACATAGGAGTTGGAAAAAACAAACAAACAGAAGGAAAAAAAGCCTACGAGAAGGTACAAGAATCAGTTTGCATTTAGGAATCCCATAAATACACTAAGCTGGTGTCCATAATCTATAGGACCTGGTACAGAAATATGTATGGTAGTTTCTTATTTTGATATTTGTGTTAAAAAATATAAAGCATAAAGTACTTGTTAGTCACTACTGATAATCCTTTTTTATGTTATCAATAGTCTAATTCATTGTTATTAGTTTTTTATTCATTTTCTATCCTGGTGGTAGCCCCATACATCTTCTCTCCCTTTCCCCTCCCTCCTTGCCTATTCTTCAGAGAAAGGAAGCACTCTTTCCCATTCACCTCAGCTCACCAAATTGCATCAGGACTGAGTATATCCTCTTTCCCTGTGGCCTGGCAAGGCAGTCCCTGAAGGGCGAAGTGACCAAAACACTAGCAAGTAAGACCCTGTCTATGTCTGATGCAGTTCCCATGAATGCCCAAGAAGCACTTAAAGAGATGCTCAACTTCCTTAGTCATCAGGGAAATGCAAATTAAAACAACTCCGAGATTCCATCTCACACTGGTCAGGAGTGCTAAGATCAAAATCTCAAGCAACAGCATAATTTGGCAAGGGTGTGGAGAAAGGGGAACACTCCTCCACTGTTGATGGAAGTATAGACTTTACAACCACTTTGGAAATAAATCTGTCAGTTTCCCAGAAAATTTGTACAAGCCTTACCTCAAGACCCAGCTATAACACTCCTGGATATATACCCAGAAGACACGCCACGGTACAATACAATAAAGACAGTTGCTCACCTATGTTCATACCAACTATATTCATAATAGCCAGAATCAGGAAACAACATATATGTCACTCAGTGACGAATGGATAAAGAAACTGTGGTACATGTACACTACCAGCTAATTAAAAACAAAGAAATCATGAAACTTGCAGGCAAATGGGTGAAACTAGAAAAGATCATCTTGAGTGAGGTAACCCACACCAGAAAGACACACATGGTATGTACTCACTTATAAGTGGATTTTAGCCATGTAGTACAGGATAAACATACTATGTGGCACAGACCCAAAGGTGATAAGTGACATAGAGGATCCAAGGGAGGATGCATAAATCTCAGTTGGAAAGTGAGATAGAAAAGACAGAGATAGTGACTGAAGAGAGGAAACAAGCAAAGAGAGTGGGCTCAGAGAGTTAAGATAGTGTAGATCAGACATGGAAAAACAGAGGAGGTGAGTACAGAAGGCCTGTAGAGAAAAGAGAAACTGAAGGTTTGGGTATCTCTGTGACAATCTGGAGACCCAAGTCAGGGTAAGCTCCTTGGAGGATAAGAGGGGGATTCAATCAGAGACTTCTAGTAGCAGAGGCCATAGAGACTGAAGAGTACACCCTCTAACTAGTCTCCTAATAAAGGGAGGGGAATACCAACACATCCACAAAAACGTAGACTAATAATTTGCCCTGCCTATAAGATGTGCTTGGATATAGAGCAGACAGAATAGAGATTGAGGGAATGTCCAATGAATGTGTGGTGCAACAAAAGACTCACCCTATGAAGAGTGCCAACCCCTGACACTGCTAAGCTTGCAGACAGGAGTCTATCCTTGTTGTCCTCTGAGAGACTCTACCTAGCATCACCTCATAACAGATGATGAAACTCACAGCCAAACATTGGGTGATGCATAGGGAGTCTTGTGGAAATGTGTGAGGAAAGAGAAAAGAGACAGGAGTTCCACAAGAATACCAATGCAGCCAACTAACCATGACCCAGAGA
>CM053763.1:29049405-29065774 GCA_028658305.1 Pachyuromys duprasi
CCATCAAGTTCAAGACTGAAACAGTCCCTGTTTCCCTTACTAGGGTCTTCAGTCCAACACCGAGCTATCATGGGCCCCATCTGAGCAGGGGTTCTAGGCCATATCCATATATAGTCCTTGGTTGGAGAAACTGTCTCATATAAGACCCCTGTGCCCTGCTCAGTTTGATCTTTCTGGAGCTCTTGTTCTCCCCCAGTCTTACTAACTTCCATTATTTTTATTATTACTTCCTGCCCTCTGCCAAGGGCTTAATTGTGAGTCTTAATATCTGCTTTGATACTTTGCTTTACTGATTATTTCATAGGTCTTCTTTGGTATGCTCCTGTCCTGTTGCTTGTTTTCTTCTCCATTCAATGTCCATCCTATTAGTTCATCTAAATGAGCATTGATCATACCAACCTGGGTCCTCCTTCTCGTATATCTTCCCTAGGTGTGTAGATTTCAGCATGATCTTCCTATCCTATAGGTCTATATAAGTGAGTATATACCATATGTTTCTTTCTGCTTTTGGGCTACCTCACTTAGGATGCTCGTTTCCAGGTCCCACCATTTGCCTGCGAATTTCTTTTCTTAATACACAAAGAATTGCTGTTCTACTCATAGCACTAGGAAACGAAACCAGTCTATATGTCAGTTGGATAATGAAAACATAGTGGTACACGGAATAAAATTCAATTCAACTGTAAAGAAAAAATGAAATTGTTAAATTTGCAGGCAAATAGATAAAATTGAAAAAAAATGTGGTGAGTAAGATAAACCAAGAACAGACAGGCAAATACCTCATGATCTGTGTCGTATGTGGGTTCTAGCAGAAAAAGAAAATCCTTGAAAAGACCCAGAAAGTATAGGTGCCACAAGGGTTGCTTTACAGTAGAAGATGATAGTTCAACATAAATGGTATTGAAATAGAGAGAAGACTGATGGTGGGACACTTTATACAGTGATGAGGATAGGAGTGACGTAATATTAGCATCCCTGATACTCAGGGATGCTAAAGAACACAGTACAAAGGGAAGAGAGTTAACCAAAAGAAGGTTATTAGATCAAGTGATAGGAAAATCTACTACTCAGTGGCAGGCTCTCTGATCATCGACCCCTGAGGGTGGGAAAAACCTTGCCAGGCCACAGAGGAAGATAATGCAGCCAGTCCGGATGAGATCAGATAGACTACGGTCAGATGGAAGGGGAGGAGGACCTCCCCTATCCATGGAATTGAGAAAGGGCATGAGAGGAGATGAGGGGGGAAGGTGGGATTGGGACTGGATGAGGGAGGGGGTTATAGCTGGGATACAAAGTGAAAAAATTGTAATCAATAAAAAATAAATTAATTTTTAAAATCCACTACTTTATAAACCCGTTGAAATTAAACCATCAAACAGATTTAGATGGAAGGTACACTGCAGGACTCGAAAAGGCTGTCTAAGTGCCAAGGGTAATTAAACGAAAGTCTCAGGGTCAAATGTGAGGTACTTCCCAGTGAGTTGTCACTAAGGGAATTATCAGAGGCCCTCACAACTGTACATGTGGTTGCAATTCCTCCTGGTTGCCAGCAGAACTGGCTGATAAGACCTTGTTGGTGAAATCTTCACAGAGTCTTGTAAGATAATGTAAAATTAAGCTGGAACTAAGCTGTATGCTCTCTCCATAGTTGGGTAACTTTCATGGTCCCGGAAGGTACCCTGCAGCCTGCTGGGGGAGAAAAGTAGCCAAAACCCATAAATGGCTGGAGGTCTTGTCTGTACCACAACACACCTCCTACGTAAAATGTGCAAACTTGCAAAATAGTGGCCTGGCAGTTGTGGGTGTGTTAAATGCTCTTTGATCGGATTTGAGGCCTGATTCACAGGAGGTGAGATCATGTCTGTTACTCTAAATCCAGCAAGAGCCTATGGCTGAGAAGCACTTTGGACCTTGAGGAAATTTCCTACTCTTGTGTCGTTAAGTTGGCATACATCAAACAGTCTTCTAAATATGTTTATTCCTGTACAGAAATGCAACTCTCAGCCATAATCCAAAATGGTCAGCCCTAACCATGGCATTTTAATCATGTCCTCTAATGCTCAGGGATACTAAAGAACATGGTACAGAAAGTTGGTAAAAAAAAAAAAAGGAGGGATGAAGCTGTGACATGCCTGTGTGACATGCCTGTGTGACAGGGAGGAACATTGCTGTCCTGACCTTATAGATGCTGTAGTCACCTACACTTTGTCCATACAAGACTGGGCCTGTCTTCAGTCAAACATGTTCAGGCAGGGATTCATGGGAATATATGTTTCTGTTAAGCTGCTGGCTAGTGATAGATTCGGTGGGAAAAACAGTCTTGAGATTGGTTTTATACACATGAACAAACCATGACTCCAATGGTCAGTTCCAAACCACCACAGTCACACAGAGGGCCCGGTTCAATTCAGTGAGTAATGAGACAAAACCAAAGGGCCTGGAGGTCATGAACTTGGGAAAAAGGCTTACAGAAAAGGAAATGGTTAGTTTAATGGAGGTGGGAGGGAGTTAGGAAGATATGGGAGTGAAAAGGTTACACTGTACCCGTGTTGGAAGTTGTCAAAAAACATATTTAGCACACATTTTGTCTAAAACAAGATTGATGTATGTATGAAGAGAGTCAGAAACTGACCTGTCTCTTCCTATGTTTTTTAACACCAGTGTTAGCTCTTTGTGACTAACACTGAACCAATTAAAAGGGGTGCATTCTGAAGTCCAAGTAAAACATTTAATATGAATTTCTAATACCTGCATCTTGAGTGTAACAGAGAAAAAAAAAGTTTAGTTTCATCCTGTGCATTTTGTATTCCTCTCAACCACTACAGTTTGTGAGTTTACACTTCAAATAAAAAACAAGCAGACAGAGAAGTGTAACTGTGCCTTTTCAGCTTGCTTCCAATGTGAGGTGAATACTAATATTTCAGTCCCTTCAAACCTGGTGAAAAATGGCTCATTGAAAACACTGAGTATGTTGGTGCTGCGCTGCTTAGAACCAATGCTTCATTCATCCTCACTTTCCTTTAAATTGAATTTCAACTCAGAGAGGGGGAAAAATGGGAAAAGAAAAAAAAGAAAGAGATCAGTGAAGGCAATGAAAATATAGAGAACATACTACAAATCTATCTCCTTATATTCTGCTACAAAATATCAAAAAATCAACTTAATTTTATATTTTTCCAGTTAAGCGATTGTGATAAAGTTCAAAAATCAATTTGTATGTTTGTTTGAAATCCAGACTGACATGTGGCTTTTAAAAGTATATGTATGAAAGATTTAGTTTTCTTTTTCAGAAAATATTGGGGAATATGAGGAAATTATATTTGGCTTATTTCTCACACCTGGAAATACTGAAAAAAATAAAACTATCATGAGTCAATATTGAAAAGGTATTTTATTTTCTTGAAATATAAGATATTCTGTTGCTATGCAATTATGAGAGCTATGTTATTCTCTGCTCATTCAGCATTTTGGTCCTCAGGTTTCACTACTCTCTATTTGCATATTCTCACTAAGGTCTCCAGACATTTGAACCACTCTGCTTCTCACGTTTTACTTATTATCTTTGGTGACTTTCAAAATTATTTCTCGTGAGCAGACGAAATTCTTATAGATCTGACTGATAGTGGATACATTCTTTTAATGAATTTGTATTATACCCTCTAAAGAAAATACCGAATACATATTCTAGAGGCTTAAGCCTCCTAAACAGTTAATACTTGAATATATCCATTCTGATTCTTTTTCACTAACCTCTTTCCTTTGCCTAGTTCCACCACTAATAACTGCTTGGCTAAGAGCCTCCAAACTGTTTCCTCTATACAGTAGCATTTATAAATGTTGTTGCCCTGGTTAGGCTGTGACTTCTTTCAAAGTCCATTACTTCTGTTTTGAGTTTCAATACTCACATTGGAACCTCTTTAACTCTTTAGAGTCTGCTTTCTGTCTTTTTTTTTTTTTATAATTTCCTGCGCTTTCAGACCCTTAACCCTTATTTCTGTTTTGAAACTTACTGTGTGATATTAGAATCAACATGTTCCCACTTTCTATGCAGCTTTTGTGTCTCCAATAAAGCATTGCCACATTCTTTTGTTTTAATTTTTATTAATTACACTTTATATCCCCCCATAAACTCCTCCTTCCTTTCCTCCCAATCCCACCTTCCCTCCCCCTTCTCCACACATGCCCCTCCCCAAGTCCACTGATAGGGGAGGTCTTCCTTTCCTTCCTTTTGATCCTAGTCTATCAGCTCTCATCAGGAGTGGTTGCATTGTTTTCCTCTGTGGCCTGGTAAGGCTGCTCCCCCATCAGGGTGGGGTGATCAAAGAGCAGGCCAATCAGTTAATGTCAGAGGTAGTCCCTGTTCCCATTATTATGGGGCCCACTTGGATACTGGACTGCCATGTGCTACACCTGTGCAGGGGTTCTAGGTTTTCTCCGTGAATGGTACTTGGTTGGAGTATCAGTCTCAGGAAAGACCCCTGTGCTCCAAATTTTTGATTCTTTTGCTCTCCTTGTGGAGCTCCTGTCCTCTCCCTATCTTACTATTTTCCACATGCACTCTGCCCAACAGTTGGCCATTAGTCTCAGCATCTGATTTGATATTCTGCAGGGCAGAGCCTTTCAGGGGCCCTCTGTGACAGGCTCCTAGCTTGTTTCCTGTTTTCTTCTTCTGATGGCAATCTGCTTTGCCTTTCTGGCTGGGGATTGAGCATTTTAGCCAGAGTCCTCCTTCTTGATTAGTTTCTTTACGTGTGCAGATTTTAGTAGGTTTATTCTATTTTATATGTCTATATGAGTACTCACTCATACCATATGTGTCTTTCTGCTTCTGGGATACCTCACTCAGGATGATCTTTTCCTGTTCGCACCATTTACCTGCAAATTTCATGATATCCTTGTTTTTTATTGCTGAGTACTATTCCATTGTGTAAATGAACCACAATTTCTGTATCTGTTCCTCAACTGAGGGGCATCTGGGTTGTTTCTAGCTTCTGGCTACTAAAAATAAAGCTGCTACAAACATGGTTGAGCAAATGTCCTTATTGTGCACTTGAGTCTCTTTTGGATATATGCCTAGGAGTGGTATACCTGGATCTTGAGGAAGCACTATTCCTAGTTGTCTAAGGAAGCGCCAGATTGACTTCCAGAGTGGTTGTACAAGTTTACATTTCCACCAGCAGTGGAGGAGGGTTCCCTTTTCTCTACAACCTCTCCTGCATGTGTTAAAACTTGAGTTTTTTATTTTGGCCATTCTGATGGGTGTAAGGTGAAATCTCTGGGTCATTTTGATTTGCATTTCCCTGATGGCTAATGACACTGAGCATTTCTTTAAGTGTTTCTCTGCCATTCAATGTTCCTCTATCAAGAATTCTCTGTTCTCCATTTTTAATTGGATTACTTGATTTGTTGCTTTTTAACATCTGTAGTTCTTTATATATACTTGATATTAGCCCTCTGTGAGATAAAGGATTGGTGAAGATTCTTTCCCAATCTGTAGGCAGTCAATTTGTTTTGATGACAGTGTCCTTCACTTTACAGAAGCTTTTCAATTTCATGAGGTCCCATTTATTGATTGTTGATCTTAGAGCCTCTGCTGTTGGTGTTCTGTTCAGGAAGTTGTCTCCTATACCACTGAGTTCAAGGCTCTTTCCTACTTTTTCTTCTAACCGATTTAATATGTCTGGTAATATGTTAAGTTCTTTGATCCACTTGTACTTTAGTTTTGTGCAGGGTGATAAGTATGAATTTATTTGCATTTTTCTACATGTAGCCATCCAGTTAGACCAGCACCATTTGTTGAAGGTGCTATCTTTTTTCCATTGTATGATTTTGGCATATTTGTCAAAAATCAGGTGTCCGTAAGAGTGTGGGTTTATTTCTGGATCTTCTATTCAGTTCCATTGATCGACCATTCTGTTTCTATGCCAGTACCATGCCATTTTCATTACTGTTCCTCTGTAGTACAGCTTGAGATCAGGGATGGAGATACCTCCAGAAGATCTTTTACTGTAGAGGATTGTTTTAGCAACTCTGGGTTTCTTGTTGTTCCATATGAAGTTGAGAATTTTTCTTTCAAGGTCTGTAAAGAATTGTGTTGGTAATTTGATGGGAATTGCATTGAATCTGTAGATTGCTTTTGGTAAGATGGCAAGTTTTACTATGTAAGTCCTGCCTAGCCATGAGCACGGGAGATCTTTCCATGTTTTGATATCTTCTTCTAATTCTTTCTTCAGAGACTTGAAATTTTTTTTCATACATGTCTTTGACTTACTTGGTTAGGGTCACACGGAGGGACTTTATGTCTTTTGTGGCAATTGTGAAGGGTGTTGTTTCCCTAATTTCTTTCTCAGCCATTTTGTTTTTTGTATACAGGAAAGCTACTGATTTTTTTGAGTTAATATTGTATCCAGCCACTTTGCTGAAGGTGTTTATCAGCTGTAGGAGTTCCCTGGAAGAATTTTTGGGTCACTCAGGTATACTATCATATCACCTGCAAATAGTGATAATTTGACCTCTTCCTTTCTGATTTGTATCCCCTTGATATCCTTCAATTGTGTTATTGCTCTAGCAAGGACTTCCAGAACTATGTTGAAGAGATATGAAGAGAGTGGGCAGCCTTGCCTTGTCCCTGATTTCAGTGGGATTGCTTTAAGTCTCTCCATTTAATTTGATGTTGGCTAAATGCTTACTGTATATTGCCTTTATTATGTTTAGATATGTGCCTTGTATCCCTGAACTCTCCAATACTTTAAACATGAATGGATGTTGGATTTTTTCAAATGCTTTTTCAGCATCTAAGGAGATTATCATGTGGTTTTTTTCCTTTCAGTTTGTTAATATGGTGGATCACATTGATGGACTTCTGTATGTTGAACCACCCCTGAATACCTGGGATGAAGCCTACTTGGTCATAGTGGATGATATCTTTGATGTGTTCTTGTATTCGATTTACAAGTCTTTTCCTTCAGTATTTTTGCATCAATGTTCATACAGGAGATTGGCCTGAAATTCTCTTTCTTTGTTGGGTCTTTGTGAGGTTTAGGTAGCAAGGTGACTGTGGCTTCATAGAATGAGTTTGGTAGTTTTCCTTCTGTTTCTATTTTGTGGAATAGTTTGAAGAGAACTGGAAGTAGCTCTTCTTTGAAGGTGTGGTAGAATTTTTTTGCTGAAACCATCTGGTCCTGGGCTTTTTTTTTTTTTTTGGATGGGAGAGGTCCAGCTTTATTCCATGGTGATCAGATAGGATACAAGAGATTATTTCAATGTTCTTGTATCTGTTGATGCTCACTTTTTGACCAACCATATGGTCTATTTTGGAGAAGGTTCAATGAGGTGCTGAGAAGAGGCTAAAATCTTTTGTGTTTGGGTGTAAGGTTCTGTAGATGTCTGTTAGGTCCATTTGATTCATGACCTCTGGTAGAAACATTGTTTCTTTGTTTAATTTCTGTTTTGTTGACATACCTTTTGTGGAGAGTGGGGTGTTGAAGTCTCCCATAATTAATACGTGGGGAACTATGTATGGTTTAAGTTTTATCAAGGTTTCTTTTACAAATGTGGGTGCCCTTGTATTTGGGGCATCGATGTTCAGGATTGTGATGTTTTCCTGGTCAAATTTTCCCTTGATGAGTATGAAGTGTCCTTCCCCATCTCTTTTTATTAATTTTGGTTGAAAGTCTATTTTATCAGATATTAGAAAGGCTATTCCTGCTTGCATCCTGGGTCCATTTGCTTGGAAACTGTCTTACAACACTTTACCCTCAGGTAATGTCTATCTTTGTGACTTAGGTATGTTTCTTGTTTGCAACAGATTGCTGGGTCTTGTTTATGCATCCATTCTGCTAGTCTGTGTCTTTTTATTAGAGAATTGAGTCCATTGATGTTGAGAGAGATTAATGACCAGTGGCTGTTAGATCCTTTGCTTTTGATGTTGGCTGGGGTAGTAAGTTTGTGTGCTTGGTTACTTTTTGTTTTACTGTAGTGAGGTTAGTTATTTCCTGTGTTTTCTTGAAAGTGGTTAGGTTTCTTGGGTTGTATTTTTTCTTCTAGTATCTTCTGTAATGCTGGATTTGTTTGTAGGCATTGCTGAAATTTGCTTTTGTTGTTGAATGTCTTGTTTTCTCCGTCTATGAGGACTGAGAGTTTTGCTGGGTATAGTAGCCTGAGCTGACATCTGTGTTCTCTTAGGGTCTGCATGATGTCTGTCCGGGCCCTTCTGGCTTTCATAGTCTCTGTTGAGAAGTCAGATGTGATTCTGATGGGTTTACTATTATATGTTACTTGGCCTTTTTCCCTTGAAGCTTTTAGTATTTTTTCTTTGTTCTGTATACTTACTGTTTTAATTATTATGGTGTGGGAGGATTTTCTTTTCTGGTCTAATTCATTGGGTGTTCTGTAGGCCTCTTGTATTCTTATTGGCCTCTCCTTTACATTGGGGAAATTTTCTTCAATGACTTTGTTGAAAATATTTTCTGGACCTTGGAGGAGGGAATCTTCTTTTTCCTCTATTCCTATTGTCTTAGGTTTTGTCTTTTTTATGTTGTCTTGAATTTCATGGACGGCCTGTGTCAGGAAATTTTTAGATTTAACATTTTCTTTGAGGGATACATTGATTTCTTCCATTCTATCGTCCATACCTGAGACTCTTTCTTCCATCTCTTGTAGTTTGTTGGTTATGCTTACCTCTGAAGTTCCTGTTTTCTTCCCTAAGTTCTTTCTCTCCACAATTTCCCCCATTTGTGTTTTCTTTGATTTTTCCCATTATATCTTCAGATCTTGAGCCATTTTACTGATTTCCTTAACCTGTCTGACCATATTTTCCTGTTTTTCCTTCAATTCCTTCAGCTGTTTATTTGAACATTCCTCTGTTTCTTTTATTTCTTTCCGTGATTTAAGTATTTCCTCTCTAAAAGCCACAAACTGTTTGGCTGCAACTTCCTATATTTCTTTATGTATGGCCATAATCTATTTGTCTTTATATTCCTCTAGTTCTTTACGTATGGTCATAACCTTTTTAGCTTTATCTTCCTCTAGTTCTTTACACATTTTATTTGTTTCCTCTACTATCCTCTTCATAAGCATAGATGTTAGATCACCTTCTTGAATTTCAATTATGCTGGGATGTCCAGGGCTGCTTGCCCCTGGATAACTGTTTTCTGGAGATGCCATATTGCTCTGTCTTTTGTTGGTTGAGCTTTTACGCTGGCCTCTACCCATTGTGCTATCTTAGGTGTTCGGTGTTAGTTTCTGGTGGTTCCTGGAATCCTGTGGGGGAGAGAATCCCCTTGGCAGGAACATGGTTTTTCCTGAAGGAAGCCTCCTCAGATTTTTGAGTATTGTCACTGAATGGCCAGTGTTTTTCAGGAATTGCCACAGCACACCTCAGGCGTACAGGCCTGAGTGGTAGCTGTGATCCTTGTTAGTCAAGAGGGCTCTCCTCTCACCTGCAGAAGTCCTGGATACAGCTGCCCTGCTTCTGAGTTTCTTGCTGTAAATTAAGTGGGCTGAAGCTATTGTCTGGGTGCCCTGTGGTTTGGTCAGTTTTGTTAGGGATAAGTGATTGCCCCTTGGATCAGTGTTTGGGGGTTGATCTCAGGGATCCCAGGCTTCTGTAGGTCTGAGGTTGGAGCTCTGTGACCCAGTACCTAAGTGGTAGTCAGTGACCTGTAAGCACCGTTCTCATGGGAGCAGCAGACTGCTAGTTGTTGCTGTCAGCACGAGCACTGGCCGATCTCAGGAACCTTTGCCAGGGAGATCCTGGGTACCCTAAGTCAGTCCCCTGTTTGCTTCCCTCCCTGTGGTGTTTTCTCCAGACAGGGAAACCTAGGCTCTAGTGCTCTGGTGCGCACAGTTCTTCTGTGGTGGACAGTTGGGCGTGCAAGAAGTCTCTGTGCTTGAGGGTGGAGCCTAGTTCAGAGATGACGACAAATGCCCTCTGGTCTGAAGTACCTTTTCCTGGGGAAGGCTGGGTGACCGAGGTCAGTCCCGTTTCCTTCCTCCCCATGAGTTTTTCTCCGACTGGGATTTCCAGTCTCTGGTGTTTTTGTGCCCACCTTTCAGCCTGGGAAGGTGATCAGGACACAGAGGCATGTGACTCTGATCTAGCTACAGAGTGCTTTCAAGGTTCTGGCTGGGTGTCCTGCGAATGGACCCGAGCAGTTCCAGCACCTTGGGGTTTCCTCTCACCTGAGAAACACGATCGATGTTGTTTTAGGGCCCAGAGTTCAGGCTCTTGGTCACTGTACCGAAAATGTTGTTCTACAGCTCAGAAGCAGTGTCCTCCTGGCGCCGCCATCTTGTCCCGACCCTGCATTGCCACTTTCTAAAGGCTTAATGAGTTCTCTCTACCTGAATGTCGTACCTCCTCTGAAACTGCTTTTCCCCTCTTATCACCTGCATGGTTATACAGTTTTATAACATTACTGGAGCTGTCACTGCACAAAGTACTAATCTCTTTTTACTATTATACATATTTTAAGTGAATCAATGTTGATTTTCTATAAAATATCGTAATCCAGGCGAAATACCATGAATATTTTATTAGATATCATTAACAAAAGAGTTATAATTTCCTTTTATGTCTTTTAATTGGGATAATATGATCCAGAAACGATTAAGAATCTTTTTACGACATTTGAGAGGGAAGTGAATATTTTAAAAAAATATATATGAAAGTTTTATTAATTTTCAAGATATGCATGCATAGAATATATTTGGTCATATTCGCCTTCACTATCCCCATATCCCCTCCTTCTCACCTGCATTTTCAAACTTCCTGTCCTCACTTTTTGTTGTTGTTTTAATAAACTTCTTAGTCTAATTTGTGTTGCCATATCCTCATGAATGTCAGCTTTAATGAAAACTACACCTCTCTAGGCAAGAACCCATAAATTATCAGTTCTACCATTGGAGGTAGAGGTTTTGAGCCCTTCCCCTCCAATTTGGAATCCCCTCTAGCTTGACCTTATACTAGTCTTGTGCTGATGACCAGAGACTGAATTTTCTGGTGTAACCATTTAGCCCCCCTTATAAAACACAATTTCCCCCAATTTCTGACTCTTAAGATCACACTCTCCTCACTTATAAGACAATGCCTGATTCTTGGGTGGAGAGAGCATGATTATCTGCGTGTGTGTCACATTTGTGCCTGAGAAGTCCATATACACTTCCCCTGCATGTCCATCAGTTGTGAATTTATTTAACTGCTATTTATTGTACAATAATATTTTCTGATCAGGTGTAAGACCTGCACTAAGTTTTGTTTTAGAGACAGGAAACTAGTGTGTTGTTTGATACTCTGGCCATTTAGCACAAAATGGTTCACCTATTGGGCCTGTGAGGTCAGCAACTATGGGTTCTGTGATGGCTATTCTTGGTTGTCAACTTGACTACATCTAAAAGGAACTAAAGCTCAAGTGTCTGAGCACACCTGTGAGGGATTTTTCCCCCCGTAATTAAATCATTTGAAGTTAAATACTAGTTCTAATCTGTATCTTTGAGGTAGGAAGATCCACTTTTAATCTAGGCCTTAACTTCTTCAGGCATCCTATAAAAAGGACAAGAAAAAGACAGCTGGTTTGTTCTTACCTGCTTTTTTCCCATTTAACCATCACTAGAAAGTTCATTCTTGGCATTAGATCCTACTTCTTTAGGATTCTGGTAGAGAATGAAGACAGGCTAAGACATCCAGCCCTGTGAACTGAAAAACTACTGGATTCTTGGTTCTGCCCTTTGTAGGTAGTCATTGTTGGACTACTGGACCACAGCCTGTAAGTTATTGTAATATACATATATAAGGTATTAATATATCAATATTAATTATTAATCAATTACTAACTGTCAATCTATGAATTATTACTATAACAATAATAATAATATGTTAAGTTCTGTTTCTTTAGAGAACCTTTACTTATCCAGGTTCTTGGCCTGACAGTAGCAGGAATAATTTTTCTCTAGTGTAGTGGTTTTTAAATCCTATGTTTAATAAGTAATTGATTATTCTCATAACATTTCTGCCACCATTGCAATGATGGGCATGCCTTGGCATACTGGTAATTAATGTAGAAAGTGCCTTGAGAGCTGGGTAAAATGGTTGATGATGTTGTTTCCCTAATAGCTTGCATAGCAACTTATCATAGAAAGAAAGCAGCAGGAAGGAAGCTTCCTATTTAGTACTAACTTCATTTTTCCATGCCTAGTTTTTAAAACATCTGTTGTCTTAGTAATAGTCTTACAATCTCTTTCTAGTGGGTAACCAAGAACAATGGCTACACATTCCCTAGATTTCCTGAAAATGCCATGTGCTAAGCATTGTAGAAATGATACATATCTTCCAGATCCAAAAGAATGACCTGGCCCAGAATTATTAATTTTATTTTGGTAACTAGCCAGATAATTCTAAATTTATGCCTTGCTCGGTGTATAGACTGAGTTAGTTCTTAAGTGACCATGATTGAATTGTCAATTGAAGTTGTACTTCCTTATGGAAATGTGCATGAAAATTATGTACTGGCTTTTAAAGTTAACAATATTTTAAAATATATCTCTTAAGAATAAGTATATTATTAGTAAGAAACACTTTTTAGAACTCAATATAGGTCAGAAAATGCTAGGTGTTAGAGCTCTCAAGATTGGTAAGACCAGGGAGTCTTTCTTTCATAGAGAAACACAGAATATAGAAGATAAACTTTAAGATAATAATAAGTCCCCTCCAGGTCTTCCATCTCCTTCTTTCATAAAGTTTTTGGCATTCTGCCCAAAGTTTACCTATGAGTCTCAGTATCTCCTTCGATATCCTAGTGGGTAGAGTCTTCCAGAGGTCCTCTGTGGAAGGCTCCTGTTCTGTTCGCTGTCTTTTCCTACTTCTGATATCTATCCTGTTTGCCCTTCTGAATGAGGATTAAACATCTTCCCTAAGGTCCTCCTTGTTGTTTAGGACTATATATTCTAGTATGTTTATCCTATATTATATGGCTAATATACACTTATAAGTGAGTATATATCATTTTTATCTTTCTGATTCTGGGTTACCTCACTCAGGGTGCAAATTGCAGGAACTCCACAAGGAGAACAACAGAACCAAAATACCTTGGGCCAGGGGACCCTACAGAGTCTGATACTCCAGATAAGGGCCATGCATGGAGTGCACCTAGACCCCTATTCAAAGGAAGCCCATTGGATGCTCAGTTTCCAAGTAGGTTCCCTACTAAGAGGTACAGGGGCTGTCTCTGATATGAACTCAGTGGCTGGCTTTTTGGTCATGGCCCCTTGGGGGTACAGTCTTGCCAGGCCACAGAGTGAGATGATATAGCCCGCCTTGATGAGACCAGATAAGCTAGGGTCAGAAAGAAGGGGAGGAGGACCTCCCCTATCAGGGGACTAGGGAAAGGTAATAGGGGGAGACGTGGGAGGGTAGGTGGGACTGGGAGGAGCTGGGGAAGGGAGCTGCAGCGGGGATATAAAGTGAATAAATTGTAGTAAACACGAAGTCAGTGGCTAGCTTTTGAACCACCTCCTTCTGATGGGGGAGCAGCCTTGCCAGACCACAGAGGAGGACGTTGCAGCCAGTTCTGATGAGAATGGATAAGCTAGGGTCAGATGGAAGGGGATGAGGACCTCCCTTATCTGTGAACTTAGAGAGGAGCATAGGAAAGGATGAGGGAGGGATGGTGGGATTGGGATGGAATTAGGGAGGGGGCTTCAACTGGGATAAAAAGTAAATAACCTTAGTTAATATAAAAAATAAAAATTTAAGTAAAAAAGAAACCCAAATTTAAATTTAAAAAGACAAAAATTGTATCTTCTCTTTGGTTTTAATTCAAATATATTTATGAAAAAGTAGCCATTTTTGTTTTGGAGAATATTAGATGAATTTTATTGCTGTAGCAAGCAATTCACTTTTTAAATTAATTTTATTTTATTTTTATTATTAGTTACATTGTATTAACTCTGTATCCCAGGTGAATCCCACTCCTTTATTCCCTTTCAATCCCACCCTCCCTCCTCTACTCCCTGCCCTTTCCCAAGTCCACTGATAGGGGAGGACCTCCTCCCCTTTCATCTGACCCTGGTTTATCAGGTATCTTCAGGACTGGCTGCAAAGTGCTCCTCTGTGGCCTAGGAGGGCTGTTAGTCCCCTGCAGGATAGTGAGGTCAAATCGCCCACCATTGAGTTCATGTCAGAAATAGTCCCTGTTCCCCTTACTAGGTTACACACTTGGATACTGAGCTACCATGGGCTACAGGTGAACAGAGGTTCTAGGTTATATCCAAAATTGTCCTTGGTCAGAGAAACAGTCTCATATAAGACCCCTGTGCCCAGATATATTTGGTCCTTGTGGAATTCCTATCCTCTCTAGATCATATTAACTCCCAATTCACTTTTACTGCATATAGTTAATACATTTAAAACAATCTGCATTATGTTTAAAGATCTTCCATTTAACTTCCATCGCTATTTGGGTGACTATAACTTTTTGTAGAACTCTTTGTTGAATTCAGAATCTCACACAATCTCCATGCTATGTTACTAACTGAAATTATAGTTTTCTGTGCCGTATATTTACTCAGCAGTTCTGAATCATGGAGAAAGAGGAAGATGAAAAATCTTTATTTTCATTTAAATATACATTTATTGCTAGTGAGTGAATAGAAAAAATATACCAAATGAGTAGATAGAAAACCATTACATTTATATAAAATTTAAAGCTGCAAGGGCAAAGGGAAATCAGTGATTACTTGATAATGGGGTGGCAGAAAACACAGGTCACAATAGAGCAGATGGTAATTTGAATCTCAGGGAAATATTTTGTCTCTGATAATAATTTTAATAGAAGTTTATATAAGAAATAACTTTCACAGCAAGTCTGTTTACTTTTGAACATCTGTTTAAATTATAACTTCAAAAAATAAAAAAATATGTAAATCAAATTTTCATCAATTAAAATTTTAAATTACATTAAATCTATAAAACTACAAAGGCAATTGTGCATATACTTTTTAAAAGATTTACTCATTTTTTTTACTTACATGTATGCATATATGCCTACTTGACTGTGTGTCACCTGGATTCCACAGAAGACAGAAGAAAGTATTACCGTTTATGTGAGCTACCCAGTGTTTGGCACTGGGAACTGAACTTGGGTCCTCTGGAAGAGCATGAAGTTCTATTAACTAATGTGTTACAGCTTCTGCTCTGAGAGTGTAAATATTTCTGCCCCCCTCCAAATAGCAGTAGTAGCTTATTTGCTGCCTTTCAGAAGTTCACCATGATTACTAAAGACAAGAAGATGATCCCAGATGGAGTTCACAAGGAAGTAACGAGCTGTACAATCTCACAAGTGCATATATGTAAAATCAATATTAACTTTCAGCATGACTACTTTAGAGCTGTGATATTATCAACATGTTGGAGTAGTAAAATACAGGCTTTGTATCTCACATACAAACAAACAGTATATATCTATTTTCAAACAAAAGTAGACTTAGAATAGCTTTAATCTCCTACTAAAAAATCTGTGCTATCAAAGTGGAGTAAAATCAGTGAACTATAAGACAAGAATCAATTCAATATAGGCTTACTTGATTTGCTTTATTGCATTTAGAGAGAGAGAAATAAAACAGAGCAGCCATTTTTGTCATAGGAAATTTCCTCTGTGATGCCGTGTTCCATTCTTCAGGGGACACAGGCAACTTTCACTACTTATTTAACAGCCATGTATTGCATTGCCCCTCCAGATGGCAGATACTTCTGATCAACTTTCACATGAAGAGTTCAGCATTGTGTTAGGATTAGACAAAGGCAGCCATATTTCCAACTCTGCCAAGAGGAGAGTCCTGTTTTTCTTAAGTGTGCTAATATTCCAAAGATGATTATCATGGGACTTCCACCAGGCCCTTTTACATATCTTAACTAAATGACCATAGAAAAGCATCACTTTTGCTAGTTCTTGAATCAAGAAAAGATCATGATTGTGCACCTTTGTTTCACATGCTGACTCTGCTTTCTCCCTCCCTATGCCTTCCATCCTTCTGATATTCGAGCCTCTACCAAGTGACCTAGCCAACTTGTCAGTCTCTAGAATTGCACTTGCTTCTGTATTGCTTGAATTTTAGAGCCTGGATTGGTGGCATCATCTTGCACATTTCATTTCAGACACAAATGCTATCACTGGTACAGAATAATGAATAACCTGTGTCCCAGAGCTTCAGTTTCTCTGAGCACACCTGCACTCTGAACAATAGTTCTCTTATCTTTTCTCTGGAAATTCCATAACTTTTCATGGATCTATGCTTAAGGACCTAGTCCCCATGGCTCATTGACAAGCATTTTTCTCATACTGTTACCAATATTACAGTAGAGTTACCTATGTGT
>CM053763.1:29066274-29087552 GCA_028658305.1 Pachyuromys duprasi
CTTAAAAATATTTTCCGGTCCTTGGAGCCTGGAGTCTTCTTTTTCATCTATTCCAATTATTCTTAGGTTTCGTCTTTTGATGGCATCCTTGATTTCTTGGATGTTTTGTGTTTGGGACTTTTCTGATTTTATTTTTTCCTTTAGTAAGGAACCCATTTCAGCCAGCATAACCTCAGCTCCCGATATTCTCTCTTCCATCTCTTGTATTCTACTGGTGATGCTTACCTTTGTGGTTCCTGATCTTTTCTCTAAGTTCTCCAGTTCCAGGTTCTTCTCCCTTTGTGTCTTCTTTATAGATTCTAATTCCGTTTTCATGCTTTGTACCATTTCCTTCAACTGATTGACTGTGTTTCCTATTTTGGTTGTTTCCTCTCTGTTTACCTTTAATTGTTACTCTATGTGGGCAGTTAAATTCTTCTCAGTTTCTTTGAGGGCCTTGTTCATTTCCTCTTTTTGTTCCTCCAATATCTGCATAATCATAGCTTTAATATAATTTTCCTGTGTCTCCATTGAAATAAAATCTCCACTGCTTTTGGATGTTTCTGGTGGGGCCATGGTGTCCTGATTTTTGTTGGTTGAGTTCTTTTGCCGATTTCTGGGCATTTGTTTATATATAATCAGGAGCTGTTTCTGCTTTAAGGCTGACCTTTGACTGGAACTGTCAATCTCTTGTGTCAGGAGTATTCTTCAAGAAGATCAGGGAGTTCCAGTGGTTTGTTAGTGTTGAACGCTGTTGTGGGCTTTGTGTGCCTGGCTTCCTGCTCTGTGCTAGAAGCTGTGAGCACAGCAGGCTGGTCACCCCTCTGGTCTGGAGACTTCCCTCCTCATTCTGTGCTAGAGACTGGGTGTCCTGGTTTAAGATGTCAGCTGGGGACTCTGCGCCCTGCCCTAGGCTTGCTGCTAAGAGCTCTCCCGTGGACTGGAGACCTCGTGCCCCCTTCTGGGCCAGGGGCTGTGCACCATGGT
The DNA here is from genome assembly GCA_028658305.1 of Pachyuromys duprasi. Lineage (NCBI taxonomy): Eukaryota > Metazoa > Chordata > Mammalia > Rodentia > Muridae > Pachyuromys > Pachyuromys duprasi. Next base: position 29,067,241 of record CM053763.1, read on the forward strand.
CTGAGATGATATTTGGGGCACATACACAGTGGGTCTGGAGTGGTTGCAGGCGTTGCCAAGCAGTGTGCCCCAGCTGTATGGAGTCCTGTCTGAAATGGTGCCCGAGGCCTTCACAGACTGGCCTGTGAACACACACATGGGCTGAGGGGTTGCTGGCGGACCTGAGTAGTTTGCGCCAGCAGTATGCAGGCTGGACAAAACGGTCCCCTAGGCCCTCTCAGTCTGAGATGGTTCCAGTGGAGGCGATCAGTGTGCGCCTGCCGTATGCCCGCTGGTTGAAGCAGAACCCAGGTCTTTCCCAGACTGGCCCGTGAACACACACAGGGGCTGAGGTGGTTGCTGGCGGACCCAAGCAGTGTGTGCCTGCAGTGTGCAGGTCAGTCAAAACGGTACCTGGGTCCTCCTCAGTCTGGTCCGGAGACTGTGTGACCCATTCTGGTATGGTGGCTGCTGGCGCCCAGTGCGGCTGCTCGTTCAGATCAAGGCTGTGCACCTCTGGTCACCGGAGTTTTTTCCGGGGAGTAACTGGGTGTCCCTAGGATTTTCCTACTTGATTTCCTCACCGTAGGAGTTCTGCTCACCTGGCAATCACAAATGCTGGTGTTTTAGGTCCCAGAGTTCAGTGTCCTGGTCACTGCGTTGTTTCTGCTGTCCTACTCCTCAGACACAGTGTCCTCTCGTGGCAGCCATCTTGGATCTCCCTCTCTAGTAGTTAATTTAAGAAGCTTTGTGGCTACAAAAGATTAGGACCAATAATACTTTTGCTGTGATGTTCACTGAGAGAATGTTAAATGCACAGTAAAAATGGCCTGAATATTTTTATACTGCATAGAATCTTAGATGATTTAATTAGGAGGCCATAATACGAACACACCTTAAACAAAATTACTAAAACATATAATTAGGCAAAAACTTTAATGTATTAGTCAAACTCAATAGACTATCTTCCACAGAAAATACATATTACAAAGGATAAATATTAAAGGTTTAGTGTTAGCATGAGAGAACTGTAAAACAAATAACTTTTAAATTTTAAGGTAGAATTTAAAGGTGTGAGCCAGTCTGGTGCACAACTTGAATCTCAGCACTATAGAAGTAGAGACAACCAGAACTCTAAGTTTCAGAGTTCCAAGCCAGTCTTTCCCACAGAATGATTTCCAGGACATTTGGGGCTAAACAAAAATATCCTGTCTCAAGAAAACAAACAAACAACTTAAAGGTGAACATTTTATCTCAGAAAACTTACGTATCTTTAGATATAACTCATATCTGTATTATTTAAAAATATTTCATAATTGAACTTATTGATAATATGTGAGATTCTTGAAAATGTATAAATATCTTTAAAACATTGCTATTTTGAAGCAAAACTTCTGTAAGGATAATAGGATCACTAATTGCAATTTCAAATTTAAGAGTAATGAAACAGACTTAGTCCTGTTTTTTTTTCTGTAATAGATTTTTGTCAATTTTTGTGAATGAGTAAATATGAATTTATAAATCAGAAGAACAATCAGTTATTAGCCTTTAATTCTAACATATAAATTGAAATACTGAGAGAAAAATATTGCATGGAATAAAGTATGTGTAGTAATTAAATTAAATATGTTTTACTTATAAACTAAATCAATAAGCAATAGGCAAGTGTTCTTGCTCCGAGTGAAATGTGCATGTATTTTAGGGATGGATTATCTTGACAGATGCTAAAACATTTTCCAAAGCATAACTAAATGCATTAATTTAAAGTTCTTTAGGTCTATAGTTTTTAGTATGCTTATCCTATATTATATGGCTAATGTCGAGGATCCAGACAGTGCTAATGAGACCTGAGAGGCTAGGGTCAGATAGTAGGGGAGGAGGACCTCCCCTATCAGTAGACTGGGGGAGGCGCATGGGGGAAAAGGGAGGGAGTTTAGAACCAAGAGTCGATGAGGGAAGGGGCTACAGCCAGAATTCAGAATAAATAAATTGTAATAAATAATAATAATACACTTAGCATATGCTGAAAATTTTAAGTAATATGTGAGTTAATTATAAGTATTTGTTTTATAATCATCTATTGTGGTTTATTAATTTGTTTCATAGATACCTACTACAAGAGAAAGCTTTCTTTGTTAATAAGGCATGGATAAGTGCAGTCACCATCTCTTCAGTTAAAACTGCTTGTGAACACACATCAAATTGCATTCTCCATAAGCCATTTGGAGGGATATGCTAGCCATGATTCAGTACTTCATTTCAAATATTTGTTTTGATCTTGACTTGCACATGGATAAACCAGTAGATTATGGTTCAAAAATCCAACCCAATTAGTATGGGATTTAAAGCATTGTAAACTCAAATAACTCAGAATTTATAAAACCAAGGACAGCTAAAAATTCTTCAAAGTGCCAGTAAATGGTGAAATGGAGGACCCATGCAAAACATAGTATTAATGACATAGTACTTAAAGAGGATAGCATATTTGTAGCATCCATCAAGCTCCCAAAAGAGAAAAGGAAATAATAGGATGATTAAAAAGATAGATTTATAGATAGATAGATATCATGAGGTAACTTATGAAGTTGAGGAGAAGAGCCAGAATGCATGCTCTTGACTGGGCAAGCTGTTGAAAAGGGCACATTAGAAAATTTATTGCTTGGGTTGATGTTACAATTTACAGATGGAATTTGTTCTTTCTCCAGGAAATGTCAATAGTTATCTGAAAGTCTTCCAAGTGTGCATCTAGTCCAGTGAAATAATTAAAAAGAATCTCTTTTGCATAAGTCAATGTTTTATAACATTAGTCATATCCACACACAACTTCACAATAATTTGGGTAATATTACTCAAATCAATGCTGTGTAAACAGTTAGAGACTAAGCATTTCTAAATTCACACATAAATCTAAAACATATAAGTATCAGTAGGATGAAAACAAATCTTCCATTGTGGTTTGATACTTAACAAGAAGTCTTTTTAATTTTAATTTTTAAAATTAATTACAGTTTATTCACTTTGTATCCCAGCTGTAGCCCTGTTCCTCATTCCCTCCCAATACCACCCTCTTTCCCTCATCTCCTCCCATTCCCCTCTCCAAGTCCACTGATAGGGGAGGTACTTCCCTCCTTCCCTCTTATCTTAGTCTATCAGGTTTTATCAGAACTGGCTGCATTGTCTTCTTCTGTGGCCTGGTAAGGCTGCTCCTTTCTCAGGGAGAGGCAATCAAAGAGGCAGCCACTGAGTTTTACATGATGCAATAAGGGAGGAATATATATATATATATGTGTGTGTGTGTGTGTGTGTGTGTGTATATAATATTTTCCTTTATTCACAGTAAACATTAGTATCTACATAGAAATTTCTGAAATAACTGTACAAGAAAAATACTTTGAAAATTATGAACATGTTTATTAGATCAAATAACCACCTTATTTTCTTACTTTCATGTCAAGATGGTCTACTTTAATTATGAAGTTAAAAATCAATGGCACTTATGATGTCATCTAAAAATTAAAGTGCTTATAACAGTAATAATAATATATAATATTTATATTTCCAAGGCTATGAAACACTAATATGGTTGATTAAAGATGATATGTGTAGACAGATATATATTTGAATAAGAACTAATACTTCTAAGATATTGTCATCTGAATATTAAGCAGAAATTACATGCTTTCCTTGTAAAATTTTCAAAAATTATTTTTGTAGATATTACCTATAAAATACATTAGGAATCCTAGCAGTAACATAATGGCAAATGTAAATTTTATAACAAGGCAGACTCATAAGAATTATACTACCCAGTTCACTTCCCAAGACACTGTAACACAGTGGTGCATATAATCTTTCATTATCAACTAATAACGTTAACGGAGAAATAGAGGTTCATCAGTGAATGGAACAGAAGGGAAAGTCTTAAAATTTACCCACACAAATACTTCCATGCTTAATTTACACTTGGCCATTGATAGACACATATATAAAGGTAGTCCTTTGAGATTAGAACAAACCTTAACTTTCCATTACCTTCTGACAGTGTAACTGTTGTAATGTTGGAACATAAGGCGTTTATCATATGTCTGTGATGATATTGGTGTAAACAGACCTATTATGTTGGCAATCTTATAAAGGAAAAGTAGGTACAATTACAAGCATACCTCATTCTGTTAGGCTTTGTGTAATTGAGCTTTACAAATATTGTCATCTTAAAAGGAAATTTTCTGGCATCAAGTAAGTCTATCAGCAACATTCTGCTAACAGCATGTTTTACCTCGTGTCTGTGTGTCATGCTTGGTAGTTCTCTTAACAATATTTCAGGACTTTTTTATTATTACTATATAAGTTCTAGTGATTTGTGATCAGGGATCTTTTCTGAGCACATTATGAACAGTGCCTATGTAAAAAGGTGAATTTAATCAGTAAATGTGCATGTTCTAAGTGCACAACTCACTAGGCATCTCCATACATGTCTCCTTGACGTTTATCTATTTCCTGAGACATAGTGATCCTGAAAATAGACTGTTGAATAAAGCTACAAGGCCCTCCCAAGTGCTAAGGAGACAAAAAGCTACCAGTCTATATTTTTATATAGAAGTTAGAAATTATTAAATTTGGCGAGAAAGGGATATTGAAAGTCATGATAGGCCACATCAACCAAAGTGTAAACCATGCTGTTGATCCAAAGAGCAGTTAAGGGATATTACAAATGCCAACTCTATGATCTCACGAAACATAAAAAATAGCAGGCTCTTTTTTATTTTAATTTTTATTTATTCATTTTACATCCTGGTTGTATCCCTGTCATACCTCTCTTCTAAGTCCCACCCTCTCCCTGTTTCCCCTATCTCCTTTCACCTACTCCTCAAAGGAGACCGTACACCCCAACCAGCATGTCAAGTTCCAACAAGATTGAGCACATCCTCTTCCCCTGTGGCCTTGTGAGGCAGTCCCTCCAGAGGAAAGCAAATAAAAAGCAGGCAACAGAGTCCATGTCAGACTCAGCCCTATTCATCTTACTAGCTGCCCACTGGCTACATCTGTGTAGGGAGCCTAAGTCCAGTCCATTTATGGACCTTGCTTGCTGCTTCAGTCTCCACAGTAACTGACTTATGAACAAGGAACATAATTCCAGCTAAGTAACTTGTTTTGCCTCTAGAATATATAGTTATAATGGCAGAGATATCATCACACATGAATAGGTGCTGAACATAACAAATGCCATCTTATAATTTTACACAAGGACAATTGTCCATATGTGTCTTTCTGCTTCTGGGATACCTCACTCAAGACAATCTTTTCTAGTTCACACCATTTGCCTGTAAATTTCATGATTTCCTTGTTTTTAATTGTGGGTAGTATTCCATTGAGTAAATATACCACACTTTCTGTATCCATTCCTCCATTGAGGGACATCTGGGTTGTTTCCAGGTTCTGGCTATTAAAAATAAAGCTGCTACAAACATGGTTGACAAATGAAACCTACAAAAATCTGTACACCTAAACAAGCTGAGCTAGAAGGAGGACCCTGGGTAAGATGATCAATCCTCACTCAGAAAGGCAAACCAGACAGATGTTGGAAGAAGGAGAAAACAGAAAACAGGACAAGGGCCTACCACAGAGGGCCTCTGAAAGACTCTACCCAGCAGTATATCAAAGCAGACAGTGAGACTCATAGCCAAAGTTTGGGGAGAGTGCAGGAAATCTTATGAAAGAAGGGGGAGAGAGTAAGACCTGGAGAGGACAGGAGCTCTACAAGGAAAGCAACAGAACCAAAATATCTGGACACAGGGGTATTTTCTGAGACTGATACTCCAACCCCAAGGACCATTCATTGATAGAACCTTCCACCCCTGCTCAGAATTAGCCCATGGCAGCTCAGTATCCAAGTGGGTACCCTAGTAAGAGGAACATGGACTCTTTCTGACATGAACTCAATGGCTAGCTCTTTGGCTGCTTCCCCCTGATGGGGGAGCAGACTTGCCAGACCACAGAGGAGGACAATGCAGCAAGTTCCCTATGGGTTTTTCTCGCGACTGGGACTCCCAGTCTCTGGTGTTTTTTGTGCCCACTGTTCAGTCTGGGAAGGTGATCAGGACACGCAGGCGTGTGATTCTGGTCTGGCAACCAACCGAGAGCCTGTGCGACCAGGATCTCTTCCGTGTTCTGGCTGGGTGTCCTAGGAGTGGACCAGGCTGGTTCTTGCACCTTGGGGCTTCCTCTCACCTACGAAACAGGATCACTGTTGTTTTAGGGCCCAAAGTTCAGTCCTTTGGTCCCTGTAGTGAAAATGTTGTACTGCAGGTCAGAAGCAGCATTCTCCTGGCGCCTCCATCTTGTCCCCCCCCCCCGCCCGATGAATTATCTTAAATGGAAAATTAAAACAAAAAATTTCAATACAAATTAAATACATTGCTCAAGAAGTATACAAAATTACTCAAGTATTTTCTGATTTATATTGAAACCAGTAATTCCATTATATGGTTATATTTACTAAAAAAAAAAAAATTACCAGGAAAATTAAACAGTATTTACTTGAAGACATGGCAACTCAAACATTCTGTAATTTAAAACCTGATGTGACTTTTTTTTTCTTGATATAATACACATGTCTTATAAAGAACAGTAAAAGTTACAGTATTTACTTAGATTCAATTGATATTTCATTTTGAAGTGGTCACATATATAAACAGCTAACATCCTTTGGCTTATAAAATTCTAAATGAAGTCAGATAAATACTAGAAAAAGCATTTTCTGTTTATGATAATACAGAATTATGTTAATATATCATTTTGTAGCTTAACATATTCCATTTCACTTATCCTTTTCTTTTATCTTTCAAATGCTGTGGTGTTTGAGGGTAAGAACAATGTTTTATTCATCATGCTTTTTCAGGACCATAGCATACTATACACTACAGAAGAAATATAAACAGTTCTAAATTTTCTATGGCATTTCCCCCTCTTCCAATTATAAAATACTCATCTGAAGTACTATAGATGTCGGTTTGTCAATTTTAATTCAATATACATTCAAATAAAACTCAAATTATGGAAAAAAGGGTGAGGGTTTGTTATTTTTATTTTCGTTAAGAAGGTCATTATTATTCAAGATTTATCATGCCTCTTCTTAAGGACTTTACTTTAGTAGTTGATTTCCAACTCATGTCTTCTCTCATTTGGGGATATAGATTTGAACCACATATCCAGAAGTAGAATAGATCGGGATCCCTACATTCTGATTCTGCATTCCTACTCAACTCTTTTTGCACCCTTTTTGTTTACTCTGCTGTTTAGCTTATATAAAACTGGTATCTTTTGTTTTTATTTTATATTTTCATTTCATGGTCTTTGTTGGTTTTTATTTAGAGAGAACAAGAAAATGAGGGTAAAGTGACAAGAGAGACAGAGAGAGTGAAGTATGTAGGGAGAGAGAGAAGTTGGGTAGATAGGGAGGCAGAAATATCTGTGAGGTGTTGGGAGAGGAAAGATCAACATATGCTGCATGAAAATTTTAAGTGAAAATATTTAAAACAAAACAAAATTAGTATATTTTAATGTTTGATAAAAACAGATGGTCAATGACAGGCAAATTAACTTGAACTGTACTTTAAAATTTTTATTTCTTTTTAAAATCATTTATTATAGTTTATCCAATTTGTATCCCAATTATGTCCCCTCCCTCATCTCCTCCCAATCCCATCCTTTCCCTCTTCTCCCCATATGGCCTTCCTCTAGTCACTGATAGGGGAGGTCCTCCTCCCCTTCTATTTGTACCAGGACTGGTTGCATTGTCTTACTCTGCATTTATTTATTATTTTAATCACACAATTGATCAGAGTGTATCATACATGGAAAACATGCCGGCTACCACCATGCTACATCCTGATGCTCTAAGAATATATAACATTTACGTTTACCTCAAACTGTAATATTCTGCATGGCAAAGTCAAGATTAGCTTAGACAAGAAAAATGTTTACAAGCTTTTGGACTGGTGAAACACTAGTATTTAGAATAAATATGGAATTCAAATAACTCTACAGCAAAATGCAGAGCAGAAATTTACACAAAATAAATAATCCCATTTTAAAATGAACATATGGTCTGAAAAGACATTTCCAAAATAAAGATATGAAAATGAATTGTTTATACATGACAAATAAATATTGTTCATATTTCTTCCCAGAATACATATTTCAAATGGTAGCAATCTATGTGTAAATATTTATATATGCATGCAATAACTATTATTTTTTTAAGCAGGCCATGAATATGAAGGAGAGAAGGAAGAGGTTTGTGATAGAGTTTGAAAGAACAAAAGGTAATTGGTAAAGTGATAAACATTGCAATTAAATTATAATTACAAAAATTAACAAAAGAAATAATCATCTTTCCTCTTTCTTTGTTTGCACAGTAACATACCCATATATATCACAGTGAAATCTTTCAGTACTTACTGCTTCTCCTAATTCAAGAAAATATTTTTGAGTTCCTTAAGATCAACAACTTTAAAGTAATCTGAGGCAAAACATTGTACTTAATGTTATATTATTGCTATACAAAATTTTTAGTGGATATCTCACATTAAATATTTTTATAACATGAAACAAAACTCAACTAAAATGAATATAAATTTCTTATCTTAGCAGTATTTATCCAATAAGTAATACAAAAAAGTAAATTTCAGATCTTAATAAGAAATCAGAATGAACTTCCATTTTTGTGTATGTTTTGTGTGTGTGTGTATATACTTGAAATCATTTGTATTATGGCTTCATTTCAGAGTAGAAGACAGATATTGCTATGAGCAAATGGAAATTTTAAAGCTTATTTTTCTTATAGTATATTTTGTTTTGAAGAAAATTGCTAAAGGGAGCACAAGCTTGTCTGAAGTAAAACAGGAAATAATATTTATATTATACATAATAATGAGTTAATAAATTACTAATTAAAAGAAATCTTAGTATGAGCAGGATCATATGTGTGCCATATTTACACTTTTTACAAGAAAAAAAATCATGTTCAAGAAAAAATAGAGGATTTTATTTTAGATGTGTAGAATCATTTTGTTTTTACTTAATTATACTGTGACTTTAGTGATTCTTGTAAACCTGCAAAAAAAAAAAAAAAAGACCTGCAAATAAAGTCACTAGAGAAGTTCACAGGGATAACCCCATTAAGAAACAAATTGGCAGGCAGTTGAAGCATCAGGTTTATTTCATTCATATTTGTGCAGTCTTTAAGACACTTACTTAAACTCATGCTTGCGAGGAAGACCTATGTGGCTATAATTTACTTCAGTTTAATCTATAAAAATAATAGGAAAACGGTATTTTTGAGTTAAAGGAGAACAAATGCGGTTAGAGGAAAAAAGATAAAATTCAAAAACTCTCTTTCTTCCAGAAGGCACATAAACAATTGATATGGAGAGTCATACTTTAGGTTAAACTAAATGTGCACAGGGTTGTGTTACTCAAGCATAAGGATTTAGAGTATAACCTGATTTCAAGAATTTTAGAAAGATCTAATAGCCTCTTTATTGTCTCTCAGAAATCTGACCCATGACGTTCATATTTCAAGAACCTTGCAAAATGCAAATTCTCTTGCGGAAATCTCTAAGCCATCATCAGTCAGGTGCTATTTAGTGTGTGTGACAAGATACCACTGGTGACTTCAATGAGTAGAAAATACAATTATATTTTAAATGTACAAGCAAGGGAATACTAAGGATATCAAAAAATCACTGTATATAATTACAACTTAAATGATGCTAGCCAGTATAGTGGAAGTCCCTTCTCTTGTATTATAAAATTCCTAAGAGAAGCAACTATTAGATTTATGGTGCATACCTACAAATACTGTGAGATATAAATATCTAAAGCAGACATCGATGCATTGTGTGTCTTTTTTAAATTCATAGTCTGGTGCTCTCAAATAATTCATACATTGCATTTGGCTTTTAAAGAATCTCTGCTTTTTCTTTCTTAAAATAATGTGATTTTTAATTAAACGTGTTGTAATTGCACCCATTTCTAAAAGGGGATATTCTAGCTGAAATTATTTCTCACTTTAATTTAAAACTGAAACAAGAACTTAGGTGACCAAACCTTCAACAGCAATTATTCAACACTAAGAGAGGGGCACTGAGATGATCAGGAATGTGTCAAATGGTTAAAGTTCACTCACCCTTCAGTATCCTCAGAGAATTAGGTTTACAATCGTCAGGATATTAACACTCACAGCTCAAGTTCTTATAAAACATGGGTTAGTATTTGCAAGTGAACCTGCAACATTCTCCTTTTATAGCAACATCCTTCCTGTATACTTTAAATCACTAGTTAATTCTTCTGTCGGTCAAGATGCACGTTCTAGTGTACAATTTATGAGTGCGATAGAGTGTGTTTATCTACAATTCGTAGGTTGAAAATGAATGTGGTCAGTGGCTCTCTATACTTTTAATTTTATTATTTTGTTTATTTTATTTTATTTTATTTTATTTTATTTTATTTTATTTTATTTGTATGAGTGATTTGTCTGCATGAGTGTCTTCCCTGGATGGCTTATTTCATGTATTGATTTCCAGTCCTGTTCAGTTACTTGAAAATATGATTATTTACATTTTCTATAAGGTTGAAGAAAATGACATTGTATGTACAAAATTTTATCAACTCATCTCTTGATAGACTTTGTGAATGGTTTTATATTTAAGTATTGATATATCTTGCCTGATTGCATTGGCTATGATAGCCTGTACAATATTGATGAACATTTTCCTATATTGTAATTTTAATTATTAGTTGTGTCAGACAATTCAATTCACTAATTTCAATTTAAGAATATCACTACTTATGTTTCCATTATGTATCTACTAATGTTTATAATTTTCTCTCTATTCATTATTTAACTCATGTGTTTATTTTCATTTGTATGTATGAATTACAGGGTCTCATGTAGTCAAAGCTCTACTGGAACTCATAATGTGTGTGTGGTTGGCCTTAAACTCTTGATCCATCTGCCTTTGCCACCTAAGTACTAGACTAACAGGTTTGCACCATCATGTCCACATTACCTACACCAAATTTTTATTGCATTAACCTTGTCTTGGGTGTAATATAATTTATTTTATATGAAAGATAATTGAAAGATAATTTTTTATCATTTCTTTTTAAGAGTTTGCTTAAATTTATTTTGTTTACCCCTGTTTTTATCCATTATGTGATTTATGTTTTTCAGGGTTTTTTTTTAAGGAGTCTTTTATCTTCATGTGAACAGATTTTATCCTAGTACATGAACTTGGTATGTACTTGGTGTGTGATGGTATGTACTTGGTGTGTGATGAGGGCCAGGATTTCATTTTGTGAGATGTTATTTAGTTGTTTTCTAGAGTAGAGTTTGTGGAGTTTACAGTTTTCATATGACCTCTGTGATAACAGTGTGTTTTATAAAAGCGTCAGTTCATTATTACATTGTTACATCAACTCAGCACACACATGAACCAACCTGGAGGGATTACATCTGATTTTATGGCTTACAATTGTTTTTTTTTTTTTTCTTTTGAGAGGTGGTAGTTCTTTTGAATTAATTTTTGGATTTTGTGTTAAATTCTTAAAATTATATGTTTGGAAGATATTCCTCTTAAAATCTGTCAATAGATTGATATTCTTCAGTGCTACTAGGCCTTTTTGAAGTTTCCCAGACTTTTCCTAGGAACACACACCTCTACCTGTCACAAAGTTTATACAGAATCTATTGCTAGCCACATATCCAAATGGTTAATAAACAATGTACAACAATAATCAGGTCTTTAACTGATTGCACAACATGATGTCTCTTCTTGCATTCTTGATTTGTGTATGATATAATACACAAATCTTACCAAATGTTAGCCAAAAGTGTTAGCAAGATATTCCTTCTTACATCTTCAATAATTTTAGTCAAAGAGCTGTTTTCTTATGTGCTTCCTTAAATTATCTGACAAGGTTCTAATCAGGCATTCCTAATTCAGAATGCAGCTGGTGAACATGTATGAACTCTCATTCTGCAGTAGTTCCAACAGAAGCTCTTTTAGAGCTAAAATGCTTCCGAAAAATGTATAGTTCTAACTCTGTGGCAGTAACGAAAATTATATGAAAGTTGATCGTTTCATTCAAGATAATTCACTTTGCATTTTAAAAAAGTTTTCATTGGAATTTTAAGTAAGGGTGTAAATAAGAGCCAAGTGAAGTAGATAAAGTTATGATAATTATTTACCAAATAACATTTTAAAATAAAGAATAAGGCAAGATGTGTCATACTGTTTTTGATGCTTTCTCAGCATTTGTTTCATAGGTTATCTGATGCAAAATGGCTAGCCCTGGACACTTACACATATGAGCAAAGCTAAATGCACTCAGCACACTATATAAATGTTTGTGTGTGTGTGTGTGTGTGTGTGTGTGATTATCCAACCAATGACTGATTGACTTAAGGCCCAGTCCATGAGGTGAAACTCATAACAGACCCTGATTGAGTGATCAAGGACCTGAGACTAGATACCTCGGTTTACCAGAGAGCTGAGATTTACTACATAGCTCATGTTTCCTAGATAGCTCAGCTTTACTAGATATCTCAAGTTTACTAGAGTAAAACCAAATACTACTGATATTTGGTCTCAGGAAAAAAAAACTGTATTAATAAAATTACTCCTACTGAATGACATTCTGCTTTATCATCAACAGAGAAGCTTAATCCTCAGCAGATGGGAACAGAAACAGACAATGTTATTTTATGTATAGAGTGAGACCTTGCAAGAAATGGGGTGACTCCATCAAATCCCTCTCCTCAAATCTCAGGGAACACTACAGAAAAAAACAAAACAAAACAAAAACAAGGCACAAAGAATATAAGGGTAAAGAGAATAAGAGTAAGAAGTGGTGGATGCAGAATATAAAAGAAAAGAAAACAAACACAAATAAAATAAAAATTTTTAAAAAGCAGGCCCTCTAAGTCAACCTAAGCAAAGCTCATGTGAATTCAAGCACAGGCCTGCACCAGGTCCTCTGCTTTAGATTATGGCTTCCAGTGTACTGCTTTTATGGGATTCCTGAATGGGTGAACAAGTCGGTCCCTAATTCCTGTGCCTTTTTGGGGGCTCTCTTCTTTCTGTGATTTTGTTCTGTCCAAAGACAAAGTGATAGATTTTGTTTTATCTTATTTTATTTGGATATATTTTAATACTATCTTGTAGAAGCCTTTTTAAAAATTTTTTTAATGAGAAATAGAAAGAGGGTGGACCTGAAGAGGAGGAAAGGTTAGGAGAAATAGGGAGTAATAAATGGAGGGGAAAAGATAATCAGAGTATATATGGGAAAAGAATCTACTTTCAATAAAAGAAAAAATAAAATATTTCATATATATTATATTTAATTATATATCCAACTATAGAATTTGGTGATGGGGCTCATTTGTTAGAGACTTTCTTAGCCACCATGAACTCTGGGCTCAGGGTCTAGTAGTACACAAATTGGAATATTCTTGAACATAAGCTATTCAAGGCCACCCTGAAATATAGAAGACCCAAAGAAAGGAAAGAAAAAAAATACCATTGTAAGTTTCCTACCAAACCCTAACTTCTTGGTTTTTTTTTTAACTTTTTCATTGATTCTCTGTGAATTTCACATCATGTACCGCAATCCCCCTCATTTCTCCATCCCTCCATACTCATCCCTCCATAAGCCCTGCCCTTACCTCCTTTCCCAAAAGAAAATAAAAATAAAACAAGAAAATAAATGAATAAACACCATACATTTGTGAAAGCTGTGGTGTATCACACTGTGTTCTACAGTATTCCCTTTTGTCCATATATCTTTACATGTAAATGCTCATTGCAATGAAGCATTGGTCTGGCTCTAGGCCTCTGGCTTCTGCTACACTGTCAATATTGGATCCTCACTGGGACTCCTCTCTGATATCTTTTTGTTGTCCTGTGACATGGAAATCTTGCATCTTTGGTTCTGCAGGTCTGTTCCCTTCACATACTCCAGCAGTTCATAGAGGGGGTGGATGATGGGATGGGCCAGTTTTGTTGTCTTGTTTTGTTTTGAATTAATTACAGTTTATTCATTTTTGTCCCAGCTGTAGCTCCCTCCTTCATTCCCTCCCACTCCCTCCTTCCCTCCCTCATCTCCTCCCATGCCCTTCTCCAAGTCCACTGTCAGGAGCTGGGTCCCGACAGTCTACTGATAGGGGAGGTCCTCCTCTCCTTCCAACCAACCCTAGCCTATCAGGTCTCATCAGGATTGGCTGCATTGTCCTCCTCTGTGGTCTGTCAAGGCTGCTGTCCCCTCTGGAAGGGGGTTGATCAAAGAGTCAGCCCATAAGTTCATGTTAGAAACAGACCCTGTTCCCCTTACTAAGGTACCCAACTTGGAAACTGAGCTGCCATGGACTACATCTGAGCAGGGGTTCTAGGTTATATCCACAAATGGACCTTTGTTGGAGAATCAGTCTCAGAGAAGACCCCTGAGCCCAGATTTTTTTATTCTGTTGCTCTCCTTGTGGAGCTCCTGTCCTCTCCAGGTCTTACTATCTCCAACTTCTTTCCTAAGTGTTGTATTTGACATTAAATATTTATTATTGACATATCTTTTAGTAAGGCTGCTGTTAATCCTAAACAGCTCTTTAACCAAATCATCACATAGAGACTAGGATTTTTTAGTTAACCTAGAACACAATGCTGGGCAATATTTGCTCATCCTAAACCTCTTAGCCCACATAGTTTCATACCATTCAGATTTACCCATTATACTTGCTTTTAGTGATATCTTAGGTTGGTTCATTTCTCCATGTCATTCCAAGACCTCTCTCCCAGCTTCTGTCCTCTTTCTCCTCCTCTGCCTCCCACTTCCTGTCCTCTGACTCCTCCCCTCTCCTTCCTACTCCTTCCTCTCCATTGCTTAACACTGTGGCTGTTTTTTTTGTTTGTTTGTTTGTTTTTGTTTTTGGGTTTTTTTTTTTTTTGGCATGTTTACACAAAGTTGAGACAGTTGATGCTTAGAAAAAGTATCACAATGCAATGTCCTGATTGAAACCAGAGAGTGTGGGAGAGAAATCAGCATCTGAATGAACAAGGATAAGGTATATACATTCCAAAAGAACATTATACCAACACCTAAGATTCCTTGCACTATGCCCAAAGTTTGGTTATGAGTCTCAGCATCTGCTTTGATATACTGCTGGGTAGAGTCTTCTGTACCATAGAGGCCCTCTGTGGTAAGCTCCTTTCCTATTTCCTATTTTCGTCTCCTTCCAATGTCCATCTCATTTGTCTTTTTGAGTGAAGATTGATCATTTTACCCAGGATACTCTGTCTTGCTTAGCTTCTTTAGGTGTACAGATTTTAGTATGTTTATTCTATATTATAATATATCTGAAGGAACTAAGGATAGCAAGGGTGGCTCCATTTTGTTTCTTAGACTCTATCTTACCTTGGAGTGACTTCACCCCCACCTTTGGGTTTTGAGAAGGACCACATAGCCCTCCACCCTGCTGGTTGTCTTGAATACCACAGAATGTGTTAATGGGTCCTCCTGGGTATCAGGTGTCATAAAAGCCACAGAGTGTGTTAATGGGTCCCCACTCCACCCAGCAACTATCTTAGGGATCTGTAGGTTTGGACAGGTGGCTTGGAACAATTTGCCTAAAGGTCATCTCTATTGCTTAACCCCCCAACCAAAACTTTCCCTTTCCTGTAACTGCAAGGCTTAGAATTCCCTGATTGCCATTTTTCCCTTTAAAAACTCTTCCCCCTGAGACTCACTTTCTAATTTGTTTTCTAACCTGCTGCATCAGGGAAGATTGGCGGCACAAACTTAAGCTTGAATAAAGATCCTGGTGTGATTTGCAATGTACTCGACTCCTAGTAGTCTTTCAGGGTCTCTCAAATCAGGAACAACATATCCACTTACATGTGAGTATATACTGTGTCTGTCTTTCTGCTTCTGGGATACCTCACTCAGGATGATCTTTTCTAGATCCCACCATTTGCCTGCAAATTTCATGATTTCCTTGTTTTTAATTGCTGAGTAGTATTCCATTGCATTAATGTACCAAAATTTCTGTATCGATTCCTTTGTTGACGGGCATGTGGATTGTTACCAGGTTCTGTCTATTATAAATAAAGCTGGTATGGACATGGTTGAACAAATGTATTTGCTGTCCATTTGAGCATCTTTTCGATATATGCCTAGGAATGGTATACCTGTATCTTGAGGAATCACTATTCCAAATTGTCTGAGAAAGTGCCAGATTGATCCAAAGTGGTTGTACAAGTTTACATTCCCATCAGCAATGGAAGAGGGTTCCCCTTTCTCCACACCCTCTCCAGCATGCACTGCCACTTGAGTTTTTGATCTTAGCCATTCTGGTGGGTGTAAGGTGAAATCTCAAGGTTGTTTTGATTTGCATTTCCCTGTTCACTAAGGACATTGAGCATTTCTTTAAGTGTTTTTCTGCCATTATATATTCCTCAACAGAAAATTCTCTGTTTAGCTCTGTACCCCATTTTTAATTGGATTACTTGATTTGTTGCTTTTTAACTTCTTGAGTTATTTATATATTCGGGATATTAGCCCTCTGTCAGATATAGGGTTGGTGAAGATCATTTCCCAGTCTGTTGGCTGTTGTTTTGTTCTGACAACAATGTCCTTTGATTTACAGAAGGTTTTCAGTTTCATGAGGTCCCATTTATTGATTGTTGATCTTAAAACCTGTGCTGTTGGTGTTCTGTTCACTCTTTGCAGATGATACATGAGCGACCCCAAAAATTCAACCAGAGAACTCCTTCAGCAGATAAACACCCTCAGCAAAGTGGCTGGATACAAAATTAACTCAAAAAAATCAGAAGCCCTCCTGTGTACCAAAGACAAAAGGGCCGAGAAAAAAGTTAGGGAAACAACACCCTTCACATTAGCCACTAATAACATAAAGTACCTTGGTGTGTGTTTAACCAAGCAAGTGAAAGACTTGTTTGAAAAAAACTTCAAGTCTTTGAAGAAAGAAATTAAAGAATATATCAGAAGATGGAAAGATCTCCTGTGCTCATGGATAGGTAGGATTAACATTGTGAAAATGACCATCCTGTCAAAAGCAATCTACAGATTCCATGAACTTCCCATCAAAATACTAACACAATTCTTTATAGACCTTGAAAGAACAATTCTCAACTTCATATGGAAAAACAAAACAAAACAAAAAACAACTAGAATTGCCAAAAATATCTTGTACAACAACAAATCATCTGGAGGTATCTCCATCCCTGATCTGAAGTTGTACTACAGAGTAATAGCAATAATTTCTTGGTTTTAAACACTGGGATTCACTATATTTCTCAGACAGGCATGAAAAGAAACCAAACCAAACCAAACTATATATGTATATATATACACATATACATATATGTAGATATATATACGTATATATGTAGATAAATGTAGATATATATGTAGAATGTAGATATATCCATATATATATAGTTTAGTGTGCCATCAAACTCATCTTTCTGCTTCAACTTCTTCAATAATTACTGAGATTATGAAAGTCTACTACCACATTAATTTTGTGGTAAAAAAATTAATGTTTTATTTTGGTTTGTTTGAGACAGGGTTTCTCTGTATAGTCTCTGCTCCAAACACTTGTTCTGTAGACTGGGCTGGCTCAAGCTCAGCAATCCAACTTCTTTGCCCACTTCCCTTCAAGTTCTGGTATTCCCATTCTCCCGTGGAAACTACATAAAGATCCATAGTTGTCCACTTCGTTCTCCTCAGGTGTGTCAGACTGCAGGTGCTAAAGTTCAGATTATTACTGAACCATGGCTAGGAATTTTAGAACTACCACAATCACCATTAGTGTGAGGTTTGACTGAGTATGGGGCACTAATGATGTCATGAGGAGTCAAGTCACAGAACTATAACTCTCTGTCTGCTTTGAATTTACAGCAGGATCTTAAGCAAGTTACTATTTCTCTCTGCAATTTACTTGTTTTTGAGTTTTTGAGATGGGGTCTTATAGAATCCAGCCTGGCTTTCAACTACTAAAGCTTCTGCACCCTCCTCCCAATCTCTGAATTACAAATACACACACAGACACACATATATGAGTATGTACTTGTAATTATATACATATATAGTTATAAATACATATATGTGTATTATATATATATATATATATATATTACACACACATATATGTTTCCACATCTGATTCAGTTTCAATAAACTATTATATTTTGTCTGCCTTAATTTTACATTATGTTTCTTTGTGGGTTGCTTATCTGTTTACTTTGTGTGTTCATTTAATTTTCATCAGGATGAAAATATTTGGCTTGATTGTGTATGGTAGCTTAAGTGAGAAATGTTTCTCACAAACTCAGACATTTGAACTCTTGGCCCCAGTAGATGGTGCTGTTGGAAGAGATTGTGGGAAGGAACAGCCTTGCTGGAGAAATTACATCCCTGGAAGACAGCTTTGAGAGTGAAAAGCCTTCCACTACTTACAATTCACTCGCTGTAATTAAAGTCTGTGGTCAAAACTCTGATCTTTCCCTTTCATGATCCTGGCCACTTTCTGCCGAGTGTCCTGCCAAGATGGACTCTTATCCCCCTGGAACTATAAATATAGTAAACCCTTCTTAAAAGAAGTCTAGAACTATGGTAGCTATGGAATCTGGAACTATGATTATTTAAATGCACAACACTCTATGGTGAATACATTTATTTGAACTAGGTTTCATGTGTCTTTCACAAGAAGATAGTGATCATTAATTCATGTTTTGATGTTTTGTTTACTTATTCAAAAGCATGCAGAGAACATGAAGTAGGGGCAATTGGAAGTACGTAAAATCACTAATTTCATTGTGCAGTGCTTATTGCAACAGAAGTTATACAGGCAGCATAGCATTGGGATGTAGACAGAGAATGCTAGAAATATGTTCTCCTCTCGGTGACAGTAAAGTAGTGCATAAGACAGTATAGTATTGCAGCTGAATTGAAGAATGGTTTAAAGACTCATAACCAAACCTTCAGCAGAGTGCAGGGAATCATATGAAAGAAGGGGAAGTTAATATGACATGGAGAGGATAGGAGCTCCACAAGGACCAAATATATCTGGGTACAGGGGTCTTATATGAGACTGTTTCTCCAACCAAGGACCATGTATGGATATAACCTAGAACCTCTTCTCGGATGTAGACCGTGGTAGCTCAGTAACCAAGTAGTTTTCCCTAGTAAGGGGAACAGGGACTATTTCTGACATGAACTCAATGGCAGGCTCTTTGACCTCCTCACCCCCCAGGGGAGGAGCAGCCTTGCTAGGCCACATAGGAGAACTTTGCAGCCAGTCCTGAAGATACCAGATAAACCAGGGTCAGATGAAAGGAGAGGGGGTCCTCCCCTATCAGTGGACTTGGAAAGGGGCAGGGAGGAGATGAGGGAGGGAGGGTGGGATTGGGAGGGAATGAGGGAGCAGTATACAGAGTTAATAAAATGTAACTAATAACAAAAATTTAAAAAATAAAAAACCTGGAAAACATTATTGAAATATATATGCAGAGAGTTAAATGTAGAAAAAAATAAAATAAAAACATAAACTGTCACTTTTTATCCAAAAATTCATCTATTTATGAATATATGCAAAAATAAATTATAGATGGAAATATATTTACTTCAGTGGTATCTGTTAATTATATTAATTCCATATAAAATGTGTTCATAGGCTGCGTAGTACTGTATGGTAAAGTACATGATCAAAATTTTATTACTGAGAATTAAATCACAGTCAAAATATATGGAAAAACACATTTCATAAGGTGCAAAATTTATTTTAATAATACTATTAGAACATCCCATTAAGAATAAGGCTTTCTACAAGTGATTTTTATTATTTTTAGGTGTAATTAGCATTTATTAATTGGTATTTCTAATTTTGACTATTTAAAATTGCCATTTGGATAATTATAGCATCATCTCTATGCCTTAATTACGCTATATTGATCTTGTTACTCAGGTGTCATTATTGATAGAACACTGTGTATACTTGCCCAATCACTTCTTATGCCTTCACTAATCTTTCCTCGCAGCTTTTCTTTTACATAACTACATATATATTAATTTCTCCATATTTATAATTAAAATTCACTTGAAGTTATGGTTTTCTATTCCACTAAAAATTACAGAGCAGTGTAAGAACAGAGAAGAGACTTGGAAGAAAGGAAAAATGTGAAAATATCTTTTTTTTCAGATATTCTACAATACATATTAAAACACATTTTAATGATACATTTGATTATATCTAAAAT
>CM053763.1:29088052-29115506 GCA_028658305.1 Pachyuromys duprasi
TGGGTTGAGGCAGGACTCGGGTTCCTCCCAGACCTGCAGGCAGACTCACACACTGACTGAGTTTTTGCTGGCGGAAGCGTTGGGCGTGCGCCCCTGCAGTGTGCAGACTGGTCAAAACGGTCCCCCAATCCACTTAGTCTGGGGTGGTTCCGGTGATCGGTCTGAGCCTGCAGCACACTGGCAGGTTGAAGCAGAACCTGGGTGCAGTGTGAGCTAGCAGGGTGCAGTTCAGTGAAAACGGTTCCTCCTGAGACTGCCCGCGAGACTGTGTGATTCAGTCTATTATGGCCGGTGTGGGCACCCAGAGCGGCTGCTCGTTCAGATCAGAGCTGTGTGCAGCTGGTCACCCGGAGATTTTTCCAGGGAATAACTGGGTGTCCCTAGGGTTTTCCCACTTGATTTTCTCACCGTAGGAGTTCTGCTCACCTGTCCCAGAGTTCAGTCTCCTGGTAGCTGTGTTGTTTCTACTCTCCTCCTCCTCAGACACAGTGTTCTCTCGTGGCAGCCATCTTGGATTCCCTCCTCAATATCTTGTTTAGTTTCTTAAGGACTATAGATTAAGATCTTCACCGACCCTATATCTGACAGAGGGCTAATATCCAGAATATATAAAGAACTCAAAAAAAAAAAACCCACCAACAAACCAGGTCATCCAGTTTAAAAATGGGGTACAGAAATAAACAGAGAATTCCCATCAGATAAATATCAAATGGCAGAGAAACACTTAAAGAAACACCAAACTTCTTTAGTCATCCAGGAAACACATATTAAAACAACCCTGAGATTCCACCTCATGGCAGTCAGAATGGCTAAGATCAAAACCTCAAGAGATTCCTTACATGTAAAGATTTTAGTATGTTCGTTCTATCTTATAGATCTAGTATCCACTTATTAGTGAGTATATACTGTGTGTGTTTTTCTGCTTCTGGTATATCTCACTCAGTATTATCTTTTCTAGATCCTACCATTTGCCTGCAAATTTCATGATTTTTCTTGTTTTTAATTGCTGAGTAGTATTCCATTATGTAAATGTACCACAGTTTCTGTATCCATTCCTTCTTTGAGGGACATCTGGGTTCTGGCTATTAAGAATAAAACATGGTTTAACAAATGTCCTTGTTATGTACTTGAGCATATTTTGGATATTTGCCTAGGAGTTGGAAGTAGAAGAAAACAAGACACAGGCCAAGAGCCTACCACAGAGGGCCTCTGAAAGACTCTACCTAGCAGTGTATCAAAGCAGATCCTGAGACTCATAACCAAACCTTGGGCAGAGTGCAGGGATTCATATGAAAGAAGGGGGAGTTAGGAAGACCTGGAGAGGACTGGAGCACCACAAGGACCAAATATATCTGGACACAGGGGTCTTTTCTGATACTGATTCTCTAACCAAGGACCATGCATTGATACAACCTAGAACCCTTGCCCAGGTGTAGCCCATGGCAGCTTAAAATACAAGTGGGTTACCCTAGTAAGGGGAACAGGGACTGTCTCTGACATGAACTCAGTGGCAGCTCTTTGACCCCCTCTTCCCTGAGGGAGGAGCAGCCTTGCTAGGCCACCGAGAAGGAAATTGCAGCCAATCCTCATGAGACCTGATAAGCTAGGGTAAGATGGAAGAGGAGGAGGACCTCCCCTATCAGTGGACATAGAGAGGGGTAGGGAGGAGATGAGGGAGGGAGGGTGGGATTGGGAGGGAATGAGGGAGGGGGCTATAGCTAGGATACAAAGCAAATAACCTGTAATTAGTATAAAAATAAAATTATAAAAAAAAATTCAAGAGATTACACATGCTGGAGAGGGTATGGAGAAACAGGTACAGGCCTCTATTGGTGGTGGGAATGTAACCTTGTACAACAACTTTGGAATTTTTTTAAGTAATTTATTTATTTTTATATTAATCACAGGTTTTGAACTTTGTATCCCAGCTATAGCCTCCTCCCTCATTCCCTCCCACTCTACACATTCCTCCCTCATCTTCTCCCTGCCCCCCTCAAAGTCCACTGATAGGGTAGGGCCTCCCTACCCCCTTCCATCTGCAATGTCCTCTTCTAGGATCTAGCTAGGCTGCTCCTCCTTCGGGGGGTGGGGGAGGGTCGAAAAGCCAGCCACTGAGTTCATGACAGAAATAGTCCTTGTTCCCCTTACTAGGGTCCCCATTTGGATACTGAGCTACCAGGGCCACAACTGAGTAGGGGTTCTAGGTTATATTCGTACATGGTCCTGTCAGAAAATTAGGAATGCTACCTCAAGATCCAGCTATACCACTCCTAGGCATATACCCTAAAGATGCTCCACCATTCAATAAGGACATTTGCTCAACTGTGTTCATAGCAGCTTTATTTGTAATAGCCAGAAGCTGGAAACAACCCAGATGCCCCGCAATGAAGGAATGGATACAGAAATGGTTGTATATTTACACAATGGCATACTACTCAGCAATTCAAAACAAGGAAATCATGAAATTTGCAGGCAAATGGTGCGAACTAGAAAAGATCATCCCGAATGAGGTATCCCAAAATCAGTAAGACACAAATGATATGTACTCACTTATAAGTGGATATTAGCCATACAATATAGGGCACATTTTCATTTTGAACGTTAGTATCCAGATGTACCCATAGACTCAGTCTCCAAGTTCGGTCCCTAATAAGGGGAGCAGGGACTTTCTCTGGCATGAACTCAATAGCAGGCTCACCAATCACCTCCCCTGGGGGTGGGGGGAGGCAGCCTTGCCAGTCCACAGAGGAAGACAATGCAACCAGGCCTGATGAGAGCTGATAGGCTTGGGTCAAATAGAAGGGGAGGAGGACCTCCCTATCAGTGGACTAGGAGAGGGACAGAGTGGGATAAGAGGGAGAGAGGGAGGTGGGATTGGGAGGGCATGAGGGGAGGGTCAATAGCCGGGAAACAAATTGAAAAAATTATAATGAATGATAATAATAAAAAAAGATGAAAAGAAGTGATTATACTCTGATGCTTCTGAGGCCTTGTCCAAGCCACATTACCTTTTTCGGAAATCCATTACTGTTCACAGAGGCCTTAGTTAGTGCAGTCTTTATGTTATGGAGGGAAGATATGTGTGGAAACACTGTGTAATGGTCTGTAACCTATAGAAAATTGTCTAGAAAAAATATTACCTAATGCCCAACTATCCAGTGATGAATGTTGTGGATTTTATCAGAAATATCTCATGGAAAAGTAAAACAATTATCTCACAGTGAGTTCCCTTTAATAGACTGACCTCAAATATGTGAATTCCTTAGCTATCACTGGATGAGTTTGTAGATGTATAGGAGAGAATAAATTCATAATGAATGCAACTTGTCTACCAGCTGCTACAAACTATGAATTAACTACGTACTTTGTAAAACAAAGAAACAAATAAGCCAACAGGAACATAGATTCTCCTCTTGTGATAGTCTAAGGATAATCTTTCACTTAAGACAGCACATTATCTGTTTAAATGAACATGTTCTTGGTTGTAATTTCTCTAATTAAGTTAATTATAATTAATTATTAATTTATTTCTCTCTATAGATACTCTAAAATTGGGGGAAAATATTCTTTGGAAAGAATAAAAGCAAATTCATTCTCACAGGCCACAACAGTCAGACTGGTGCAACTAAAAGTGCCAAATAAGTTTTACAAAAACATGTTTTTCTAGCTCTGTTTCTGAGTTCTAGAAATATTGTAAATTAACAGAAGTTTGTGGATGCTGGTGACCTCTTGCAGTAGCTACAGTGGGGAATCTGTGGTTCCATGGTGCAGGGAGGCCCACTTTGATGGTTAGCACCTGTGTGGGGAAAGCTACAGGGAAGCTGATGCTCCAATTGTCAAGTCAATGGAGAAAGTCTGAAAACACAATATGCTCTTCTGGTAGGAATCCCAATGTGGGATACTAAATATATCTTACAGATATTTTATTAAATTCAGTGATGTGCATTTTTAAATTTTATTTTCTAACCAAAGGAAATTATTGTATCTACAAATAAATTATCAGTGACTACCCATGAAAATTTATTTTCAGAACATCTTAAGTATAACGCTTAGAGAATTTTTTAAAAAAAGATAGTGTGTAATGATAGTGTGTAATAATATGCTCTTACTAATTTATTTTATAATTGGGGATATTATTAAGTGTAATAAAGCATGAACGTAGTAATAAAAGAGTACAAAATGCATGACTATTTTAAATTTCCATACAGCAAAGGAGACAATCATTCTACTGAATAGGAAACCCTATAGTATGGAAAAATCTTTCAGCCATTCATTTGATAGAGGAGTACTGTATCTCCCAGGCTTCATATGAGAAACTTCTTTGTGCATTACTAGTGATTAAGACAGTGACCCACAAGTAGTCAAAGTTCAGAAAACACGAGACTGCAGAATGCTTAATTCTAACTCAGACAGCTATAGCCCAATTTCCCCAGTGCTCCAGGGTCATAGCAGAAAATAAGGTGGAAGTAATATAAGAGCTGGACATAGTAGATCACTACAAGGGCAACATGTCCAAGATTTTCACATATTCTATCCAGAAAACAATCCCATTATAGAGAAAAAAATGATTACAGTGTCTCACTCTTGGATATCTTGGAGACATTTTTTAATGTAAATTAACCTTTTGCAGGCGAGGCAAGTCTCAAACACTGTAGAGAAGGAGAGTCTTTTTTGTTTTTTTTAAGAGATGGTCTTTGATAAGCCTACAATGTTCCAGGTAAAGAACACACATCCAGTAGAATTTGGTAGCACAAAATGTATTTGATGTGTTAAAAACTAACAAAAAAGTGAACACAAGTTTGTGGGTAGTAAAGAAAAGGACTGAATGATGAAATTGGATGAGGGGTTGAACATTATCAAACTACAATGTACAAAATATAAAGAATTAATTTAAAAATTAATAAATTAACTCCTTATACTTACATATATAATGTACAGTGACAGAACTGTACATTTAAATATTTTCCTTTATTTCATAATCCATTTACCATGAAAGCTCAGTCTCCAAGTGGGTACCCTAGTAAGGGGAGCAGGGACTGTCTCTGACATAAACTCAGTGGCTGGCTCTTTGATCACCTCCCCCTGATGGAGGAGCAGCCTTACCAGGCCATAGAGGAAGACAATGCTGCCAGTCAGGATAACACCTGATAGGCTAAAGTTAGAGGGAAGGGGAGGAGGACTTCCCCTATTAGTGGACTTGGGGAGGAGCATGGGAGGGGAAGAGGGAGGAAAGGTGGTATTGGGAGGAGACAAGAGAGGGTGCTACAGGTGAGAGACAAAACAAATGAATTGTAATTAATAAAAAATCCAAAATAATTTAAAAATGAAAAGAAAATATTTACTAGTAATGTTTGTCTACTTAGTTAATGATCATTAACTTAAATGTGACTATAACTACTGTGATTTATTTTATAAAATAAACCATGAGTTATATCAATTATAAAATTATTTTCAGTGATTACCACTTTAATAACTTAACTAGGTACCACTACCTACTTTTTTATCTTTTAATTTTTATCTATTAATCATTTATGTCTCTGTATATCTATCTATCTATTTGTTTATTTTTGACTAGTCTCCTACAACTCTGGATGGCTTTGAAATTTTTTTAGCTTTTATTAATTATACTTTATTCATTTTGTATCTTCCGTGTAGCACCCACCCTCCTCCCCTCCCAAGCCTTCCCTAGCTCCCCCTTCTCCACGCATGCCCCTCCCAAAGTCCACTGATAGGGGAGGTCTTCTTTTCCTTCCTTCTGATCCCAGTATATTAGGTCTCATCAGGAGTGGCTGCATCTCTTCCTCTGTGGCCTGGTAAGGCTGCTCCTCTCTCGGGAGGAAGTGATCAAAGAGCAAACCAATAAGTTCATGTCAGAGTCAGTCCCTATTCCCATTAATATGGAACACACTTGGACACTGAACTGCCATGGAATACATCTGTACAGGGGTTCTAGGTTATCTCCATGCATGGTATTTGGTTGTACTATCAGACTCAGGAAAGACAACTGTACACAGATTTTTTTTGATTCTGTTGCTATCCTTGTGGAGCTCCTGTCCTCTCCAGATCTTGCTATTTCCCACTTCGTTCAGAAGAATCCACGCCCTCTGCCCAATGTTTGGCCATAAGTCTCAGCATCTGCTTTGATAGTCTGGAGGGCAGAGCCTTTCAGAGGCCCTCTGTGGCAGGCTTTTACATAGTTCCCTGTTTTCTCCTTCTTCTGGTGTTCATCCTCTTTGCCTTTCTGGGGGGGATTGCACATTTTAGCCAGAGTACCCACTCTTGAGTAGCTTTTTAAGTGTACAGATTTTAGTAGGTTTATCCTATATTATATGTCTATATGAGTAAGTATATACCATATGTGTCTTTCTGCTTCTGGGATAGCTCACACAGGATGATATTTTCCAGTTTCCACCATTTGCCACAAATTTCATGATTTCCGTGTGTTTATTGCTGAGTAATATTCCATTGTGTAGATCTAACACAATTTCTGTATCCATAATTCAGTTGAGGGACATCTGGGTTGATTCCAGATTCTGGCTATTACAAATAAAGCTGCCACAAACATAGTTGAGCAAATGTCCTTATTGTGTACTTATGCCTCTATTGGATATATGCCTAGGAGTGGTATAGCTGGATCTAGAGGAAGCACTATTACCAATTGTGTGAAGAAGTGCCAGATTGATTTCCAGAGTTGTACAAGATTACATACCAGCATTGGAGGAGGGTTCCCCATTCTCCACAACCTCTCCACCATGTGTTATCACTTGAGTTTTTGATCTTAGCCATTCTGATGGGTGTAAGGTGAAATCTCAAGGTCATTTTGATCTGCATTTCCCTGATGGCTAATGATATTGAGCATTTCTTTACACTTTTCTGCCATTCAATATTCCTGTATTGAGAAATCTCTGTTTAACTCTGTTCCCTATTTTTTAATTGGATTACTAGATTTGTTGCTTTTCAACTTCGGTAGTTCTTTAAATATACTGGATATTAGCCCTCTGTCAGATAGAGGGTTGGTGAAGATCCTTTCCCAGTCTGTAGGGTTGTTCTGATGACTGTGTCCTTTGCTTTACAGAAGCTTTTCATTTTCATGATGTCCCATTTATTGATTGTTGATCTTAGAGCCTGTGCTGTTGGTGTTCTGTACAGGAAGTTGTCTCCTGTGCCAATGAATTCAAGGCTCTTCCCCACTTTTTCTTTTAACAGATTTAATGTGTCTGGTTTTATGTTGAGATCTTTGCTCCACTTGGACTTTAGTTTTGTGCAGAGTAATAAGTATGAATCTATTTGCATTTTCCTATATGTAGACATCCAGTTAGACTATCACCATTTGTTGAAAATGCTATCTTTTTTCCATTGTGTAGTTTTGGCATCTTTGTCAAAAATCAGGTGTCCATAAGTCTGTGGGTTTATTTCTGGGTCTTCTATTCAGTTCCACTGATCCACCATTCTGTTTCTATGCCAGTACCATGCAGTTTTTAGTATTGTTGCTCTATAGTACAGCTTGAGATCAGCGATAGAGATACCTTCAGAAGATCTTTTATTGTTTTAGCATTTCTAGGTTTCTTTATATAGATAGATTATAATAGCCTTATTTATTTTGGGCCAAGTTGATATTTGTTAATTGCTCAAGATATTTTTTATATTTAATAACTTTTTATTAATTACAGTTTATTCACTTTGTAGCCCACCATATGCCCCTCCCTCCTCCCCTCCCAATCCCACGTTTCCTCCCCCTTCTCCACAAATGTCCCTTCTCAAGTCTACTGATAGGAGAGGTCTTCCTTTCCTTCCTTCTAATCCTAGTCTATCAGCTCTCATCAGGAGTGGCTGCATTGTCTTCCTCTGTGGCCTGGTAAGGCTGCTCCCCCATCTGGATGATGTGATCAAAGAACAGGCCAATCAGTTCATGTCAGAGGCAGTCCCTCTTCCCATTACTATGGAACCCACTTGGACAGTGAACTGCCATGGGCTAAATCTGTGCAGCGGTTCTATGTTTTCTCTTTGTTATTTCATATGAAGTACAGAATTTTTCTTTCGAGGTCTGTAAAGAATTGTGCTGGTAATTTGATGGGAATTGCATTGACTCTATAGATTCCTTTTGGTAAGATGGCCATTTTTACTGTGTTAATCCTGCCAAGCCATGAGCATGAAAGATCTTTCCATCTTCTGATATCTTATAATTCCGGAAATTTCTTTCATACAAGTCTTTGACTTGTTGGGTTAGGGTCACACCAAGGTATTTTATGTCTTTTGTGGCTATTGTGAGGGGTATGGTTTCACTAAATTCTTTCTCAGCCCTTTTGTCTTTTTTATACAGGAGGGCTACTAATTTTTTTGAGTTGTTTTTGTATCCAGCCACTTTGCTAAAGGTGTTTATCAGCTGAAGGAGTTCTGTGGTTGAATTTTTTGGGTCACTCACGTATGCTATAATATCATCTGCAAAAAGTGATGCTTTGACCTCTTCCTTTCCGATTTGTATCCCCTTGATCTCCTTCAAATGTCTATGGCTCTAGCAAGGACTTCAGGAAGTATGTTGAAGAGGTATGGAGAGAGTGGGCAGCCTTGCCTTGTCCCTGATTTCAGTGGGATTCATTTAAGTTTCTCTCCATTTAGTTTGATGTCAGTGATAGGCTTAATATATATTGCCTTTACTATGTTTAGGTATGTGCCTTGTATGCCTGATCTCTCCAATACTCTAAACATGAAGGGATGTTGGATTTTGCCAAATGCTTTTTCAGCATCTAAGACAGATTATCATGTGTTTTTTTTTTCTTTCAGTTTGTTAATATGGTAGATCACAATGATGGATTTCCATATGTTGAACCACCCCTGAATACCTGGGATGAAGCCTACTTGGTCATAGTGGATGATATCTTTGATGTGTTCTTTTATTCGATTTGCAAGCATTTTGTTGAGTATTTTTGCACCAATGTTCATAAGGGAGATTGGCCTGAAATTCTCTTTGTTTTTTGTGTCTTTGTGAGGTTTAGGTACCAAGGTGACTGTGGCTTCATAGAATGAGTTTGGTAGTGTTCCTTCTGTTTCCATTTTGTGGAATATTTTGAAGAGAATTGTAGTTAGCACTTCTTTGAAGGTCTGGTAGAATTCTGCACTGAAACCATTTTGTCCTTGGCTTTTTATGGATGGGAAATTTTTGATGACTGCTTCTATTTCCGTAGGGGATATAGAACTATTTAATTGATATACCTGGTCTTGATTCAGCTTTGGTAAGTGGAATTGATCCATTTCATTTAGATTTTCAAATTTTGTAGCATATAGGCTTTTGAAGTAAGTCCGAATGATTGTTTGGATTTCCTCACAGTCTGTTGTTATGTCCCCCTTTTCATTCCTGATTTTGTTAATTTGGATAGTGTCTCTCTGCCTTTTAGTTAGTTTGGCTAAGAGTTTGTCTATCTTGTTGATTTTCTCAAAGAACCAGGGCTTGGTTTCATTGATTCTTTGAATAGTTTTCTTTGTTTCTAATTTATTGATTTCAGCCTTGAGTTTGATTGTTTCCAGCCATTTACTCCTCTTTGGTGTGCCTGCTTCTGTTTTTTCCTATGGCTTTTAGGCGATTCATTAAGTTGCTTGCATGAGATGTTTAGAATTTTTTCTTAAAGGCACTTAGTGCCATGAACTTTCCTCTTAGCACTGCTTTCATTGTGTCCCAAAGGTTTGGTATGTTGTGCTTTCATTTTCATTGAATTCTAGGAAGACATTAATTTCTTTCTTTATTCCTTCCCTGACCCAGCTGTCATTTAGTAGCAAGTTGCTCAGTTTCCATGTATGTGCAGGATTTTTGTTATTTCTGTTGTTGAGATCCATATTTAGTCCACAGTGGTCAGATAGGATACATGGGATTATTTCAATTCTTTTGTATCTCTTGAGACTTGTTTTGTGACCTACCATATGGTCTATTTTGGAGAAGGTTCAATGAGGTGCTGAGAAGAGGCTAAAATCTTTTGTGTTTGGGTGTAAGGTTCTGTAGATGTCTGTTAGGTCCATTTGATTCATGACCTCTGGTAGAAACATTGTTTCTTTGTTTAATTTCTGTTTTGTTGACATACCTTTTGTGGAGAGTGGGGTGTTGAAGTCTCCCATAATTAATACGTGGGGAACTATGTATGGTTTAAGTTTTATCAAGGTTTCTTTTACAAATGTGGGTGCCCTTGTATTTGGGGCATCGATGTTCAGGATTGTGATGTTTTCCTGGACAAATTTTCCTTTGATGAGTATGAAGTGTCCTTTCGCATCTTCTTTTATTAATTTTGGTTGAAAGTCAGATATTAGAATGGCTACTCCTGCTTGCTTCCTGGGTCCATTTGCTTGGAAAACTGTCTTCCAGCCCTTTACCTTCAGGTAATGTCTATCTTTGTGACTTACGTGTGTTTCTTGTATGCAACAGATTGCTGGGTCTTGTTTACACATCCATTCTGTTAGTCTGCATCTTTTTATTGGAGAATTAAGTCCATTGATGTTGAGAGAGATTAATGACTGGTGGCTGTTAGATCCTTTGATTTTGATGTTGGCTATAGTAGTAAGTTTGTGTGCTTGGTTACTTTTTGTTTTACTGTAGTGAGGTTAGTTATTTCCTGTATTTTCTTGAAAGTGTTTAGGTTTCTTGGGTTGTATTTTTCCTTCTAGTATCTTCTGTAATGCTGAATTTGTGTGTAGGTATTGTTGAAATTTGTTTTTGTCATCGAATATCTTGTTTTCTCCGTCTATGAGGAGTGAGAGTTTTGCTGGGTATAGTAGCCTGGGCTGACATCTGTGTTCTCTTAGGGTCTGCATAATATCAGTCCAGGCCCTTCTGGCTTTCATAGTCTCTGTTGAGAAGTCAGGTGTGATTCTGATGGGTTTGCCATTATTTGTTACTAGGCCTTTTTCCCTTGCAGCTTTTCGCTTTTCTTGTTTGTTCTGTATACTTACTGTTTTGATTATTATGGGGCAGGAGGATTTTCTTTCTGGTCTAATTCATTGGGTGTTCTGTAGGCCTCTTATATTCTTATAGACCTCTCCTTTAAATTGGGGAAATTTTCTTCAATAATTTTGTTGAAAATATTTTCTGGGTCTTGGAGGAGGGAATCTTCTTTTTCCTCTATTCCTGTTATTCTTAGGTTTTGTCTTTTCATGTTGTCTTGGATTTCTTGGATGGTCTATGTCAGGAATATTTTAAATTTTACATTTTCTTTGACAGATATATTGATTTCTTCCATTGTATCTTCCACAGCTGAGATTCTTTCTTCCATCTCTTGTAGTCTATTGGTGATGCTTACCTCTATAGTTCCTATTTTTTTCCCTAAGTTCTTTCTCTCCACAATTTCCCCCATTTGTGTTCTCTTTAATTTTTTCAATTGTATCTTCAGATCTTGAGCAGTTTTGTTGATTTCCTTCACCTGTCTGACTGTATTTTCCTGTTTTTCCATCAATTCCTTCAGCTGTTTGTTTGAACAATCCTCTATTTCTTTTCTTTCTTCCCATGATTTAAGTATTTCCTCTCTAGAGGCCACAAACTGTTTGTTTGCAACTTCCTGTATTTCTTTACGGATGGCCATAATCTGTTTGTCTTTATCTTCCTCAGTTTCTTTACAGTTGGCCTTAATCTGTTTGACATTATCTTTCTCTAGTTCTTTACACATTTTATTTGTTTCCTCTAATATCCTCTTCATAAGCATAGATGTTAGGTAATCTTCTTGAATTTCAATTATGCTGGGGTGTCCATGGCTGCTTGCCCATGGATAACTGGGTTCTGGAGATGCCATATTGCTCTGTCTTTTGTTAGTTGAGCTTTTACGCTGGCCTCTACCCATTGGGCTATCTTAGGTGTTGGGTGTTAGTTTCTGGTGGTTCCTGGAATCCTGCATTGGAGGGAATCCTGTCTGCAGGAAGATGATTTTTCCTGAAGGAACCTCCTCAGTTTTTTGGGTATAGTCACTCAATGAATGGTGTAAAATTGCCACAGCGCACCTAACGAGTGGTAACTGTGATCCTTGTTAGTCAAGAGGGTCTCCTCTCACCCAGAGAAGGCCTGGAGACAGCTGCCCTGCTTTTGGGTTTCTTCCTGTAAATTTAGAGAGCTGCAGCTGTAACCTGTGTGCCCCATGGTTTGGTCAGTTTAATTAGGGATAACTGGTTGCCTCTTGGAGCAGTATCTGGGAGTTGATCTCAGGGATCTCAGGCTTCTGTAGGTCTGAGTTTGGGGCTCTGTGCCCTAGTGCCCAAGCGGTAGTCAGTGGCAGGTGAGCTCCACTCTCATGTGTGTAGGTGAAGGATCCTGTGGATAGTCAGAAACTTTTCTGGAGCTAGGTGTCCTGAGGTAGGGCCAGATGTTTCCTCCACTGTGGGGTTTTCTCCGAACAGCAAAGCCCAGTCTGTGTTGTTTGGGGTGGCACATAGAATGGGCAGGTGCTGGCAGATGTTAGCTCCAAGCTGGTGACTAGGCAGGAATCTGAGACCTTTCCCTGAGAACTTTCCTGTGTGTGCTGGTGGGGTGAGGCGCTAGCTGAGTGCTCTAAGGTGTCTCCCTCTCTGTGGGCTTTTCTCCCGACAAGGACTCCTAGTCTCTGAGTCCTGGGGCACACAGTTCTGTCTGTGATGGATAGTTGGGCACACAGCAAGTCTCTGGGCTGGTGAAATGCACCCTCTGTGGTGCCTTTTCCAGGGATAGAGTGGGTGACCTGAAGTCAGTCCCAGTTTGCTTCCTTCCCTGTGGGGTTTTCTCCCTACAGGGAAACTCAGTCTCTGATGCCCTGGGGCACACAGGAGAGGCAGGCACGCAGCAGGTCTCTGTGTTCATGGCTGGAGCCCTACTCAGGGCTGGCAGCGTGCACCGGCTGGTCTGCGGGACCTTTTCCAGGGATAGACTGGGTGACCTGAGGTCAGTCCCATTTCCTACCTTCCCTGTGGGTTTTTCTCGCGACGGGGATTCTCAGTCTCTGGTGTTTTTGTGCCTACCGTTAAGGCTGGGAAGGTGATTAGGACATGCAGGCATGTGGCTCTGGTCTGGCAACCATGTGCCTGTGTGACCCAGGATCTTTTCCTGGTTCTGGCTGTGTGACCTGAGGGTGGACCCAACTGATTCCCACAATGTGGAGTTTCCTCTTACCTGCGAAACAGGAGCGATGCTGTTTTAGGGCCCAGAGTTCAGGCTCTTGGTTGCTGTGCTGAAGTTGCTGTTCTGCTCCTCAGAGGCAAGGCTATCTTGGAATCACCCTGGCTTTGAAATTTTTATGAAGGTAAGCATCATCTGTAATATCTGCCTATACCTTCCAATTGCTTTGACTAAAGTATCCACTATATCTTTCTTTTTACATTTTTAAATAAATTATTTTATATTAATCACAGGTTATTTACTTTGTATCATATTAATTACATTTTATTCTCTTTGTATTGTAGCTGTAGCACCCTCTCTTGTTACCTCCCAATCCCACCCTCCCTTCCTCATCTCCTCCTTTCCCCTTTCCAAGTCCACTGATAAAGGAAATACTCCACCCCTTCCATCTGACCCTAGCTTATCAGGTATCTTCAGGACTGGCTGCAATGTCCTCCTCTGTGGCCTAGAAGGTTGTTCCTCCCTCGGGGAGCGCAGGGGAGGTCAAGAAGCCAGCCATTGAGTTCATGTCAAAAATAGTCCCTGTTCCCCTTACTAGGGTACCCACATCCATACTGAGCTACCATGAGCTACATCTGAGCAGGGGTTCCTGGTTATATCCATACATCGTCCTTGGTTGGAATTATAGTCTCATAAAATACCCCTGTGCCCAGATATATTTGCTCCTTGTGGACCTGTCATCTACAGGTCATACTAACTCCCATTTCTTTCATATGATCCCCTGCACTGTGCTGAAGGTTTTGTTATGAATCTCTGTATCTGCTTTGAAAGACTGCAAGATAGAGTCGTTCAGAGGTCCTCTGTAGTAGGCTCCTGTCCTATTAATTGTTTTCTCCTACATCTGATGTCCATCCCATTTGTATTTCTAAGTGGGGGTTGATCATCTTACCCAGAGTCCTCTTTCTTATTTATCTTCTTTAGATGTACAGATTTCAGTATGTTCACCCTATCTTATAGGTCTAGTATCAACTTACAAGTGAGTATATACCATGTGTGTCTTTCTCCTTCTGGGATACCTCACTCAGAATGATATTTTCTAGATCCTACCATTTGCCTGCAAATTTCATGATTTCCTTGTTTATAATTGTTGAGTAGTATTCCATTGTGTAGATGTAACACAATTTCTGTATCCTTTCCTCAGTTGAGGGGCATCTGGGTTGTTTCCAGGTTCTGGCTATTACAAATAAAGCTGCTACAAACATGGTTGAGCACATGTCTTTGTTATGTACTTGAGCATCTTTTGGATATATGCCTTGGAAGTAGTATAGCTAGATCTTGAGGAAGCACTATTCCTAATTGTCTGAGAAAGCACCAGACTGATTTCCAAAGTGGTTGTACACGTTAACATTCCCACCAGCAAATTAAGAGGGTTTCCCTTTCTCCACAACCTCTCCAGCATGTGTTGTCATTTGAGTTTTTGATCTTAACCATTCTGATGGGTGTCAGGTGAAATCACAGTGTCATTTTGATTTGCATCTCTTTGATGGCTAAGGACACTGAGCATTTCTTTCTTTTTTTATTATTAGTTATATTTTATTAACTCTCAATCCCACGTGAATCCTGCTCCTTCGTTCCCTCCCAATCTCATACTCCCTGGCCCTTTCGAAGTCCACTGATAGGGGAGGACCTCCTCCTCTTTCATCTGACCCTGGTTTATCAGGTCTCTTCAGGACTGGCTGAAAAGTACTCTGTGGCCTAGGAGGGCTGCTCCTCCCTTGTTGGGTGAGGAGGTCCAAGAGCCTGCCATTGAGTTCATGTCAGAAATAGCCCCTATTTCATTTACTAGGGTACCCACTTGAATACTGAGCTACCATGGGCTACAGGCAAGCAGAGGTTCTAGGTTATATCCACCCATGGTCCTTGGTTGGAGAAACAGTCTCATATAAGACCCCTGTGCCGAGATATATTTGGTCCTTGTGGAGCTCCTATCCTCTCCAGATCATATTACTCCTCCTTCTTTTATATGATTCCTTGCCATCTGCCCAAGGTTTGGTTATGAGTCTCAGTTTCTGCTTTGATACACTGCTTGGTAGAGTCTTTCAGAGGCCCTCTGTGGTAGGACCCTGTCCTGCTACTTATTTTCTCCTACATCCCATTTGTCTTTCTGAGTGAGGATGGATCATCTTATGCCAGGTCCTCTTTTTTGCTTATCGTCTTTAGGGGTATAGATTCCAGTATGTTTATCATATTTTGTAGGTCTAAATAAGTGAATATATACCATATGTATCTTTCTCCTTCTGGGATACCTCACTTAGAATGATATTTTCTCGATCCCACCGTTTGCCTGCAAATTTCATGATTTCCTTGTTTTTAATTGCTAAGTAGTATTCCATTGTGTAAAAATACCACAATTTCTGTATCCATTCCTCGACTGAGGGACATATGGGTTGTTTCCTGGTTCTGGCTATTACAAATTAAGCTGCTACAAACAGTTGAGCACATGTCCTTGTTGTGTACTTGAGAAACTTTTGGATATATGCCACGAGTTGTATAGCTGGGTCTTGAAGAAGCACTATTCCCAGTTGTCTGAGAAAGAGCCAGATTGTTTTCCAAAGTGGTTGTACCAGTTTACATTCCCAGCAGCAATGGAGGAGGGTTCCCCTTTCTCCATAACCTCTCCAGCATGTGTTGTTACTTGCTTTTTTGATTTTAGCCATTTTTATGGGTGTAAGGTGAAATCTCAGGGTCCTTTTGATTTGCATCTCTCTGATGGCTAAGGACGTTGAG
Organism: Pachyuromys duprasi; assembly: GCA_028658305.1. NCBI lineage: Eukaryota > Metazoa > Chordata > Mammalia > Rodentia > Muridae > Pachyuromys > Pachyuromys duprasi. The sequence continues at coordinate 29,103,894 of CM053763.1, forward strand.
CATCTCCTTAAGTGTTTCTCTGCCATTCTATATTCCTCTATTGAGAATTCTCTGTTTAACTCCATACCCCATTTTTTATTGTATTGCTTGATTTATTGCCTTTTAACTTTTTAGATCTTTACATATTTTGGATATCAGCTCTTTGTCAGATATAGGGTTGGTGAAGATTCTTTCCCAGTCTGTAGGCTGTTGTTTTGTTCTGATGAGTGTCCTTTGCTTCACAGAAGCTTTTCAGTTTCATGAGGTCCCATTTATTGATTGTTGATCTTAGAGCCTGTGCTGTTGGTGTTCTGTTCAGGAAGTTGTCTCCTGTTTCAATGAGTTCTAGGCTCTTCTCCACTTTTTCTTCTAACCGATTTATTGTATCTAGTTTTATGTTGAGGTCTTTGATCCACTTGGTCCTTAGTTTTCTGCAGGGAGATAAATAGGATCATTTTCATTTTTCTGCATGTAGACATCCAATTGGATCAGCACCATTTGTTGAAGATGCTGTCTTTTTGCCACTGAATTGTTTTGGCTTCTTTGTCAACAATCAGGTATTCATAGGTGTGTTGGTTTGTTTCTGGGTTTTCTATTCGGTTTCATTGACCCACCTTTCTGCTTCTATGCCAATTCCATGCAGTTTTTATTACTATTGCTCTGTAATACAACTTGAGATCAGGGATGGAGCTACTTCAGATGATCTGTTGTTGTACAAGATCATTTGGGAAATTCTGGTTTTTTGTTTTTGTTTTGGTTTGTTTGTTTGTTTGTTTCTCCATGTGAGGTTGAGAATTTTTCTTTCAAGTCTGTAAAGAATTGTGTTGAATTTTAATGGGAATTGCATTGAATCTGTATATTGCTTTTGGTAAGATGGCCATTTTCACTATGTTAATCCTATCAATCCATGAGCATGGGAGGTCTTTCCACCTTCTAATATCTTCTTCAATTTCTTTCTTCAGAGATTTAAAATTTTTTTCAAATGGCTCTTTTACTTGCTTGGTTAGAGTCTCCCCAAGTTACTTTATGTTATTAGTGGCTATTGTGAACGGTATTATTTCCCTGATTTCTTTCTCAGCCATTTTGTCTTGGGTATACAGGAAGGCTTCTGATTTTTTTGAGTTAATTTTGTATCCAGCCATTTTGCTGAAGGTGTTTATCAGCTGAAGGAGTACTCTGGTTGAATATTTGGGGTCACTCAGGTATACTATCAGATCATCTGCACATACTGAAACTTTGACCTTTCCTTTCTGATTTGTATCCCCTTGATATCCTTTACTTGTCTTATTGCTCTAGCTAAGACTTCAAGTACTATGTTGAAGAGATTTGGAGAGAATGGGCAGCCTTGCCTTGTCCCTGATTTCCAGGGGATTGATTTAAGTTTCTCTCCATTAAGTTTGATGTTGGCTATAGGCTTGCTGTATGTTGCCTTTATTATGTTTAAGTATGTGCATTATATCCCTGATGTCTCCAAGACTTTAAACATGAATGGATGTTGGATTTTGTCAAATGCTTTTTCTGCACCTAAGGAGATGATTATGTGGCTTTTCTCTTTCAGTTTGTTTATATGGTGGATTACATTGATGGATTTCTGTATGTTGAACCATGCTTGCATGCCTGGGATGAAGCCTACTTGGTCATGGTGGATGATATCTCTGATGTGTTCTTGGATTCAGTTTGCAAGTATTTTATTGAATATTTGATATTGAATATTGAATCAGTGTTCATAAGAGATATAGGTCTGAAGTTCTCTCTCTTTTTTTTTTTTTTTTGTTTTGTCTTTGTGTGGTTTAGGTACCAAGGTGACTATGGCTTCATAGAATGAGTTTGGTAATGTTCCTTCAGTTTCTGTTTTGTGGAATAGTTTGAAGAGGATTGGAGTTAGCTCTTCCCTGAAGGTGTGGTAAAATTCTGCACTGAAACCATCTGGCCCTGGCCTTTTTTTTTTTTTGGAAGGGAGACTTTTGATGACAGCTTCTATCTTTGGGAGATATGGGACTATTCAATCTTTATACCTGATTTATTTAGGTAGATGGAATCTATCAAGAAAATTGTCCATTTCCTTCACATTTTCAAATGTTGTAGCATATAGGCTTTTGTAGTAAGAGCTAATGATTGTTTGGAGTTCCTCAGTGTCTGTAGTTATTTCCCCCTTTTCATTTCTGATTTTGCTGATTTGGATAGTTTCTCTCTGACTTTTTGTTAGTTTGGCTAGGGGCTTGTCTATCTTGTTGATTTTCTCAAAGAACCAGCTCTTGGCTTCATTTATACTTTGGATAGTTTCATTTGCTTCTAATTGATTGATTTCAGCCCTGAGTTTGATTATCACCAGCAGTGTATCTACTTCTTTTTTTCCCTACTGCTTTCAGTTGGGCCATTAAGTTGCTTGTATGAGATGTTACATATTTATTCTTGAAGGCACTTAGTGCTATGAATTTTCCTCTGAGTACTGCTTTCATTGTGTTCCATAAATCTGGGTATGTTGTACCATCATTTTCATTGAATTCTAGGAAGTCTTTAATTTCTTTCTTTATTTCTTCCTTAACTGTAGTCACCCACGACTACCAATAGTAACCTGCCTGTACAAGGGGCTGGGAATTAAAATAGAAGACAGAGAACAGGAAGAAGTGATGCCAAGACAGTACTCTGATCAAGGCTCCATCTTTATTACAGAGTAAACCACTTATACAGGTTTCCAAGTCAACATATCCAAGCAAAACAGGAAAATTAACCAAGCAAAATAGGAGGTTTAACTGAGCAAAACAGGAGGCTTAACTAAGCAAACAGGAGGTGTCTGCTGAAAACAACAAGTATAGCGAGCCAGCATAACTTGCATGCACTTGACCATCTCAGGTCCAATTGAATGGCTACCTTACTTAACCCAGCTGTCACTGAGTATCAAGTTGTTCAGTTTCCAAGTGTGTGTAGGCTTTTTGCTATTTCCATTGTTGTTGAGGTCCAGCTTTAGTCCATGGTGGTCAGATAGAATACAGGGGATCATTTCAATCTTCTTTTATCTGTTGAGGCTTGCTTTGTGATTAACTATATGGTCTATTTTAAAGAAGGTTCCATGAGGTGCTGAAAAGAATTTATACTCTTCTGAGTTTGGGTGAAAAGTTGTGTAGACATCTATTTGGTCCACTTGAATTAGGATCTTTGTAAGTGCCCTTTTTCCCCTATTTGACTTCTGTCTGGATGATCTGCCCCTTGGTGAGAATGGGGTGTTGAAGTATCTCTCTATTGAGGTGTTGGCATCAATGTGTGATTTAAGCTTTAATAATGTTTCATTTATGAATGTAGGTGGCCTTGTATTTGGGGCATAGATGTTCAGAATTGTGATGTCCTCTTGGTGGATTTTTCCTTTGATGAGAAAGTAGTGTCCTTGCTCATCTTTTTTGATTACTTTTGATTGAAAGTCTATTTTATTAGATATTAGGATAGCTACCCCAGCTGGTTTTCTGGGACCATTTGCTTGAAAAACATTTTTACAGCCCTTTACTCTAGGTAGTGTTTATCTTTGTTGCATAGGTATGTTTCTTGGATGCAGCAGAATGTTGGATCCTGTTTCTGTACCTATTCTGTTAGTCTGTGTCTTTTTATTGGAGAGTTGAGTCCGTTGATGTTGATAGATAATAGTGACCAATGAATGTTAGTTCCTTTTATTGTGGAGTTGGTGGTCTTATTGTGATTTATTGCTTGTCTTCTTTTAATTTTTGTAGGGAAATTATCTGTATCCTATGTTTTCTTGGGTCAGTTGTTTTCGTTGGGTTGGAGTTTTCTTTCTAGTATCTTCTGTAGGGCTGGTTTGCAATTTCAGAGTTTCAAATCTTCTGCCTCTCAGAAATGGTGCATGATGGTTGCCGCCATCTTGGATCCCCACTTCATCTGTCTTAAAGGAGATGCATAGAAAAATTTTATGGCGCAGAAATTGTAGCTGTGTAGTAAAAGTCACTTTAGCAGTTCATCATTAATATTTCCATTTCTCAAATATGGTACAGCCATTTAAAGTGTTTTAAAATATTATTTAACATGTTCTTCTTGCTTTTTAAAATTTATTTATTTGTCTATTCACTTTTCTTCACAATCATAAGCCCACTCCCTCTTCTCTTTTTGGTCCCACCTTCCCACCTTCTTTCCTTTTTCCATCCTCTCCTAGTCCTTAGAAAGGGAACCCTCCCCCCACAACCCACCCTAACTCATGATGTCACATCTGAACTGAACATATCCTTTTCTTTCCTGGCCTGGTATCAGAAAAGCAGCCAACAGAGTCCTTGTCAGAGACAGTCCCTGCTCCTCTTACTAGGTGACTCACAGGAAGACCAAGCTGCCTATTGGGTAACATATGAGTGTGTGTGTGGGGGGGGGGGGAGTCCAATCCATGTATGGTCCTTGGTTAGTACTTCGGTCTCTGCAAGCTACCCTTGGCCCAGTTTAGTTGGCTCTGTTGGTCTTCTTTTAAAATCCCTGTCCCTTCCCGGTGCCTCTATTCTGCTCCCTATTTTTCCACAAGGTTTCCTTCACTTACTCTTCTCAGAACGTCTCTGTTTTACTTAATGGGTTAATTTACTATTCTTTATTCTATACAAAGCTTTTTCTTCTGGGGTGTATAAAGTTACTTAAGTAATAATATAGGGTGTATTTCTTGCATACACTTACATGGTAGTTTTCTACTATACTTTTATCCCCTTTTGTTAGTTTCTCCTACATAGCACTGTGAAGGCTATTTTTGTTTGTCAACTTGAGTTAATCTGGAATTAACTATAACACAAAAATAGCTAGGCATACCTATATAAGGTGTTTTTTTTTAATGAAATAATTTGAAGTGAGAAGAACTACTTCTTATTCAGATTTTTTTAAAGTAAGAAAACACAACCTAATCTATATCTTTTGTGGTGGAAGGACCCACCTCTAATATAAGTCATGGCTTCTATTGGAAGCTTGTATAAAGGACATAGAAGAAGGAAGCTCTATTTCTCTCTCCTTGCCTGCTTGCCTTTACCCTAAGTAGCAAGTGCATTCCTTCACAGGTATTACAGCCAACTTCTTTGGGATTCTAGTGTGTATTAAAGATCAGCAGAGACTTACAGCCTCCTGGACTGAACAATTAATGGATTCCTGGACATTCCATAAACAAGAAGCCATTGTTGGATAAGGTGGACCACAGCTTGTTAAGTCATTCTACTAAATTCCTCTTTCTTTATATAGAGATTGATTTTATAAGTTCTGTTACTCCAGGGAACCTGAATAATACAAGCACTTACGTGTGTTTCATCAAATTAAAGGTTAACAAGATACAATAAAGACTCCTGATCAAACACCTTTTTAAGAACTGTATAATGTTTGGATAAAGTGGAAGATTACATGCTTGGTACTTTGAGTAGCACTGTATGCATCTGTAGGGACACTTCACTCTGTTGTGACACATTTTTTAAGTGATGGTAACTTATGGGAATTTAATTTAATTTAAGTGATGGTAACTTATAGGAATTTAATTTAAGGCTTCAGTGTGGACTATACCAGAATGAAAATGCTAATACAAATATCTTGCTTTTATTGAAGAGATGCCACAGTGATTATTTTTATTCATACCTATAACTAACTGTATTATTTACTGTTCTATTGCTATGTAGAGACATTATGACAAAGGCAACTTATGAAAAAAATAATGTAATTGGGGGCTTATGTAGTGTTTCACAGGGTGAGTCCATGGTCATTATGGCAAGGAGCATGGCAGCAAACAGGCATGGCAATGGAGCCATATAAAAGCTTGTATCTGAGGGCCCTGGAAGGGGATGGTGCAGGAGGAAAGCTAGCAGGTGAAAGGGATTATAGTGAGGGAGGAAAGGGTCTTTGAAATAATGAAAATACCCTAAAGTGGATATGAGTGAGAAGAGAATATGGGCTCAGAACAACTTACAGGGGACCAAAAAAAAAAAAAACCTTACAAATAATAATTTGAAAAAGCTAATATCTTCTCTATAGGTGAGAGGCAGAGAAAAGGAAAAGTGGGCCTAGCTTGGGCTTTTGAACCTCAAAGCCCAACAGCAGTGGCATATCTCCTCCAAGAAGGCCACACAACCTAATCATTCCAAAACCTTCTATCAACTAGAGACCATGTATTCAAATATATAATCCTATGTTGGGGGTCACTCTTGTTCAAAACTCCAAGGTCACTACCCAATATAATGAAGAACTGAATGGTTTTAGCTGTTTCTGGTAAGAACCCAGAGTACCTGACCCAATAGGAACATTAATAAAGTCACAATCAGGCAACTTATTTAGACCAACATTGCCACTATCAAAGCTTATGACTTATTTGTTCTATTGATTTATATGTACAAGGAACAATTTTGTTTCTTCCAATTATTTCACCTAACTTTAACACATATTAAGAGTCACTAACTTTCAATCTATGTTTATTAAAGCTTCCAAATCCTATTTCACAAGTTACTCGTGTAATCATTAAATTTCTAGCACATAAGCCACTAGCTAATATCTACCTTTGCATGGCTCTTATTTGCCTTAATAAATTTTGTTTTGTAGTGTCTTCATGCTGATTAGAATAGCCTCAATTACCATTGAAAACACAAACAGCATTTAACATATACCAGGCCACAGCATTATTTTTAACCACCGCATTTCATGAGGAAACCACCTCAATTCATTGGCCTATGTTCATCTGAATAATTCCTGTAAAAAAAAGGTTTATGCTTTTAAATTGTAATTAGCTTTTCCCCTGCATATGATATTTAAACACAATCCACTATCCTTTTTTATATTTCCTGCCTATATTTTAGGTAACCATGTAAAATTGTGAAAGATGGTTTGATAAGTTGCTTTTAGCTTATTTATATAGTACTATGGAAATGTGTGGACACATCTTTAGAGTATGTAAATAAAGAATTATCTGAAATAAGACAGTATAAATCACTAAGAAAAATTTGTATCAGGGCTACATGTACCAAAACTTCATGTGTTGAGTGGATGAGTGGTCAAGTATTGCAGGATGTGTCTCCAAGGAGTGTCAACCAATTATGAAACATGGAAGCTAAATTAGATGACTGTAGTGACAGAAATAAAGTGATGTTTGCTCTGGAATAAAAACAAAAATAGAGGAAAGGAATTTTAGGTTTTTAATCCCTGGGATGTAAACAATGGATCCACAGAAGATTGTCTATAAATCTCTCAGAAGGGCTTTTTATTTAACATCCAGGTCTTGTTTTGCTTTCAGTTATCCTTTAACATCAATTTTCAAGAGTGTTTCGGTGTAAGCACAAAATTGGAAGATACATGAAAAATATCTCTAGGCACTATTTTCTGGTATCTGTATCAAATTTATTCATTTCTTTAAAAATTGTGAATTACCTTAATTTTTATGTCTCAGAATTAAATTCTATAAGGAAGTAAAGACAGGTCATATTCCATAATATATTAATTATTAATTTTTCTAAATAACTGGAATATTGTAAGGTAGTAAAATTAATTTAGTTTTGTCCCACAAAGGAAAAATTAAGTCCATAGAATCATTTATATCCAAGTAAATGAAAAAACTAAAAATATTATAAGCTATCTTTTGATCTCCAATTTCTTTCCCAGATATATGTAAGTTAGAAGTACAATTATTATAAACATAACTTTTGTTTGTACTGATTATTATCTTTGTTAATTATTCTCAGTGGTTGGGAGGAATGTAAGGACAGCATGTGCTCCTTTTATTCCCCACATATAAAGTTTATAGCTTGGAAATGTTACTACATTATAAAATGTTTTTTTTCCTTTATGTCAGTTGAAGCATATGGCCTGTTTTTCATAAGTCAATGTACAGAAAGAGCATGAGGGACCCATTGTAAAAAAGAAAGTTCAGCTTTAAGAAAAATGAGTGAGAATACAATGCTAGGTGAACAAAAATTTTTAATGTCTATATTATTTGCTTAATTACCTATTAAATTAAGTTTATTAATGTATGTTTATTTTATAAGAAAAAATATGATGATCTGTGTAGGTATAATGTATTCTGAAGTTACATGCTATCTATTACATAATAAATAAATCTAAATATAAGAAAATGATAATTTAGTAATTTCAAGAATCCAAAGCTAATTCTTCTTTAAATAATAAAGCAGCAACCATTGATTGCTTATAGTTTATTTTTTAATCAACCCTTCTTCCAAATAAACTCTGTGAATAATTGTGAGCAAGAATATTTTTCCCCCTGAAGACATATGGGACTAGCAGAGGACACCAGAATCTGGACCAATGATGAATAACCTACTAAGGAAAATCCAGGGCTGTCGGTCCTCCTCCCAAGGGTCCAGCCTGTGAGTGAGGATAGAGGGTTCAGGGGTGAGAGGCACAGAGTCACCACACAGACACCAGAAGTCAGGCTGGAGTCAGGTGAATGCAATAGGAGGGCCAGCAGTTGCAGACTCATTTATTCTGGAAAAGAAGGCAGGTTATATAGCCCTGGGTGACCAATCAGGTTCCTCTACACCATTTCGGAGCCTGCCGTTGATTGTTCCTCTCTGGGAAGACTTTCCAATGTCAGGTCAAGAACTTTCAGCCAGACTACTTCACGTCAGCGGAAGCTGGTCCAAGCTCTGGTCCCTAATGACCCTTTGCTGGGAATGCCCATACAGGGCAGAAAATGTTGCAGATTTATTAAAGGCAAGATATTTTATATTTGAGGATTTTTATAGATTGAATTGTTTCTCACCATATTCATGTGCTGAAGTTCTTAACTTAAGTACACACAGGATAACACAGGATGTTATAACCAGCAAAGATAAAGTCATATTAGGAGAAGGGCCCATGACATCATGTGGCTGGTACCTTTATAATAGGGGGAAATTATGTGCACATATATCCAAGGTTAGAACTATATGGACAATAGCATAGAGATCTTGGTGGTGTCTCTAAAAATGCCATAAAATCACTATAAGATAGGAAAGAGGCATGGAATAGTGTCTTGCATTCACTCCACAAAGGAGACTGCTAGTGTGTATAACTTGACTCTAGATCTGTAGGGCTGCCCAGCTATGTTGCCCTAGGTCTTAGCTTAGTTGGTGACACGTTGCTACAGAAATCTCACAGGCATAATGACTTTCCTTTCCACTCATACGCTATGGTATTCATCATCAACAGGACCTGAATCTATTCACTATAGGAAGTACAGACAAAGGGCCAACAGAGAACAAATAAACTCATTTTGTTTCCTTTTTTGTTTGTTTCTATATCTATGTATCTATATATTTGTGATGTATCTATAAAACTATGTATACATAATAATATATTTATTATTTATCTATCATGTATTTATTATGCATTTTTGTTATTTTCTTTTTATTTATTCTCTCATATATTACATCCTAAGTGCAGCCTCACCTCAGTCTACTACTCCCAGTTTTTCACCCACACATCCCTTCTCACCCAGATCCACTGCTTCTCCTTCTCCCTTCAGTAGAGAGCAGGCTTCCCAGGGGTATTAACCAAACATGCCATAACAAGATGTAATAAGACTAGGCAACAAATCCTCATATCAAGAATGGAGAAAGCAACCCAGTAGGAAGAAAAGGGTCCCAAGAGCAGGCAAAAGAGTAAGAGACACCCCAACTACCATTGTTATGAGTTCCACAAAAACACCAACAAAGTAAAAAATTGCTGGACGCAGGTGGGACTGCAAAGACTAATGTATCAACCAAAGACCATGCATAGAGAGGACCTAGACCCACTGTTCAGATGTAACCCATAGACATCTCAGTCTCCATGTGGGTTCCCCCGTAAGGGGAAAACAGTCTCTGATACGAACCCGGTTGTCTGTTACTTGATTACTTCTCCCTGGAGACCTAGCCAGCCCACAGAGGAAGAGGATCCAGGCAGTCCTGATGGGACCTGATAGGCTAGGGTTAGACAATAGAGGAAAAGGACTTCCCCTATTAGTGGACTAAGGAAGAGGGATAAGGGAAGATGAGGGAGGAAGGGTGGGGCCAGGAGGAGATGAAGGAGGGGACTAAAACCAGGATACAAAGTGAATAAATTGTAAATAGTAGTAGTAATAATAATAATAATAATAATAATAATAATAAAGAAAAAGGAAAAAAAACCTACAAGGTAAACAACTGCAGCATTATGAAGACCTAGCAAAGACCCATGGAGGCCCCATGATTGCCACTTCAGTCTCTATGAACCCCTATAAGCTTTGCTTAGTTGATTCTGTGGGCCATATTCTTCCAGTGTCCTTTACCTCTCACTCCTACCATCCATCTTTCCCTCTTCCACAGGGTTCCCTAAGCTCTACCTAATGTTTTACTCTGGGTCTCTTCATCTGTTCCCATCAGCTACAAGAGGGAAACATCTCTGATAACAATTGGGTTAGGCCTTGATCTATGAGTATAGCACATTATCATTAGGAATCATTTCATTGCTTCTTTCTCTCTCTCTTTCTCTTTCTTTCTTTCTATCTCTCTCTTTCTTTCTTCTTTCTTTTGTTCTTGGCCAGACATGTTTGGTTCTGTACTAGGTCTCCGGGTCATCAGCTTCTGATACCTGGCCGTCCAGCCAGTATTGGGTGTGGGCTTGTTCTTGTCGGCCACTCCCACAATCTCTGAGCCACCATTGCACCAGCATATATTACAGGAAGAGTAGATTGTGGGTCAACTAGTTTATGGTTGGGTTGGTGCCCAAGTCTTGCCTGTTTACAGAAAAGAGTCGGTTCAGACTCCAAATTCTCCAATGAGCAGTCCTCACTAGAGCCATCCTCATAGGGTCCAGGAAGTTTGCACAGCACTAAGTTTCAACATACCCCACCCCAGATGCCCCTTAATAACAGTCATCTCTCTCCATACTCTCCCTCTGTCCCTCCTTCTCCCACATGATACCTCCTATTCCATTCCAAACTGCACCCAGTATAAGGAAAAAATTTATTTCCTTTTCCCAGGGAGATCCACTAGGTCTCCTAGAACACTCCTTGTTACTTAGCCTCTCTGTGTCTGTAGATAATAGCATGATTGTCCTTTACTTAACAGACAATTTCTACTTGTAAAGTGAGTACATATCATACTTGTCTTTCTGGGTCTGGTTGCCTCACTCAGAATGATTTTATCGAGTTCCATACATTTGCCTGAAATTTTTATGACGTCATTTTTAATACTACATTGTGTAAATGTGTAACATTTTCTTTGTTTCTAATCAAATAATTAAATTTTTAGTACAGAATAGGACCTTGGACAAACATGAAGATTTACAGAAAATTGTTTTTTGTTTGTTTGTGTTAAGAAATGAGGTAGGGAGATCCAAGATGGCTGCCACAAGAGAACACTGTGTCTGAGGAGTAGGAGAGCAGAAACAATGCAGCGACCAGGAGACTGAACTCTGGGACCTAAAACGCCAGCATTGTGAGTGCCAGGTGAGCGGAACTCCTACGGTGAGAAAATCAAGTGGGGAAACCCTAGGGACACCCAGTTATTACCTGGAGAAATTTCCCTGTGACCAGCTGCGTACAGCTCTGATCTGGAGGAGCGGCTGCGCTGGGCGCCCGCACCCGCCATTATAGACTGTCTCCCGGGCAATCTCAGGAGGAGCCTGGTGCCGTTTTCACTGAACTGCGCCCTACGAGCGCACACTGCACCCGGGTTCTGC
>CM053763.1:29116006-29153727 GCA_028658305.1 Pachyuromys duprasi
CCCAGGGGAGGACTTTGCAGCCAGCCCTGAGGAGACAGGATAAGCTGGGGTTGGATGGAAGGGAAGGAGGTCCTCCCCTGTTGGTGGACTTGGAGGGGGCGGGGAAGAAGGAGATGAGGGAGGGAGTGGGAGGGTAGGAGGGAATGGGGGAGGGGGCTACGCCTGGGATTCAAAGTACCTAACCTGTGACTGAGATAAATATAAATAAATTTAAAAATAAATAAATAAATAAAAATGGTTGAGCAAAAAAAAAAAAAACTTGACATGAGCATTTATAGAGGTAAACCACGTGTAACGGTGCCTGTTCTAGCCTTGTATGCGCCCGTTGTTATTGTGTTCTTTAATGCTCAGCTCCACCGTTGTCACCTCTCTGAACACCTGTTAGGAGGAATGAAGCATCCCTCTGTCAAGGCTTCATCTAGAGTTTTCCACGTTCTAATTGCATCCTAGTCTAAGGGTGCTCTGCTTACTACCAACAGCTTTCCTGGATTCACCCAGACCACCACAGGATCTGCTCTAAGCAGATGCTTGTAAAGACGGTAAAATAAATCTAAATTAGATGGGGAAAAAAAAAGAAATGAGGTAAATTTCATTATCAACTTTATTCTCACATTATAATTGCTACTTTGACAATGCAAAAGCTAGTACTTAAAAAGAGCATTATGTGCTAAGCAACACTATCCTAGCTAAGCTAAAGTGTGAGAAAGACTCTGCTTTGCAACTACCATTAGAGGTGTCAGGGGTTGGCTCTTTTCATGGGGTGGATCTCAAGTTGGGCCACTCATTGGTTGGTCATTACTTCAATCTCTGTTCCATCTTTATCCTTATACTTCTCATAGGCAAGACAAACTTTGGGTTGAAGATTTTGTGAGTTGGTTCTTGCCCCCTAACTCCACTGGAAGTCTTGCCTGGCCACTTCAGGCTCCATATCCCCCTCTTCTAGGAGTGTCAGCTAAGGTCAACCCCATAGACCCTAGAGCTTCACCTTCCCAAAGATGCCACTCCCATTTCTGTATCCCTCCCAGCCCTCTTCCCCTGCACTCCTTGGTCACCTTACCCCCTCTCTCCTCCAGGTCCCTCCCTTCATCTACTTCAGATGTCTATTTTATTTTCCCTTCTGAGTGAGAGTCAGGTATCCCAGCTTGGGTCCTCCTTATTCCTCAGCTTCTTTGGGTCCGTGGATTACAGTATAGTTATCCTATACTTTATGTCTAATATCTACTTATAAATCAGTACACACTATGCATATTTTTTGGATCTGGGTTACCTCACTCAGAATGATATTTTCTAGTTCTATCCATTTGCCTGCCATCCTTGACAGGCAAATTTCATGACATCCTTGTTTTAAATAGCTGAGTAGTAAGATCTGCTTTGAGATTAAAGTCTCCTGTTTCCTATACAGTTTCATACAAAGATTAGATTGCATCAGGTGCTCTCTACCATGAATCACACTGAGTGTTATTTTCAAAAGATAAATATGATCTCCCTGCAAATATGGTGATTTTTTTCTACTTGAGAATAGCATTACATTAGAACTAAGACTTTATACTTTTGCCACTAGCCTTTTGCAATATTAAATAAATAGTAAGTATGAAATTTTTAAGCCTTTTACTTACTCGGGCCATATTTCTAATTTGGGTTTCTAATTATAAATATTTATTTTTTTATTTTAATAGTTATCCAAAGAATGCAAGGCCTGGCATCTATAGAAAGTTACGTAAATTACCTCTAAACACTGATCTCTCAGAAACTGAATATTTTTAAATATTTTAAACAATAAAGAAGATAAAATGTGTGACTCTTTTGTAGAGTACTGTGAAATCGAATCAATATTAAATGGAATGGTAGTCACACATGAAGGAACTAACTGGGGCAAGGTACTATGCACTATATGAAAGCCGAGAAAGCAGAATATATCAACATCGATAGGACTGATGGTGTATGAGAATGATAAGACAAGCTAAATTTAAAAGACATGATGCACCAGCCCTAAGTGTAGGGTAGGTCCTCCTAGGCATTGTGCAATTTAAATCTGCAAAGTCCCATGGGAAGATTACCGTTAGCATATTTCTAAAGATAAATAAATTGCATTTAAGGAGTTTCTACGTTCTTACTGGTTCTTTTCATTTTTACAGCCAATGTGAGAAATGTGGCCCTATCAGAAGCCAAATGTTGAGCTCTAAACTGGCAAAAGTCAATAACTGTATAACTTACACCAAAACAAAAAACAAACAAACAAAAAACACAATGTAAGATATATTATTTTTTTATTCTCAAAGTTTCTACTTATGATTTGCAAGTAACTCACTCTAATCAAATTATATGTTCAGTTTGATTTTTTCAAAATGTACTGCTAGAATCTATGTTTAATAAAAATAAACTTATTCTAAAGAACTTATAAATAAAAATTTACACATCTAAATTAATGTAGCCATTTAAAGGGAAACAATTAAAATTAGAAATCCCAACAGCATATGATAGCCGCAAACATTTTCCTAAAGTGAATTAGTCGGTACATATACGTCAATGTTCTCCCAATTTACATCATATGAAAATGATTCTGATCATATTAAATAGTACCACTGTGATACATAAACTAAGCACCACACATTTTTTTAAAAAGCTCATTTTAGAGGCTTCAAGCATAAAAGTTATAATGAGATAGAATACACTCTCAAATATATTGTTTCAAGCTAACTCCAAAGGCTTATTAAAGTTCACACGTGATCAAGCATACTCATATAATGAGGCTTTGCACACCAAAGATCACACATTAGTCCCTGGAGTAGTAAAATGAGACCATTAAAAATCTGACAACATTAAGTGGAAGACAACCAACTTCAGACCTGAAAAGGGCAAGTCAAATGCCTGTCACCAAAAATGATTCAGAACGCCTCAAAAGCTGGCACAGTGACTGAGCAGCGTTATCTCTGGGGAACCCACATCATTAATTATTTTTAACTACGACGACCACCCAGAATTCTCACTTTTGGACAGAGAGACATCTGAGCAGATGGAGCACAGGTAGGCTCTCTGGTGACTGGTACAAATACAGTGGTGTGTGTGTGTGTGTGTGTGTGTGTGTGTGTGTGTCCATGTGTGTGTGCCGCCAGTTATTGATCTGAAACTGTACAACATGTCAGGCACCCCCTTGAGTGTCTGTACTGCATAGAACTACTTTCCTCTATAATGATTTAAATACTTTTTGCTAAAAAGAACAGCTATTTCCAGGAAATATTTTGCATTTGAAGTTGCTTATGTTTTAGAAGACTGATTTGAAAAATAGTCACTTTAAAAACATTATTATTTTTTTTTCTGGCAAAAGCTTACTTCATTTATATTGAATGATAAAAGTACCTGCTAAATATATACTCTTGCATTAAAATGATAATTGGTAATGCTGATTTAACCAAATGAATTAATTGAGATGACAAATGCATTTCCTGCTAATTTCAGTAACCCTTGTGAGGCCGGCAGAGGGCTAGCCTATTTCTTCAGCCATCTGTGGACTCCTCTGATGTGTTGTAAACAGTATATTACATTCATATTGACACTGATACAACCTTGTGAAGCAGTTCCCATTCTATTAATCTGAACAAAACTAATTTCACAGTACAAACAGTTATGTTTTCTAAAACATATAACCTTAGACACACCAAAATTGCCATTATTTCAATTTTTCATATAGTGACTGAATCTTATTTTTAAACTTTTAGGAAATTAATATATTCCTTGAATTCTATCAACTCTCATCCTGATCAAAAATGTCCTAATAGAATTGTCTCTCATTTTACTAGAATGTTATAACTGAATGTAAAAAGCATGTAAAATACTATATCTGAGATAGTTATGGGTCTCCTGATCAAATTAAAACCTTTAGAATATTCTAGAGAACCTGCTTATACCTTAGAAGGCATAAACAATGTTAGAACATTCCCTATTTCTGAATTATTTCTGTCCTCTAATCATTTTACACAAATAAACATTTGTACTGAAAGTACTTATCTGTGGAAGTGTACATTTATAAGAAGACTATCTTATTAGAACTTAGTGAAAATTAATTTCCTGGGAAGGCATAAAGTTTTTGACAAAACCTTCAGTATATTTTAAAACATTTAAAAACATTTCTCTTACTTTAAAAAAACACACATTTGGAAAGTCTCATCATTTCTGCCAGTAGTTTTTTTGAATTGCTTTTGTAAAAAATTGTTTTGTAGGTTATTTCTTCCACATGTGATTTGCTTATGCTTATATTGGTTTGTTTTGAATAACACATTCTATACATGCTAGTTATTTATTCTTTATAACACAGAATATTCCTGATGTCTTACAAGTAGTAAAGTTGTAGAAATATTGAATAGCATTTTACTATTCTAAGGGCACTAACAAAATACATATATTTAAAACCCAACAGGAGCCTGCCTGACATTCCCCACTGACAGATGCTCTCAGGCATTGACAGGCAGCAGCAAAATGCCTAAAGGAAACAGCATGAACAGCATTCTGGCGAATGGACTGGGCTCACCTGCTGCAATGAACATATAATTATAAAAACATGATATGCAAATGAATCCTTCATACTACAACCTCATCTCTCTGTTCAGCAACTGTCACTGTGGACAGGTTACTTTTCCACACCCACTTACTTACTCTGTCTTGTTCTGTTTGCTTACTTTGCTTTACTTAAATTTCTGTGGTGGCACAATTATCTGGCTCCAGCACAGTAGAAAGTAAAAGAACAACAAATAAAGAAATGATGTGCTATTTTGGAAGGTAACAGATTTGCATTACTATATGATGTAAGACAATTTCAAACCAGAGGTACAGAACTTGTTTCTCACTATCAGAAAATATACATAAAGACAGATAATTGTATGCAAAATAAATGTTAATAAAATTTTGCCTGCATTGCTTTGCTTTTAGATATTGAACTTAGATGATTTCAAAATTGTAGGAAAAACTTTTATGAAGGTCAGTAAATACAATATTATACAATATATTTGTGTAAGGACTGAGTTCAACCACACACTTCAGTTTTGTTTTGTTTTGCTGTTTTTTTAATTAATTAATTTTTGTTTAATTTTTTATATTAATTACAGTTTATTCACTCTGCATCCCAGCTGTTGTATTCCATCCCAATCCCACCTTCCTTCCCTCATCTCCTCCCTGTTCCTCTCTAAGTACACTGATAGAGGAGGTCCTCTTCCATCTGACCCTACTTTATCAGGTCTCATCAGGACCGGTTGCAATGTCCTCCTCTGTGGCCTAGCAAAGTTGCTCCTCCCTGGGGGAGAGGGGAGGAATGACAAAGAGCTGGCCACTGAGTTCATGTCACTGACAGAGCCTGTTCCACTTACTAGGGTTCCCACTTAGACAAGGAGCTGTCATGGGCTACATTTGAGCAGGGATTCTAGGTTATATCCATGCTTAATTTTTTATTAAGTACAAATTATTCATTTTGTTTCCCAGCTGTAGCCCCCTCCCTCATTCCCTCCTAGTCCTACCCTTCCTCCCTTTTCTCCTCCCATGCCCCTCCCTATGTCCAGTGTTAGGTGAAGTCTTCCTCCCCTTCCCTCTGACCCTAACCTATCATGTCTCAGGAATGGCTGCATTGTCTTCCTCTGTGGCCTGGTAAGGCTGCTCCCCTCTCAGGGGGAAGTGATCAAAGAGCCAGCCACTGAGTTCATGTCAGAGACAGTCACTGCTCCTCTTACTAAGGTTCCCACTTGTACAATGAGCTGCCATGGGCTATATTTGTGCAGGGGTTCTAGGTTATCTCCATGCATGGTCCTTGATTAGAGTATCAGTCTCAGGAAAAAAAAATGCTAGGCCCAGATATTTCGGTTCTGTTGCTCTCTTTATGGAGCTCCTGTACCCTCCAGGTCTTACTATCTCCCCCTTCTTTCATAAGATTCCCTCCACTCTGCCCAAAGTTTGGCTATGAATCTCAGCATACACATCTTTTTAAAGAATGCTTTGATATTAAAATATTTTGAAATCTTAGCATTTGGAATTCATGTTATTCACCAACACCACTATAGTTTTTATTGATAACTTTAATTCTAAGTTTTAACTCAAAATGGTCTTATTCTTGAATTTCCAGGGAATATCTATTCCTAGGGAAGCGGTTCCTATGGAATGTTTAACTCTCTGGCCTTTCTTCACAAAATTTCCATTAATTGTGTTTTCTCATTGAACCTCTTATATGGTTTCAGTCAGAAATTATAAACTCAGAAAGGATGTTATTGTCAAATTCTTTGCTTGAAACATTCTACAGTTTACTTACTACTTCCTATAGACTTAACCAGTTCTTCAATATTTATTATCATGAAGCATGACTTTTCAATTTCCTAAGTGATTTTTGTTGGTACATGGTCACCTCTAACTATGTGTGCATGTGTATTTGTATTTAAGAGTGTATCAGTAAAGTGTCCACAAGAGAAACAAAACTAGTAGATGCGTATTATATATATACATATATGTATATTTTATGTAAATGAATGGATTTTGAAAATTTATACATAGAAGGTAGTTATGTGATCCAAAATAAGTGATCAAGGGAGAAATATTTATTTACTGTAGCAAAAATTTTAATTAGTGAGTTGTTATTCTCAGTAAGTATTATTCAAGAAAACTTGTCTATAAACTGGGATAAAAATCATTCTTCACTGAAGTCTTCTCTAATCTTATCGTAATGAAGACAAAAAATTCTTTAAAGAATCAAATTTATTAAAAGCAAAGTAGTTACATTTAGAAAACTAAAGAATCACAAGTGCAGGGTTGCAACACAGTTCAAGAAGGCATGCTGGATTGCCTTTCCTTAAATTTTGGCTTACAGGTGCAATATTCATAAGAAAATGAAGAATGTCTTAAGTCATGACATTTAAGTTCTTGTTTTTTGTCTTCATTTCCTACCTGGTTAGAAATGGATCAGGATACCGGGGAAACCTTAAGCTTCACAATATTGCTGTGCTGTAGTGAGTTTTTCATTGGAAGTTGTTTTGTTTGTGTTGTTTTAATTCGGACTAAGGACAATGCTAATATTTCTTGTTGCTGTGTGTCTTAGTTCTGTCCCTTCTATTGTGATAAAATATTATGGCCAAAGCACGTTAAGTGAGAATGAGTTTGTGTCCCAATTCTAGGTCATAGCGCATCATCTCAGGACGTCAACATGGCAGGAGCTTAAAGTAGCTACTCACTTTACATACACCGTCATGAGTACAAGGTGATAAATTAATTTATTCATACTGCTGCTCAGCTTATTTTCTGTACTCTTATATGATCTGGGATCATCTGTGCAAGGAATTTTGCCATCCACAGTAACCCAGATCCTCCTAACTCAAATTAATATAGCCCTCCACAGATATGCTCACGGGCCAACCTGATCTAGACTGTCCTTTACTGAGACTCTCTTCACAAGTGACCCTAGATTGTGTCAAGCTGATAGTAAAACTAACTTTGATGCTATGGAAATATATTTAATTTGTGTGTATGTATTCTCCCTTCTCTCTGAACTTTAATTTATTAATTTTTCATAATTTTCTCATATATTAATAGTCAGCTATCTGATCTATAACTCAACAAAGATGTCCATTAAGACACTATAGCTTGACAATTCAGAATCAGATATCTGAAACAAGCACAGTTATTGTAGCATTTACTCTATTACTCGGGATTATGACACCTTTATAGTGTATATTGCCTGATACCTGAAAATTATTGCCTAGTCCCTTCCCTGCTATGATCAAGTTTTTCAAGTATTATCAGCTAATGTGAATCCAAAATCCCTGGAAGTGAACATCAAAGTGTACATATTTTTCAATGGATAAAATATTCTCGCTTTTTATTTTCATGTGAATCCTATGGAGTATTCGCAGAATTGAAAGAATATTTAATATTCAGCAAGTGATCTATGTATTTACAGAATAAAGAGGTAGAAAAATAACAAGGAATTAAAATACTCAACAACACTATTAGTAAAATTATTGATAATAACTGATTTTGTTTTAATTTATTTTTACATTTCAGGGTATATTTAGAATCTCTCAGAGCAGCCTATTAAGATCTCAGTCAGTGATCTAATTAGCCTTCTCCATTACTAATTATATGCTGAATTTGAACATATTACATCTTTCTAACATAGTCAGTTAAAATTATCTTTTATAGGTCCACTTAATATGTCTTATTTTATTAATAGTGTAAATAATTACATAAACTTGCTCTTGTTTAGAAGCAAGTTTTTCTTGGTTTCAACACCTGTACACAGCAGAAAGAAACATGCAAATTTTCTTTTAATTTACCCAAATTAAAGAAATCTTAATGAGTCAGTGCTCTGTATTTTCTCTGAAGATAACTGACAATAATTGATTGCTTCTCCTCTTAACTAACTGTCAACGGGTATACTAAGGATCTCCAAGAAACTGGTAAGCTATGTGCAATGGTGTCAGTGAGCTTAAGCACAGAGGAAGAATGAGAAATCATCCCATTATGACCAGAGTCCCTAAGAGCCCCATCAGCATGAAGCTCATTGATATGATTTTGTTATTTCACACAGGTATAGTATTTTCTTTTTAAGTAAACATCATTATATAACACGGGTTTTCCACAAATTAATAGTGTGTTCTACAATTGAGAATCTATAATCAAGAAAATTCATAACTTCTTGTTTACAATCTATCAGAGCTCATGAAAACAACATTTAAATTAAGAGGAACATCTCAGTCAAGGGGAAAACCATCAAGTATTATGATTTAGTGATTTAATAGCAATTTCTTTACTTGTTTATTATATTGATGAAAAAAATCTAATTTTATTTCATCATGATATTTAATATACATATATATTTGAAAATATAAAAATCATATATATGTATTAATTATTTAAAATGTTGAGTTTCCATTTATATGATTAAACCAACTTATTTTTAAATGAAATTTAATCATATGTATCATAAATCAGTTTATAATGAATTTGGATTTTTCATCATTACTAAGCAAAAGTTGGGCAGAGCTTAGGTATACACAGAAATATTAATTAACGAAAACAGATTTTTTTTGTGTTCTAAGAAATGAAGAATAAAAGGTTTTTGAACTTAATAGCACCTATGCTTAATGATCTTCTAGTGTAATTGAGAAAGTATAAATACTAATTTTAAGAAAACAGTGATATAGTCAGTTGTCATGGCCATATTAATAATGGAAAATAATTTGATTAAAAATGAACAAACTACATAAGTTATAAGTCTTGTACAACAGTATATATAACTTCTTCTATACTTCGTATTTGCAAACTACTTTGAATAATTTATATACATTTTTATTGGAGTCACTACTTAAATGTAGTCTGTATTTATAAAACATGTTCAAATCTTATACCCTACCACATAGCTAGCAGTGTACAGGCAGATGAGTAAATGTTAAGTAAAGTATTAATAAATTGTATTGTCTTGAAATTTAAAATAAACTCATATTTTAAATAAAAAATTAACTCAATAAAATAATAAAAACTATAATAATGTCTTCTAATATATTAGGTTAAATATCACTTTGTAATGCAATGTTCTATAATAATGTGGTACTATACAAAATTACAATGTGATGTAGTATATATTTAAGTCTTTAAATAAGTGTGGGGTATTTTCCTTGGTTTTCCCCATTAATTTATTTAATTATCTACTTTACATCCTGATTGCAGCTCCTTCTCCTCCCAGTCCCCCCAACACACAAACCCTACCCAACTCCCATTCTTCTTCCTCCTCCTTAAAGAAGGGGGAGGTCTACCATGGGTACCAACCCACCACAGCACATTAAGTCACTGCAGGACTAGGCACATCCTCTCCCACTGAAGCCAGACAAGGGAGCCTAGTTAGGGAAAAGGGATCCAAAGGCAGGCATCAAAGTCAGAAAGAGCACCCACTCCAGTTGTTGAGGGATCTAACATACACAGCTGCTCATATGTGCAGGGGCCTAAGACCATTCCATGCAAGCTCTTTGGTTGGTGGTTCAGTCTCCATGAGCCCCCAAGGGCCAAGGTCAGTT
Source organism: Pachyuromys duprasi (assembly GCA_028658305.1). Lineage (NCBI taxonomy): Eukaryota > Metazoa > Chordata > Mammalia > Rodentia > Muridae > Pachyuromys > Pachyuromys duprasi. The sequence continues at coordinate 29,126,044 of CM053763.1, forward strand.
GACTCTGTATATCTTCTTATGGAGTCCTTGACCTCTCCAGCTCCCTCAATTGCTCCCCTAACTCTTTCCTATAACTTCCTGAGCTCTGCCTAATGTTTGGCTGTGAGTGTGGATTTTTCCAACCCCTCCACATCATTAAACAATACCAAAGGGTTAACCCTGAAATCATATAAATACAAGAAGCATTCTCTCGACTGAGATAATTATATTTATAAGTTTACAAACTTGCCCAATTAATTGAAAAGCAGCCATGGCTTTGAGGAACTGCATGGTGGGTGAGGTAAATGGGAAGATTTGGAAGCTGGAAAGTGAAGAAGAAAATAGCGTACCATATTTTAAGATAAAAAGGAAACTAAAAATAAAATCATAGAAACATAAATTATAGATTGATGGCCAAAATTTTTGATGTTACTGGACATAACAGAGATCCTGATTCAACCTGAATCCACTGAAGGATGGGAGGACATATTGGGTGGCAACCTAATACATAAATTTTAAAGTATAAATCTGTCCATGAAATAATAACAAGAAAAACCTGTATCACAAAATGAGACAGTAACTCAAACTAGTGTTAAGTACTTTTCCAAAAGGTCAAGAATGTATCACCATTAGTAATTCAAAACTGTAAGAATCTTTTCATAGTCTAGTGCTTTGAGAGAATAAACATAATCCAATATAAAACATTGGTTTTAGAGAGCATGGCTGTTACACTACTTCCAAAATTTAGATAAGACATACAAATCTCCTATAAAAGATATATCCATCAGCTATAAATATCTTACAGAAATATTACCAGTCCACAGGTTACCCGTGTCATACAAAGAGTAGCTGCAGCGTCATATATAACTGTTATATAACAGAATCATTTCCTTCGCCTAAGTGGCCCCACTATCCTTTCCTATCTCAGAGCCTTTTATACCGAGCCAGCAGATACAGGAGATCAGTGTGAAGAGGAATCAGTCTCAGAGTCACTTGCATTGTATGAACTTGAAAGCACTAAAGCATAAGACAAAACTCTGCCATATGAGAAGCCTTCTGTGGTAGAACAGTCATGAGAAAGGATAAACAAATCATGTTCAGAAGGCCCAAGACCTCTGTCACACAAAAATGTAATAGTCCCAGCATTCACAAGATCTCCCAGGTTTTCCTTTTCAGTGAGGCAGAGTGTTACTATTATTCCACTGAGAGAATTATTAGCATTACAGACATTTGACATTCATATCCTAATGGAAACACATACATACACATACAGAACATAGATAATTTTAACTAAAGGTTTTATTTAGCACTCTGGTTAGAGCAGCTGTCACACAACACATAGCAACGTTGAAGAGCTCCTATTTGCATGCACATTCTTGGATGTTAGAAATTGTTCCACTTTTATGAGGTTGCTGCATTTTTAGCACAACATCTGTGTTGTTCTAAGTGTGTTTCCTGTTTAATCCTCGGCTGCATATTTGTAATTGTAAAGCTCTGTGACTAGCTTGTATATCATTTAAATTTATATTAATATGCAACCTTTAAATATTAGATTAAGTTGTTTTCAATTTGATTTTTTAATATTTTATTGTTTGCTTTATGTGTATGGCTATTTTGTCTGCATTGTATAACTGTGCAAACCTGTTACGGAGGAAGCCTTGGTACTGAAGGTACAGATGGCTGTAGAGCACCATTAAGTTGCTGGATATTGAACTTGGGTTCCCTGAGTGAACAGCCAGTTGTCTTATCTGCTAAGCCATGTCCACAACCCATGATTTGAATTTTTAATATAATATACAAAACTCATTTTGCTTAAGATAGGTTTAGACTTACAAAATAAATTCAGCTCTAATTTCAGAAAAAAATACAACTTGCAATCAAGTGACACTTTTCAATAAAAGCAAGATTTTTTGTTATGGTATTCAGTTGTCACCCAATAAAAATTGATGAACCAAGATTACATTTCCAGATGCAAATAATTCTCAGGAATACTTATTGCTTTATTTCTTAAAAATGTTTTAAGTGTTAATTTATAAGTGTTGCTAATAAAATGCTTTCGTATTCCTAACTTTGTTTCTCCTAATGGCTATACCTTCTCTATTTATAGTGCTGGATATCAATATAGTTCAAATTTAAGTTGTGTCATTTCTTAATGTGAGTAAAGATGTAAAATCAATATTATGATCTACTTATGAAATTAACACATGCCACAAACATTTTCCTTGTAACATTTTTTATGATCATAGCTATACCACTCTGTTGTTCATACTCATCAAGAAGGTCTATTTCCAACTTCATAAATTTGCCATTTCAGAAATGTATATAAGTTGAAAAAAACACTAAGACTTACTGTTTCTGTTATGTTTCCAGTCAGAATACAATCCATGCAAGTTGTTGTAAGTGACACAGTTCATTTTTTTTGTTCATGTGTAATAACAGCTGCCTTTTCTAATTGATGTGTGTTATTCAAGGTGGTATGAGTAGACATACAACACTTGCTTTTAATTTTGATCTACTCAGAGACGTGTTAGTCATTTCTAATTTGTCTACATCAGACAAAATTTTTCCAAGGATATATAGGTTATTAGGTCTTTGAAATTAAGGTCTCATGGAAATTACAAAAGATCATATGAAAATGTTTACATAGATTTGAAATTAATTTATTATTTTTTTGACACAGGAACTTACTGGCTTAAAGTCTTTCCTCAGCCTCTGAAGTTCTGGGACACTAGGTTAGCTACAACTGGATTTTTGGAAGATTCTAATATGCTTTCAGGAAATCTCAACCATTTATTAAATACTAGTAGAAATGGATAAGATCTGTGTTTTGCATTTTATATACAAATAAATGTTCTTTCTTAGAGTATTTAGATGCTTTAACATAGGCTAAAATATTGGGTCATGATCTTAAAATGTATTTCATTCACTAATAGTGAAATTAAAAACATTGGTGTATATTGTCTATTTCATTAATCCAGTGAAATAATATCTTAATATCCTTTCAGCATAATCTCTGTGGTTTCTGTTGCTGCTGCTGTTGTTTGATCTTTGGAAGGCTGAGTTTTAAGGGATTTTTTTGTTTGTTTGTTTGTTTTGATGTTTAGAATTATTTCTACCTTCACAAATATTCCCTGTCAATCTTTTATCCCAAGATGTGTCTTACTTTTTCATTCTCCAAGAAGGGGAATTTTTTTTGCTAGAAAAATTGATATTTTGGAATAGTCTTATTTATCACTATCTATGATAATCATGCTTTTGAGCACATATCTTTACCAAGGTCTGTATATTGAATTTTCTATTATTTAATCCTTTAAGTATTTTTCTTTTCTTTTCAATAATCTAAATTTCAATTGGGGACCAACTGAATTAATATTTAACCAAGGCATGATAAGACATTGTTTGTGTATAAAGCAAATTGGTCAAATTTTAGCTATTGAAAAGACTAATATTATTTAATGGAACAGGTTTAGCCCAATGCCAGAAATACTTAGGTTGTATACACAGGTACATACATTCCAGGGTTCTTTGTTCTCTTAAGTACTTCTGTGTCATTCTTAGTTCCTGTGTGTAGTCATTCTAGCAATTTGGCTTTGTTTTGTTTGAGAGCATTGTACTTTGTACCTCTGAATAGACTGGAAGTCCATGTGCAGAATGAACTTTTGAAAGAACAGAGATCAGCCTTCTTCTGCATCCCATATACTGGGATTACAGGTGTGTGGCACCACCCACAGCTCCATTAGATAGAGTGATTCATCCCAAGTTATCTTCCTTTAAAGAACATTTTAACTTTCAGAGGCCCTCTGTGATAGGCTCCTATTCAGGTGTCAAAGCCAATGCTGAGACTCATAGCCAAACTTTGGGCAGAGTGCAGGGAATCTTATGAAGAAGGGGGAGATAGAAAGATATGGAGGGGACAGAAGCTCCACAAGGAGAGCAACAGAACCAAAATATCTGGGCACAGAGGTCTTTTATGAGACTGATACTCCAACCTAGGACCATGAATGGAGATAACCTAGAACCCCTGCACAGATGTAGCCAATGACACCTTAATCTCCAAGTGGGTTCCTTGGTAATTAGAATAGGGACTGTCTCAGATATGAATTCAGTAGCTGGCTCTTTAATCACCTCCCCCTGAAGAGGTAGCAGCCTTACCCAACCAGAGGAAGATAATTCAGCCAGTCCTGATGCGACCTGATAGGCTAGAGTTAGAGGGAAGGGAAGGAGGACCGCCCCTATGAGTGGATTTGGAGAGGGGTATGAGAGGAGATGAGGAAGGGATGGTGGGATTGGGAGGGAATAAGGAAGAGGGTTATCGCAATGTGAATAAACTATATTATTCTATAAAAATAGAATAAAAATAAATTTTATGTAGCAAAAAAATTTAACTCATTGTTTCTTTCCTTGTCCCTGTGCACTCACAACAATCATGCTATAAAAAAATATTTTGGAATAAGAATGTTGTCCATCCTCAACTATGTTGAATCTGCCAGTCAACCAGTAAGGTGTGTGATTTGCTTTCTTTCCTTACTGTTTTAACATTTTACTTAATACTTTTGTGCATGTAGAAGACTTAAACCCAAGTCCTGAAATTCTTTGCTGATTCTATTACTGCATTATTTATTCTGGTGCCTGCCTATTAGCAGATGCGACACAGAACTGAGACTACAGCTTATGCTCCTGTAACCATGCAACTTTGCTATATTCACTTATTAGTTGTAAGTTTGTTCCTGGAGCAAGAGAGACTGCTCAATGGATAAGCACACTGGTGTCTTCCAGAAGACCATGGTTCATTTCCAGCACACACTTGGTGGTGCACAGGATCTGTGTCTTCAGACCCATAGCATCCAATGCTCTTTCCTGGTCTCTGTAGGCACTGGATGAACATTTTGAATGTTAAATTCAGGCAAACAATTGCACATCAAATAAAAATTATGAAATACAGACAAATAAAAGGCTGTTTTATAGACTAACTTGGATTTTCTTATAAAACAATGATATGTTAAAAGCATTTTTTAAATTTTCAAACTATGCACCTTTTATTTATTTTTTCTTGCCTTTTTTTGCTGGGTTACTTGGAAATTATTCAGTATTTTACTATTAAGTAATTTATCTGTACTTTTCCTGAGGAAATTTTTCCTCAACTTAGTGAAGTCCCCCTAAATTCCGGTTTGGTTTTTTTTTTTTTGGAATAATTTGTTCTTCTTTTAAAACATGATTTGCTGTCAAATTTCAAAAAATGTTATCAGTATGATCATATGAGTTCTCTGCTTTTACCTGTTGAGTTGATGGTTTAAATGCATTCTTTTTTCAACTGATATTATATCCTTGAAGAATGCATTTACATAATGTGTGGGCATGTTGTATTTGCTAATACTGTACAAAAATATTACATTTATGTTTATGAGGAACATTATTCTATATTTTTTAATTTCTCTCCCTCTCTGTATATGTATGCATTTTATATTGTTTTTGCCAAATTGATGTTGACTACATAGAATTAGTTAACATATAGTAATTACTGTTTATATATTCTGAAAGAATACGGTTCTAGTTTTTTTTTCCATTCTGTGTTACAATATTCTGAATAAAAGTTGGCTCAGAGGAGAAAGACATATTTTAGCTTACGGTTCTAGAGGAAGAAAGTCGGTCTTTGTGGAGAAGACAAGTCAACACACATAAGGTGTGGCAGCAGAAGCAGAAAGCCAGCTGATCATGTGTCAGGTTTTCAGAACTTGCACAGAAGAAAACAGAGAGCCACAGGTGACAGCATACCACAGAACGTCAAAGCCGGTCCCCAATTACACACCTCCTTCAGCAAGGCTCAGCCTTTTCAAGGCCCCATAATTTTTCCGTACAGCACTTCAAACTGGGGAGAAAGTATTCAAACATGTGAACTGACGGTATACTTTTCATATTTAAACCACAACCAATAGTATGCAATTCCCTTCTGCTTAAATATTTAGAATTCTCTAATATATCACCAATGTTATGCAGGTTCTTTTGGAGGAGCTCTTAAAATAATTGACTATGTCTTAAATAGGCTATCAAATGTTCTATTTCCAAGTATATGAACTGTATTAATCATCACATTTGAAAGACTTGAATCATAAAAGGTATTCTTCCAGTGTAGGTAGGTAATTATTTTCTTATTGTCAATCCATGTCTGTTGCCTCTCTGATGTTATATCTTCACATAGTCTTTGTATAAAAAATTAGTATTTTTTCTCTACTTGTAATATTTTGGTCAGATTTCCTAAGGTTTATTACATATCTGTAGAGTTTTATGAGAAAAGATGAACATACGTATTACTGTAAAGTCATTATTGTTTTTTGTGTTTTGTTTTTTACATTCTATGTTAAAATAATGAAGGTCAAACATGGGCCCTGGAGACAGGTGGATGAGGCCAATCTTGTTCCATAGTAAGTTCTTGGACAGCTAGGCACACATGGTGAGACCCTGTCTCAAAATAAATGAGTGTCTATATCAATATTATATATATTTACATATATAAAATACTAAATACATATATACTTAGTGCTTTCAGTTAGTTGGGCAATGTTTAAATATACAAAATTACAAACTATTTTATGTTTTTACTAGCTTTTCTGAAACAACTTAAGTATTTCTATTGAATAGCAATTCCTTTATTATACCTAATACCCATTAAAACAATGATAGGCATGCAGTGTGTGAAAAGTAGTATTTTTAGGATTATTATTAATAATAATAGTAAATTTTTCCATTTTTAAATTTAGAATGTAATGTAATGAATTTCATAGACAGTTGCACCAGACAGTACTCTGAGGTCTCTCTCCAAAGATGATACATGATGCAGTATATTAGAGTAGCCACTCTTTGAGACCAATAAGATATGTACCTATCCTACTTCTGACAGAGGGCTAATATCCAGTATATATAAAGAACTCAAGAAGTTAAAAAGCAAGAAATCAAGTAATCCAATTTAAAAAATGGGGTATGGAGCTAAAAAGAGAACTGACCGTAGAGGATTATAGAATGGCAGAAAAACACTTAAAGAAATGCTCAACGTCCTTAGCCATCAGGGAGATGCAAATCAAAACAACCCTGAGAGTTCACCTTACACTCAGCAGAATGGCTAAGATCAAAAACTCTAGTGACAACGCATGCTGGAGAGGTTGTGGAGAAAGAGGAACCCTCCTCCATTGCTGGTGGGAATGCAAACTTGTACAACCACTGTGGAAATCAATTTGGCGCTTTCTTGGACAATTAGGAATAGTGATTCCTCAAGACCCAGCTATACCACCCTTAGGCATATATCCCAAAAGATACTCAAGTACACAACAAGGACATTTGCTCAACTATATTTGTAGCTGCTTTATTTGTAATACACAGAACCTGGAATCAAGCCAGATGTCCCTCAGTTGAGGAATGGATACAGAAATCATGGTACTTTTACACAATGGAATACTACTCAGCAATTAAAAAGGAGGAAATCATGAAATTCGCAGGCAAATGGTGGGACCTGGAAACGAGCATCCTAAGTGAGGTAGCCCAAAAGCAGAAAGAAACATATGGTATATACTCACTTATATAGACCTATAGGATAGGAAGGTCATACTGAAATCTACACACCTAGGGGAGATATACAAGAAGGAGGATCCAGGTTGGAATGATCAATGCTCATTTAAATGAACAAATGGGATGGACATTGAATGGAGGAGAAAACAAGCAACAGGACAGGAGCATACCAAAGAGGACCTCTGAAAGAATCAATATAGCAATGTATCAAAGCAGATATTAAGACTCACAATCAAGCCTTTGGCAGAGGGCGGGATGTAATAATAAAAATAGGGGAAGTTAGTAAGACTTGGGGAGAACAAGAGCTCCACAAAGACCAAACTGAGCAGGGCACAGGGGTCTTATATGAGACAGTTTCTCCAACCAAGGACCATGTATGGATATGGCCTAGAACCCCTGCTTAGATGTGGCCCATGGTAGCTCAGTGTCCAACTGAAGACCCTAGTAAGGGGAACAGGAACTGTTTCAATCATGAACTCGATGGCTGGCTCTTTGACCCTCCCCATCCATGCCAGGGAGTAATAGCCTGGCTAGATCCCAGGGGAGGACATTGCAGCTAGCCCTGAGGAGACAAGATGATCTGGGGTTGGATGGAAGGGAAGGAGGTCCTCCCCTGTTGGTGGACTTGGAGGGGGCAGGGAGGAGATGAGGGAAGGATGGGGAGAGTGGGAGGGAATGAGGGAGGGGGCTACGCCGGGGATGCAAAGTACCTAACTTGTGATTGATATAAAAATAAATGAATTACATTAAAAAAGATATGTACCTATGATTATTTCACACTCTACATGCTGAAATTCTTTTAACTAAACACACAAGATTTGTTTGTTTGTTTGTTTGACAGCTCTGTGGCATTGTAATTTTAATGTCTAGAGTAGGTGTAAAAGAAACAAAGACATCATTGTATTTTCAGATTATTTAAATTTTTAATTTTTCAGGTCATATAGACAAAGGTAAAAGTAAAGAGTAAACAAACAAACAAACAAACAAAAACAGACAGTCCTGATGAGACCTGAGAGGCTAGGGCCAGATTATATGAAAGGTACAGAGGGGAACTCTCCTTTCAGTGCACTAGGGAAGGGACATGGAGGGGGAAAGAATGAGGGTGGATGGGACCAGGAGGAGATAAGGGAGGGGGCCACAGCTGGAATACAAAATGAATAAATTGTAATAAATACTGATAATAATAAAGAAAAAGTGGAAAAAAATAAAAACCTATAGCCCAAGGGAGAAAAAAATAGAATTTGCTGTACTCAGAATGTCAATTTACCTTAAATGATAGTAGATTTTTTTTCTACATAGCTTTCCTTTAACAATAGGTTTAAAAACAGCCTCTGGGTTAATTATGATCATTTAAAGCATAATTATATAGAATTGACACGGAGGGCAGAATTTAAATGAGAAAATACTCATATTTTAAAATAACTTGTTTTATATAACTATTAGTTATGCCTCTTTGAAAATCCATAGCAATTTAAGTATCATTTAAACTTTAAGATGTTTGTGTTAAAAATAGTTCAACTCATTTAAATTTTTGAAGTAACAAAATAAATACAGGCTGCTGATCTTGAGCATTATTTGTTCTGGGGAGCATAAAAACGTTGAGTCATAGTCTCTAAGAAACTATATTGAAAATAGAATGCTGCCAGCAAGATTTGTTGTAATTAACCATAACCGAATAACAATGATAAAGTAATGATAGGTCTCTTGTACCTCTTGAATTTTTTTAAAAATTAACTTGTAGTAGTATATGATAAACAGTCCTATTGCTCTATTAGCTAAATATGCATGAAAAACTTACAAAAATCAAATAATAAAAGTAAAGTCTGGACTTTTGTCAAAACACAGCAAACTTTAAGTATCTCAATAAATAGTTTCATGCAGATAATAAACCTACTGTTATTAAACAACGATACCCACTTTTACCTCCATATTTTAAAAGAATGTGTGTTTCTTTCTGTAAGAGAAGACATTGCTAGTTTCTATGCTAGTTGAAATTGCTTGTACATTTTAATATTCAAATGACAAAGTGGAATAGAAAACTAAAGTGACTAGTCATCTTAATCAAAGCTTTATCCAGTGAGATATGGTTAATCTGTTTTTGCCTGTTCTAGTTCAGTGCAAGATTTTCAGCACTGTTTTCATGATAATAGATAGCTAAATAAATGCTCACTTCTCTGCTTAGTTTGAATTTAGAGGAAGAATGTTGGGGAACGTAAATAAGGCCACTAATTAAAATCCAGGACCAGCTGTTACTTACAGAGTCACTTGCCAGAGACTACCGCCCAGCTCAGCTGGGAGACTGAATTCTAGGCTTCTTGCCCAAGGACAGTGAGGGAGATGTTCTGGTATTAGATTCTGTGGCTATGCTAATTCCACAGTAAGTCACTAACACTGGGATAAAAACATCACAAAACAAAGACTAGCTGGTTTTAAAAGAGCAAATAGTAGCTGTATTAGTGAATATTCCTCTCAGATTAAAAGATATTACATTTTTATTTAAAGCCACTTGATTTCCCTTAGAAGAACTTATCTATCATATTTGAAATATCATAATTGCTTGTAGGGAATTTGCTAAAACACGGACATACTCAAACTAATTACTGAACAATTGTGGCTGTATATCTCTATATTTAAGACCCAAAGGTATTTCTCTACCTCAGAGACACCATCATAGCTGAGCCTAATGTAAGTTTTCTCACTTCCTTATTGTCTTTAATATTTTTTATTAATTTATTTCATTGAATATGTAATTAAACAATGCAATGGAAAAATATAGCATCTCCAACCATTGGTGATGGTCACACTGGATGTCTACATGCAGAAGAATGCAAATAGACCCATATTTATCATTCTGCACAAAACTGAAGTCCAAGTGGATCAACGACCTCAACATAAAACCAGATACGCTAAACCTGTTAGAAGAAAAAGTGGGCTAGAGCCTAGAACTTATTCATGAACAGAACACCAGCAGAACAGGCTCTAAGATCAACAATCATTAAATGGGACCTCATGAAACTGAAAAGCTTCTCTAAAGCAAAGGACACTCTCATCACATCAAAACAGTCTACAGACAGTCTATAGATTGGGAAAAGATCTTCACCAAGCCTACATCTGATAGAGGGCTATTATACAGAATATATAAAGAATTCAGGAAATTAAACACCAACAAACCAAATAATCCAATTAAAAAATATGATACAGAAATAAGTAGAAAATTCTCAACAGAGGAATATTGAATGGCAGAGAAACCATTAAAGAAGTGTCTATAACTATGTATCACATTTTTAATCTTGAATATATAATTATATAATATTATATTTCTATAATGCTATATATAATATATTATAAAATATAAATTAATATAACATTATATTATAATATATTTTTATATTATATATTTTATATATTATATAATTTTATGTATTATAATTATTTTAAAATTTTAGAAAACATATTTGATCATCTTTTCTCCAACCACTTTTTACACATCTACATTTATGTTCCTCCTCTCTGAAAAAATACCACAGATATAAAAATCAAAACAAACAGAAACAACATTAAGACAAAAATTCCAAAACAAAATATGACATAAAAGCACATATATATTCTTATCTAAAAACATTCTATCATAGTCCACTAAAATTATATGTCAGATGTTATTTCAAAAGGAAATTTTGTATTCTTTGTGAAACTTAAAATCACTGTTTTAAATTTTGCATTTCTAGTTTTTTAACTTTTCTTTTTATTTCCAATTTTTAATGAGTTAACTAAATTTACATCTCAGTCATAGGTCCCTCACTCCTTTCATCCCACTCCCAACCTTCCTCCTGCATCTCCTCTCCCTTATTCCTCAGAATAGGAGAGCTTTCCTACCCAGTCACCCCAGCTCATCTATTTTTTTAGATTTATTTTTTAATTAAATTTTTATTTTTTGCATTCATAACATTTTATTCATTTTTTTATCCCAGCTGTCATACCCTCCTTCACTCCCTCCCAATCCCACCCTCTCTCCCTCATCTCCTCCCATGCCCCTTTCCAAGTCCACTGATAGGGGAGGACCTCCTCCCCTTCCATCTGACCCTAACTTATCAGGTCTCATCAGGACTGGTTGCAATGCCCTCCTCTGTGGCCTGGCAAGGCTGCTCCTCCCTCTGGGGCAGGGTGGTCAAGAGCCAGCCACTGAGTTCATGTCAGAGACAGTCCCTTACTAGAGAACCCATTTGAATACTGAGCTGCCATGGGTTACTTCTGAGCAGGGGTTCTATGTTATATCCATGAATGCACCTTGATCCTTGGTTGGAGTATCAGTCTCAGGAAAGACAGAATCTGTGCTCAGATATATTGGTTATATTGTTCTCCTTGTAGACAATATCCTGTCCTATCAAGGTCTTACTATCTCTCCCTTCTTTCATATGATTCCCTGCACTCTGTACATTTGCTGTAGAATTGCTCATTGTCCTTAGTCATATAGACATATAATACATGGTAACCATATCAAAATACACAGACCTAAAGAAGCTAAATAACAAGGAGTACCATAGGGAGGATGCTTAATTTTAATTCAGCAAGGCAAATAACATAGACGTTGGAAGCAGTTGGAGAAAGGGAACGGGATGGGAGCCTACCATAGATGTCCTCTGAAAGAATCCACTCAGCAAGAGATTGAAGCAGATGCTGAGACTCATAGCCAAAGTCGCTGATTGGAAGCTCAGTCTCCCTGTGGGTTCCCTAGTAAGGGAAGCAGGGTTTATCTCTGACAAGGACTTTGTTACCTGCCCTTTGATCACTTAATCCTTATTGGGCAGCCTTGCCAAGCCACAGAGGATCCAGGTTTGAACAGCTAGGGTCAGATAGTAGGGCAGGAGATCTTCCCTTTTCTGTTTTTTAGGGGAAGAGAATAGAAAAGAGGGAAGGAAGTGGGACATGGAGGGGACAAGGAAGGGGGTTATAATCAAGATATAATGTGAATAAATTATAAAAATATAAAAAATTAAAAATAAAATAAATCTTTGTAGGCTTAAAAAAACAATGGAAGGAGTAGTTTGTACCTTCTGACAACAGACAAAAATAGAGCTTTGGTTGAAATATATACAGAAAACATAATGTCTAGCAAGTATTTGCATGAGAATTGTATTTAGGGATATTATATGAGAATGATAATAATACAACACAAGGATACAATAACCCAAAATATAAACTAAAACATTCAGTGGTCCTTCAAGTTTCAACTTCACAGATTCAACTCTCAACCACCAGTGTGCTGCAGGGAAGCAGTTACTTACTGGTGAAGTCATAGGGTTATGCCAGTAGAATTATTATCATTATAATATTAAGAGCTCACTATTAATTCAATCACAGATGTTATATCGAATTATTCATATTTACTATTGATATATCTTCTGGTAAAACTGCTGTTAGTCCTAAACAGCTGTATAACCAAATCACCACATAGAGACTGGGATTTTAGTTAACCTAGAACACAATGCTGGGAAATAGTTACTCCCTCCTAAACCTCCAAGCCCTCATAGATTTCCCACATTGTACTTACTTTTAGTGATATATTTGGTCCAGTCCATCTCTCCTCATAGTTCCAAGATCTCTCCTCCCGCTCTGCCTTCTCCTAGCTCTCCCTTGCCTTTTCTCCTTCTACTCATTTCCTGCCCTCTGGCTCCTCCCACTGCTAAACATTGTGTCTAGTTGTTTTATTTTGGCCTGTTTACACAATGTTGAGACAGGATAAATATCACAATACAATATCCGGATTGAAACCAGAGAGTGGAGGGGGTGGGGAGAAATAAGGGTTTGAATGAACAAGGGTAAGGTGTATACATTTCAAAAGAACATTATACAACACAAAGAGGAGGCTGTTTATAACCGGGAGGAAATTATTAGAGATTTTAATAGTTGGCATCCTCTTTGATGTTTCAGCTGAATCAGATTCAGGAAAAAAATACCTTCTTTTTAAACTTGTGATTTTTATTTTGTGAGCACAAGCCAACTAACTGAACCAGAAAGTACACACTGTTTTAAAATGTGTAAAAAGAGATCGCTGAGTTAATTGAACAGGAAAACAAAAGTATAATTATAAAGTAATGGAAAATCAAGAGCTTCTAGACATTTCTAGTTAATTTATGATAAAGTGTATAGGAATCCAATAATGAAGGAGATTTCTTGAATATTGGTAAAAAGTTACATATCAGAAACTCCTCTAAGAGTTATAGTTAATAGAGGAAACCCAAATGATCCTATTTCTTTGCAGAAACAAACAGAATCAGCCACTCTCATTATTACTAAAGCAACAAGGAAAAACAAAGCATGTACTGAAACATGGATCTCTTAAGAGTTCTAAAAAGCAGAATGAAAGATAGAAATATTTCACTGTTTTGGAGAGCTAGATAACAACATTCTCTGCAAATCAGAAGGGATCAATAACCATTTGACCAATTTTGTTGAAATAACAACAGGTCTAATTATAAAATTCAGTGTTTATTCTCTGAAAGTGTATGAATACATATTAACTGGATGATGAATATGAATACCACATATTAGTAAAATAAAAGTAAACAAATCTCTCATATTTATCAAGTTCATAAAATATCTGGAATGTATTTAATGTACTGTATAAGTTGCTTAAGGGTAAAACAAAAAATACACTACAAAATATGTTAAAAGCATATAGGATTTCCCTGATCATGACTGTCTGATATTATTAGATACATACCTATTCCCTACAAAGTAATTTATCAATTAAGCAAATTAGTTGCATTTTATAAAATTTTAACAGTATTTCTAAATTGCTTTGAAATAAAAAAATTTGTATTATCACACTGAAACCTGACTTATACAAACACTTATATTTTTAACGCAAAACAGCTTATCTGTTTTGTAATACAACCATGAAGACAGAGAAAAATGATTTCAGTTGATGCGAAAAGCACATAGACCCCAATTTAAAGCTCTCATTATAGGATCAAGTAGAACTTACTCAGTTTGGTCTTTAATTTGAATTTGTCAACTGTTGCGAATCTTCTACAAGCTAGTAAGACATATTATGAGACTGTTCCTTGTTACCCCAACTCAGCAATTGTAGAGGTCCTGACTCATAGTTACTGAATATCTTTCAAAATTAAAAGATCTTTACTGTATTCCTATCACTCAGGTGTGATTTTTCCTTTTAGAGGATATTGGACACTTTATGGAAATCCTTTGGGTACCAGGACAATGAGAAAAACAGTATCTAGTAGTGGAAATCAGGGACCCTTCTACACACTAGTCCTAAAACTGTGATAGTTCTGGGTTCCAGAAATCCAAAAATTGATTCATTTTCTTGTGGTATCTTAACAAAAACAGCTGAAAGAACACAACAGACATTTTACTGTTCCACACATAAGTGTCCATGAGAGATCCATTGATTGTTGAGTTGTGTTCTCTGAATAACAAGCTCTTTGAGGAATCCTGCTAGTACCCACCAATGGTGGCTACTGTTTCAACCCATCTCAGCCCTTTCCTCATCATGTACACTCTTTTCTGCAGCACCTCACATTTGATCTTTGTTTCTGTTCCAGTTAACTATCATGGTATTAACAAACAAAAAGAATTACACTCCTTCCAAAGTTCATGATCCCAAACTCATAAGTGGGTTGGATTTAGTTGGGAGTTTCGTTACAGCCTCACTTGAGCTGATTCACATTTTGTAGGCACTTCAGTTTATTTGCTGAGGTAATTGTTGTAATCAGGCATCTTCCATAATTTCATAAGGCTAGTTCAGACACAAGACAAGGAGAATGCTACCAAATGTTTGCAAAGCAAGGGTAAACTTACAAATTTGTGGTGATTTTTGCGTTTCACCACCACACTATCTAAACATTTACTTTATTCATATATGGTATAAGGTATCTGATTCATATCCATGACAAATATGTAAGCGGTTATTAAATGAATCACTTGTGATAACAGGAAGTTGAAAGGATCTGTAAAAAACGAAAAGGTGCAGGCAGGAAGACAGATTATATAAGAAAAAATGCAGTTAGAAGAATTCCTATTTCATGATTTCCTTGTTTTTTATTGCTGAGTACTATTCCATTGTGTAGACAAACCACAATTTCTGTATCCTTTCCTTAGCTGATGGACATCTGGGTTGTTTCCAGCTTCTGGCTATTAAAAATAAAGCTGATACAAGCATGCTTGAGCAAATGCCCGTGTTGCATTCTTGAGCATCTTTTGGATATGTGCCTAGGACTGGTATAGCTGGATCTTGAGAAAGTGTTATTCCTAATTGTCTGAGAAAGTGCCAGATTGATTTCCAGAGTGGTTGCACAAGTTTACATTCCCACCAACAGTGGAGGAGGGTTCCCCTTTCTCCACAACTTCTCCAACATGTGTTGTCCCTTGAGTTTTGATCTTAGCCATTCTGATGGGTATAAGGTGAAATCTCAGGGTCATTTTGATTTGCATTTCCCTGATGACTAAGGACACTGAGCATTTAAGTGTTTCTCTGCCATTTGAAATTCCTCTATTGAGAATTCTCTGTTTAGCTCTGTACCACATTTTAATTTTTTTTTAATTTTTTAATATTAGTTACAGTTTATTAACTTTGTATCCCATCTGTATCCCCCTCCCTTATTTCATCCCAATCCCACCCACACTCCCTCATCTCCTCCTTGCCCCTTTCCAAGTCCAGTGATAGGGGAGGACCTCCTCCCCTTTCATCTGACTCTGGTTTATCAGGTATCTTCAGGACTGGCTGCAAAGTCCTCCTCTGTGGCCTAGCAGGGCTGCTCCTCCATGGGGGGAGGGGGGGAGTGGAGGCCGGGGGGTGGAGTCAAAGAGCCTGCCCTGAGTTCCTTTCAGAAATAGTCCCTGTTCCCCTTACTAGAGAACGCACTTGGATACTGAGCTACCATGGGCTACATCTGAGCAGGGGTTCTAGGTTATATCCACACATGATCCTTGGTTGGAGAAACAGTCTCATATTAACTGGATCACTTGATTTGTTGCTGTTTAACATCTTGAGTTCTTTATATATTCTGGCTATTAGCCCTCTGTCAGATAGAGGGTTGGTGAAGATTCTTTCCCAATCTATAGGCAGTCCTTTTGTTCTGACAACAGTATCCTTTGCTTTACAGAAGCTTTTCAGTTTCATGAGGTCCCATTTATTGATTGTTGCTCTTAGAGCCTTTGCTGTTGGTGTTCTGTTCCCGAAGTTGTCTCCTGTGCCAATGAGTTCAAGGCTTTTCCCTACTTTTTCTTCTAACAGGTTTAGTGTGTTTGGTTTTATATTTTGTCTTTGATCCATTCGGACTTTAGTTTATTCAGGATGGTAAGCATAGATCTATTTGCATTTTTCTACATGTAGACATCCAGTTAGACCAGCACCATTTGTTGAAGATACTGTCTTTTTTCCATTGAATGGTTTTAGCATCTTTGTCAAAAATTAGGTGTCCATAGTGTAACCTAGAACCCCTGCACAGATGTAGCCCATGGCAGTTCAGTGTCCAAGTGGGTTCCATAGTAATGGGAACAGGGACCGTCTCTAACATGAACTGATTGACTCTTTGATTACCTCCCCCTGAGGGGGGAGCAGGCTTACCAGGCCACAGAGGAAGACAATGCAGATACTCCTGATGAGACCTGATAGACTAGGATCAGAAGGAAGGAGAGGAAGACCTCCCTATTCACTGGACTTGGGGAGGGGAATGCATGAAGAAGGAGGAGGGATGGTGAGATTAGGAGGGGAAGAGAGAGGTGGCTATGGGGGGATACGACATGCATAAAGTGTAATTAATAAAAATTTAAATAAAATATTTAAAAATTATACTACAAAAAAGAATTCCTATTTATCTCTAAAGAAAAATTAACTATGAAATTTTCAAGTAAATAGATGGAACTAAAACATATACTAAGTGAGAGTATCCAAACCCAGAAAGCTGACTGTCACATGTATTAGTTTCCTAATGGAAGCTGACCCTGAGTCTTTATGTACTAAGAATAGCTCCCACCCCTCATAAACAAAGCATCTCTCTCTCTATTTCCTTCTCTCTCTTTCTCTCTCGTGCTCTTTCTGTCCCTCTGTCTCTGTGTCTGTGTCTGTTTCTCTGTCTCTGTCTCTCTCAAAGCAGATGGAGATCATATAGAAACCCACAACTAGTCAAAACGCAGAGATCAACTGGCAACAGGGCAATAACACAACTCCTATACCTAAGGCTTGGCTTGAATAAGAATTAAACGATTGTAAGAGCCAGAGGACCAGAAAACATGCTGCAATACAACCTAAAGCAAAACTAAACAAAAATATGATGGGGAGGAAGGAGGAAGGTGTGGGCATGGCAGGGAGAGTTGAAGAAGGAGTGAGGAGGTGAATATGATCAAGATGCCTTGTATGAAATAATGAAATCACATTGAAAATAAATTTAAGGGGCTGGAGAGATGGCTCAGTGGTTAAGAGTGCTGTCTGCTCTTCCAAAGGACCCGGGTTCAATTCCCAGCACCCACATGGTAGTTTGCAACTGTCTGTAATGCCAATTTCAAGAGATCTGACACTTTCACACTAAATGCACATAAAATAAAAATTAAAAAAAAGAAAAGAAATTTAAATTAAAATAATATGTCTGAAATGATAGATCTTTAGAAAATAATAGGTAGTAAACACAATGCAATGTTGTCACAATTTCAGCTAAATAGGATTGGAATCAGTTGTTGAGAAAGGGAGGCAAGGCTCCCACGTGTTCAAGTGCAAGGGTCTGCTGTAATAAATAGCTTTGTCATTTGCAGAGCCACTAGCTGAGTTGTGTGTCTATTTTTCCTTTTGTGCATGGTTACCAAACCACTATGCACTTTGAACCTTTGCATTCCTACCTCATGTTTTCTCTCTCTATTCACTGACTTCCTTAGTAGAACATGGTGGGGTTATTCTTCCTTTAAATTGATCTCTTTCTTAAAAGTAAAAAGTTTACTAGAATAAGATGCTATTGTGTGTTGCCTTTAATTCTACTTGTAACATGCAACTGTTTATTTGGAGATGTTCAGATGACCATATTGTTTACATTATATGGATTCAGCCTCTCTTTTGTGCATAGAAGAAACATCTTCACAGCAGACCTCCTGATCTACCGGCTTCTATTTTTCCATTTTTAAAAAGTTTATTTTTTTATTAATTACAGTTTGTTCACTTTGTATCCCAACAGTAGCCCCCTCTCTCATCCCCTCCCAATCCCACCCTCCTTCCCTCATGTCCTCCCATGCCCCTCCCCAAGTCCACTGATAAGGGAGGTCCTCCTCCCTTCCCTCTGATCCTAGCCTATCAGGTCTCTTCAGAAGAGCTGCACTGTCTTCCTCTGTAGCCTGGTAAGGCTCTTCTCAGGGGGAGGTGATAAAAGAACCAGCCACTGAGTTCATGTTTGAGACAGTCCCTGTTCCTATTACTAGGGAGCCCTTTTGGACACTGAACTGCCATGGGCTACATCTGTGTAGAGGTTCTAGGTTATCTTCATGCATGGTCCTTGGCTAGATTATCAGTCTCAGAAAAGACCCCTGTGCCCAGATTTTTTGGGTCTGTTGCTCTCCTTGTGGAGCTCCTCTTCCCTCCAGGTCTTTCTATCTTCCCCTTCTTTCATAAGATTCCCTGCACTCTGCCCAAAATTTGACTATGAGTCTCAACTTCTGCTGCGATACACTGCTGGGTAGAGTATTTCAGAGGCCCTCTGTGGGAAGCTCCTGTCCTGTGTCCTGTTTTCTCCCTGGCCTTAGCACGCTTTCCAAAAATCTCATTCACAATTCTCCCTGAGCCTTAGGTTTAAAGGTAGTGTTGCAGAAGTATCAGCTGTATTTGGACACCTCACGCTCAGTTGCCCTCTACATTTTGACCAGTTTTGTAATTTCAATATGACTTTTAACTGCTATAAATAGAAGCATCTTTGATGGAGGTGAGAGCCAGGCTTATCTTTGGATATAAAGATAAATATTTATAATGGTGCTAGAATTTCTATTAGTTTAAAAAATATATAAGGTCACATGATCTAACCAATTACAGGTATTAGGCTAGCTTTACAGCACCAAGCATAAGTTCCCTTCTATTTAATTGGTCTTAAGTACAATTACGTAGCTGTTGTTTCCCCCACAAGTTAAAAATGTCATTAGTGAAAGTTTGGGGACATTGTTGTTCTGGAAATTGTGGTACAGGAGATTGACAGCTGGGTAGGTCCACTGCTTACTTAACGAATGCCGGTGTATCGACTTTGGCTATTATGAGCACTAGTCCCCAAGGGAGAGGCTTTCAGTGTAGGCACAGCTCATTTCCTCCACCTTCTGTATCCTGCGCATGCGATGCTTGATGCAGTGGGGTCTTATTTTTTCACTTTACTTGTTATACCTTTGGTGTTCTGCCTGCACGGTTCGTGTAAATACCACTAGTATATTTCCTGAGGGCCTTTAGAAACAACCTTAGTGTATTTATTTCTCTCTCCCCTTTATTCTTCTGTATTGTTCTTCTCCATTTCCAGTTAAATTCTGTTTGTTTCGTTTCTCATATTGCTGACATCTCTGTCCAATTACTCTACTCTCACGAGCTCCTTTAGTGCCACTATGATCAGACACCAGTAACTGATATGTAAATGCAAACTCTAAATATATTTGAGGTTGTTCATATGTACATGTGTTTAGAGTTGACCACTTGGGATAAGATGACCTATCAGGGTTTATCCGTGGAGAAGACAAAATCTCCCTTTCTCAATAGCCATTAATTACCTGTTTTTGAATCCATAAAATATATACATATTAATATATTGAATAACATGTCTACACATATGCACATATACATTTACATATATATGCAAACATACATACACACATACATACACATGTGTGTTTCTATGGATGTATCTTTGTATATTTGATAATGCTCACCCCAAAAGTCATAGACTATCTAACAAATAATCCAGTGTCAAAACTGAGAAATCTCTATCACAGTTGATGGTCACGGTAGTCCAAGTGACTCACAAACAATATACACTATTGCTGTTACCCATGATGCTTCTCAGAACTATTAAGTAATGTGTGTGTGTGTGTGTGTGTGTGTGTGTGTGTGTGTGTGTGTGAGTGTGCTGTAAAGAGCCCATGAATTTCTGAGGGAAATAGAGAAATAATGGAAGAGTTGGAAAAGGAGAAAAAATAATGAAAGGGATATAAAAACAGCATCCAAGTAAAAAAATGATCAAACTATTAAATTATAATTTTGATTTTTCACCTTCCAAGATTACTTTCTGTGTTTCCAAGTCTCAAACACTGACTATCTATTGGCAGTGAACAGTTGCTGTTTAAAGGAGGGCCATTCTCTTTGAAGGATGCGATCTCTGCTAGGCTTCTTATGTACTAGTGGATAAATGCACATTAAGGGTTGTGTAGGCAACAATAATTGGAATTAGTGAGTTTTTAAAGAAGGGTAAGGAAGAGGAGGAAGAAACACGCAGTTTGAAAGCTGCTGTGTTACATCTTCAGGGTACTATAGTTTTCATTTTTAGCAGACACCATAATTTGGAAGAAACATGTATTGATATATGTTAAAGTATTTTATTTATTGTTATCTCAGGATAATATAGTATATAAAATTGTGTATACATACATTATACAAGTGTGTGTAAATATGTGCACATTTCAATGTATGTTGTACTATTACTCTTTCATCATAAGTTTCATAACACAAATGAGAAAATGCATCCCTCCATTGATTTTGGAAAACGCACAGTGAAATGAATTTATGCTATACATATAAGACATCCATTACTAGTTTTTATTTTTTCTTTTTCAAGAAGAAAATAAAAGGGTCACTTTAAATTTCCTCTGCATACATATCAATTCAAAGAGCATTCCTTTATATTGGCATTAGGCTTTATTTTCCCTTTGTCTGAGATATGCAAGGAAGAGAAATGATTTTTCCAGAAGAAGATTGAGAAAAAATTGCTATTGTAATGATAGGGTTATTTGAGAAATGTACTGTGCTCTATTTATTTTTTGATCTAGGGCATTGCGCTTATCCTAGCTGTGATTCAGGGCTATTAAGAAAGATTATTCTGTAAAACTGGAGGCAAATGCTAGGCCAAGCTTATAATGAGAGTCATTAGGAGGTGCAGAGATGCTTTGTGGCTCCTTACCCTGAGGAGCTTCTGTTGGGATAAAGCAATGACTGACTGCACAGTGTCACCCATTCTTTTGGGTTCACCCTCTGGACTGGATGTTCTTTTGTAGGACCAGTTCTTAGCCCTTTGTAGTTAAAGTTCTAAACATATTTGCCAATTTATAATCTGTCACATATAGAACTTAGATTATTTTTCTCATTAATTTATTTATTCATTCACTTTACGTACAGATCACAGCCCCCTCTCTCCTCTCATTCCAGTCCCACCCTCACACCCTCATCCCCCAGTCTGTTCTCCCCTTATTCTCAGAGAAAGGAGTCCTTTCCATGTGCTATCGCTCTCTGTCACTTCATGTCACATCAGGACTAACCATGTCCTCTTCCACTGAGGTCAGACAAGGCTGCCCACCTAGGGAAAAATGATCCATAGCAAGCAACTGCTTCCATGTCAGTGGCAACTCCTGCTCCAGTTGCTAAGGGAGCCAGTTGAAGACTGAGCTAGCTGTCCTTTGGTGCCAATTAAAAAATGGGGTGCAGAGTGAAACCCAGACTTCTCAATAGAGGAATTTCTAATAGATGAAAAGCACTTAAAGAAATGTTCAACATCCTTAGTCATTGGAGAAATGCAAATCGCAACGACTCCATCTTATACTAGCCAGAATGTCTAAGACCAACAACTCAAGTGACAGGACATGCTGACAAGGATGTGGAGAAAGAGGAACACTCCTCCGTTGTTGGTGCGAATGCAAGCTTGTTCAAACAATTTGGAAATCAATGTGGTGCTTTCTCAGAAAACTAAAAATAGTTCTATTTTGAGACCCACCTAGAACCTAGATTTTATACACATATGCCTACACACACACACACACACACACACACACACACACACACACTGCATGCATGAGAGTGGAAGTATTTGGTAAAATAGAAGAGACAAGTAGAGAGGAATCAGATATAGGGGAGTATTATGGGATGAATACAGTCAAAGTTCATGTTGTAACTGAACAGAATATCACTATGAAACCTGTCACTGGCTGCAGTGAATACAGTTCTGGCATGAACAACAGGCATCTGTAGGTGAGGAGAGCAGGCAACACTTCTTGCCTGATCCACAGGGACAGTGTCTTCTTCAAGGCTGCTTCCTGGAGAGCCAGAGAATCTCATGCAGGATAAGGGCTTAGTAATTATGCCATAGTCACAGCAAGCATGTGGGCCCATAAACTTCTAACTTTAAATCTTTTGTAATCTATAGTTGTATGTGCCACTTTAGTTGGCATTTAATTAAGTTGAATTAAGTAACAGAAATGAGGGATTTAGTTAAAATTACAACTGAAAATGCACAATCTGAAAACTGTCTACATGCAGACATGAGACACGAAGAAGGATGACTTTAAAATTTGACCTGGACAGAAGTGTAAACTGTGACACTCACTTGGTATAATCTGAGTTCCAGTTGTGATAACCAAAGTATAATGACTCATCCCATTTGCTTACACACTTGGGTCCTGGTTTGATTCAATATCTTTATTCACACAATTATCAAAACTACCACTTACATACAAAATGTTATTTGTTCCATATCTTTGACCACAGGAACATTTTCTGGGATTGATAATGTATTCAAGTTGCTTTTAAGTATTTTCTTCAGTCTGGATTTATCAAAATATAGAATTAGGTTTATGGCACAAGGCATTACACATGTATCTTAAGATCATGGACAGGTTGATGAAATCTGTCTGTGTGGATCCATCAAAAGAGAGCAAATGATAATACAAAATATTTATTTTACAATTCTGTACTTTAGGTCATAAACTCCTTAGAACTTCATTCTCAACTTAAGTTTTCTATGTTTCTATTTAATCTCAAGATAACTGTCTTCTAGGATATAAAGAAAATCTACTCTGCAGTTTTAAAGACAAGTTTAATATGAAAATTGTATACATATGTGCATACATATGTTTATAACCATCATGAGGACAATCCAATCTAAAAACTAGAATGTTTAAAATTTTAAAACATTTCAGTTCAAATCCAGATGGTACCAGATACCTTGAAGACTAACAGTCTGAAGAAAGAGAAATACAAAATCTTACATTCAAAAAACAATGCATCAGGAACTCTGGTGTCTTAGACATAGACATTAATGAGAAAGTTATTAAATTGATGATTTATACTATTAATCATACAAATACCTATGAAGTTTTATTGAATATATAAGAAGACTGACAATATTAACAAATGATATAAAGTTGTGCCACATTTTCATGTCATCTTATTGTGATCCAAAGATGAAAAGAATATTGGCGATCCAGGGTTTAAGTTTTCCTCAAAATTGATCAAAAAGATGAACTGAAGTTTCTCCTGTTCCTTACAAACTGCTACAAAATTGCACAGGTGAAGCCTCCCTGAGAAGGTGACCATGACCATTTTAGTTGATAGGATATCTACTAAGAAAAACTCCAAGCATCACAGAACACTACTCAATTACAAAACGGTACCAGATTGCTGAGTATTCATTATTGCAATTCTCTCTCATTTTAAGATCATACACGATTTAAGATACACTGCACAAACAGGGGAATCTTAAAAGTTAATGTCTTCAGCTTGGTAATCTGTGATAATTGTATCTCAAAGTAACACCACCTATAGGAACATAACACAGATATTTTTCTGTAACCTATACATTTGCCTGCAGTTTTTGTTTTTGTTGCCAAAGTCTACATTCTAACCCTTTCTCCTGAAGATAAAGGCTTTTATTTCAGGTATCATATTATTAACTCCCCTAGAATTGATACAAAAGGCTTTATGAGGCCAGTGTTATCATATGTAGCCTCTTTTAGGTCAGCACGTCAAGTCTGATTATTATCTGTTGCGTACAATAAAGAGTAAGTCTAGAAGCACAGCTGTATTTGTACATGCTGTCTTTCTTGATTTCATATTCAGTAGACTGCAGAGTGGATATATCTTGTTTACAAGTTCATAAATTTTGTCATAAATATTTGATTGCATATGTGTAACTCAGATTTTCTAAAAGACAAACATTATGGGGGTAAAAGTAAATCTTATAAAAGTATGTGCTCTCACAACCCTTTTTCTTCTATTAGGTTGCTTTGTCTAACCTTGATGAGCTCTTTTGCCTTGTCTTATTGGTTTGTCTTGTTTGGTTGTTTTTTGGAGGCCTGCTCTTTTCTGAAGGTAGACAGAGGGGGAGTGGGTCTCTCAGGAAGAGCAGAGGCTGAGGGAACCTGGGAGAAGTGGAGGGATGAGAACCTGTGTTCAGGATGTATTGCATGAGAGAAGAATCTATATTCATAAATAAAAATAAAAGTAAAGAATAAAAATTCAAATTACATCACTGAAAAATACGGAAATGTCTCAGATTATTTCCCCTTTATCTTCTCAAGAAAGTAAGAAAATGTGCACCTGTGTTACTGTCCTCCAAAATTACAGAAACTGATGTAATCTTCAAATGGTATTATTTCAGGGTTTGTTTGTTTTTTTCTGTTTTTCTGTTGGTTGCTTGGTTGGTTGGTTGGTACAAACTATGAGAAATGATAATAAAAGTCTTAGGGAGGGCACTGACTACTGGTGAGAATCTATAAAAAATGAATGAAGCAGTTCTGTGTTGATCATGGCTACCCCAGCATCTCTACAATCAAGAATAAGAGTGGTCATTTAGCTCATACAATCACTGTTCACTTGAAATCTCTGAAGAGAAGAAAAATGTACCTTTTCTCCCCTAGATGGGAGATGGGAACACATTTATCAGTATAGTTAGTTTTCATCTCTTGTTCCCCTTCCACTCTCCCAATCTCTATTTACTGGATTTCACCTCTCCAGGGCCTCATTCTTGCTAACACCATTTGCATGATCTGTCCCCTGGGTGGCCACTTGGGAAACAACAGTTCAGGGACTTCTTTGTATCTGAAAGATAAAGAATGAGCAACCACTGTAGCATGAAGACTGCCTTAACACAGGCTATCTCACTCTGGTCATCCATTAATGGAAGCACATACTATTCCTTTGTGAATCATTAACAACAAATTCTTGTTTGGAGAGATTTAAAAAATATGGGAGAAATTGAAAAATGGCCAAGATATTAACTGATTTTAAGATTGCAAATTGATGCTGACATATTAATTTATGGGGAGTAACACATCCTTTTCATATGTCTGTTACTTTCATATATGTGCTTCCTTTCCAATCTCTTATTTTTATATAAATTATGTCATCCATTTTTATTGTTTTCTTTCCATGAATTCTGACTGTTAATTTGACTATTGTCTTCATATGAATGAAATTTTCATTCAGTTTATATTTGTAAGTTGGCTTCGCTAACATTTATAATTTTTGGAACCTTTAATAAAATAAGCTTAAATGATAATTCAAAATAAAATAAATCAATAATTTAATTTTGTGTTTGTTTACATTTATTTGAAAACATTTTCTTCCCCATAACTAAAGAAAACTTGATAATTTTTTTGTTTTTTGTTTTTATTTTTCTATTATATATTTATTGTTTATGTTCATTGTTTGGATTATCTTTTATAAAAGTATAAACTTTAGACCTTTTCTACAAAATAAATCAAATGCTCTCAATGTAACTTATTGCTGTACTACTCTTTTCCTTGCATTGGAATAGTGATTGTGCACTGAAATACTCCCCATGAAGTCCTTCGAACTTTCATTTGTCTCTTTCTACGCCAATTTTTAGCCATTTAAATGACTCAAATTAGTAAACTTATTTTTCTGTTCTCCATAATTGTACTATGTCTCTTTGTGCTTTCCCACTTAGAATTCTGGTTTAATCACTGGCCTGCTACACAATCAGTGCACCAATAATATATATCTCAGGATATATATATTGTATATATATAATATATTATTATGTATATAATTTACATATCCATAGAGTTTTTGATTTAGCCTATTGAGTTTTTCAAATTATGTTGGCATTTTTATTAGAACTTTACTAAATATCATTGTAAATTTAAGGTAATTATAAACCTCTTTCAAGTATGAATTTTACTTAAAGATTAATATATTTTTAAAAAGAGGGGGCTGGATGTTGGCTCAGCAGTTAAAGGACAGGCTCAGAACCATAAATATAAAAAAGAACACGTATTAATTCAAAGACCAGAATATAGAAATGGATTGAGAGGAACTTGTGGCACACAGCTCAGGAGCATTGCTCTTACTGCTTTTAGGAAAGAAATTATACAATATATATTTTTCTCACGAAAGTTGATATCAGAAACTAGCATCCAGCTTTTCAATGAAGGAAGGCTTAGAGAACGCAGCACAGAGGGAACAAATGAGTCCTTCATCGTCGTAGCAGCCTTCATCGTGGCATTGTTGAATTCCGTGAGAAAAAGTTCATTATCTGGCCTGGGCAGTGGCTAAGAGTGTCGTGATATTGGAGCTGAAGGAATTTTTTTTTAACTTTTCTTTTCTTTTAGGTGCAGAGCTGAGACTAAGATATGCTCAATCTGATTTTGGGGACTTTTTGCCTTTTCCTTAACCCACTTTTTGTTATGTGGTTGTCGATCCACCTTGCAGTTGTTTTCAAGTGACATGATTCTCTCTTTCTTCCTGCTCTCCATCTGCTGTCTCCAGGCAGCTGCCAGGATCTACAGCATCAGACATTTTCTTTAACTATAAATAAAATTGTTTTCAAACTTCTATTTAAATTCATTCTCAAATTTGTTTATTAATGGAACTAAGAAGCCAAAGAGAAAGCACTGATTTCCTGATAAGAAGTGGTGACATTGCTGGCAGACCCCCAAACTTCCGTTGGCTATTTAATTGATATTTGTTGAGAGAATGACAGTAGTAAGGTTTAGAGTAAGGAAAGATACTAAAGCACATTATCCTTTTGGGTAAAAGAGAATGTTAGCGCCACAGACATACAAAAAACAGTAGAGTAGGAGCAGCAAGGAGAGTTCAGATGCAGGAGACATAATGGGGTCTCTTTCATTTCCTTTCATTTTATTTTTAAATTATTGTTTTATTATTTATAA
>CM053763.1:29153827-29185240 GCA_028658305.1 Pachyuromys duprasi
CCTCATTTCTTCTTGTTCCCACCCTCCCTCCCTCTTCCTACCCCCCCCCCGTGTCTCTCTCCTTGTCCACCTGTAGGGGACACCTTCCTCCCCTTTTCTCTGACCCTAGCATACCAGATTTCATCAGATCAGGCTTGTCTGGATCCTCTTTATCTGTGGCATAGTAAGACCTCCAAGCCAGGGGGAGGTGATCAAAGAGCAGGCTACTGAGTTCATACCAGAGACTGCCTCTGTTCCCCTTACTAGGTTACCCCCATAGAGACCGAGCTGCCTATGGGCTACATTTGGGCAGGGTGTCTAGGTCCTCTCCATGCATGGCCCTTGGTTGTTTTATCAGTATCTCCAGGCCTCCCTGGGCCCAGCCTTTTGACTCTGTTGAATTTCCTGTGGAGCTCTTGTCCCCTTCAGCTCTTTCTGTCTCCCCATTCTTTCACTCTGCCCAAAGTTTGGTTGTGAGTCTCAGCATCTGCTTGGATATTCTGCTGGGTAGAGTCTTTCAGGGGCCCTCTGTAGGGGATCTCTTTTAATAGATTACATAAGAAGGAAGAGGTTTGTGACATGTCTGTGAGAGTAGTAGTTAGAGTTTTCCTGATTCGGGGCTTGACAGAGGTAGCAATACAGAGAGGATAGAGCATTACAGGAGAAGGATGATATGAACCTGAAGATGTTGGGAAAGTGAAGAGGAGAGGTCCAGTTTGGTCATGGATATACACCATATGAAGTACGTTTCCAGTGATAGTAGGCTCTCATGTTTAGAGTCTGTGAACCTACTACTTGTGTACAGGATCAACTATGAGAGAGAAAAGAGACATATCTACAGAGAGGCATAGCCTGATAAACTTCTGGTCTGGATTCTATCACCATTCTCTTCTAATAATGTTCTTTTTAATTTTTATTTTATTTTAATTGTTTAATTTATATCCTAATGATGTCTCTCCCTCCTCTCCTCCCATTCCAGCCTCCTCCCCCCTTCTTCTCTCTTTTCCTTTTCCCCATAGAAAAGGGAAATCTCCCTCCTGAATCAATCCTCACCAGCACATCAAGTTATATCAGGACTGAGCATATCCTCATCCACTGAGGCCAGACAAGGGGGAAGTGATCCAAAAGCAACCAATAGAATATATGTTAGAAACAGCTCCATCTTGCCACTAGTCAGGCTACCCACGTGAAGATCATGCTATCCAGAGACCACATATGTGCAGGGGCCTAGATCCAATCAATGCATGCTGCTTAGTTTATGTCTCAGGTTCTGTAAGCCCCCATGAGTCTGGATTAGTTGTCTCTGTTGGTCTTTTGGGGTTGTTCCTGTCTTTTCCCTGTCCTTCTAACTTTCCCCCAACACTACTACAAGACCCCCATAGCTCTGCCCCATGCTTGGCTGCAAGTCCTAGCATCGGTCTAGATCTGCTGCTTGGTGGAACCTCCCAGATAACAGTCATGTTAGGCTCCTGTCTGCAAGTATAGCACAGCATCATTAATAGTGTCAGGGGCTGGCTCTCTACTGTGGAGTGGATCTCAGATTTCTCAATTTTTGTTCCCTCTTTATCCCTGAACTTCTTGTAGGCAGGGTAATTTTTGGATTAAAGGTTTTGTTGATGGGTTGTTGTTTCCCTCCTTCCACTAGTACTGCCTGGTAGAAGTGGTCATACCCATATTAGGAGTCTCAGCTAAAGTAATAACCATATACTCCCAGGAGCATATTCTTTTACAGGATTCCAGATTCTCAGAGATGTTCCCCTCAGTTTTCCTTCTTTTTCCCAGCCCTCTCTCCACATCTGATCTCCACTGTCATTTCCCTACCCATTCCATCTCCTACCCAGTTTCCTCTCTTCATCCACTTATGATGTCTATTCCATGTATGCTTCTGAGTGACTTTCTGGCACCCTCCCTTGGACCATCCTTGTTACTTAGCTTCTTTGGGTCTCTGGATTGTACTAAGGTTATCCTGTACTATAGGGCTAATATACACCTAAAAGTGAGTACATGCCGTGTATGTATTTCTGGGTCCAGGTTACCTCACTTGGGATGATCTTTTTTTGTTCCATCCATTTGCCTGCAAATTTCATAATTTCTTTGTTTTTAATAGCTGAGTACTGTTCCATTGTTTAAATGTACCACAATTTCTTTATCCATTCTTCAGTTGAGAGACATCTAGTATATTTCCAGATTCTGGATATTATGAATAAAGCTGCTCTAAACATAGTTGAGCAAGTGTCCGTATTGTACAGTGGAGTATCTTTGAGTAAATGACCAGGAGTGTGAGAGCTGGATCTTGAGGTAGAACTATTACCAGTTTTCTGAGAAAGCACTAGATTCATTTCCAAAGTGGTTGTGTAAGTTTGCACTCCCTCTGCCACAGTCTTGGCAGCACCAGTGGATGCAGGCATGCTGTTCCGGACAGCCCCGCTGACTGGAAGACAGAGAGAAGAGAGACCTAGTGTGGGAGCGTCGCTGAGACCTGACACGGGGCAGGCTATGGAAGGATACAGAAGTGACTTCAGTTGAGACCTCTCGTAGCTGAGGTCATGAAGACCAAAGAAGCCACTCTTTATCTGACAGGACGCTTAGTGGAGGGTGAAGATCAACCCCCTAGCAAAAACTTCAACCCATCTCACACCTCTGTCTTAATCTTGAATTTAAGTGTCCATAAATATCTCCTCTGGGAACAAATAATGCAAACGTGTTGGATTTTGTTACTAAATGATGTTGACACAAAAATGCAACCTTCACCTCCAGAATAAGAGATAGTTCATTGTAGAACCAAATATTCTTAGGTTGTCCTAATTTTCATTTTCTTAGGCAACAGGAAAGCCTTTATGTCAAAGCATTTAAAAATACTTCAGTGTGAACATTAGGTAAGTTGTTTACAGCCAAGTTGGGAAATCTCTGCTCTAAACCTCATGTTACCTGTTGGCCTTTTAGCCTTCTAAATAAGTGTCTGCTTGTATGTCTAACAGGACTTACCTAATAGTCACAGTATTTTAGGTAACATTGAGACAAGTAGTGAATGCCTACTTAGGTTATTAAGATAGCCTAAGGTAATTTGGGTCTGGCCTGTGATATTCTAACATTGTTGAGTCCTAGAGGTCCTAACCAATCAAACAGTCCTGAAAATGTATAATGAAAGTGCAACATTTAAAAGTTTTTCTCAGAACTACAGTTCCCAATGATGAATCTCAAATAGAGCATGTCATTTGATGTTAATGTTGCCATTATTGTTAAATATGATAAGTAAAATTTATAGATATAATAATTTAATATGCTGAATATTTTGCCCAGTCATTTAGATGTCATGAAAAGCATACCATATATATGTCAGTTTTATGTTGAGTATAGTTTTTTATTCGCTATGAACAAGAACTCATTGGGGTAAAAATGTTTATGTTAATATATTTTACATGAAGAAAATTCATTTACAAAATATAATTTCACCAAAGACTCATCTTAATAAGTTGGTATACTACAATTTGTTCACCTGTAGTTTGAAAATTTTGTTTATTCAAATAAAATACCATTGAAACACAACTACAAATTAACTACAGAACTCCTAGATTTTCAATTACAGTAAGTTCAAATCTCCCTAGGTGTCAAATATGTTCATACAGGCCTTTGGAATTAGAGAAATATTTCTCCTCTTGCTCTCTAGCTTTTGTAATCTTAAACTTTTCTTTATACAACTATTTACTTGTCAATAAATTTGTCTGGGATTTAATTCAGACTATCTAGAATCAAGGGCATCTATTGCAAACAAGTTTAATAAGGATTTATAATTCTACAGAACCAAAACACAAAATCTGAGCAGCCCATTCTCAAAATTACACCTGCCAAAGTAGTTAGCAAAGGTCAATTGATAGCATCTGTTTTCTGAAAAGTGTAGAAAATGAAACAACATAATTGTTCACCAGTAATATATGAAAACAAAGTCATCCATAAAAAAGCATTTCTCCTAAGATTGGTATGTGCTAACAATAAATGATCTCAGAATCTAACAGCTGGAAATTTTTAATCTTTGAGAAGTTGAAACCTCTGGGGAAATTAAACAAAACGTTCTAAGAGTTTTAAGTTTCCTATGACTGTAGTTTCCAACTTATAGGTTTCTAATGTTAACACAAGGACTCTAGTAAGCCATAGACAGTATATACTGTGAATATTTAAAAACGTAAAAATATTATTACACATAATATATAATATATAACATACATATATATGTTAGTTCAGTCACAGAACTGCTTATACAAAAGTATACAGTAGTGAATTAACCAAATCATGCACATTTAATTATTACATTAAAAAGAATGAAAAACTTGTAATCAGTTTCATCAGTTTGCGAATACTTGAGTCATTATATATGTATATATATTTATACATACATATACACACTCATAAAAATATTTACACACACACACAAATATTAGGCTGTAAAACCAGCTGTGTTATTATAGTCACTTTTGAAACTAAGGGCTGGTAATATAACCCAGTGATAGAACTCTTGCCTAGCAGGTGCAGGACCCTGAATTCAACTCTCAGTCTTTGTGAAATGAGAAAAAAATTAGGAATAATTCAATTACTGGAAAATATCAAAACACTTAATTGCTATAATGTCTTACTTTTTTATCATGAAAAAGCACAAATAAAGCAAACATGCAAACTGCAAATGGGACATATTTAAACAATGCAGCACATAATGCCTTCAATGGATGCAGCAGTTGCTATTGTTTGCTGCATTGGTATATGGAACGGTGTCCTGGGACATTCCTGTACATCTTCTAAGCAGAAATGAGTATAAGAAGTATTTTGGAACCACATGTAGAAGGACAAACTTTAGGGGAACATGGAAAGGCAGATATGCTGTGAAGAGCCTAAATCCACCTATCTTAGCAAGGCTTCAGAAAGAAAGAAGAGATAGAAATGTTACAGTAATATCTCTAACCAACAGAGTGGACAGAAGCTGAGCAGGAAGGCTGAAAGAATCACTCTAAAGTTTCTGACTAGTTTTCCAGAAACAGAGGCAAACTGGGATATGTCAGAATGTCCAGGGAAATCTAGGAATATAGCATATGTGATTGAAGGCTACAAAGAGGCCCTACAAAGGAATGTAGCAAACAGTCCTCTTTGGCTCTTCGTTTGCAAAATTGACGATAAGATAAAGATTGAGGGAGGACAGCACCCAATTAAAATTACTTTAGAGAGAAATGTCTCTCTCTCTTCTTTTCCTGGCTGTTGATTTAACTGTTTTCCATCTATCGTTGAAATTATTTTTTCCTAACTTTAACAGATAGTTATATCATTGTTGAGATCATACTGATGCCCTCTCTAAGTTGCCATATGTTATGTGAAACAGCGGTTCTTTTCATGCTGTGCCTTGCCCTGAGTGACTCTATTTTATAAGCAATTTTTTTTACTGCATTCCGAGTGCAAATTCAGAAGCAGGTTGACCCTGAACCTTTTTGAACATATAAACAACACCATCTGTCTGGCAACACTCACAAGGCTGAAGGAGATAAATACCCTTTTCCTGGCAGGAAAAAAAAAATCTCACATTAAATGTATTAAGTTAATCTGGGATCTTATGTGCCCATGTCTGGAAAACCAGGCATGAAAACTTATCAAACACATCAGGCTGAAGAAAGGATGCAACAGTCTCACCTGGAGCCAGTAAAGAGGAGGAGGCTGGACACTTTGGAGGATATTGCCCAACTAACTTGTCAGTTGATCATGTACTGTGTGCATGAAGATTCCTACATTTAGAGAGTTCTTGACTATCCAGGGTTGCAGCGTAGTTTTATACTCACTGCTAATGTGGCCTACATCTTCCATTCGTTGGTATGTCCTTGCTATTTGTTCATCATTCATACACCTAGATGAATTACTGCCTGTTATCTCTAGCATTTCCATAGTGCTGATCCATTTCTTCACTTCTGCAGCTCAAATTGTCCTTGAATTGAGGCTCAGCTCAATTCTCTCCCTGTAATTTGACTCTGCAGCAGTGCCTTTAGCAAACCTCCAGGCTTCATTATGTAATCCTTATAGACCCTGTCTTTGTGTCTTTAGCAGCCTTCTGCTTGTCTCCTGGTAGACCTTCTTGCAACCGGGGAAGCCGTTTAAACCTTGCTGAGAGGTGTTTAACACCATTCTACAACCTACAGATATAAAGACTGATTCATCGCATAATGTGTGATTTGATATTTCAAGTTAGTAGTTCAGATAGAAGTAATAAGCTTATGTTTGCCTTAGTTAGCTCTCAAGGGAAATCAGGATTACTTTATAGACTGCAACCAATAAAACCAATGGATCTCATAAGTTTATTGTTATTAAATAAATAAGGGCATCGAAGACAAACAAAAAAGTCTCTGTATTTGATCTGAGATCATAACAATAATGAATACGGATTCCAACAAACATAGTTCTAAATGAAGAAGTGGCAGAATGTAAAGTGCCAACCCATTTGCATATTCCATGACTCCCATATAGACAACAGAGAGCCATCAGAAAAAAAATTCTAAAAGTGTACATTCATCAGGGTTCCATAAAGAAAAACAACAGACACACACACACAGAGTTATGAGAATGAGTAGAGGAATTTTAATCCAGCAACAAGGCTACTATGGCAAAGGATCATATCTAAAGACATAGGTCTGTGTGATCTGGCTGGAATGCAGACATGCCACCTACCTTTAATCCTTCTGGTTGGAATACACACACAGTACATAAAACTTAGTACATAAATCTCAAACAATGACTTCTAACTGAGAGGCAGACAAAATGACTGATCAGAGAAAGATTTGACAGATGAGTCAGAGATAGGATATGCCCAACTCTCAGGAGAATAGATAAGAAGGAAAGGCTACTTAAGAGAAATGCAGGGAGAGAGAGAGTTGAGTTTGGGTGCAGTTCAGCTGAATGCTGTTGAGTTTCAGTTGTTTTAGTACATCAGTGCATTTCAGTTCCTGAGTTTAGAGGCAGTTTTTCTAAACAGAACAATTAAATCAGAAGCAGAGAGAAGCCAGATTGAATCAGTCATCTTGTAAAGGACTTTGAGCCAGAACAGCTGAGTTGAACCAGCCAGTGGGAGTTCAGAAAGAGCTAGAAAGGATGAGCTTATTGAGCATTAAATCTCAGAGGCTGGAAATTTTCTAGGCCTAGGTTAGCAGACAGAAGTTGAAGTTGAAGCCTTAAATATCTGGGCTTTGGGGTTAGATTGTATGGACACTAGAAGCTTCCAGGTCTAGGCCTAGGGACAGATAGAACAGAGATAGAAATGCTCTCGGCTTATGGCCAGCCACATATTCATAAAGCTTAGGTACGACTTTCATCTCATGCCCTCATCATGAAGAAATAAAAGCAATATTTACAAGAATGAATTAAAGGATGTCATCCAGACAGTCCTACAATGGAGAGGTTGAGAACATGATAGTTTATCAGTGCAAGACGTTATGTTTCTCATCAGTCACAATCTGGTACCAGAACCTGGAGGTAGCCTGGACAACTGCTGGTCTTCAACTGGTTTGGAATCATGAAGAAGTAAGTTTTAAAATCAGGGAACAAATGCTTTACCAACAGAATAGATAAATTTGCCAGAGAGAAGAAAAACAAATAGGCAGAAAACAAAGTTTCCTCTTACATTGTCATTTTGTCTGTCCTACCACTAAAATGTGCTGTCCACATTTAGGTCTAAATTAAACTGATTCCAGTTGAAACCTTTAGGAAGTGCATCCTTGCTGGAGGAAGTGCATCCCTGGGGGAGAACTTTAGTGTTTTAAACCTTTTCCTGCTGTGTCTCTACTTCCTGTGTAAGTATAGAAATGTGATCATGCAGCTTCCTGCTCCTGCTATCATGCTTACCCCAGCAGAATCGGTTTTAACATTTTGTTACCCTAAGCCAAAATAAACTTGGTCTTTTTGCAAATTGCTTTTGGTTATGGTATTTTATCACTGCAACAGAAAAGTAATTAATATGTTAGCTCCTAGGCTCTTGGGAAATTTACAGTTATTGACCTTCTAAAATAAATGCTCTAAGTAAGTAGAAACCAAGGTCTTAGGTCTTACAGCCATGAAGAAACCAAGCTGAACATGAACCAACAGATGGGAATGTAGGATCACTTTGATCAAACTCAACGTGTACTTTTTTTGTAATTAAATCACAGTTATGAGAAATTTTAGGGGCTTAAGCTTAAAATGTATATGACAAAAAAAAACTGACCATGGTTGGTTGAATATTGTGTCTTCTCCCTTTCTTGGCAAATGGGATGGTTCTGTTCCTTCATTCTCAGAGCCTGGTAAAAGGGCTTTATAACTGACAGCTAATGGTGAGGAGAGGGAGATCAGCCTGAATTATCCTGCTGTGTTCGAAATACAGTGGTAATAATTTTAGTTTTTGTTGTATGTTGTTTGATTTATTTTGACTTGAGAAAGGATGTCACCGAGTAGCTCAGGCTGGCCGGGAGCCACAAATCTTCTGGCTTTAGCCTCTGGAGTTCTGAAATTACAGAAAACAGAACTGTCATCAGCACAATGATAAATGTTCCTAAGAAATATGTGAGGATGTAAAATAAGCATAGAAGAGGAAAAGTCCACAAAAAGACAAGGCAAGAGAAAGACAAGGATGTCTGTGACCACAGAGACTAGATGAGACAAAAGATGGAAGACCCTAGACCTTCAGAGGGAAAGTGGCCTTGCTAACACTTTTATGGCTTCATATATCTGAAACAATAAGAAAACAACTTAGAGTGTTTCCATAAACCCAATTGATGGTATATATGGTCCTAACAAATGAAAACATTAATAAAATAAAGTTATTGATTTTTTCTGCCTTAGCTTAAAGTTCACAACATCAATACATTAAATTTACCCATTCTTTCTATTAGAGCCATACATAGAAATCATGTAATCATAAACTTACATTGAAAGTACTATATCTGTATTGTAATCAATTCATGAAGAATTGTGTAGGTACAGGCTGAGTCAATTTCATCAGTATATATGTCCACACCAAGAAAAAAAATGATCATGTCAATTTTACTCTCACAATTACTTTATCAGAACTACTCCAAACCCTGATAATTTTTGTCCTTGATTAGACCGTTGTTACTTACTTGTACTTTTTAACTTTCTAAGTAACCTAATTATTGTAGAGAATATATATATATATATATTGTACAATATATATATATTGTAGAAAATGTATATATATGTATATACATATATGTATGTATACATATATGTATATATATGTATATATGTATATATATACATATATATATACATTTTCTACAATAATCCCATATATATATGGTGTGTATTGTCATTATTTCAGTTTATTGTAACAAGTTTTTTTCTTATTTATTTATTGATAGCCAGACTCTGGAAACCATTTAGATGTCCCTCAACCAAAGAATGGATACAGAAATTGTGGTCTTTTACACAATGGAATACTACTCAACTATTAAAAACAAGGAAATCATGAAATTTGCAGACAAATGTATGGAACTAGAACAGATCGTCCAGAGTGAGGTATTCCAGAAGCAGAGAGACATGCATGGTATATACTCAGTTATATAAATGGATATTAGCCGTATTATATAGGATAAACAAACTAAAATCTGTGGACCTAAAGAAGATTAAATACAAGGTGGACCCTAGGGAAGAGGCTTAATCCTCATTCAAAAGGAAAAACAGGATAGACATCAGAAGCTGTCGAACAGAGGCAACAGGAAGGGAGCCTACCACAGATGTCCTCTAAAAGACTCCACCCAGCAGGGGACTGGAGCAAATACAGAGACTCACAGCCAAACTTTGGACAGAGCACAGAGAGTCTTATGGAAGAAGAGTGAAATAAAAGGACCTGGAGAGGACAAGAACTCCACAAGGAGACCAACAGAGCCAAAAACAGCAGAGTCCTGGAGGGGACTGCATCAACCAAAGACCATACATAGGGAGAGGACCTAGATCCCCCTGCTCATATGTAGCCCACAGAAAGCTCAGTCTCTATGTAGGTTCCCTAGTAAGAGAAAAAGAGACAGTCTCTGACATGAGCTCAGTGGCCTGCTCCTTGATCACTTCTCCCTGGTGGGGTAACCTAGCCAGCCCACAGGGGAAGAGAAAGAGGCAGTCCTGGTGAGACCTGATAGGCTACAGTCAGAAAGTAGGGGAGGAGAACTTCTCTATTCAGTGGATGAGGGAAAAGGGATAGGGAAGGAAGAGGGAGGGAGGGTGAGGTCAGGAGGAGATGAGGAAGGGGCTACAACTGGGATACAAAGTGAATAAAGTGTAAACAACAATAACAATAATTATAATGTGAAAAAAGATGTTCTGCCACACAAAAAAATAACTTATTTTTCTTCAAGAAGAAAAATAATTGCCAATTTTTAGAAAATATATTCTTTTTATAGGAGAAAATATAATTTAATAACCAGAGATCTTTTAGGCAGGAGCTTACAAATAATCAAGATAAGTGATTATTAATAGTATGAGAACTGTACATCAAAATGTATATGATCACATTTCTTTTTATTCAACATAATAAAAACACACAAGCATCTTAGCTTGTAAATAAAAACATATATTTTGGTGGGTTAAACATGAGGTGTTTATTATTGCATTGATCCCACTTGCAAAATGAATAACATTCTTTTCTGAAGATTTTCAGTATGGCCATGCTGTCAATATCTCATCTCCATGGAAGACCAGATATTCACAGACTTAGGAGCTAGGAATTGGCATCTTGGGTGATTCTTTTCGGTCTAACACATTAGGGATTTCACTTCTTATAATGAGAAATGATCTAAGCCTTTCAGTATGGCATATAGCAGAGTACTTTAGTCAAGAATATAGAATGCCAGTGATAAAAAATCATCTTTTTGACATAGACAAAATGTAAATCTAATTTTACATCTGAGGCTTAGGAGAAACAGTGGCTTAGACTACAAATAACTTTGAAGAAATAATAGCAAAGGAAAGCAATTATGTTCAAAGAACCTGTAAGTTTTCTTTGACCAAATAAAGCAAAAGATTTTGAACAAAAATTAAATATATTCAGATTAATGCAATTTTTTTTCTTTATTGACTTATTTCTTATCCAGTACAGTCTCACCAAAACTATGCTTGGACAAACTCTACTGATCAATTTAAATGAACAAATCTTCCTAATCAAAGCAGAGATGCTTTCTAATATGATATATTTAAGTAGGCTATTCAGTTGGTTCATAAATGAACTAATTAATTATTAGCATATAACCTACCTTCTGTGGACAAGCTCTATCTGAACTTAAGACTATTGACTTGTGTTTACAAGTGTTCATCTTTTAAAATATGAGCTCACATACCCTTTCCATGTGTTAATAGACATATTTCCTCTACAAGAGTTATCCATGATTTTATCCTTGAAATTCATTCTGTATTGTTTGATGGATAAGGCACAAACACATCACATTTTATATGTACCATAAGACAGCTTGCATAATCTTAGTTTTATTCTATGTCAATATTCCCTTTAATGTCCTCCTTAACACTTCTGGAATGCTGTGGATTTAAAAGGATTTCTTCTTTTTTACTGAAGCTCAAAATTACTTAATTTAGTAATTGTAATACATGTAGGTCACTTCATTATATATATTTTTACTCACCAGGTTACATTTGGGAGTGTATATGTAGATACAAATAGAAATAAGCATGAAACAGCAACTGAACATAAAGAGACCCCAGATTTGAAGGAGAGTGGATAGGCTTATATGGGAGTGTTTGAAGGCATAAATCAGAAGAGAGAAACAAATTAAAATACAACCCTCAAAAGAAACAAACAAAACAGAAAGGAGGAGGAGAGACACTAGGTGTGAAAAGGTTTAAGCAGGAAGGAGGTTGAGGAATAGGGGAGACCAGTGTGAGTGAAAGGGAAAACTTTACAAGAAGGAGAATATTAACAAAAATATTTCTTAAGGAACATGGCAGAATTTAAATACACACACATATATATCCATTGTAAATTGTGCAGAATAAAGTTATATTTTATGAACATTAATTAAAAATCCTAAACAGTTTTTATAAAACTGAATTCATCAGCACATTAAAAATGATCATGTGGGATATAATGCAAGCATGTTTTAACAT
Organism: Pachyuromys duprasi; assembly: GCA_028658305.1. Taxonomy (NCBI): domain Eukaryota; kingdom Metazoa; phylum Chordata; class Mammalia; order Rodentia; family Muridae; genus Pachyuromys; species Pachyuromys duprasi. The sequence continues at coordinate 29,165,930 of CM053763.1, forward strand.
GTGGTAATCAAGGTGATATGCCAGATTAGTAAAGTAAAAGATAAAAACCACAATCGTCTCAGTAGATTCACAAAAACATTTACCAAAAGTCAATATTTTTTCATCTACAGGAAAAGTCCATTTAACTTATCACATATAAAGGGAATTTGCCAACAATTATAAATATCATGTGTTAAAAAGTACACTGTTAAAAAATATTTAGTGAAAGAAAATGTAAAACAACTCTTTGAAACTAACAAGAAGGCAAGAACATTTAGTCTCACCACTTCTATTCCAGATAGTACCAGAATTTCTACTCAAAACTACAGTGAAAGAAAAGCAAACACTTAAAGGTACAAAATTTATAAAAAGATTAATGCATATGTGTATTACTCAGTGTTTTGTTTCTGTGAAGAGGTACAATGACCAAGGCAAATCTTTTTATAAGCAAGTGCTTAATTGGGGCTTGTTTACAGTTTCAGAAGTTTGGTTCATTATCATTTTGGTAGGGGCCATGGCTGTGTTCAGGCAGACATGGTGTTGGAGAAGTGGCTGAGAGTTCTACACTGGATCTGCAGACATCAGGGAGAGCAAGCTACTGAGTCTGGCTGGGGCCCTTGAAACCTCAAAGACCCCCGGTGACACATCTCCAACAAGCCATAACTACTATACCTCCTATTCTTCTTCAGTAGTGCAACCTCATGATGAGTAAACATCCAAATATATGAGTCTATGGGGACCATATTTAGTCAAACTATGGCAACACTTAACACAAGAATAGCAACACCCCTCAGTAATGGTATCCTAGGCTGTGAAAAGGAGTGGGAAATCAATGGGTATAAGTGATATACTCTAAAGTGACGGCTTGAGTGTAGGTGTATTTTGACATTCAGTTGTACTTTTTCATATGCATATTATATATACAAGTGTGTATCTAGTTTGTACCTAAAGGACCTAAGATTCATCTCACCCTAGTTTGACTATTTATGATTAATTCAAATGGAAAGTGATATTACATTTTTACTAGCATATAAATTTCAAGTAGACCCAGGAAATTGAATATATATATATATATATATCAGGGTGTGAAGACAGAAAATACCTCCAGCATTCCTTGACTGAAATGAAGCCGCATTTTAACACAAAATCACTGTTAACCTTTATTTGATTTTAAATTATGTTGCCTAGAAAAAAAAAGTGCATTAGAGTTTGACTACACTTGATGTGAACCAGCAAGAGATATAGTTGGCTTTACTCCAGAAAAATCAGGCCTTTATTCTCTCTATATATAAATTGATGATTTTGTAATATAAGATTAAAAATAACAGACAAAGTAACATGTAAAATAAGATTTGAATAGTGTCATGCGTTTATCGTATTTTTGTCATCCTGAAAATTAGGTTGGATTAGCTCAGAATACTTAAAATGTTTTAATTAATGAAATAAGCTAATTAATCTTTCTATTCTAATCAATAGTGGCAAATACAAATTATTATTCACAGCACTGCCATGAAACCTAACAGGCATAAGTTCTCAGTGTTGACTTAGTCAACATTTGCATTATGACATTGCGGTTGTAAAGATAAGTAATAACAGCAGCGACTCTTTAATATGTCCCATTTTTATGTGCTGACACATCACTTAGCATGCTGTTCAGGTTGTAAGTATAATGTCAAGATGTAAAAATTGTGTCTACTTAGCAGACAGACTTAAAGTCCTAATACGGAAACAAGTATTTTGCAATACAGTGAATGAAGTCAATATTTGTTATGGTCAAACAGCTGCAGTAATGGAGATTTGACTGGGGTTTATTACTTGAGAATAGGATTATTATTTTTTACAAACTTGCTAAAGAAATAATTAATGTAGCCAAGGATGGTATAGAGGCATCGTCATCTAAACACACCGCTGCTCTGGCAAGGAATCACAACCAAAGACCTAGATCTCTATGATTCAGCTTGAATACAGACATAACTTTAGTATACACCTTTAATCCCAAACATAGAATGCACATCTTTTATACTCACCCTTTATCCCAAACAGTGATGTCTCATTGAAAGGTAGACAAAGTGACGAATCGGAGAAAGATTTGTCAGAATGAGTCAGAAATAGGATACACCCAAGTGTCCTGAGAACAGACAAGAGGGAGAACTTAAGTACAGTATGGTGGAGCACAGCCCAGGAGAGGAATACAGTAGCGTTTGTGGAGATAGTACAGTAGAGGTCAGGAGTACAGCACAGTCTGGAGCACTTCAGTGCAGCTGAGTTTGTGCTGTTCAGTCTGTGGAGTACAAAGGCAGTTTTCCCAAGAAGAGCAATTCAGTAAGAAATGGAGAAAACCAGATTAAGTCAGACAGCTTGGAGAGGAGTTTGAGAAAATACAGCTGAGTTAAACCATCCAGTCAGAGTTCAGAAATAACTAGAAAGGGTGAGCTTACTCAGCAGTAAGTCGCAGAGGCTTAAAACGTTCTAGGACTAGGGTAGCAGATGGAGGATAAAAGCTGAATGTGCAAAAGATTAGATTGTATGGAGGCTAGAATCCTCCAGGACTAAGCCTAAAGAAAGATAGATCAGAGCTGGAAGATTAGAGTGTATGGATGCTAGAAGCTTGCAGTCCTAGGCCTAAAAGTAGACAGAACAGAGATACAAATGCTCTGGGCTCAGCCAAAGCCATATATTTGTAAAGCTCCATATGGCTGCCATTTCATCCCTTCATCTGAGGGAAAATATATATATATATGCAGGATGGTGTTGGCTGCCTGATTGCCTTGCCTCTACCTTTCTAGTGCTGGGTTTATAAGCATACATCACCAAAGAAGGCCAAATAATGGTTGTGTTGTTTTATTTTTATTAAAATATCTAAAAAATAAACTGTGAGTCTCTTTGTGCTCTCAATAAGACACCTTTGTCTAGTTCTTCTATATTTTATGAGATTTGTATTTTGGGAACTCAATATTTAACAGTTGATGTTATTCCACAATAATTACTTCTCAGTTAAAAATAGCTCAACTATGTTCGTAGCTGCTTTATTCCTAATAACCAGAACCTGGAAAGAACCCAGATGTCCCTCAGTTGAGGAATGGATACAGAAATTGTGGTACTTTTACACAATGGAATACTACTCAGCAATTAAAAAGGAGGACCTCATGAAATTTGCAGGCAAATGGTGGGACCTGGAAATGATCATCCTGAGTGAGGTATCCCAAAAGCAGAAAGATGCACATGGTATATACTCACTTATATAGACCTATAAGATAGGATAAATATACTGAAATCTATACACCTAAAGAAGATAAACAAGAAAGAGGACCTGGGGTAAGTGGATTAATCCTTTCTTAGAAAGTCAAATTGGATGGACATTGGATGTAGGAGTGAACAAGTAGCAGGACAAGAGCCGGCCACAGAGGGCCTCGAAAATACTCCTCCTAGCAGCGTATCAAAGCAAATATTAAGAAACATAACCAACCTTTTGGCAGAGTGCAGGGAATCATATGAAAGAAGGGGGAGTTAGTATGACCTGGAAAGGACAGGAGCTCTGCAAGGACCAAATATATCAGGGCACAGGGGTCTTTTATGAGATTGTCTCTCCAACCAAAGACCAAGTATGGTTATAACCTAGAACCCCTGTTTGTATGTAGCAAATGGTAGCTCAATATCCAAGTGGGTACACCAGTAAGGGGAACAGGGACTATTTTGGATATGAACTCAATGGCTGGCTCTTCGACCTCCCCGCCCCCTGAGGGAGGAGCAGCCTTGCTAGGCCAAAGAAGAGGACATTGCAGCCAGTCCTGAAGAGACCTGATAAGCTAGAGTTAGACAGAAAGGGAGGAGGTCCTCCCCTATCAGTGGACTTGGAAAGGGGCAGGGAGGAGCTGAAGGAGGAGAGAGTGGGATAGGAAGGGAATGGGGGAGGGGGCTACAGCTGGGATACAGAGTATATAACCTGTGATTAATATAAAATAAAAATGCTAAAATTAAAAAAAGAAATAGTTCTTCACATATATTTTATTTTCTGTGTAGTAAATGACATTGTATGATAACTTTTTAAATAAACATGTTGAAACAGTAAATACATACTGAAACAGTAAATACATCTATCAACTTTAGTAGAAACTTTAAAAATTTTAGCATCAGTTGGAATTGTCTAAATGATGTTATTTCTCAAAAAATAATTTTCAATTGAATTGAAGATCAATTCCAGAACAGAAGACATTTCATCTTTAAATATAATTTTAAATATATTTTTTCCTTTTATTGAAAATAGATTTTACCTCGCATAACATAATTTGATTATGGTTTCCCCTCACTCTACTCTTTCCAATCCCTTCCCACCTGTCTTCCCACCAGGATCTGTGCCTTTCAGTTTCCTATTAGAAAATAAACAGGCGTCAAAATGAGAATAATAAAATAAATTGCAAAAGGATAGACCAAAACCTAACACTTTGGGATAAATAAAAACAGAAGGTAAATAGCCCAAGAAGTGGGACAAGAAACAGATATCATGCAGAGATCCACATTCATTCACACACTCAGGAATCATATAAAACCACTAAAATAAAAAAAAAAACATAATATATACGTGAAGGACCTTATATAAATAAAAATTTTAAAAATAAGATAAAAAGAAAAAATAAGATAAAATTTTGAGGTCCTGATATATTATGAGACAAGGAACCTCCAAAGATGCCATTGGATTCGTTTGCTGCTGGCCATTTACTGCTGGACATACAGCCTATCTTTTTTTTTTCCATTTTACAATAATTGTTATTATTTTAAATAGTGTATCTATCATCTATCTATCTGTTATTATTGATTTATTTATTACAATTTATTCACATTGTATCCCGGCTGTAGCCCTCTTACTGTCTTTTCCTAGTTCCACCCTCCCTCCCTCTTCTCCCCCTATGCCCTTTCCCTAGTCCCCTGATAGGGAAGGACGTCCTCCCCTACTATCTGGCCCTATCACATCAAGTTTCATCAGGGTTGGGAGCATCATCTTTCTCTGTGACCTGGCAAGGCTGCACCCCCTTAGGGGGAGGTGATCAAAGAGGCTGCCACTGAGTTCATGTCAGAGACAGTCCCTGTTCCCCTTACTAAAGAACCCACTTGTAGACTGAGCTGCCTCTTAGCCATTCTGATGGGTGTGAGGTGGAATTTCAGGATCTTTTTGATTAGCATTTCCCAGATGACTAAGGATATTGAGCATTTCTTTAAGTGTTTCCATACTGCCTGCCTTAAGAGTAATTTGTTTCTCCTATAAGACTCCCTAGGAGAAAACTAAATTTTCCTTATCTAGTGGTTATCGAAGTCGAGATTGCTTCAGTGTTAAGGATGAGCCGTGTGTGTGCTTCTCCTTTCAGCTCTAAGGCCCAGCTTGGAGCTTCCTTCAGGCTTTGTGCATGCTGTCTCAGTTACTGTGAGTTCACAAGTGCATGTGCGTCAACACTGTTGATTGAGAGCACCTTGTTTCCTTAGTGTCTTCCATCCTGTCTGGCTCTTACACTCTTACTGCCTCTTCTTCTACAAGATTCCCTGAGCCCTGAGGGAAGGGATTTAATGGAGACATCCCATTTAGTTCTGAGGGCTCTCATTCTGCCTATTGTCTGGCTGTGGGTCCCTGTATTTGTTCCCATATACTTCAGGAGGAAGCTTCTCTGATGAGGGCTGAGCAAGACAATGTCTATGGCAGAATGTTGTTGGGTGTCATTTTTATTGCTCTTTTTGTTTTGCGTTTTATTTTGTCTTATTTTACCCTAGATGCCTTAGCCTTTCTCGTCTTAGGTTCTAGGTCACTCAATCAGTGAAGGGTGAGTATCTGCAATTAGCCTCCCTGCTTCCAAGGCTGGAGTGGTCTGCAGCTTCCTAGGGAATGCCTGCTGGTGTTGCTGGTGTTGAGGTTAGGAAATGGGATGAACTGGAAGAAGAAAGGTTGGAGGGAAGATCTAATATATATGGTCCATTAAAGACTGGGTCAGAGAGAAGAAGGAGACCATGAGTCTGCTCTAGGGATGCTGCTAAGACTTTGGGATTGAACTGGAAAGAGAGGTGGAAGAGGTTAAGATCTGTCTCTTCAAAACATATCTGCAGAAACTGATACCCCAACCAAGGACAATACATGGAGAGGACCAAAACCCTGGCTCAAATGTGGCCCATAGACTCAGTGTCCAACTGGGTTCCCTGTTGAGGGGAGCAGGTGCTGTCTCTGGTATGAACTCAGAGGCAGACTCTCTGATCACCTCCTGCTGGGGGGTGCAACCTTGCTTGGCTAAAGAGGAAGACAATGAAACCAGTCCTGATGAGACCTGATAGGCCAGGTAAATTAGAGGGGGAGGAAGACCTCAGGTATCATGGACTAGGGGAGGGGCTTAGGGAGAAAAGAGGGAGGGAGAGTGGGATTGGGAGGAGATGAGGGAGGAGGACATGGCTGGAATACAAATTGAATAAATTGTTATAAATGAAAATAATTTAAAAAATAATAAATCTAACCAGATGGAGAAGGACATCAACCAAACCCGAAAGCCTTTGACCCAAAAAAATGTTTTGCCTACAAGAAATGAAGCGGCAATAATGAAACAGATTGAAGGAATTGCCAACCAATGACTGGCCCAACTGTGAATGAGCCAGCCCTGCCACTATTAATGAAATTCTGCTATGCTTGCAGACAGGAGTCTAGCATAACTGTCTTCTGAGAGGCTTCATCAAGTAGCTGATGGAAACAGATGCAGAGACCCACAGCCAAACAATAGGCTGAGTTCCCAAAGTTCTGTGGAAAAGTGGGAGGCAGGATTGAGCAAGCCAGAAGGGATGAACTACAAAGGCAAATAACCTGGGCCCACAGGGGCTCAGAGACTGAACCACCAACAAAAGAGCATGTATGGTGTGCACCTAGACCCCTTACACATATGTAGCAGATATACAGCCTGGCCATCACGTAAGTCATCTCCTAACAAAGGGAGAAGGTGTTATCTCTGACTCTTTTCCTGCCTTTGGACCCCATCCAGCTGGGATGTGTTGTCTGACTTCAGTGGAAGAGGTTACACTTAATCCTGTTTTGACTTATAACAGGGATGGCTTGGTATCCATAGGGTGCCTCCCATTCTCTGAAAAGAAAAGAAAGAAAAAAAGAAGGGTAATGGGAGGATAGGAGTTTGAGGGTAGGACTGGGATCAGAGGAAGGAGGGGGCTGAGATCAGGTTGTAATGTGATTAAATAAATAAATGAAAAAATAATATCTAACCACCATCATCCACATTTTTAGAGATTTTACTTATTTATTTACTTATGTATTTATTTATCTAATGTGCTCTATCTGCATGTACACCTACATGCCAGGAGAGGGCATCAGATTCTGGTATGGATGGTTGTGAGACATGTGGTGCTGGACAATGAACTCGGGACCTCTGGAAGAGCAGGCAGTGTTCTCATCCATTAAGCCATCTCGATTCCAGCCCGTCCATCACCTCTTAAACTGTTTCTCATGCATGCCTTACTTTTACTAATATAAGAACAAGCAGAGAGGATTTTTTTCCCCCAGTGTGACCCAATTTTGAAATAATGGGCTTTAAAATTCAATTTTGGGATGACTTTTTTGTATTCTAACAAGACTTATGACTTAGTGCAGAAGATGGTGACTTTGATTCTCATTAATTTTCTTCTCATAGTGATATAAAAAGATAACATCACAATCTTTATATATGCATTAAGAGGAAATGAAATAATTGGCTTTAATTTTAGTTGTATGTAAAGCTGCATATACAAAATGAATGCAAAAATTTACTTTGTAATTCAATTTCCAATAATGGCATCATTCTTATACTTTGGCAACTTTACAACTAGTCATTGTGTATATAACAGTCTGTCACCATAAATTTCATATAAAACTGTTACCCAAATAATTTAAGTTACTGATGTCAATATTCAACTGAACACAAACTGAGGTTATTTAAGTTACTTCTCCAGTTGTAAATCATGTCAATTTTGATTTCTGGTCATAACAGAGTAATTTATAGGAATGAGTGTTTTTTTTCTCTTCAGAGAAAAAATATGATGTTATGAAAAATATTTGATAGTGTGAAAAGGGCTTATGAGGGGGATAAGAAGCATTTACCAATCATTCAGGGTATTTTCTCCTTCTTGGGGTTAGGTAGATTCAGAAGGCCGAGGTTCAAGGATCCTGATAAGGGATAACCACTACTTGAAATCTTCCAGGGCTGGAGAAATGAAAATGGAACTTCGACACAAATAAACACAAGATGTGGAAGAGTCATTACCCCAGCATGTCCCGTCTGAAACTCACACTGAAATGTAACCCATTCGGAGAAATAAAAGGTGGATATGATTAAGGTCTGTCTTTATGAGTCACTTAATACAGTCATGCAGTTGATGGACTGATGAGCTTAATGGAGTTTTTTCCATTAAGACAATTAACTGGGTCATTCTGCTTCCTACCATATGTGATCTGTCTGAAACGATCAGAGCCATTATCGTGTGTGACCTTCAATGTTAGAAGAATGAGAAGAAAAATAACATTTTTTTATTCATGGCTTGGCAGTCTTGGAATTGTATATTAGCAATGGAAAACAGACTAAAGCTACCAGCAAGGAGAGAGCCAAAGCAAAATTAATTAATTTCTAAGAGAAACATTCTAAGTATTTGAACTGTAGAGAGAGGCTAAAAGGGGCTGGTAAAGGAAAGCTCTCTCATGCTCTCACTGAAAGAGTGAAGAAAATTGGACTTCATGATGCATCAATAAATAGTTGGAAAATAGTTAAGGATCTTAGTTGTAACCCTGCATTAAGTGATTCTACATATAGCCCCAGAATCAGACAATGTAAGAGTCCTAAGAATTCCTGCAGTCCAAACTCAAGATCACTCACAAGCAAAATAAATAAATGGCAAATTGGCAATGATTCTACCTGCTGACTAGAGGCCTGTACAAGCCCACTCATGTTGTGCATATTATCTGGTTGTGTCACTCACTGTGAACATAAACTCGGTGTAATATAATGAGAAAGTTGTCAACCAGAACCAAAATAAACATTATGTCAATGGAACATGCACAGATGACCTAGTTACTAGAATATTCAAAGCAAATTCTTTACACATACATTAATACTTTTGTTAACAAGAGAGAAGAAAGTTATAAAATTTAAGCGACAAAAATTGCAAACTTTGTAAGTCTGAAAAAAAAAACAGCAATGGACACCGTAAGATAGTGTGGTAATTTAATACTGAGAGCAAACACTACAGTAAGTTAGATCAATAACATAGGTAGAGAAGCTCAAACATGGTGACCCAAAAGAAGGAAAATAGAGAAAGCTTATAGGAGTATCATGAGATTTCTCAATTGGATTCTGACTGGATGAACAACAGATGAGAAAATAAACTGTATTTACTGAAATATCCACACAGTTTCTAACAAGTGAGATTGAGCTCCAATCTGTTTACTCACAGAATCTATCTGACTTACACTAAAACTGGACAAATGCATTTACCACATCCCTTCAGAGTACAACTGCTGGCAATCTAAGACAAAATGAGCTCAGAGGAGACAAAGAAAATGAACATTTATGTTCAGAAGTAATAAAACCAAATATTGACGAGATAAGCTACAAAGATATCACATTTTACCATGAAAGAAAGTAACTATAGACTTTATTAAGAACATTCAGACCTATTCTTTAAAATATTATAAATAAAACTATTCTCAGATATTCAACACTGAATAGTTCATCATGACATTTCCTCTGCACTGAAATATATAAACAGTAATTCTTAAGTTAAACATTATTTCACAATTTTGATATACAAGGAAGCAGAAATGGCAATGATAATAAGGATATAGACAAATACAAAGAAAATTAATTTAGAGTAAAAATAATAATAACATTTTAGGGCAGAGATCACAATGGGAGCCTAAAAGTATGTCAAGAATGGCATAAAAGAAGGAAGTATAGGAATAAATAACATAAATAAAAAATAGATAAAGATCATAACAGCATCTTAAAGCTGTAAAAGTGACAATACATTCTAGAAAGTTTTAATGTCAAGATTGTGATATTACTTTTAGGATAACAACTTAGAGAGTAAGAATCATTAAAAAATGGAATATAGTGGACAGAATAATCAACACAACATATACCCAAGCCAAAAGAAGAAATGAAACAGAGAAAACCACATAAGTGAATGCAGGAAATAAACACACTCTGACCATTCATTTTCAGTAAATTACACAGTATATTCAACCAAATTTTCCAACTTACAAACCAGCTCTCAGATTCTGCACATAGAGTTAACTAAAGTTTCTTTATTTCTTATATCTTAGCAGTCTCTTCTAATACTATTGTAGGTTGTTTGTCTCTTTGTGTTGACATCCTACCAGTCAGCACTTCAGATGTTGACTGTTTTTAGTTTTAAGTCCCTATGCAATATTAAGTGGTCTGCACAGATATCATATACATGCAAGTCAAATAATACAGCACAAATGCGGTTTGGGAGGTGAAGTTCAGTGGTTCTGTTGATTGTGAATCGCTCATCATTTTGTTCTAAATAAAAAAGCCTGGGACAGTAATATGTGTGTGTATCGATTTTAAGTGTTTCAAAGGCAATTTTGGAATTCATAAACCATGAATATAACTTAATAAAAGTGTATTCTCCTCAAAAACAATAACTGCAATAAAAAGAGCTACACTGATAAAATATTGATGCTAACTAGCATGGAGCAGAAACGTGTCACTCGTGATACACTGACTCATCTTAATATTAGTTGCATATTTTTGAATATCAGTTAATATTTACCTCTAACTCTTATAATTGTTACAATGCACCATGAAATACAGTTACGAGTTCAGTAATTTTTTCTTTAGGTGTACAGATTTTAGTATGTTTATCTTTTATTGCATCTAATATCCACTTATAAGTAAGTATATACCATGTGTGTCTTTCTGCTTCTGGTTGCCTCACTCAGGATGATCTTTTCTAGTTCCCACCATTTGCCTGCAAATTTCATGATTTCCTTGTTTTTAATTGCTGAGTAGTATTCCATTGTGTAAAATTACCACAATTTCTGTATCCATTCCTCAATGGAGGGACACCTGGCTTGTTTCCAAATTCTGGCTATTATGAATAAAGCTGAAAGACACAATACAACTTGCTTAGTCAGTATAATATTATTTTATGTACATGATTTCAAGATTCATCATTGATATTGGACAACCAATTATGGGCACTCATCCCTGGGTTAGACTATCTCTCCTACTGTAATTGCCTGCAATTCTTTTTTGAGGGTTGAGGCTGCATGAGACTTTCCTCTTCCATGATGGTGTGTACATTGATACGACCCTTGTTCTGATCTTATTTAGTCAGCCGTGTTGACAAGACTTCCCTTGTGTAGCCTCTCTAAGATTTCTTTCTGAACCTTAAAATCTTTATACATCACCTTGAGCTATGATATCCGATCTTACAAACAGGAATTGCATGTAGATGCATCAGTTCAGGCTAGAAATCGCTGGATCGCTTGTTCTTTGTATTAATTGAATCTTCTTCAATACTATACAATCCAAATTAAAACTCAATTGTTCCATGTGATTTCTCCATTACAACACCAAGTTTCAACATTAAATTTATTTTAGCTGATGAAATGTTTACTCACTGCAAGAAATTTCTAAACTCCAACACTGTATTTCCTTGATACAACATTTTGGAATCTCAGTACAATTATCCACTCTTGAATTTGATGACATTTAAAAGTATCATTTGTAATATCATTAAAAACAAAATTAATACAAGTTCTGAACACAGCTATATGGTCATAAATTAAAAGAGGAATAAGCTAATTTATTCATATTCTATTAGAACAAGGGATGCTGAAGAAATAAAACAATTGATATTATTTTATATCTATTATCATGTGTAGTGAAACAATTACTATAAAACTAGTTATCATTAATATTTGGATACTTAGCAAAGAGAAAAAAAACAATTCTCAGAATGAAAACAAGAAGTGTGTTTGTATGAGCTACATGTGGTAGCACAGACTATTAAGCCCATTGCTCAGGAGGCAGAAACAGAGGTACCTCTGTGAATATAAGACCAATCTATATGATGTAGTAAGTTCTAGCCCTTCCAAGGCTCTACAGTGATAACTTGTCCCAAAAATAAAAGCAAAAAAAAATGAATATTCTGTTCTCTTTACTTGTGATGTTTAAATTAGTTTTTGGATCTGATATATTCTTATATCCACTTTTAATTAAGAAGAAATTATGTATGAATGAATGGTAAGAACTTTCCTATAAACTAGATGGGAAAAAGAAACAAAGAAATCAGACATCGAAGAGAAGGAAAATAAGGTGTCAGTTCTCATGTTCTCCATTTAGTTGCTTTATAGGTAAATGAATCCACTACTTATGGCAATTATTCTAGCTGTTATTACTTTTTAAATCATTTTAATCACACATGTGCTTACTTATCTCCTACAGAAATATGCCCAAGGCCTTAAGATATTTAACTTCTGAACTCTCCAGTTGGGAAAGAGCTAATTAATTTTGCAGGGAGGTGACAGTGATTTTGTGGATTTTCCCCTGTGTAGATTAATAGAATGTGTCAAAATCTTAAAGGACAAATTTCTAGTGAGAGAAAACAACACTGATGTAATTCAGATTTGTAGGTATTTAAGAAATGTTACCACCACCAATGTTGCATTTATATCTCTGTAAAAAGAAATAAAATTCTGGTCTCATCATTTCATTTACTAACTAAGTATAATTGGTCTTTATAAATGAAAAACTCCCAAGTGCCAGACTGATTTTCAAAGTGGTTGTACAAGTTTGCACTACCACCAGCAACGAAGGAACATTCCCATTTCTCCAAATCCTCTCCAATATGTATTGTCACTGGAGATTTTGATCTTAGCCATTCTGATAGGTGTAAGATGGAATCTAGGGGGTTGTTTTGATTTGCATTTCCCTGATGACTAGGGATATTAAACATTTCTTTAAGTGTTTCTCAACCATTCGGTATTCCTCTATAGAGAATTGTCTGCTTAGTTCTATACCCCATTATTTGGATTTTGGTGTCTAATTTGTCGACTTCTTTATATATTCTGGATATTAGCCCTCCATCAGATGTAGAGTTGGTAAAGATCTTTTCCCAGTTTGTAGGCTATCTTGTTCTGTGACGGTGTCCTTTCCTTTACAGAAGCTTTTTGGTTTAATTTATTAATTGCATATTTTAGAGCCTGAGCTGTTGCTGTTCTATTTAAAAAGTTGTCTCCTGTGCCAATGAGTTTAAGGCTCTTGCCCACTTTTTCTTCCAACAGATTTAGTGTGTCTGGTTTTATATTGATATCTTTGAACCACTTGAACTTTAATTTTGTTCAAGTGATAGATATGGGTCTTTTTGCATTTTTCTACATGTAGGCATCCAATTGGATCAGAACCATTTGTTAAAGATGGTAACTTTTTTCCGTTGTATGGTTTTGGCTTCTTTGTCAAAAATCAGATGTCCGTTGGTGTTTATTTCTGGTTCCTCAATTCAATTTCATTGATTCACCAGTCTGTTCCTATGCCAGTACCATGCATAAAACCATGCAGTTTTTATTACTGCTGCTCTATAGTACAGCTTGAGATCAGGGATGGAGGTACCTCCAGAAGATCCTTTATTGTAAAGTATTGTTTTAGCTAAGATCCAGCTCTACCACTTGTGGGCATACACCCAAAAGATGACCAACCATTCAATAAGGACATTTTCTCAACTATGTTCATAGCAGCTTTATTTGTAATAGCCAGAAGCTGGAAACACCAATATGTCCCTCAACGAAGGAATGGATACAGAAATTGTAGCACATTTGCATAATGACATACTACTTAGTCATTAAAAAACAAGGAAATTATAAAATTTGCAGGCAAATGGGTGGGGCTAAAAAAGATCATCCTGAGTGAGTTAACTCAGACATGAATGGTATACTCTCATTTCTAAGTGAATATTAGCTATATAATATAAGACAGCCACACTAAAATCTACACAGTCTAAGAAACTAAACAAGGAGAACCCTAGGGGGGATGCTTAAACCTCATTCAGAATGGCAAACAGGATAGACACTAGAAATCATGGAAGAAAGGAAACAGTATGGGTTCCTACTATAGAGGGTTCTTTGAAAGGCTCCACCCAACAGGAGATCTAAGCAGATGCTGAGACTCAGGATCAAACTTTGGGCAGAGCACAGGGAGAATTATGGAAGGGGGGAGGGAACAGAAGGACATAGAAGGGACAGGATTCCCACAAGGACACCAACAAAGCTAAATTCTGAGCACAGGGGGTCCTGCAGAGACTGATGCACTAACCAGGGACTATGTACAGAGAGGACCTAGACCGCTGCTCAGATGTAGCCAATTGGCAGCTCAGTAACCATGTAGGTCTCTGAGTGAGAGGTGCAGGGGCTGCCTTTATTGTGAACTTGGTGCCTTACCAGGCCACAGAGGAAGAGGATCCAAGCAGTCCCGATGAGACTTGATAAGCTATGGGCAGATGGCAAAGGAGAAGAGCTTCCCCTTTCAGTGGACTAGGGGAAGGGGATAAGGGAGAGATGGAGGGAGGGTGGGACTAGGAGATGTTGACAGAGGAGGCACCATTTGGAGTATATAATGAATAAATTATGAAAAAAATGAAAAACTCAAGGACTTTGAAGGAAAATGTAGTGTGTGTTCAATTAGCACAGCTCTTGATCATAATGCCTGTAGGGGAGAATTGTGTGTTACGGTCAGTGACTTGAAAGTTCAGTTAAGATATCTTATGAAAGAGTGTCCTCCCCAAATCTGGGTATACAGACAGTGGCTTTTGAAAACTAATCTAATGATGAAGACTTGATTGAAACATCGCCCCCAAATTCATGTGGAGCATAGAACACAATGGTACCAGGAGTGTGGATGCAATTCTTGTAGCCTGAGCGTCAAAGAATTGGTACTTTGTGGTGCAGGAATTGAGCATATCTTCTGTGTTTATGCATATGGATAAGCAGCCTGAATTTATTTACTCCAATAGTTAAAACACTGGCATTCTAATCTCAATCTACTGGCTGATGTGAAAGACACAATTCATCTCATTCTTTCTACTTCTCAATCATCTGATATTGTTTCTTTTCAATTTAACGCTCAGAGGGTATTCAATTATATTTATTTTGTCAGGTGGCAAACATTTATATATACATTATATATATATAATTTTTATTTTAATATAATTTTAATTTGCTGTTAAGTAGGAACAAAACAGAAGTCATATAGCTAGAATGAAGCAGATCAGTCTGTGTCTGGACAATGCCAGACTGCCTTCCCTTTCCTCTGGTTCATATACCAGGGTGGCCTGTATGGCTGTAAAGAAGCTGAACAATAAACTGCTATAGGGCCATTGGGAGCCGTTTATCTTTTCACTCTAATTATTTGAATGGATCCAAGCAGGGAAGCGGGTTTTAATCACTGTGTTTGAGTGCTTAGTGAAGCCAGCATATGTGTTAAGTGTAAGCAGAATTAGGCTGAGCATGAAAGGATTTTTCAGTTCAGTTGGACTCTCTACTGGGATCTTTTTCTTACTGAATCACTTTTGAATTATTGAATTTTGGAATTTAAAGCAAAGCTGTGGAGAAGGAGGAGTGTTTTATCTTATTACTGTCCTCAGCTTAATTACAACTTGGTTCATTGATTCCTATGGGAAAAGAAGCAGTGATCAATACTAGCAGAACCAGCAGAGCAATCATTGACCATATTAAACTGAGTAAGTCCATGTATTTTAAAATAAATTCTGAAAAAATATTAGCAAATATACAAACTAACCTTTTCTCTAATGCTTGCTCATGTATATGTCTACAATTTACTTGTTCTGTTTATTTTCCAGGACAATTACACAGAATGGTCTATTCACTCAGAGAGAAGTAAGCAATGGACCAAAGAAACAATCCTCAAGCCCAGCTTGCTGAATTCCTTTGTTTATTGGGGTTAATTACAGGAACAGAAGAGAAGAGTAACAAGGTGATGGACTCAGGACTCTGCAGCAAGGATGCTGTCCCCAAGGCTCACCCAGCTGTAATGCAGACTCACAGAAGTTCACTCGGGGATCCCCAAAGGACATGCTGGCGTCTACACCACTAAGATTCTCCTCTACCTCAGTAAGCAGTTACTGCTTCTGTACCATCAATGACAGGTCTCACGTGTTTATAACTTTACTGTGCATTTCATCAGCCACCTTTTCACTCTAGGATAAAATATTTCAAACCAGATTAAATACTTACCCAGCATTTACAAACTGCACTGCTGATCTGGAAGAATGGATGAACAGATCAGAATACAGGGAAGTTAATTTCTGTTAAGGGTTTCCTGGTTCATAGATAGGTAACTGTTTATTGGTGTCCTCACACTGGAGAAATGACAAGTGTCTTTTGTGAAACTCTTATGAGGGCACTAACCCTATGTTCCAGGACTTTAACTTCATAAATTCATCTACTCTTAATGCAATTACTTAGAGATTATGACATTACCATAAGAATTTACCGGAAAGAAAAACAAAAGTGATACCATAGTAATTTATTATACATAGAAACTGTAGTAGGAAAAAGAAACATGACGTTTGTATGTACTTGCAAATAGACATGGGGATGTGCTAATTATTCCTAGATTTGGAGATGAAGAGTAATATATTCAAGTATACTGTTTCATGTCTGAGCTAGGAGAGTAATTGCTAGCAGACGATTCTCTGACCACTTAAACTGTGAAATTCTCCACATTGTCTTGCTCTCTTTCTCATTGTTGCACCAGGGAGTTGTTCAGTTGTTCATTTTATAACCCAATAGGGCCTTTAGAGTCAGTCTGATCTATAGTGAAGCTCTTGCTATGCTTATTTTTTTTTAATTTATTCATTTTATATTCCAATTGGAGCACCTTCCCTCATCTCCTACTGGTCCCACCCTTCATCCCTCTTCCTCCCACTATCCCCTGCCCTTAGTCCACTGAAAGGGAGAGTCCTCCTACCCTGCCATCTTACCCTAACTTATCAAGTCTCATCAGAACTGCCTGGATCCTCTTCCTCTTTGTCCTGGCAAGGCCACTTCACCAGGGAGGGGTAATCAAAGAGCAGGCAACTGAGCTCATGACAGAGGCAGCCCCTGCTCCCCATGTTCAGAGACTCACACGGAGACTGAGCTGCCTATAGGCTACATCTGAGCAGCGATCTAGATGGTCTCCATGAATGGTCCTTGGCTGGTACATCAGTCTCTGCTGGACCACCTGGATTCAGATTTTGTAGCTTTGCTAGTCTCCTTGTAGGGCTCCTGTCCACTCCTCACTTCTTCCATAAGACTCCCTGCACTCTGCCCATATGCGGTGGACTTACTAATACTACAAAAAAAAAAAGTCTAGCTGCCATATTTCTGACCATACCTCCTTCTCTAAATTAATGATAAACCAATTATCTTAATAAAATCTTAAAAGTGTGCAAGATCATGGATAACATGCTCATAACTGCATTAAGTGTGAAGAAATGACCAAAAACATAAAGAAGCCATTTTAGATCTTTCAAAATGTGTTAATTGTTTCTAAGAGGATGGATTTCAAATTTGTCTTCTTTGAAATTAACAAGAGAGATCCAAGATGGCTGCCACGAGAGAACACTGTGTCTGAGGGGTAGGACAGCAGAAACAACGCAGCAACCAGGAGACTGAACTCTGGGACCTAAAACGACAGCATTCGTGATTGCCAAGTGAGCAGAACTCCCACGGTGAGAAAATCAAGTGGGAAAACCCTAGGGACACCCAGTTATTCCCCAGAAAAATCTCCGGGTGACCAGCAGCTCACAGCTCTGATCTGAACTAGCAGCCGCGCTGGGCGCCCACATCCACCATAATAGACTGGATCACACAGTCTCGCGGGCAGTCTCAGGAGGAACCAGGTACCGTTTTCACTAACCCACACGCTGTGAGCACACGCTGCACCCGGGTTCTGCTTCAACCCACGGGTGTGCAGCGGGCACCCACCAATCGCCGGAACCACCCCAGTCGGGGGAACATTTTGACCAGTGTGAACTCTACGGACACGTGCCACACCCTTCTGCCAGCAAAACCTCAGTCCATGTGCCAGTCTGCTGGCAAGTCTGGGAGGGACCCGAGTTCAGCTTCAACCCAACAGTGTGCAGCGGGCGTGCACCAATCACTGGAGCTACCCCAGGCTGAGAAGGTCCGGGAACCATCTTGACCAGACCACACACTGAGGGCGAACACTGCACACATCCACAGCAAAAACCTCAGTCCCTGTGTGTGTCCACAGAACAGACAGAGAAAGCCTCCAGCACCATTTCAGACAGGCCTGCATTCAGCTGAGGCACACCAACCCAAACCCATTGTGTGTGCCCCAAATATCATCTCAGACCATGGTGCACAGCCCCTGGCACAAAAGGGAGCGCCAAATCTCCATTCAAGGGGAGAGCCCTTAGCAACAAGCCCAGGGCTAAGCGCAAAGCCCACAGCTGACATCTCAGAAGACTGAGGAGCTAGACCTCCAGACCAGAGGGGTGACAAGCCTGCAGTGCTCACAGCTTCTAGCACAGAGCACGAAGCTGGGCACACAGAACCCACAATAGAGTTCAACTGAGACAACAACAAACAATAACAAACCACCAGAAATCCCTGATCTTCTTGAAGAATACTCCTGACACAAGAGACTGACAGTTTCAGACTGAAGTACAGCCCTAAAACACAAACAGCTCCCTGAGTATATATAAACAAATGCCCAGAAATTGGCAAAAGAACTCACCCCACAAAAATCAGGACACCATGGCTCCACCAGAAACACCCAAAAGCAGGGGAGATTTTAATTCAGCGGAGACACAGGAAAATTATCTTAAAGCGTTGATTATGCAGATATTGGAGGAACAAGAGGAGAGACAAAAAGAGGAAATGAACAAGGCCCTCAAAGAAATGGAGAAGAAATTAACTGCCCGCATAGAGGAATAATCAAAGATAGACAGAGAGGAAACAACCAAAATAGGAGACACAGTCAATCAGTTGAAGGAAACGGTACAAAGCATGAAAACGGAATTCAAATCTATAAAAAAGGCACAAAGGGAGAAGAACCTGGAACTGGAGAACTTAGAGAAAAGATCAGGAACCACAAAGGTAAGCATCACCAATAGAATACAAGAGATGGAAGAGAGAATCTCGGGAGCTGAGGATACGCTGGCTGAAATGGATTCCTCACTCAAGGAAAATAAAAAATCAGAAAAATCCCAAGCACAAAACATCTAAGAAATTAAGGATGCCATCAAAAGACGAAACCTAAGAATAATTGGAATAGATGA
>CM053763.1:29185740-29200015 GCA_028658305.1 Pachyuromys duprasi
TATATATATAATATATATTATATACAATATATAATATATATTATATATATCATATATATCATATATATAATATATGATAGATAGATGACAGGTGAATAGATAAATCAATGAGAATAGAGAGAAATAGAAAGAGCAAGAGTAAGCAAGTCAGAGAAAGAGAGAGGTCTCTTTTGTTATGTTATATCAAAACCTGACTAAACCTAGACAGCCCACAGAGGAAAAGGATCTAGACAGTTCTGATGGAACCTGATAGGCTAGGGTTGGACAGTAGGGAAGGAGAACCTCCCTTATCAGTGGACTAGGGAAGAGGGTTAGGTGAGGAAGTGAGAGGAGGGGTAAGACTAGGAGGAAATGAGGTAGGGGCTATACTGGGATACAAAGCAAATAAATTGTAAATAATAATAATAAATATCACAAAATAAAATTTAAAAACCAATATGCTTAAATTTCTTACCACCTTCTTTCCTTTGACTTAGTTGCTTTCTGAACAGTTCATCCAAATCTAGTTGGCCTGTGAAAGAAACTGTTTCACATAGTGCAAAAGCAGCATCGTTGCAGCACTATAATCATGTAGACGAAAATCGTTACTCCAAGTAATTATAAATCCTTTATTGTTATTCTATATGCAGTACCAGTTAACAACTGTTGTTTCCAAATAACAGTTTCAGTGAATTTGGCAAGTTCTTTGTAACACGGTGAGCCAAGTATGATTAGATTTTCACTATGTGATAAATTTTAGATGAGGCATTGTTCTCCATGACAGAATTCTCCAAACCATTTCCAATTGAAAATAAGCTTTGAATCTGTTTAGCTTTCATAGATATGGTGGCATTTTCTAAACATGTAACAGTTGTCATTTTTGTTAGTTTCTTCAAAAATATTTCTTATATGTCTGTAAGTTATTAGGTGAAATAGTAGGGAATTGTTGCTAAAAGCTCTCATATTCACTTTGATCATGAGACCGTACTCCTTCTAACATGTTCCACAACAGAAAATGTTTGAGCTTGTTTTCACTGTGAAGTTGAAGTTAATTTATGCCTTTGTTGTACAAGAGAGTCACTTATTTTTCCCCTCCTTCACATAAATTGTCCCAAATATGAGAATGCCTTACTTCTTAATGACCTTCTGGATACAAATTAGTCAAAATGACAAATATCTATTCCCAATTATGCAGTAGAATTATAAGAAAATTATATTATTCTAATCATGGGAGAGTCGAGCTGAGGAGGCATGTCAATGGTCTATATTAAAGGTGGGTGCAGATATGGATAATTTTATAATTTTGAATTGTGCCTCTTCTCAAGTCAGAGAAACCAGTCTATAAAACAGGACAATTTGCATGTAATGCATCTATGATCTCACAAAACTGGAAATGAAACAACACTATGAAAATACTACCTTGATTTCTGTGATAAACAGAATAATCAGTAAATAGCATTTATCTCTCCTGGATAAAAGTCATTACTTCAAAGAGCAACAACTTTCTCTTTGCTCTGAAGTGAAAAATATTCTTACTAAGCCCTTAGACTTAATAACCATACTGAAGGTTTTAGGCATAATGGTGCAGTAATGATAATAATGATAATAATAATAATAAATACACAGTCAAGCTTTCTACCCCCTGTAATATAACGGTAGTTTTTATGTGTCACAGAAAAAAATACCGACAAACTCACTATGCATATAATTTTTCATTATATTTAATTCTTAAGTAGTTTCTCAGTGTTTCCCAAGTCTACCATGGATCCTGTAACTCATTAGAATGGTTTACTAAGATGTCTCAAATATTGTTGTTTTCTTATAACTACCATTTATTACATCTAAAACAAAAAAAATTAAAATAAAGAAAAAGAACTGGTTTATGTGCATAAGGACAACTATGACATGCATCTTTCTGGGTATGCTAAAGGGAAGTTGGCTTAATTCTTCTGTATTCAGTGAAACTGACAGATGTAAAAAAAAAAAAAGAAAAATTACAAAGTTCTTTATATCCAAGAAATTTATTAATTATAATATAAAATTATACATGCTTGCATGACTCCTGAAGAGTCTCCACTAAGTAAAGACAAATGTCCTCCAATGCACAATATTTGCTACCACAAACATATTTTTATGACACAGCCCTCAGCCCCAGGATTACAAAGCCAGGTCTTCACCTTCGTGCTATCCCAGACTATCTTGTCAAACTAGCACAATAGAGCTCACTTTTTTTTTTTAGATTAAAAGGCATAACTGGTAGAAATTCCAAGGGCTCAAAGCTCATCTTTAATATGTCTCCATTGAAGACAAGTGTTGTAGGAAGCTGTAGAATTGAGACTCCTGTGGCTCCCTGATTTTTGTGCCTTCTCTTGGACTTTATTCCTTTTGTCTGTTTGTCTTGTCCAACTCTTAAAAGATAACTTTTGTCTTATCTTATATTTTTGTGCTATATTACTTTTTTAGAAAGGAATGAATGAATTAATGAATTAATGAAAATCTAGTCACTAGTGCTGAGTTTAACTGCCTGCTGGGAGAGGAAAAAATCAGTTTTCTACAACAGAGTGACATTGGGCCTATCAGCCACTCCAAGACAGGTCCCAAATTGAGGAGTAGTAGACTAATGTATAATGGATTCCTTCCACAGGTTTTTGTTGTTGTTGTTGTTTCTTTGTTTGTTTTGTGTGTTTGTGTGTGCCTACTGCTTTTATTTGGTTACTGTTTTGTGTTTTTGTTTTCTGTAAATGATGTTGTTATTTTTTCAGTGGAAGGGATAAGAGGAGAGCCGTACTCAAGAAAAGCCCAGAGTTTTTCTTTCTCTGTTCTAGCCTAGGCCAGAAAGCTTCTAACCTCTATACAATTTGTTCTTGAGTAAGCCCAGGCCTTGAAGACTTAAACTTCTAGCCTTTTTCTGTTAATCCAAACCTAAAATGTTTTCAGCCTTGGATCTTACTGCTGAATCAACTAACCCTTTCTATTTTTTTCTGACCTCTGGCTATCTGGTTCAACTCAGCTCTTCTGGCCCAAACTCTTAGCCACACTGAGTGATTCAATATGGTTTCTCTCAACTTCTGACTGAATTTCTCTGCTTGGGAAAACTGCCTTTGAACTCCATGTACTGAACTGAACTGACTGCACTGGCTGCAGGAAGTGAATGGAACTGCAAGAACTCAACGGAACCCAACTGCACTCAGTTGAACTACAGAGAACTGAACTCAGCTCTGTCTTTCCTGCATTGCTCTTGAGTATCATTTCTTTCTTGTGTGTTCTTTTGAAAGTTGTGGGTATCCTATCTCTGACTCATTCTGTCAAACCTTTCTCTGATTCCTCAGTTTTGTCTCACCCTCAATTAGAGGTCATTGTATGGAATTAAAGGTGTGTTCTAAAGGCTTGTCTGGAATCTAGATGGAGGGATGAAAGGTGGAGTCCAGCCTGATTACACAGACCTAGAAAGTCTTTAGATATGATCCCTTGTAAGATCAGCCATGTTGCTTTGTTAAAATTCCTCTAAAAATTTTTTCAGGGACATAGCTTTATTTTGTTTTCCTAAATTTGGGGGCCGTTGTTGTTTTATTGTGATTTTGTTTGTTGAGAAAAAAAAATTAAAGTTTGGTGGGTAGGAAAGGGGAGAGGATCTGGAAGAACTTGAGATAGAAGAAGACTGTGATAAAATATATTTAAATTTAAAAATTACTTTAGGTGTATAGTTTTTAGTGTTTTTATTTTTCTTTTCCTATAGGGGAGCAGCCTTACCAGGCCAGAGAGGAAGACAATGCAGCCAGTACTAATGAGACCTGATTGGCTAGGGTCAGAGGGACGGGGAGGAGGACCTCCCCTATCAATGGACTTGGGGATGGGCATGGGAAGAGATGAGGGAGGGAAGGTGGGGTTGGGAGTGGATCAGGTAGGATACAAGTGAATAAATTGTAATTAACAAAAGATAAATTAATTAAAAATATTTTAGATAGTAAAAAATATACCATAATAAAAACAAGAAACAAGAGAAAGTATCCTGCAGTCTGTTGACTACTCTTTCTCACACTCAATCTCTTGTTTCCTGTTGTTTTCTGACTGCGAAACATAACATTTTCAGAGCATTTATATGACAGCAGTAACAATGAAAAGAGTCTGCTGAGGAAACATTCCTATGTACGTGGAGCTGGTTCTTGCCAGAAAGTCTCATCAGTGTCACAACTACTGTCACATGCAATCAAAGGCTGTCTGAAGGTCGCTCAGGTGTCACTGAAAGCACCCTCAGCCACAACTTGAATGCATTGCATTCAATTCAGTTCAAAAATAAAATTTGAAAAAGTAAATTAGCCACGATTTATATGGAAGCCACACCGAAGTAATTTAAATGATCTGTATGTTTATAAATTATGTTGTCTTACATGAAATCTGCTTCTTAGTGAAGAAATGGATATGTGAAATACTGATAGATTAGTTTGAGACATGTGTTTTGAACTCTTGACTTATTTTGTTTTCTTAGTGCCAATTTAAGTGGAATTTACTGAAGGATTATTTCCCATGTTAAAGAAAACTAATTTTACTTAATTTAAACTAAGTAATTTAATACTAACAAATAATAGAATATTTCTGACGTAAGATTCTATTTTCTCCTTTCTACAACTACAAATATCTTCAGTCTTTGCTTCACATTACAAGAATACTATAAGAAAACACCCAATCTAGACAACCAACACCTTTTAGGCTCCCTCCTCTATGATGCCATCAGAGCCATGTAGGAACAAGTTGAGGCATGTTTCAGAAGAAGCTAAATTTGCCAGTACCTTTATATGGGGTTTGCAGCCCCCAGAACTGTGAGAAAATCATTATCTCTGTGATCTGGAGGGTCTGCTTTGTCCTTGAGCCTGGTTTCCTTGATATGATTTTAATCCACCTATGCACCTCTACAGTGTCAACTCACCCCAATCAACATATGGGATACCTCTCTTTTTATCTCCAGGGATAAGTCATTTATCAGCCTGTGTTGAGCAGTGGTACCTGACAGATGGTTTAGTGTCTGGTTCCACCCAGCAACTTCAGTCATCCTACTCCCTCTAAACAGTCAAAAGCCAAAAGCTGCTTGTAAAGTGGAGTCTCCTCTGGCAACTCACAGCCTCAAAAGAATCTCTTCTGTTCTGTGATGTGTGGTAGTTTAGAGTAGGACCACATCAGTATCCCAATAGCCATTTATTGTACAAGATATGGTTAAGCAATCTGTGTTCATCAACTTTTATCACTGTAGCACATACTAAAGACATATCAACTTATATATGGGTTAGGAGGTTTTCATATACAATCAACTGGCCTTCATGATTTAGGCTTGTGGTATAGCAGCACTGCATGATAGAAAGTCTTGAGTGGGTACAGCTGTTCAAAAGATGGCTGAAAATGAAAAGTCATTGTAGAAAGAGGTAAATTACCACTACTTCACTTGAGTACGTGCACCCACATACCTAAACCTCTCACTAGACCTCACCTTTAAAAGGTTTCCACAATTTCCAACAGTGCCAGTCTGGAGATAAAACCTATAATACATCTGAATGGCATCCCATATCCAAACTTATATGTGGAGGATACATCTCAACAGTCTTCTTTGTTCCCACCCATTTATCTCTACATTCTAAACAGTATTTTATTTCTGTCACCATAAATCAGTGACTTTGTACAGTTTATATTTATAAATGGGCTCTGAACAAAAGAATTCTTGTACTTTTTCTCTATTATATTTTTAGCTTAATATGATGTCTTTCACGTTCATTGATTTTTATGTGTATTAGTCATCTGTTTTTCTTCCACAGATTGCCTCAAGAGATATAGATCACTTAATATCCTGATTATTGAATTTTTATATGTACAAAATAAGAAAGTAGACTGTACTGTCTTTTGAGGTCTAAAATTCTATACAAACTTTTAGCATCTTGAATTTATTGCTATTGTTCACTTTCCCTCCATTTACTTTCTGGATAATCAATCACCAAGAAACTCGACACCTCAAGGAATGTATGAGGCTCTGGAGAACTGGAAAGGTACTTTCAGAAAATATGTGCAGTAGTGGGCAAAGTCTTTAATTCAGGTTAAAAACCAACTATTGTTTATAAATGCAGTACACTGTAGAATTCAAATTCACAGTTAACGCAGAAATAAATTGAGGTAGATAAAAGTTAACATCTTAATTGCTAATAGTTGTACTTACGTTGTTTATAGCTTTGAAAAATGTGGCCGAGCAATATAGTAAAATTGAGTACATAATTTTAATGAAAATTCTTCTAAAAAATAATATTGTAAAAAATGACAACATGGAAGTTTTTAATTTTCGTGTTATATGAAAATAGTAATTTCTATAAATACATTTTATTAACTTAAGATAAAACCAAAATTTGAATATTAATATAAACAGGTTTATTCTATTGTAATTATTATGAATCATTTCTTTTATACATTTTAATTAATGTCTTAGTGTATAACACTTTGGATGTTTCAGTAAAGTTTTTGAACATATAAACTAAAGAGATTTTTGTAAGCAGCGGAAAATTATAGAGAAAACATATGCAAGTAGCTATATAACGACACAATTTGACATAATGCTTTAATAAACCCACTTATCTTGTATATTTTTATCAGTCTCATTTTAAACATCTTTAATAAAAACAACACTTTAAAATATATATCATTTCTTTGAAAATTTCAAATAATTTATTTTTATAACATTCATTCTCAACTTTTTCCTTAAATTCTTCACAAATCAACCTGTACTTCCTTAGTTCCCCCAACTTTGTGTCTTGAATTATTAATGACACTGTGCTTTCAATTTCTACTATTTATATATTCCTAGGTAAGGAGCCATCTGTAGAACACGTTTGACCTTCCAGGAACAACAGCACTAAATTACCTCTCCCTACCGAAAAGCAAGCAAGTGTCCACAGATTCTCACTTAGGGCCAGGGACGCAAGAACCCCTTCTGACTCCATGCTGGAACATTGACTGATTTGATGTCTGCATGTCCTGTGCAGGCATCCACAGCAGACAGGAGTTTATGAGTGCAGCAGTCCTATTGTGTACAGGAGATACTATTTCGCTAGCTCGTGTCCTCCTTGACCTCTGGTTCTTACAACCTTTTAATTTCCTCTCTCCCTAACAGTCACAGAGAATATGAAAGAGAGAGAGAGTATAAACTATGGAGACAGTATGAAATATGTATTGTTTGTGGCTTCACATTCTATTGACAGTTACTCTATGTACTTTCACTAGTTGTCAATCCACCATCAACTTCACAAAGAAACTTCTCTGATACTGTCTGATAGCTGCAGAAATTAAGAGTATTTAAGCTTATGAAACAAATCATATTAGCTTTAACTCTTATGAATTGTTTTCAAACTTTCCTTCTATACGTTGGCAGGAATTTTCTATTTAATCATGAAAATCCATACATTTTGGAGTAGTGGAACTTTATTTTCCTAAAATAAAAAATATAAAATGAAAACTGTTAAAAAGAACTTCTGAAATATAAAGTGAATCTCACATAGTTGTCTCATGTTGACATTTTCCCATATGCTGGTGTGTTTTTCTTACTATAATCCAGAAATTCTGCATCTGGAAGGTGATAATTCCTGGATACACATTGCAAAGCAAAGCAAATTAAAGTGCTAATTGTAGAGCTCTAATTTCAGAAAGTATGGTTATTACAAAGAACCCAGAAACACAAACACCACATAAGGAGAGAGTGAGGAGGCATCGCTAGAGAGCATTTAGAGATAGGCATGGCAGAACTTTTCTTTTTTAACTATTTTGTACTGAAAATTCCCCGGATAAAGATTGCAAAGCTGAATTTTCATGGTTTTAATGTATTCGGTGGGTGCGAGTAAAGATATAGGAGTCAATTTTGAAAGGAAGAGAGCCTTTGTGAATCCATTATGACCTTGCTAAAGCTAAATTTCTAGGAATGCTTGATCTAAAGAAACCTTACTTGGAAAAGCACACCAATTTTTGCTGGAAAAATAGTCCACGAGGACAAGTAAGAAGGAATTTCTTCATATCGTTAATCAAAGATTTTCCCTGAGGATAAAACCTCTGGACTCTTCATCCTGCACAATACGTTACTTGATGTCACTCTGTTTCTGCAGTGAATCCAGGTACATATACTGAGATGATATATGGGTGCTAATGGATATAATGAATAGAGCTCAAACAAATGTCGCTGATATAGTGGCACTTGGGATAGAGATAAATATTGCCAATGTTAACGTGGCACTTTAAGTGTTTCAAATAAATAAACTTATTTTTGAAATTTTTAATTGTTTCTTCACATTGTACCAAGTTTCTTTTTAGGTAAATTATTTATTGACTGAAATTATAACTTAAACCACAGAATTCTATAAAATGGAATATATATTAAGTCCGAAAACTAAAGCCTTCCAGATTTCATGCTTTTGTACAAAGAGCTTGAACTTTGTTCTCTCAATACACTGAAAGCCAAAAATTCTTGACTCCAAACCTAAATGAATGCATATGATAATCTACCCCCATTCCCAAACCACAGAGAGAAACAGATGCAGAGAATTGAAACTTTTAAATGTAGAAATCCAGGGCAGGGGCTAACTCTTGAAGCCAGGAGTGTGGGAATCTTTTAAACTTAATTTGAATTTTTCAATATTATGATAGTATACACGGTGAGTCTGAAAATTCTACCAGAAAACACTAATAAGCAATAAACACATCCAGCCAATAAATGGATAGAAAATTAACTCACAAAAAATCAGTAGTCCTCTTATAAACAAATGACAAGTGGAAAGAAAAAAAAATCAGGGAAGCAACACAATTCATAATAGCCTTAACTATTAATACTAGAAAATATTTTGAGGTAACTCTAGCCAAGCAAATTAAATACTTATATGATAAAAGTTTTAAGACATGGAAGAATAAATTGAAGAAGATATTAGCTGATGGTAAGATTTGCTTTCCAGATTCTGGCTATGATGAATAAAAATGTTATGATCATAGTTGAGCAAATGTCCTTGTTGTATGGTTGCGTGTTTTTCAGGTATGCCCAGGAGTGGAATATCTGTGTCTTGAAGTAATACTATTCCCAGTTTTCTGAGAAAGAGCCAGACTGATTTTCAAAATGGTTGTACAAGTTTACATTCCCACCAGCAATGAAAGAGGGTTCCCCTTTCTCCACATCCTCTCCAGCATGTGTCTTCGCTTGATTTTTGATCTTAATTATTCTGATGTGTGTGTGACAGAATGTGATAGTCTAGAACCCCTGCTCAGATGTAGCCCATGGCAGCTCGGTGTCTAAGGGAGTTCCCTAATAAGGGGAACAGGGACTGTCTCTGATATGAAATCAGTGACTAGCTCTTTGATTACCTCCCCTTGATAGAGGAGCAGCCTTGCAAGGCCACAGAGGAGGACAGTGCAGCAAGTTCTGATGAGACTGAATAAGCTAGGGTCAGATGGAAGGGGAAGTGGTCCTCTCCTATCGGTGGATTTGGAGAGGGACATAGGAGAAGAAGAGGGAGGAAAGGTGGGGTTGTAAGTGGAGGAGAGAGGGGGTTACAGCTGCGATACAAAATGAATAAACTGTAATTAATATAAAAAATAAAAATTTAATTAAAAAATAAGAGTCACTTTGATTTGCATTTCCCTAATGACTAAGGGCATTCTCTAAGGCATTTCTTTAAGTGTTTCTCTGCCATTTGATATTCCTCTATTGAGAATTCTGTTTAGCTCTGTACTCCAATTTTTAATTGCATTATTTGGTTTGTTGTTGTTTAATTTCTTGAGTTCTCTATATATTCTGGATATTAGCCCTCTGTCAGATGTAGGCTTAGTGAAGATCTTTTCCCAGTCTGTAGACTGTCGTTTTATTTTGTTGATGGTGTACTTTGCTTTACAGAAGCTTTTAGGTTTCATGAGGTCGCATTTCCGTGTTGTTGATCTTGGAACCTGAGCTATTCATGTTCTGTCCAGGAAGTTGTCTTCTGTGCCAATGAGTTCAAGGTTCTTCCATACTCTTTCTTTAAACAGGTTTAGTGTGTCTGGTTTTATATTGAGCTCTTTGAGCCACTTGGACTTTACTTTTCTGAAGGATGATAAGTATGGATCTACTTGCATTATTCTACATGTAGACATCCAGTTAGACCAGCACCATTGAAGATGCTATCTTTTTTCTATTGTATGTCTCTCAAACAAAGAATGGATACAAAAATTGTGGTACATTTACACAATTGAATACTACTAAGCTATTAAAATCAGGGAAATCATGCAATTTACAGGCAAATGAATGGACTAGAAAAGATCATTCTTAGTGAGGTAGCCCAGAAGCAGAAAGATACACATGATATATACTCACTTGTATGTAGATATTAGCCATATAGTATAGGATAAAAATACTAAGATTTACAAACCTTAAGAAGTTAAACAACAAAAAGTACTGTAGGGAAGATGCTTACTTCTCTTTCAGAAGGGAAAACAAGATAGACACCAGAAACAGTAGAACAGAAGGAACAGGATGGGAGGCTACCTGCCTTCTAAAAGACTCCATCCCGCAGGGAATTGAAACAGTTGCAGAGAATCACAGCGAAAATTTAGTCAGAGCACAGGGAGTGTTTTGGAAGAAGTAGGATATAGAAAGACCCAGAGGGGACAAGAGCTCTACAAGGAGACCAACAAAGCCAAAAAATGCTGGGTCCAGTGTGTACTGCAGAGACTGACACATCAACAAAGCCAATGCATAGAGAGGACCTAGACCCCCTGCTCAGATGTAGCCCATAGACAGTTCAGTTTCTATGTGGGTTTCCTAGTAAGAGGGAGAAGACAGTCTCTGACATGAACTTGGAGCTGCCTGCTCCTTGATCACTTCTTTCTAACCAGCCCACAGAGGAAGAGGATCCAGGCAGTCCTGATGTGACCTGATAGGGTAGAGTCAGACATTAGGGCAGGAGGACTTCTCCTATACGTGGAGTAGACGAGAGAGGGATAATGAGGAAGAGGGAAAGAGAGTGGGATCCCCAGGAGGAGATAAGGGAGAAGGCTGCAAAAGGAATACAAAGTGAATAAACTGTGAATAATAATAATAGAAAAGGAAAAATATTTCCTTTGCTCATGAATTGGTAGACTTATTCTAGTAAAAGTGGCTACCCTACCAAAAGCTATTACAAATTCAGCACAATCCCATAAAAATTCAAAGATAATTCTTTACAAAACTTGAAGTGACAATGTTCAACTTCATTTATACAGAAACACACACAGGCACACACCATTAGGATAGCTAAAATACTCCTAAATAATAAAATAATTGTTGGAAATATCACTATCCTTGATCTCAAATTGTAGAATAATTCTATAGTAATAAAAGCAGTATGATATTGGCAGAAAAACAAATATTCTGGTTAATGGAATAAAACTGAAGTCCCCCAAATAAGTACACACACAAACACACACACACATACCTCTGAAACCAGGATCAAAATAAATATTTTTGAAGTGTATTTTCTTAGGTATTTTTGTCACAGTAATGGAAAATATCTAATATAGTCTACCTACAACGTCCAATAAATAGAATACTCAAAGAATAATATTCCAGTAACTTTAATTTCTAATCTTAATCATTTTATTAATTTCTAAATAATTTTAGTATAATTATTTTTCTTCATATTAATCAGCTACAAAATTGACAATTTCAAAGAACTAACACTATCATAAATGACTGGCTAAATACAATGTTTTAGTTGGTGTTCAATTTAACTGTTTTTCTAAAATTCAGAAGCAAATATTGAAATTCAGCATTCTGCAATGTATCGCGTCACCATAACTCATTTACATACAGAAAGTACATATTGACTGAAGTCACTTGGTATAAACATGCCAAAGTTTTTCATCTAAATTAAAATTATCAATATTAAAAGAAACTAATCTTATAATGTTTTATAACATGAGTGGTAGTAATATAAATCAGAAGAATGTGATCTAATCTTAAACTGGAAGAGCCCTGCTTTTAATCATCTGATATGTATACTATTATAATGTCAATTTAAGTGAAAAATTCCTTGAAAATCCAGCTATTAAATGCTAAGTTTAGAGTGTTTTCATTTGCATTTATTTTTAATTAAATGTTTACTTTTTTATATTAATTACAGTTTATTTACTTTTTAACCCAGCTGTAGTACCCTCCATTATTCCCTCCCAATTCCACCCTCTCTCCCTCATCTCCTCCCATGCCCTTTCCCCAGTCCACTGATAGGTGAGGTCCTCCTCCCCTTCCATCTGACCCTAGCTTATCAGGTATCTTCAGGACTGGCTGCAATGTCTTCCTCTGTGGTCTAGCAAGTCTGCTCTTATTTTTAAGCACTTTTGAAAACTTTTGAGATTATAATTACATTTCTCTCATTCATTTTTCACACTCCAAAACATTTCACGGAACACTATTTTTATTTTTTTATATGCATGGCCTCTTTTTCTAGTAATCATTGTTACATCTACATACTGATACGCACACACAAATACACAAACATATATATATATGTATATAATTCATAAAAGTATACATATTACATATATTACTAAATATAATAAATACATGTACCTAAATATAAAGTACAACCTACTTATCAAAAGCTATATTTATGTACACTTTTAGTTACTATACATAAAAAATTGTACTACACAGAGACTATTACTACTTGAAATCTTGCATACTTATAAGAAAGGAAGATACCCAGGACCCTGCCAGTCACATGGCCTGCCCTCAGCTGGGGCCACTACAATGTGCAAATATGTGGTGGACAGATAGGAGAGAAGTGGTACAAGTTGAACAATATGAAGTTATGAATGGAGGTTGACCTGGAGACAGAAGGGTAGAGAGGAATATCCTGTTGTGAGTAGTGAGCCCTGTACCTGTGGTCAAGGTGAAATCCCATTCTGCTGAGGGCCATGTCTATGTCAACTGCCATATAGCAACAGGGTTCTGTAGATGTCTGTGACTCATTACTGCTAAAGACCATGTGGGCATCCCTGGTCTGGACAGCCACATAGGACCACCTGGATGCCAAAAACTGTGCAGAGCTGTCCTCACCTCTCAATGGACGTAACATTCTGAAGAGTTATCCCAATGTCTAGCTAGTTGCTGCACTCTACAGAGTTGTCCTTCATGTTATCTGGGCAGCATAGAAGAGTTGGTCCTGGTGCCATGGGTGCAGGTGAGTTATCCCAAGTGCATGGAAGCAAAAGAGTTGTACCTGCCTCTTGCTAGCTGCAGCACTGGGTGAGCTAGCAGGAGCAGTGATGGAGATCTTGCCTTGGGGGTGTGCATAAGGGAGAGACAGCAGGCTAACCAACTCAGCTACTACCCACACCTACATCCAGGGCTTTTTGTTGGTCCACTCAAAAAATCTGCCTCATCTTTGAACTTCTAGATTGTATGAAAGATCTAAAGCTGCAGGAACTCTATGACCCATGACAACCACAGAATATCTGAGAGGAGCCCTGGGGAGGGTCTAGTATTGATGGTAAAGCAGAAGCCAGAGTACTAAAACCAGACCAATGACTCACTGCAATGAACATTTACAAGTAGATGTGTAGAGTATATTGTGGGACACAGGGTGACACAGTACAGCTTAAACAGCAAGATGTTTTCTACGCTTTGTTTTGTGTTCCATTTTCTTTTAGGGGGAAGGTTACAAGGGCAGAAGGCAGGCGCAAAGGGATGGAAAGATGAGTGCAATCAGGGAGCATGATTTGAAATTCACAAAGAATCAATAAAAAGGTAAAAGTTAACGAACATAGTTGAGCAAATGTCCTTGCTGTGTACTTGAGCATCTTTTGGATATATGCCTAGCAGTGGTATAGCTGGGTCTTGAGGAATCACTATTCCTAATTGTCGAAGAGAGTGCAAAAATGATTTCCAGAGTGGCTGTACAAGTTTGCATTCCCACCAGCAATGCAGGAGGGTTCCTCTTTCTCCACAACCTCTCCAGCATGCGCTGTCACTTGAGTTTTTGATCTTAGCCATTCTGGTGACTGTAAGGTGAAATCTCAGAGTCGTTTTGATTTGCATCTCCCTGATGGCTAAGGACGTTGATTTGTAATAGCCAGAACCTGGAAACAACCCAGATGTCCCTCAATTGAGGAATGGATATAGAAAATATGGTACTTTTACACTTTTACAACTCAGCAATTAAAAAGGAGGAAATCATGAAATTCGCAGGCAAATAGTGGGACCGGGAAACGATCATCCTAAGTGAGGTATCCCAAAAGCAGAAAAAAACATATGGTATATACTCACTTATATAGACCCAAA
>CM053763.1:29206384-29224657 GCA_028658305.1 Pachyuromys duprasi
CCCCTGTTGGTGGACTTGGAGGGGGCAGGGAGGAGATGAGGGAGGGAGTGGAAGGGTGGAAGGGAATGAGGGAGGGGGCTAAGCTTGGGATGCAAAGTACCTAACCTGTGATTGATATAAAAATAAATTAATTAATTTAAAAAAAGCATCCATACTTATACATTTTAGCAGTCTGTGCCTATCTTTAGCCATAATACTGTGCTTTAGAGAAACTAAATTCTCAAATGTCAAAATGGCTTATATGTTGCACTAAATGTTCACTTATCACTTTATCAAGATATCCTGAATAAATCCTAGTAATATTTAAAATACACAAAATAGATCTCAGGATTAGGTGATTAAAGAAAGAAACATATTTTATTCATCCATCTTTTTTACACATTTAAACCTGAGTTTGTTGAATTTTTCTAGTGATTGTATACTGTATTTTTTTTATTTGTAGGTGAGAATATTATGTTTTTCAAAGTTCACTGACAAAGTGGAAGAATATTAAGTGTAGTCTAGAGTTCAACTCACCTGCCCAAGGAAATTAGTACATTCTCCTATGTTATTTTAAGTCTGTTAAACTCTCTCTCCTGAATGTTTCATATGCTAAAGACTTGGAATTTTGAAGTAGGAAAACAATAGGAGCTTAACTTACCTGTGAATAATTAAAAACATATAGTGTTCACAACATTTTCCTCATTGCTAAATATGGAGATAAGCAGCCTTACTTTTATGGATAGTATATTACATAGATGCTATAATATACTATCTGTGCAAGGAACATATTAAATACTGACATAATTTTCTGTTTTAAAGTTTAAATGTAATCACTAATACAAATCTTTATTTTACACCAGGTATGATTTTTTATGATTGAATTTAGGTAATTTCTGCATTTCATATTGGAGTTTGTCTGATTAAATTGCATTCTCTTCTGTCTTTTTGAAAATGTGGGGAAGCAGAGGAAGCTTTATTCTCTTAACTCTCTGAACTGTGTTTGATATAGTCTATCACATGGCCCCAAGCTGCTTTTGAGAGCTGCTAATAGGCCTAATAGCCCAATTGTAATTGTTCCTTTTTTCTAGGGCTTTACTGGGAGGCTATTATCTCGGTCTCCAAGCTATCTCAGAGATGGCTGTTTAAACAATGGAATTTTGTCAAAATAGGCTTTTACTGACAATTTTCTTTTCAATAATTGCAGCTGCTACCTTCATGAACTCAACTTACTTTTCCTCTTTTAGGTGTCTAATGGTTCCCAGAGGCCTCTCAGAGATGCTGTGAAGAATTTAATGCAGTGTCTTCCTGCCTTTAGCGCCTTGGTTTTGCTGTTGTTTGCCTTAGGTTGCCATGCTGTATATTAATTGAATTCAGTTTCATATAGACCATTTTATATATATCATATGAGCCATTACATTTCCAAACAGACATTATAGCACCACAAATCCTCACAAAATAGAATTTTACTTCATTCAGTCTGATGTACTATTCTTGTCTTCATTCTGAGTTGCTCAGAAAGGCATTTTTTATACATTGTCTTTTCCATATTATTATTTTAGCAACAATACTACTATTTTTCCTACTCAGTTGCCAATCTATATAATACATACATATGTTAGTCTGATTTTCTAAGGTTCACAGTCTTATATTTCATAATTGAATAAAGTATTTTGATTTATAATTGAGAAAAGCAGAATTAGAATTCCTAAAGGGGCTTTTAAAATGTTTGCAGAATCCGGTTCATTTCATAATCCCTCTAGTTACTGTTAAATTTCATATAAAAATTCTTCCATAAGAATAATCACCATTTATGCTCTAACAATGAAAAATAATAAGAACCCATCACATATAATTCCTTCAGCCACATGCCTAGAAGACCTCCACTGTAGACATCAATTTTAAAACCCAAGAAGACAAGTACTAAAATTTTGGATTTTGAGAAAAAAATTGAGAATATTTTGAGAATATAAAATCATATTGGGAAGTATGGGTGTTATTTAAAAAATCCTACAACTACTGTGTATCTAGTTGTTTTTTAATTTATTGTTTAATAGGCTACATCAGAAGCATTAATGTGCTGGTAACGTGAGATAATATGTTTTGGTAATATACAAATACAAAATTAAACAACCAAGTGGTAAGCACTAAATGATAACAATTTAGATTAAGTACTGAAAGAAATAGTGTGCCTGCAGTATTTGAGAAATAAACCAACAGAGTTATAAACCAATACTTTAAATTATCCCCTTTCCTTAGGATATAACAGCCACATAAGCCTCTCATGTCATTTTTCTGGACTGTTCTGTGATCTCTGTCTCAGAAACGTCTTGCATTTTGTGACTTCTACAAGCATTCTCAGTACAACGGAAGAGGGAAGGTAAAAGCTTTTTGTTCCTTGATAATGAATGCGAAGATTCCAGGCCATTCCCTGTTCTTCATGAAGTGCTGCTGTTTTGTAGCATCCATCATTTTATGGGCAAAATGCTTTACAATATCACTTAGGGCCTTCAAGAACACCATTGTTTGTTTGTTTGTTTTATACGTATTCTACAAATCCTGACCAACTATGTGCACTGTTGAGGTTGTAGTAACCAGCGTGTTTATACACATCGATAAGCAATGCCACAGGATTCTAGATTTCAGATGGCTTACCTGCTCCAGCACTTCTTTCTGTACTCACATTGGAGGCAGAGATGAGAGACAGGCTGTGCTTACATTGAAAATTCATGGAAATTAATATCATGGCCTATTTGGTTACTCTGTTTGGAGCATATACAAAGAATACTTCAGTATTGTTTTAATGTCTTGTGTTGGAATCATTATTTTGTTAGAAATCAGATTTTAAGTATTTGAGAATCTGATGAACCTTATCTCCATTTCCACAGGAACTATAACTTCTTAGACACTTCTGCTAAGGTTTTTAACCGGAAGATTTGCAATTCTCTCAATACACATTTAAACACAATTTGAGGATCACAAATGCTTTGTCTTATATTTGTTCACTTTGGATAGAAAGTAAAAACATTTTTTGTTATTTATTTTTGAACTTAATAAATAAGAGCAACCAAAATTAAATGCTTAATAGGATGACTTGACTTATGGTAGCTATAATTTTTCAGAAATTTCTCTAAGAAATAACCTTAGCAAAAACAGTATCTTATTCCACATGTGAAAGTGTCATGCTGATGAATCTGTCATCTTTCCTATCATTCTTTCATACAATAGAAGTCTGATGAAAGGTAAGTAAATATCTGTATTGCCTATTTGACATTTTGACAAGCACAGTTTTAAGAGCTTTCAGGCTGATTAAGATATCAAATCTGTCATCCAGCGTGAAGGTTTACGGATTGCTTTGTCTCATGTGTGAAATGAAGGTTTTTAGCTAAAACCTGGGTCCTAGGATTTTAAATATATACACAAATAATATATTTGCCTACGGCATTATGTTTGTTAACATTGTTAATGGAAGTTGTTCAAATATGTATAAAGAAATTATTTCTAAACAGATGCTGCAGAAATCTCAACCAAGTAGGAACTTTTTAAAAATATCCCTAATCACCAGTGGTGAAGCAACAGCTTTCCATTTTCTGTAAGTTAATCTTGAAAACTCCCTGAGCACAAAATGACTAATTAGTGCCAAACATACAAAGGTACTCAGTTATCTTTCTTTTGAACCCAAGAAAAGAATGAACCACTTATAACTTTTAACAACTAGTTAAATTTTTTTAGTCAGGGGATGTCAGCTGAATTTGAAATATATAAATAAGAAATAACCACCCTAAAGATTTATTGACACATTGTTTACTTGGGATTTTGCTCCTTATTTTTTTTTTTATAACATCAAATAATGTTAGTAGAAACTGCTGCTGTGACTGTTTGCTTAAATGACTGAAATCGTTTTGCTTTCCTAAGCTAACTCTTACGGTGGACAAGCACAAAACAATCTGACAAATAATCATCATAAATAGTGAAATTATCATGAATAGAAATTAAATTAAAATTGGGTACTTTTTTTTTTTTTGAAACA
Source organism: Pachyuromys duprasi (assembly GCA_028658305.1). Classification (NCBI taxonomy): domain Eukaryota; kingdom Metazoa; phylum Chordata; class Mammalia; order Rodentia; family Muridae; genus Pachyuromys; species Pachyuromys duprasi. The sequence continues at coordinate 29,210,394 of CM053763.1, forward strand.
GAAGCAATGAGTTCATGGGCAAAATGAGCCTCCACCCCCAGCTAGCAATTGCAAACTACAGACTTACTGATGTAATGACAGCAAGACTGGTTGTCACTGAACAGACTATGTGTTAGTGGGTGGATGCTGAGTCCAGGCTAACTCCTCACACACCTTAAGTGAGCAGAGCAGTGCATGATTCTGGGAAGAAGACTCCGATTAGCCTCATTTCCCCATGGCTCACCAGGGTCCTGAGGAGAAATGAACTTATACCTCTGTTCACGTTAATAGGGCACTACAGGATGGTGCCCTTCTTGGATGGAATGGGAGGTCTTGGTTTTGACACTGTTATTTCTGCAGTGACGCACTGTAAGTAAAGTCAGCTGGGAAGGGCTTACAGCGAGTAACTAAGCAACTACACTTCCCCATCTATCAAATTGTAATTAGGTAGAAATGAAAACTTTTTGTTTTGTTCTGCCTTTTGATACATGCCATGATACAATATGTAAGCATGGCAGATGCAAAGGAAATGGGCTATTTATACCAGTGGACTAGGGTAGAGGGATGGGGGGAAAAAGGGAGGGCAGGTGGGGCTGGGAGGAGATGAGGGAGGGCGCTGCCCCTGGAAAGTGAATGAGGTATAAATAATCATAATAAAGAATGGAAGAAATTACATCTTGTATGAGAACCAGAGAGTAAGTCCTTTTCCTTATGAGTCAGAGGTAGAAATTCAGTACTATGAGTTAAAGAGTCTCACAAAATATTATTTAACAAATAGTGACATATTTGTTTAAAAATAAAAGCCAAAAAGAAAGGATTAGCAAAAGAAAGAAAACCTTTAAAAATAATTAACTGGAATTGGATATATTGGCTTATGCCTGTAATACTGGCACTCTGTAGGCTGAGTTAGAGGATCAACAGGTTCAAAGTCAGCCTGGATTGCAGAAGAACACTAGCTCTCAAAAACAAAACAAACAAACAAACTCAAAACTAAAAGGCACTGACAAAAATTATAGAACTGAAAAAATAAAAGTAACACAGTAAAAAATGTACTAAATAAAAGCTGAATTAATCAATAATTCAGTGCACTGATTAACAATTACTTAGCAACTGTTAAAATAAAGATATGTTGTGTAGCATTTGTTTTTAAATTCTTTTTTATTTGGTATTTCTTAAGTCCTCTCTCTTCCAAACCTAAGTAGGAGAGGGAAGGTCAGTGGGGAGAGGGAATGCAGACCCCTTCACTTCTCCCAGCTGTTTGGGGTCACTGGATGGGCCTTTTAGGGCTATACCAATCTCTGTCAACAGTAAATACGGCCTGCAGTCTCCTCTATGCTGTTGTACCCCAAAGTATCTTTCTCTCTCTTTCTGCTCCAGAGCTCCACTCTGCCCACATCTGGTCTCTCCAAACTGTCAGTCACCATACACCACCATGGAACACCACACTTTCTCTTTCTGTGTAGCCTCATATTTACATCTACAGAGCCCTAGACAACGCTCCTCTTCGTGCCCCATGAGACAGACGGTTATCAGCTAGCTATGACCAAGCCCTGCGAGAGACAATTATCAACTGTGGACCAACTAAAGCCCAAACTAAATTCTTATACTTGGGATTAAAACAAAAACATATTTACATAACATAAATGAGCTTTTAAAGAAACCAAAATTTCTGTTACAGTGATTCCTTTCAGGGAACTCTACCATATAGAGTACATATATAACATGAGGGTTATCATACCACTGAGTAAGATAATATGAATCTTTTAACATTTATATTTAAGGAAACAAGAGATCAAATGAAGATTCCAGGAATTAATGGTTACATTACAAAATCTGAAAGACCTAAATCAGTGTTTCTCAACCTGTGGGTAGTGACTCCTTTGAGAGTTGCATATCAGATAGCCTGAATATCATATATTTACATTACAATTAATAATAGTAGTAAAATTACAGTTATGGTTTAACAATGAAATAATTTTATGGTTGGGAGTCACCACAACATGAGAAACTATATTAAAGCGTGGCAATATTAGGAAGGTTGAAAACTTAAGGAACTTTCTGTCTGAAAAATCAAAAGAATTCCATGCAAAACATTGTAACTAACCTTGGGGTACTAAATTCAGTTGTCTTATAGAATGACCATAATTCGGCAGCAGCACATTGGTAATTCAGCATCAACTTCCAAAATGAAAGAATCTGCCAACAATGATTTTGATTAAAGTTGAAAGGTCTTTACAGGAATTAAAAAGAAATAAAATGTTTACAGATAAAGAAAAATAAAATGAGAAAAAAGAATAATTAAAGAATAATCAAAATTTTTCTAAAAAATTAAGAAACAGTTAAGCAATGCTTCTATTCAGAAGGGAAATAACACCACTGACAGGCTTAGATACTTGGAGTTAAACATGGGATTAGTAAAAACATGGAAAAACATCATTTATTTCTTGACCACAAATTACTTCAGTTATATTTACAGAGTGGAACAAATATTATGAATGTACATGAAATTATTCTCATATAAAAGAATAAATACTTACATAGTCCTTAGTAAAATTACAGGAAGAAAAAAGCAACTACCTCAATATAATTTTTCTACTCAGTACCAAAAGTGATAAAACGTTTTTACCAATTGACTATGATATAAAGCAGAGTATAAATAAGCAATTCTTATTCTATTGTATAAAATTTTTTGATGTGTAACATATAATAATATTCTACACACATGTACTATATTATGTGCTAAAGCTCCAATTTTATAACTTCACATTAAACTGAATAATAAATATCCAATGTAGAAGCATATATGTCCACAATTGGAACAGCACTATACCACATCTATCTAATACCTACAAAGGCTGGGTTTAAATAAGAACAAAACAGAAAAAAGAAGAGCCAACAATGTTTGCTGTAAAAATTGTCACTGGCAGTCAGCCATGCTCTAGTAAAAAGCAGCATATGCAAGCATATTGGCTAGAAAGAAAAGGACACAAATTTGGACAGATATTGTACAAAGGTATATCTGGGAGGAGAGGGGAGGAAAAAATTTGATAAAAATGCATTGTATGGAATTCTCAAAAATCACTGAAACATTAAATTAAAAAATCTTAAAAGCATTTGACAAAAGCCAATACCCATTCATGTTTAAAGCCTTAGAGAGATCAGGGAAACAAGGCACATACTTAAACATAGTGAAGACGGATAAAGCCAGCCTATAGCCAACATCAAACTAAATGGAGAGAAACTCAAATCAATCTCACTAAAATCAGGGACAAGGCAAGGCTGTCCACTCTCTCCTTATCTCTTAGACATACTACTTGAAGTACTAGCTAGAGCAATAAGACAACTAAAGGACATCAAAGGAATATAAATCAGAAAGGAAATCAAAGTATCACTATTTGCAGATGATATGATAGTATTCATGACCCCCAAAATTCAACCAGAGAACTTCTTCAGCTAATAAACACCTTCAGCAAAGTGGCTCGATACAAAATTAACTCAGAAAAAGTACACAGAAGACAAAAGGGTTGAGAAAGAAAATAGGGAAACTACACCATTCACAATAGCCACTAATAACATAAAGTACCTTAGTGTGACTCTAACCAAGCAAGTGAGACTTGTTTGGAAAAAAAAAAAAAAAAACCTTCAAGTCTCTGAAGAAAGAAACTGAAGAAGATATCAGAAGATGGAAAGATCTCCCATGCTCATGGATTGGTAGGGTTAATATAGTGAAAATGGCCATTCAACAAAAAGCAATCTACAGAGTCAATGCAATTCCCATCAAAATACCAACACAATTCTTTACAGACCTTGAAAGAAAAATTCTCAATTTCATATGGAAAAACAAAAACCCCAGAAGAACAAAAGAATCCTGTACAATAACAGATCATCTGGAGGTATCTCCATCCCTGATCTCAAGTTGTACTACAGAGCAATAGTAATAAAAACTGCATGGTACTGGCATAGAAAGTGAATGGTGGATAAATGGAATCAAATAGAAGACCAAGAAATAAACCCACACACCTACAGATGCTTGATTTTTGACAAAGAAGCCTAAACCATGAAAAGGAAAAAAACGACAGCATCTTCAACAAATGATGCTGGTGCAACTGGATGTCTATATGTAGAAAATTGCAAGTAGATCCATATTTATCACCCTGCACAAAACTAAAGTCCAAGTAGATCAAAGACCTCAACATAAAATGAGACACACTAAATCTGTTAGAAGAAAAAGTGGGGAAGAGCCTTGATCTCATTGACACAGGAGACAACTCCCTGACCAGAACACCAACAGCACAGGCTCTAAGAGCAACAATCAATAAATGGGACCTCATGAAACTAAAAAGCTTCTGTAAAGTAAAGGACATTGTGGTCAGAATAAAACTACAGCCTAAAGACTGGGAAAGGATCTTTACCAACCGTATATCTGACAGCAGGCTAATATCCAAAATATATAAAGAACTCAAGAAGTTAAAAAGCAACAAATCAAGTAATCCAATTAAAAAATGGTGTACGGAGCTAAACAGAGAATTCTCAATAGAGGAATATTGAATGGTAGAAAAACACTTACAGAAATGCTCTAAGATCAAAACTCAAGTGACAATACATGCTGGAGAGGATGTGGAGAAATGGAAATCCTCCTCCATTGTTTGTGGGAATGTAAACTTTTACAACCACTTTGGAAATCAGTCTAGTACTTTCTCAGAAAATTAGGAATAGTGCTTCAAGATTCAGCTATACCACTTCTAGGCATATATCCAAAATATGATCAAGTAGACAACAAGGACATTTGTTCAACCCTGTTTATTGCAGCTTTATTTTTAATAGCCAGAACCTGGAAACAACCCAGATGCTCCTCAACAGAGGAACGGATACAGAAATTGCGGTAATTTTACACAATGGAATACTACTCAGAAATTAAAAACAAGGAAATCATAAAATTTGTAGGCAAAAGGTGGGATCTAGAAAAGATCATCCTTAAGTAAGTTATCTCAGAAACAGAAAGATACACACAGTATATACTCACTTATAATTGGATATTAACCATATAATATTGGATAAACATACCGAGATCTGTACACCTAAAGAAGCTAAGCATGAAGGAGGACCCTGGGTAAGATGACCAGTTCTCACTCAGAAAGGCAAACAGGATGGATATCAGAAGGAGGAAGTAGGGAATGGGACAGGAGCCTACTACCGAGGGCCTCTGAGAGACCCTACCCAACAGGGTAACAAAGCAGATGCTGAGACTCATAGCCAAACTTTGGGCAGAGTACAGGGAATCTTATGAAAGTAGGCGAAGATAGTAAGAACTGGAGTGGACAGAAGCTCCACAAGGAGAGCAACAGAACCAAGAAAGCTGGGCCCAGTGGTCTTTTCTGAATCTGATACTCCAACCGAGGACCATGTATGGAGATAACCTAGAACCCCTGCAAAGATGTAGCCGATGGTAGCTCAGTCTCCAAGTAGATTCCCTAGTAATGGGAACAGGGACTGTTTCTGACATGAACTCAGTGGCTGGCTCTTTGATCATCTCCCTCTGAGGGGCAAGGAGCCTTACCAGGCCACACTGGAAGACAAAGCAGCTAGTTCTAATGAGACCTGATAGGCTAGGGCCTGATGGAAAGGGAGGAGAACCATCCCTATCAAGGGCATGGGAGGAAATGAGGGAGGGAGAGTGGGACAGGTGGGAATGAGGGAGGGAGCTACAGCTGGGATACAAATGCAATAAACTGTTTAAAAAAAGGAACAAAAAAGCCAAAATAATACAAAACACAAAATAAGATTAAAGATATCCAGCAGCCATACAAACTGTACTTTGCAGAACACAGAGGACAAGATGACCAATGAAAACAAGCCTTACGGTTTCTCCCTAAAGCTTGCAAATCTAATCCAATTTATTTGATTAATAAATTTCAAAACTAACTACATAGATTCAATTTATTTATCATGTTTGTTGTGATCACATAACTAAATGTAATGTTGCTAGTAAAATGAAAACTAGAAAGAAAGCCATGACCTTCTTAAATTGAACTATACATAAATAATTCACATTTATAATCTGAGTTAGTTCAGGTCAGATATTTATAAGCACCCCATTTGAGCATCTACATCTCTTCATATATGTTCCTGACTTCAACTATATGTGCCTAAATCAATATCATGATGTGGACACGTCCATATTAACGGTGCTTTGTCCTTACATTTTTGAGATGATCACTATTGAATAAAATATCTTCTTGAATACTTTCTTTCATGTCTCCATGGTTATAATTGTTTTGTCTCTTAAAAATGGTACTTTTTGATTTTTTGTTTACTTTGAAGAACCCATTCATCCATGGATTTCTATGATTTTAATTTATTTAGTTATTTTTCAAAATGTATGTATTAGTTATTGTTAAATATACTTTACATTTTTAAATATAAACTATAAAATTTTCAGCATACTTTATGTCTGTGTGATGTCAGAGGACAATTTGAAGGACCTCATACTTTGTGGGTCCAGTGCATTGGATAATATTTTGATGTAATTTAAATTCTTTCCTCGCAGTTCTTCCCCAACTCTCCTCCCATCTGAATCTTTGTCTTTCTGTCTCTCATTAAAACAAACAAACAAACAAACAATGGCTTCTAAGAGATAACAAAAAAACATAAAAAAATAAATTATAACAAAGTAAATTTACATCAAGGTTGAAGTAAGACAATTACATCAAGTTTTACCAAGGCAAACCAACTATAGACAAAGAACCTATGAGAAGGCTCTGATTTACCCACTCAGTAGCCCATAGAAACACTAAACTAAAAGCAATAGCATGCATGCAGAGGGCCTGACACAGAGACCCCTACAGGGGTCATCTAAATTTATTCATCTAAATTTTGCTCATTTCATTTAGAGGGCCTGGTTCTCCTGGTGTGACCCATTCCCTCTGGCTGTTATATTCTTTTTGCTTCTTCTTGCACAGGAGTCTCTGAACTTTGAGGGGAAGTATTTGATGGAGCCCACTTAGAGTTGATTGTTTAAGGCCTCATTCTCTCTATCACTTCATAATGTCTGGCTATGGATGGTCTTCCGTATTTCTTTCCATCTGCTAAAGGACAAATCTTTTCTGATGATGGAAGAATAAGGCACTGATCTCAGAGTTAGCAGAATATTAAGAGTCATTTTATAATTCCTTTTCTTAAAGTCACATAGCATTTGGTTTTATCCCAGGTCTTTGGGCTAACCAGCCTCTGTTACTGATCCATCAAGCAGTGTCAGAAATGAGTCCTTTCTCATGGAGTGGACTTAAGTCAAAGCAGACATTGATTGTTCCCACAAGTGTTGTGACATCACCGCTTTAGTGTATTTTGCAGGCAGGGAAGCATTGTAGATCAAAAGGTTTATGGCTGGGCTAGTGTTTATACTTTTATCTTTTGGTAGCCTGCAGAGTACCTTTACATACTTAAGACACCAGGATATAGGAGGGGAAGGTAAGCACCAGCGCCTCCTCCCCATGTCCAATGAATAATGTAGGTGTTGTCTTCAGCAACGGAGCCTTGATTTCAATTTGTGGTAACAAACACATTCTAGTCCAGATAGTGGAAGCTTCATTGGTGAATAGAAGCTCCATTTGGGACTCTGTCTCCCCTTTATTTGGATACTTTATTGGGAATTCCCTCATATATTTTATGAAGTTTCCACTGCAGTAGGTCATTCTGGTGAGTACACTGAAACAAAAACAGTAATAACAACAACAAAAAACAAATAAATTATTGAAAAAAATTGAATCTTAGTCCATTACATATTGCTTATTATTTAAGTATGTACGTGCCTGTAACAATCTATCTCCTGATGCTGTCATGTGTTATTTCAGATTTGTTGAAACTACTATTTTTTGTTTAACAATTTACTCAAATATAGAAAATAAAACTTTAGTTTCTGTGTGTGTGTGTCAGTGTGTGTAGTTAATGTGACCTCCTAAACATGTGAATGTGATAAAAATTTTCTGATCAACTATTATATTGTTATGTTTTTCAGTATAAGCTGCAGAAGATTAAATAACATTCTAGTTTATTATAGAACTGATAGGGTCTACACAAATGTTTTGAAGATTAATTTCCAACTAAAATTAATATGTTAAATATCTTTCAAAAATAACTTCATTAATATGCTACACCCAACAGATATTAAATGTAATATTCTATTGAATCCAAATAAAATTATAAAATACATTTAGGTTTTTATATTATTTCCCATGTGTGCTCACTAAATGACAGGAAAGAAAATAAAAGCTTATAAATAATAAGGCTAAACCACCTTACAATTCCTGTATTTTTCCTATGTGGTGTTATTGAAAAAGCCTAGTGGAACAGAAATAAAAGAAGGCATTCAATTGCAGGAAATAATAATGAACCAATATGATTAACTCTTTGCTAAGATTAATATGATTATTTTGTTTCGGTGAATGTTCAACAATGAGTGAAATATTGACTTATATCCTGGAAATACAGAGCATTGAGCTTATATTTAGAAATCTCTTAGTCAGTATTACATAAACAGGTGGCTCAGCATCTGTCCATTACTTTTACTTGTAATAAAAAACCTAGACATATTATTTTTTAATATCAGCTCATAGTCTTGTCAGTGGCTATAACTGGCATTTCTATGGTGAATTGCTATGAGTAATTTATTCTCACATATGTTATTAAACTTAAGACTCCACTAACCTTTGTGACAGATATTAGTATTAAAATGTATTCTTTATATGTGAAGTAAGTAGTCATCACAGAAGTTAAGTGACTTACAAACAACATATGCAATGAAGTAAGCCTCCTTTCTAATTCTGTGGATCCAATAAGTAACACTGCTACCCCTATGTGTCTATTTAGATTTGTAAAAGTTCTTATATTTAAAGTATTATTTTTCAGTTGAACAAGCCATATTCTGCAAAATTAACTTTTATTATTTGATTTAATTGTCATCTCTGAGGCTTACTGCCTCTGTCTGCTAATCTAGAAATAGTCGTGGAAGCTGCTAGCATCTCTACCATCAAATTGAGGCCTAGAATGTTTTCAGGCTCTAAGAGTTACTACTGAATGAAATCATCTTTTCTAGCTCTTTCTGAGCTATGGCTGGCTGATTCAAATCAAGCTGTTCTAGCTCAAACTAACTCTAGCAATCTCTTCTAATCTTCTGGCTCCTTCTCATTCTTTGGCTCATCTGTCTTTACCTGTGTCTAACTTGTCCTGTCTTCGACCTGTCTGTCCTTATAAAACATTCCTGGTAAAATTGCCTCTGAATTCCACTAAGTTGCCATGAGCTAAACTGCACTGCTAAACTGTGCTGCTGCCTCTCAACTCACTGACTCAATGGAACTGCCTGAACAGAAGTGATTAGTAATCAAGGAACTGCATGCCTCTCTCTCCTGAGTTCTGGGATAAAAGACTTATACCACAATGCCTGGACCTAAGTTTTTCTTTACCTGAAACTTGCCCTATACCGGATTGGCCTTGAACTCAGAGATCTATTTGCCTCTATCTCTTGAAAATAAATGTGTGTCTCTACTAATTATGTAGACCTAGAAGGTTTTGGGATGTGATCTGTTGTGAGAACAGCCATGTTCTGAATTAAAATTCCACTACATTGTTTAAAATGTTTGCTGTCCTGACACATGAGCACAATATCAAAATGAAGTAAAATACACAGATGTGGCCCATGGGAGCTCAGTCTGCAAATGGGTTTCCTGGTGATGGGAACAGGGACTCTCTCTGACATGAACTCAGTGGCTGGCTCTTTGATCATCTGTTCCTGAGGTGGAAACATCCTTACCAGGCCACAGAGGAGGACAATGCAGCCACTCCTGATGAAACTTGATAGGCTAGGATCAGAGGTAAGGAGAGGAGAACCTTCCCTATCAGTGGACTTGGGAAGGGGCATGGGAGGAGATGAGGGAGAGAGGGTGGAATTGGGAGAGGAAGAGGCAGGGGCCACAGTTAGAAAACAAAGTGAATAAAGTGTAATTAATAAAAGAAGGAAAAAACAAGTAAAATAGATAATGAACTCAATGAAACCCTGGTGGTGGTTCTACTCTCACTCAGAAGGCCAGAGAAGGAAGAATGAGGGAAAGATAAACTATCCCAGATGATGAGGCAGACCTCCTTCATCAGTATTCATACATGCTAATTAAAGACAAACTGTGATCTGCTTGAAATACCAGAAAAGAAGTAGGATTTTACATAGAAGCAGACAGTTACAAGATGTAGTTTCAGAGATAAATAGAACTCGTGTAATTAGTGACTTTGCATCATAAAGGAAAAGTTCAGATTTCCCCATAAAAAGGTGCTTTTGAATTCTGCAAGTGAGTGTTCAGAAGGTTTAGTATGCTCTTTATGTTTGACACTATGGTGCTACGTTATTGGAAGGTAACACTGGAGACGACCCAACAAGAAAGATGTGGAAAGACTCTAGACAAGAGCTGCTTCAGCTCATACAGAGTTGGTGAAAGTTGACAAAATATTACATATTCCCAAACTATGAACTCAGTAATGAATTGAATATAATGTGGTGCTAACAGAGTGCATCTTTTCAAGTATTATCACTAAATTCACATGTATTTTCTTTTAGCCACATAGCATAATATGCTGAAACATATTTCATGGCACATTACTGGAAAATATGTGATTGACAGGATTTGCAAAATGTTTCTGCTGAAAATCATTTAAAAAGTTTTTTCCATAATTAATTCTTGACAGTTCTGGAGAAATTGATGACTGTATCAAATGTTTGGCATAACAGTTTCGTATGCACAAGTACAAATTAAAATATGATTTTTAAAAAGAGATAGACACTTGAAAGACTATGTACTCTACTCAAATAGGGCAAGCTTCTGGAATATTCAATCAAATATTCATAATCAGTCTAACTAAACCGGCTGTTAACAGAACTTACAAGAATTACTAAGAACCTTCAAATTGAGGACTAACTCTAAATGTGAACTTATTTATTTCTCAAATATATTTACATAGAATTGTCTACATAACTCTCTCCAAAAAGTAGAAATAAAGAAAATAGAGGCTATTGTCATCTCATCTTGATTCTGTTTTTCAGTAATATATATATATACATATATATTACCAATGTAGACTATATATAAAGCACATATTTTATATGCAAATATATTATATAATTATATAATATATTATATCTAAATTTATATATAATATATTATATATTTATATAATCCACATTGGTAAACCCCACAGTTTTATCAAATGGATTTCAGAACTTAACTCAGAGAAATGAACACAAATATTTTTAGTTTGAATTAAAATTGAATCTTCTACATATTTGCTCTACATGTCTTTATGAATTTTTCTATTGCTTCATCATGTATCCAAGAACCCCTTGATAGAAGATATATTTGGTCCCTTGTTGAGTTTGCAGGCTGAGATGTGGCTTCTGTCTGACCCAATATGCTAGCAATGGGGCTTCTGAGGATATCGTCTCATTGTGTTGGAAGCATCAAATGCATTATCTTGCAACCTCTTATAAGAGTGATTGGATTCACACACATGGAAGCTGAAATGAAAGAAAGGAGGAAATTACTTTCAGTGTCATATTTCTCATAAGTCACTAAGCGTATACTCATATCCTGGATTGATCTTCCCCAACTCTATGTATTTTAAATATCTTAATTTCCTTTTCATTATAGTCAGAATGAAATGCTTTTTTGTAAGTCATTTGGTTCACCTTCAACTTCTTTAAATGAATAGGAAATACGGAATTGATAGAAAGAAATGCAGAAAATGGGTATTATTAAAAGAAGCCTCTTTTGACAAAGGCTGAAAATCTCATCTCTGAAGGTTTGTAAGCAATACTCACTTCCTTTCTACCAGAAACATAAATTTTCTGACAAAAAGAGACAGCTGACATCTGATTAGCCAGATGGCCCTGGGGTGACAGCAACTTCAAACACAGGACATTTCTTGTACACCCCTCAAAGTTTACTCTAGTAAGAGGAGAAAATATGGTATATTGATTTATGGAATATGACATTTTGCCAAACTCCTTGAGTTTATTTGCTTAAAATAAGTCATGAAAAATCCCAACTTCCCTCTCACAGGCAGTCTTTAAGATAGTATGTACCTCATTAACACCAAAGGAAACAAGCACGAATTGTACTCTGATGAATAAAACTACCTACCTGAGCAGAAACAGTTGGTGTAATTGGAATTTCCTGAGTGACACAAATACTAACGGTCTAAAATTACTCCCTAACACGTCACCCTCAAGCTGGCGCCCTGTTCCTGTCTCCTTGCCTTATGCTGGCTTCTCATACCCACACTGTGCCTGTTGCATTCAATTACATCAGGTAACTGAAGTAAAAACATGTTTTCATTTTTTTCTATTGTCCTCAAAATAATTTCAGAACGATGAATTTTCATTGACTTTACTTGTTTTTCCCTTGTTTACTCAGACTAAAGTGAAGTTAATATGCTAGGTGTTTTAAATATAGGTCACTGGAAATCTCCTCTTAGGAGAACATATTTAAATTTCTAAGTTTTCAAATCCTGACTTCATACCAAGTTATATCATTCCATTTAATTCATTAGTCACTTTGTAAATTTTTTCTTTTAATGGACAATTTCTGTTTATCTCTATAAAATTTAAATAGATACACAAAACTATATCCCAGTAAAGATTTCTTGGTAATATCTTTCGAAGGAAAATATTTAATGCTTCTGTTTACCAGTTTCAAGAACTCAAGAACATAGAATATTCACAAAAGAGTTAAAATAGAGTTTAAAATCAGAGACATGCAAATCAAAACGACTCTGAGAATGGCTAATATAAAAAACTCAAGTGACAACACATACTGGAGAGGTTGTGCAGAAAGGGGAACCCTCCCCCATTGCTGGTGGGAATGCAAACTTGTACAACCACTTTGAAAATCAATCTGGCGCTTTCACAGACAATTAAGAAGGGTGTTTCCTCAAGATCCAGCTATACCACTCCTAGGCATATATCCAAAAGATGCTCAAGTACACAACAAGGACATTTGCTCAACCATGTTGGTCACAGCTTTATTCATAATAGCCAGAACCTGGAAACAACCCAGATGACCTTCAATGGAGGAATAGATACAGAAATTGTTGTATATTTAAACAATGGAATACTATACAGCAATTAAAAACAAGGAAATAATGAAATTTGAAGGCAAATGGTTGGATCTAGAAAATATGATATAGGTGAGGTATCTCAGAAGCAAAAAGAGACACACGGTATAAACTCACTTATAAGTGGGTACTAGACGTATAAGTTAGAATAAATATACTAACATCTGTACACCTAAAGAAGATAAACAAGAAAAAGGACACAGGGTAAGATGATCTATCCTCACTTAGAAAGACAAATGGGATGGACATTGGAAGGAGGAGAAAACAAGTAACAGGACAGGCGCCTACTGCAGAGGGCCTCTAAAAGACTCTACCTAGCAGCATATCAAAGCAGATGCTGAGACTCATAACCAAACCTAGGGCAGAGTGCAGGGAAGCATATGAAAGAAGGGTGAGATAATAAGATCTGGAGAGGAAAGAAGCCGCACAAGGACCAAATATATCTGGGCACAGGGGTCTTTTCTGAGACTCTTTCTCCACGAAGGACTATGTATGGATGTAACCTAGAACCCCTGTTTGGATGTAGCCCATGGTAGCTCAGTATCCAAGTTGGTACCCTAGTAAAGGGAACAGGGACTATTTCTGACATGAACTCAAAGGCTGGCTCTTTGACTCCCCAGCCCCGAGGTAAGAACAGCCTTGCTAGACCACAGAGGAGGACATTGCAGCCAGTCCTGAAGACACCTGATAAGCTAGGGTCAAATGGAAGGGGAGGACAATCTCCTCTATCAGTGGACTTGGAAAGAGGCAGGGAAGACATGGGGGATGGGGGTGGGATTGGGAGAGAATGTGGGAGGGAGGCTACGACTGGGATACAAAGTAAATAACGTGATTAATATAAAAATGATTTTTAAAAAAGAGTTTAAAATATTTCAGTTTTTATATTAAAATTAATTTGAACATATTCTTAAGAAAAAGGTTACTACTAAGTAGAATTTGTCTTAAAGTTATGTTAATATACATGAGTGACCCCAAAAATTCAACCAGAGAACTCTTTCAACTGATAAACACCTTCAGCAAAGTGGCTAGATACAAAATCAACTCAAAAAAAAAAAAATGAGAAGCCCTCCTGTACACTAAAGACGATAGGGCCGAGAAAGAAAATAGGGAAACAACTCCCTTCACAATAGCCA
>CM053763.1:29225157-29242424 GCA_028658305.1 Pachyuromys duprasi
CAGGGGTCTTGTATAAGACGGTTTCTACAATCAAGGACTATGTGTGGATGTGGCCTGGAACCCCCTCTCAGATGGGGCCCATGATAGCTTGTTGTCAGACTGAAGACCCTAGTGAGGGAAACAGGGACTGTTTCAGTCATGATCTTGATGGCTGACTCTTTGACCCTCCCCCATACAAGCCGGGGAGTGACAGACTGGTTAGATCCCAGGGGAGGATATTGCAGCCAGCCCTGAGGAGACAGGATGAGCTGGGGTTGGATGGAAGGGAAGGAGGTCCTCCCCTGTTGGTGGACTTGGAGGGGTCGGGGAGGAGGGAGATGAGGGAGGGAGTGGCAGGGTGGGAGGGAATGAGGGAGGAGGCTATGACTGGGATGCAAAGTACCTAACCTGTGATTGATATAAAAATAAATAAATTAAAAAAGAAAAAAAAGGAAAAAAAAGAATTAAATAATACATTGTAAGAATTGAATCTAAAAATATTTATAGGAAGTTGCTTTCTCATTTAAATGTATTAAAGCAGATCACACAAATATTTTAAGTGTAGTTGTAGTTAATTAAATATACTTTATTTTTACTTTTTAAATATTCAACCATGGTACCAGATGTTTTATTGTATTATAGAAAAAAACGTCAAAATTGTCACATTAATCCTTTATAACAAGACAAAGTTAAGCACACTGAAAATGAAAAGAATCAGATCCAACACCAAATTGAGATCACAATGTATACCTTTATCCTGTCCCCCAAAGTGTAAAAGATGAAATACATAGGTAGTTACAGCCCAGCTCTGAAGCCCATGGATGGCACTGTCATTAATAAGATAACTTTAGGTGTACAGATTTTAGTAGGTATTTCCTATGTTATATGTCTAGTATCCACTTATAACTCAGTATGTACCACCTTGTGTTTCTTTGTGCTTTTGGGATACCTGACTCGGGATGATTTTTTTCTAGATCCCACCATTTGCCTGCAAATTTCATGATTTCCTTGTGTTTAATTTTTGAGTAGTATTCCATTGTGTAAACGTATCACAATTTCTTTATCCATTCCTCCGTGGAGGGATATCTGGGTTGTTTCCAGGTTCTGGCTATTATGAATAAAACTGCTATGAACATGGTTGAGCAAATGTCCTTGTTGTGTACTTGAGCCTCTTTTGGATATATGCCTAGGAGTGGTACAGCTGGATCTTGAGGAAGAGCTTTTCCTAATTGTCTGAGAAAGCACCAGATTGATTTCCAAAGTGGTTTCCATTACTAGCAAAGGAGGAGGGTTCCCCTTTCTCCACATCCTCTCCAATATGTATTGACACTTGAGTTTTTGATCTTAGCCATTCTGAAGGGTATAAGCTGAAATCTCAGTGTCGTTTTGATTTGCATCTCCCTGATGACTAAGGATGTTGAGCTTTTCCTTAAGTGTTTCTCTGAAATTCTATATTCCTTTACAGAGAATTCTCTGTTTAGCTCTGTACCCCATTTTTAATTGTATTACTTGATTTGTTGCTTTTCAACTTCTTGAGTTCTTTATATATTCTAGATATTAGCCGTCTGTCATTTATAGGGTTGGTGAAGATCCTTTCCCAGTCTAGAAGCTGTCATTTTGTTCTGATGACAGTGTCCTTTGCTTTACAGAAGCTTTTCAGTTTCATGAGGTCCAATTTATTGATTGTTGATCTTAGAGCCTGTGCTGTTGGTGTTCTGTTCAGGAAGTAGTCTCCTGTGCCAGTGTGTTCTAAGTTCTTCCCCACTTTTTCTTCTAACCCATTTACTATGTCTGGTTTTATGTTGAGGTCTTTGGTCCACTAAAGAAGCTAAGCAAGGAGAAGGACCCTGAGTAAGGTAACAAGTTCTCACTCAGAAAGACAAATGGGATGGACATTGGAAGAAGGAGAAAACAGGAAACAGGACACGAGGCTAACATAGAGGGCCTCTGAAAGACTATGCCCAGCAGTATATTAAAGCAGATGGTGGGATTCAGAACAAAACTTTGGGCAGAATGCAGGGAATCCTATGAAAGAAGGATGAGATAGTAAGACATGGAGAGGACAGGAACTCCACAAGGAGAGCAACAGAAATATCTTGGCACAGGGGTCTTTTCTGAGACTGATATTCCAACCAAGGACCATTCATGGGTATAACCTAGAACCCCTGCTCAGATGTAGCCCAGTATCCAAGTGGGCACTAGTAAGGGGAACAGGGACTGTCTCTGACATGAACTCAGTGGCTGGCTCTTTGACAACGCCTCCATGAGGGGGAAGCAGCCTTACCAGTCCACAGAGGATGACAGTGCAGCCAGTCCTGATGAAATCTGATAAGCTAGGGTCAGGTGGAAGGGGAGAAGGACCTCCTCTGTCAGTGGACTTGGAGAGGGGCATGGGAGGAGATGAGAGAGGGAGGGTGGGATTAGGAGGGAATGAAGGCAGGGGCTACAGCTGGGATACAAGTTGAATAAACTGCAATTAATACAAAAAATAAAAATTTAATTAAAAATAAGATAAACTTAAATTGAGAATGACAAATGACTGGATGTTCAGTGTTGCAAATGAACATTTTGAGGGGCCTTATCTTAAGAAGACCTCAAATTTTCATGATTTTTATCTGGAGTTCTGGTATATTCTCTTTGTGAAATCTAAAAAAATGTCCACTTAGGGAGAAGACAAATTTAACTTGAAACTCTCTCTCCTTTATGAGGCATACTGTAACAGCTTTCAACTTCAGATTAAAATGTTTACAATTATGCTGTATGTTTTTACTCTCAAAGTTTCAGGCTAAATTTTCCTTATTTTTTTTCAGTTTTGACTGAATTTCCCCTGCTACTTGTTTTTGTTGTTGTTGTTTTTTAAGGCACGGTTATTACAATTGCTTTCTAACTGTTTTCTGCTGACTCCAGAATCTGAGTTTATTTGAAGTTGTCAGTATTTATGGTCACTATTTACAGCAGAACAAAATTCTCATGTCTGTAATGTTATGTGTCTTGAAATTGTGTCAGAGACACTTTGCCATTGTGTGCCGCTGCTCCCCACCTTGCCCTTCTCTCTTTCAGTTTGATCCCTGTTCTTGTCCTGAACGATGTCCTGAAGGAATCATTATGGAACACTGAAGTTTAGCCACAAACCTAGTCATTTCACAGAACATCTACTTCGGTGTTCAACTTTATTAGAAGCCATACTTCAGTTGAGGGATACCTAGGTTGTACCCAGATTCTGGCTATTACGAATAAAACTGTTATGAACATAGTTGAGCAAATGTACTTATTGTATAGTTGAACAACTTTTGGATATATGCCCAGGAGTGGTATACCTGGATCTTTCTTTTTTCAGATTTTTTATTATAATATTTTATTTTTATTAATTACAGTTTATTCCTTTTGTATCCCACCTGTAGCTCCTTCCCTCTTCCTTTCCCAATCCTACCCTCCCTCCCTTTTTGCCACCCATGCCCCTTCTCTAGTCCACAGATAGGGGAGGTCCTTCTCCACTTCCATCTGATCCTAGTCTATTTGGTTTCATCAGGAGTGGCTGCATTGTCTTCCTCAGTGGTCTGGTAAGGCTGTACCCCCCTGAGGGGGAGGTGATCAAAGAGCAGGCCAATCAGTTTATGTCAGAGACAGTCCCTGTTTCTATTACTAGGGAACCCACTTGGACACTGAGCTGTCATGGGCTATATCTGTGCAAGGGTTCTAAGTTATCTCCATGAATGGTCCTTGATTGGAGTACCAGTCTCAGAAAACACCCCTGTGTCCAGATATTTTGGTTCTGTTGTTCTCCTTGTGGAGCTCCTTTCCCTTCCAGGTCTTTCTATCTTCTCCTACTTTAATAAGATTCTCTGCACTCTATCCAAAGTTCGGCTCTGAGTCTCAGCATTTGCTTTGATACTCTGCAAGGTAGAGTCTTCTGTAAGTAGCACTTTTCCCAGTTCTCTGAGAAAGCACCAGAAATTGTGGTATAGTTATACAATGGAAAATTGAGCTATGAAAAACAAGGAAATCATGAAATTTGTAGGCAAATGGATGGAACTCAGAAAGATCATGCCGAGTAAGGTAATCCAGAAGCAGAAAGACACACATGGCATATACTCACTTTGAAGCAGTTATTAGCCATATAATATAGGATAAACACAGTAAAATCTACAGACCTAAAGAAGTGAAACAAGGAGGAGCCTAGGGGAGACGTTTACTTCTCTCTCAGAAGGGAACACAGGAGAGACACCAGAAGCAGTAGAACAGGGAAAAAGATGGGGGCCTACCACAAATGTCCTCTAAAAGACTCCACCCAGCAGGGAATTGAAGCAGTTGCAGAGACTCACAGCCAAACTTTGGGCAGAGAGCAGGGAGTCTTTTAGAAGAAGGGGACTATAGGAGGACCCCGAAGGGACAGGAGCCCCATAAGGAGATCAACAAAGCCAAAAAAATGCTGGGTCCAGTGTGTATTGCAGAACTGACAAATCAGCCAAAGTCCATGAATAGATAACACCTAGACCCCCTTCTCAGATGTAGCCCATAGAAAGCTTATTCTCTATGTGGGTCTTCCAGTAAAGGGAGAAGACACAGTCTCTGACATGAACTTGGTGGCCTGCTTCTTGATCACTTCTCCATGGTGGAGCAACCTAGCCAGCCTATAGAGGAAGACATGCAACCAGGCCTAATGGGACCTGATAGGCTAGGGTCAGACAAGAAGGGAGGAGGACTGCCCTTATCAGTGGACTAGGGGAGAGGACTAGGGAAGGAAGAGGAAAGGAGAGTAGGACTGGGAAGAAATGAGGAAGGGGGTTACAAGCAGGATACCTTTAATGCCAAACACTGAAGGTAAGAATAGTTTATAAAAGGAAGCAGTCATATTTGATAGTGACATATAATTGAGGAGCAGACAAAAGTGATGAATTAGAGAAAGATTTTACATAATGATAAACACTCCTATGTGGAGGCTTTCTGTGAGACTGAGACTAAACCTTCTGTCTAGACACAAATCCATTGGGGCAAACATTGTCAGAATTAGATCTCTTAATTTTCTTGGTTAAATGAATGGAATGGTGGAATTGATTTCTTAATTTCAGCTCATTTATGTATGATTTTAAAGTGACGTCTTCAGAATGAAGAATGTTACATTAGGGATCTGCAGAGCCCTTTATAGAAAGCTATCTGTTACTAACCAAATAAATAACCAGATAAATAAATAATTGAATTGTACCTATAATGGGTACTATAATGGAAGTTTCGGTTTCTTTAAAAACTCAGTTATGTTGTGTAAATATGATTTATTTCAATCCCAAGTGTGGGCTTTGGTTTGTTCACAGTTGATAATTGCCTCCTGTGGGGTGTAATCTTTGCCAGTTGGTAATGGCCTACCTCATACAGCATGGAGAAGGGCGTAGTCTAGGACTCTGAGGGATGTAAAGAGGAGAACACAGAGATAGAAGGGGTGGAAGTCTGAGGAGACCAGAGAGGAACAATGTGGTGTTGTGGAGGGACACAGGAGAGACGCTTCATGGTGCAGAGGCTTGGATGAGATCGGCTGACGAGGTTGCTTGCTGTGTTTGCTGTGGATGGAGATTTGTTTAACCCCTCCACAAAAACCCATCGACCCTAAACATCCAGGAGAAATTAAAGATTCTGGAACTCCTCTCTACATTCACCTTCTCTCTCTTACCTAGGGTTAAAGGGTTGGTGGAAGGGAGGTAAAGGTTATACACCCCAAGTAAAACAGAGTTGAAAAACAAGTACAACAGGGTACAGACATGCCATAGCCTTCCTCTTAATATTTGATTCATTTGTCATGGTCCAACATGGCTATGGAAACAGTTTTTAGAAAAGAAATTCTCCTGAACCCTTATAAAGTTCCAGAGGAACAATCCCTCAAAGGGATGATGACTTCTTCCTTAACAGAAACATGCCCTTTGTGAAATCACTTGTGGGGCTTCAGCATATGGCTGAGTTAGGCTTGCCCATTTTTCTGAATTATTCAGTAAAGCATAACTTGACTTTTTTTTTTAATCTTGATTTTTCTTCTTTATTTAAAAAGCTTTGGCAGGCTTTCTAAGACATCCTGGGCTTTCTGAAGCATTTTCTATGAAAATATTCCTCCCATTCCCTTTAACCATGTGGCTGCTTACAAAAATCATTTTTGTTGTGATTTTGTTTTTACTTCCTTTTCTCCATCTACATGGAGCAGAGCAGCTGCTGAGATTCACAGCTTATCTGGCCTGCAATTTATTATTCAATTTCTAATAAAATTGTTCTTGAGCTTCCTTCAGAGTCTGTTCTTTAAATTATTTTATCATAAAGACTATGAAAAGTTTCCAATTTATCAGTTAACATATAATTCTCTAAGTAGGAGTCTCTAAAATATCAATTGTAACATGTTGTTATAGTAGTAGCTCTGAGACTGTTTAGAAGACTTATTTCTATAATGAACTCAGTGGCTGGCTCTTTGATCACCTCCCCCTGAGGGGGGAGCAGCCTTGCCAGGCCACAGAGGAGGACAATGCAGCCACTCCTGATGAGACTTGATAAGCTAGGGTCAGATGGAAGGGGAGGAAGACCTCCCCTATCAGTGGACTTTGGGAGGGGCATGGGAGGAGATGAGGGAGGGAGGGTGGGATTGGGAAGAAATGAGGGAGAGGGCTACAGCTGGAATGCAAATTGAATAAAATGTAATTAATATAAAAATTAAAAATGTAATTTAAAAACCTAAAAATTTATGAGTATTATTTAACTCAAAATTTTCATCAAGTACATTTCTCTATGTCAGATTTGAGGTTCTTTAAATCATACTCTTCTTGTTTTTAGCCTAAATCTGTATTCCAGGAAAACAGCAAGCTAGGCTTAGTGACCAGTCTATAGGTAATTTAAAAGGAGGAGTAGTGATGAAAAGTGAAAAAAAGAAAATCTATTCCATTACGCCATATTTGGAAGAAAAACAATAAAAAAATCAGTGACCTCAACCTAGTCTTCTTGGTCTGACATGTTAGCGTAAACAACAGGCTGAGGTGAGTGTCATTAAACTGTTGGACCCTGCTGGTGAGGGTGAAGTTTGGCATTACCAGATAGCAGTAATGACAGACTCCCTTCCTCAGCTGGGTTCCCTCCTCTTCCCTGATCTGGGAAAACCCCAGATCCTCTAAGGAGAGTCACATAGCCCTCAGGGAAGATTATAGACCTGACCCTTTCCTGATAAGAAAGCCCTCCAGTGTGCACCTGGGGGTTCCTGGAAACACCCACCTTATGCTAATAAGATGTCCTGGTGTCATGGCTTTCAACAAATGACCTTTAACTGTACCTGGAGTTCTTCCCCCACCCATAGAATAATTAAGTATTGTGTCCCAGGCTCTTATAACAAGGCTGTGCTGTTGCCTACAAATGAAGTATCCCTGGCATCTCTAGTGCCTACTAATCAAACTAATCAAACATGTTCACCCTTCCAAAACAAAAGGTATATAAGTCCCTGTTTCACATGAAATAAACTGGCTGCCATCATTTTTTCACCAGCTAAAAGGCCTGAGATATCATCTGGTAACATTCTTAACTGTTGGGTGGGTATTCTCTAAGTGACTTGCTGAGACTACATTTTAAATGTATTGGAGAGTCACAAGGATAGTAAGTTAGTTGTATTGGTGGGGAAAATATTGGCTTTCAAAGGAACTGTATTAGCCAGGGTTCTCTAGAGGAACAGAACTGATACCACACACACACACATACACGCACACACACATACATACACACACACAATTTTTCATATTACACATATATATTAAATACTTTCATACCATCTGCTAAATTATAATCCTCAAACTAATTTTTCTTGAAGCTAATGCTTAATAGAAAAAATATATTAAGCAGTATTCAATTGTTTATTGACTGGCCTTTAAATGCATAAGTATATGGATTTATTAGTGTATCTTATAGGCTATGGTCTGGCTAATCCAACAGTGTCTATCTCTTAATGGAAAGGCCAGGAATCTGGTGGTTGTTCAGTTCACAAGGGTGGACTTCTCAGCTGGTGTTCAGTCTATATTAGAATCTTGAGGAAGTAGCAATAACACAGCAGCAGCAGGATGGATAAACTTTGCAGTAAGAGTGAAGGAAAGCTGGTAAACAACAAAAGTTTTTCTCACAGCCCTTTATGTGAGTTGCTACCAGAAGGTGTGGCTCATAGTTAGTGTTTGTCTTATGACCTCAAATGATCCAGATTTAAGGATGGTCTTTTCACATTGATGATCTGGATTTAAGGTAGCTCTTCTCACATCAGTCCCTCCAAGGTGCCCCACCTGCTTGACTTTACTTGATTCCAGATGTACTTAAGCTGGAAATTCAGATTAGCCGTTTGATGGAGACTAATATTAGCCCATGGCATAGCTTGGGTCTGCCACATTTCATCAAACCTTTAACTTAAGTGCAGTTCTTTCTTCTTCCTCTGTGATAATCACATTGAATTTAAGTTTTCTTTATTCTTGGAAAAGTGATCATTGATTGAATGTATTACGACTATCATTTTAGCTTTCTTTCATGCTTTCTAGGACTTTCTTGAGAAGCAAATATGGGAAAAGGTCAAAATGACCCAATTCTTAAAAAAAAAAAAATCTTACATTCTGAAAGTATCCCCATCTTCCATGGCTGGGCAAATTTAAACCCTATAAATTAAATGTAATACAGGTATTAATATTTAAAAGGTGGTTTGAGCATATAATATATTATAATATTTGGTATGTAACATTGTCACTCACCATGAACAAATAAAAAGGTAAGTCAAATATGTGAAACAAATTTTATTAGGCAGTAGTCATATATAAGAAGCACACAATACTTAAGAAAATGGCAATTTTCATGATAAGCCCCTTACTCCAGCTAGCTCATTGTTTAAAAGAATGTTATTGATTACAGTATATAGAAAAAAGCATATTATATTAATTATAATTATAGCTCACTATTTAAAATTTTTCATTGATCACAGCATGGATATAAAAACATATTATATAAATTCTATTATATTGTATATCTCTCAGTGAATGTATATTGGAATCAGAGGCTGCTGAAGGATAAAGCAGTGTTCAATAATAAAATCTTAAAAGGAGAATGTGTAGGTTCTAGATAGCTGTGTAGATATTAATCTTAGGACGGGTTTTGTTTTGGTTTGGGTAGAGGGCAGTGTTAAACATTTGTAATGTCAGGTTTCATGAAGCCTGCTAGAGGTAACCTTTAGTCATGTTAGTGAGATACTTTATAGGTACATTAGTGAGACTCAGTCCATACTCTTAGCAATGTTATAAGCTTGATGATGAAGTTTGATGTGTTCCTAACCAAGTACCATCTTCATTCTCTTGTGACCACAAAATTCTTTATCATATTATTTTCCAGAAGCCAAAAAAAAATAATAAAGAACAGAGTGAATCAGAAACCTAAATTCTATAGATTATTGAATATCATTTGATCTGACATGCCATCAAAAACTGTAGTATTTTTTCCTCAGTCACAAACCGGTTACTTCTAGAAACACTGATGTACTTTAACCTCTTTGGGCATTTATTCCTCATGTTTATGTTTTCTTTCTCACTGTATTATTTCACCTTGTTTCCTACTTTTTATGAAGTTAGCACTGTTACATCACATTTGTTCAAATATCTACTGCTCTTTATCACTGCAAAGATATTTCAAAATTTTAAATTCAAGTTTGGTTGTTTTACCATGTAGAATGTGATTCTAGGTACCATAATAAATTAAGTCTTAGACTTTATGCATAAAGTCTAGGGATTTCTGAAAGCTAATTTGTAAAGCAGTGTTCAGTGATAGACTCTTAGAAGGACAATGTGTAGCTTCTAGATGGCTGTGTAGATATTATACACCTGATAAAACTACCCAATGGAGAAGAGTTCCTTAAATGAGTTGTTGGTCACCTGTAACTACAGCAGTTACTCTTTCTTTAACCCAGAACTATAGCTTTACACTTCTTTCAGAGCTTCTATAAAACTTAATTAAATACTTATAATCACTTTTTGAACAATTCTTTTATTTTACAACCTAAAACATTTTAAATGTTTATAATTGTTATAAAGCAATTCCAAAAACAGAATCCTATTCTCTTCTGTGTTAGGGTATTATCACTTGTACAATGCTGATAAATTATGTATTAGCAAAATATTACTAGGCAAACAAAAGACCAAGTTTTAAGTACACAGAAACTATTATTCAATACTCCCAGAAACAAAGTAACCGTGGTGTTTTCATCAATACACTTATCATCTATCTTCAGATGTATCATTTAAAACAAAAACATTTATAATAAGATAAGCTACATAAGAGATGGTTATCTACAAAAGTTTAAATGTTTTTCTTCTTTTTTTCTTGGGACTATCACAGGTAGGAAAATTTCAAAGCACCATCTATCATGTGAGAATTTAGAGAAATTAGATTCTAAGTTCTTTTCAGCCATTATTGAATATCATATTGGCAGTGGGAGGTATAAGCAAGTGTAATATCCAACTGACATTTCAGTTAGCACACCTTTGCATTTACACTGGTACATAAATGATACCATGCATAAATGCTCTTGAACTATAGGACCATCTAACTATTTTCAGAACCAGAGGTACCTAGTATAAGAAGTGATGCTTGAGTTTTTAATATGTATTAAACAAACAGTCCAATCAACAAACAAAAGCACACCAAAAAATCAACAGGAAATTAAAAACTTGTGCTGAAATCATTATTCAAGCAAAATTGAAGCAAAACAATGAGACAAAGGATTGGCAAATGATAGGTAATATGTAGTTATATGCAGAATAGCAAACTGACAAGTACATCTATAATGATACCAATTATATTCAAGAGTTTCTGATAATATCAATTAAAGAAACAGAAGCTGTGTATTTTAAAGAAAATAAGGAGAGGTTTGAAGGGTAAAAAATAAAGGGGAAAGGATATAATTATATTAGAGTCTCAAAAATATGTTTATATGCATTTTGTTTTACATAAAATATGTTATAACTCTATAAAAGTTCAGATTATCAGCTTACATAGAAAGCTTAATATACAACTATATGCCCTCTCCATGAAAATCCTTCGTTAAGTTAAAAAATTCTAACATACTTTAAGTAAGAGATTTAAAAAGATACATCAGCAACATAGGAATATAGTTGAGAGATACATTGAGTTTTCATGGTCAAAGTCTATGTCTTATCAGTAAATATGGACAATACAAATATATACAAAGATATAATAATCCCAGGGAAAATGGTATTTTGAAAACATTAAATGGTTAATTCACTAGGGATTTAACTATAAATTGTAGAAACTTGTTAATCTCGAGGTATATGATATAAAATTGTTAGAAGACTAACGGAAGGAAATAGTTCTAATGTCAAGTAAAATGACTAAAAATATAATTATCTATGCAAAGTAAAGAAGCACTGTTGACGGAGTGAAATGATGCTTGTGGCACATGTCACCTAGCAACTAGAATATGCATTCTTTTCAAGCAGGTAAGGGTCATTCTCTTGAATAAATCATATATAAGGCCATGAAACTGGTTTCAATGCATCTGAAAATATTTATATTTAAATCATACAGAATAGTTTTCTAGCAACAAAAATACTGAATTTGAATTTAACAGTGGAATGGATCTGAGGAAGGTACACAAAACAGTTCCGAGTAACCTTTGCAATGAAAAATCACAAGGGAAATTAGAAAATATTTTATACTGATCAAGAAAAACTTAAATGTAATGCACCCACACTTATGACATGATTACAGTTTTAATATCTAAAGTAAATTCATGAAAAGTAATTCTTCTCTATAAAAGAAGAATCTTAGATCACCAACTCAAGTTTACAGCTTAAGAAACAGGATAACAACTTACCAGGAAGCCCACAAAACAAAGGAACAGTTGAAATTACAGCAGAAATCAAACAGAAAGGACACAATAGGAGGGGATTGATGGGAACAGAAGTTGATCTATGAAAAGAGTAACGAAGATGGCAAACATTTACCTAGATTGGAGTAGAAAATTATTCAAGTTATCAATATAAAAAGTCTCCACTCTCATTTAGAAATTGTAATAACTCTATGGAAATGCAGTGAAAATTTAAGAATATTAGACTAATTTGATAAAATTGAAAATGGTTTCACAAGGAAACATATTGAAAGAAAAGTTCAAGGAGAAATAGAAAGCAAAATTAGATTATATAGCTCATTTCAAAATTGAATAAACACTAAAAATCTTTTCACAAGGAAATCACAGACAGCTCTGGGGCTCAGTTCCATTAGATACTGGAAAAATAAATTACATGCAATAAAAGTGCAAACATTTCCAGACGATTTTCTGTAGGATGTTAGAATTACTATGATACAATACTATAATAAATGTGCTGGAAAATCAGAGTTATTGCTCGAGTTCCTTATGAATTCACCTCAAAGACCCTAACAAATTAGCACAATTATTCCCACTACAAATCCAAGGGAATCTGCTGGAGTTGAGTGTAAATTTTGTTTTAACATCTGAAAGTCATTTATGTTGTATGCTAATTTAGTAGAAGAAAGTTCAGAGTCACAGTTCAGCAAGAGAGGAGAAAGCCTTTGATAATGGTGACATCCACTCATGGCCAGCTGGCAGCAGACTCTGAAATATCAACCTCCCAGAAAGTTAGCAGCAGAGTCTCTCCTGCATGACTCAAGATTATTCTCAAAGAGTCCACAGTGAAGAGTGACCTATAGCAAACATACAGATTTCTTAATTACTGAGATTACAAACCAAAAAGAGGCTCTCTCTTATCCCTGTGGCCTACCAGTTTATACCAAGATTTAGTCAGTAAAATATGTCAAAAAAAAAGAAAGAAAAAATAAAATAAACCAAAAACAATTAAAATATGCCAGAATTTTATATGTAGTTAGTCCTAAAGTCCTCAAGAGTAAAGGAGAAAAAAAGATTAAGTTCTGAAATTGCAAGATGAGTATTTTCTTCTATTTATTTATTTATTTATTTATTTATTTATTTATTTATGATTTATTATTTATTTTAAATTGTAAATAAATAAATTGTATCCTGGCTGCAGTCCCCTCCCTCATCTCCTCCCAACCCCACCCCATCCCTCTTCTCCTCCCATGTCCCTCCCCTAGTTCCCTGAAAATGGAGGACTTTCTTCCCTTCTCTGACCCTAGGTTATCAGGTGTCATCAGGGTTGGCTGCATCATCTTTTTCTGTGGCCTGGAAGGCAACCAGCAGGAGGTGATCAAAGAGCCAGCCACTGAATTCCTGTCAGAGACAGCCCGGGCTCTCCTTACTCCCCTTACTAGGGAACCCACTTGGAAACTGAGCTGCCTATGGTCTTCTGAGAGGACCAGGCCTGATCCTCTTGCCAAAAGTCATAAGTCCCAGAAACTGGACCATGGGTCACCAATTCCAGGAATAAGAAAGCCATAAAATTCTCCTAACCCAAGGAATAGCCTGGAGGTAACCACAAGAATGGGAAGATATCTTATATCAGGGTGGAGCATCTGTGCAGGGCAGCCCACACACCTAACAAACATTTCTGAGGTCTATATATAGCTCCCTTAATGTTGGTTATGTCAGTTAGCCAATCACTCTGTAACAAGGTTGCCCTTACTGGATATCATCCAATCCTGTAACTGCTAAGCTGGAAATCCAGGTTTTTGCTCAAACCCCAAATAAAAACCCTGCCATGCAGCTGTTTGGGGTTCTCCTCTCTCATCCACTACTTTGGTGATAATGGAGACATCGAGCTTAAGTCATAATAAAGCTCTTTGCTCTTGCTCACGTGGTCTGGCTCCTGGTGGTCTTTGGGAACCTTCAGATCTGGGCAGGCAAAACACTTCATCTGAGTAAGGCGTCTAGGTCCTCTCCATGCATCGTTCTTGGTTGGAGTTTTGGTCTCTGCAGGCCCCTCTGGAACCAGGTTTTGGGGCACTGTTAGTCCCCTTGTGGAGCTCGTGTCCCCTCCAGCTCTTGCTATCTCCCCATTCTTCCATAAGGTGCCCTGCCCTGTGCCCAAAGTTTGCCTATGAGCCTTAGCATCTCCTTCCATACCTTGGTGGGTAGAATCTTTCAGAAGCCCGCTGTGGAAGACTCCTGTCCTGTTCCCTGTCTATGCCTGCTTCCAATGTCTATCCTATTTGCCCTTCTGAATACTTTTTCAACCTTTTCCATAGGGTCTTCCCTGTAGTTTACCTTCTTGGGGACTATAGGCTGTAGTATTTTAATCCTATGTTAGATGTCTGATATCCACTTATAAGTGAGTATACATCATATATGTCTTTCTGCTTCTTGGTTTTACTGCACTCAGGATGATCTTTTCAAGTTTTATCCATTTTGCCTGCAAATTTCATGATTTCCTTGTTTTTAATTGCTGAGTAGTATTCCATTGTGTAGATGTACCACAATTTCTGTATCCATTCTGTTGAGGGACATCTAGGTTGTTTCCAGATTCTGGCTATTATGAACAAAGCTGCTAAAAACATAGTTGAGCAAATGTCCTTGGTTATTTTCAAAGATTAACATTTTATTTTTATTACTAGAAAGAAATAAAGGGATAGTAAGGGAATAAGTCCCAATTTATAAATTAAAATGCGAGGGAATAAATTTAATAAAGAAATGAGGACTCATTAAGTGAAAAGAATTATATAGGAAAACTTAAGCTCTAGATAAAAAGGAAGTACTTCTAAAAATATCTACACTTTTCATATTTAACAGAAGTAAAAAACGAAATTACAGAAAGAGGCAATGCAGTCATGATATCCAATACAAGTATGGTCTCAAGTAGTTGAGAATCCTGCACAAGACAGGATTCATCAATAGTCAGTGAAGGATTGAGCCCTCTCTGGTGAAGTGTTGGCCATTTGCCAATTAGAGGCTAGTTTCAGACCCATGGTCAAATTGATTAAAGGGTTGACTGTTTTAAAGGGAATTATAGGGATAGGGTATGATTAAAAGGGATAGGTCTGGTTAACAGGGGCACATCTGCCCCCCTCAATGGGCTGATCCATGTGAGTGGACTCAAACCACTCTTCCGATGCTCGCTCTGGAGCCAGACTAGACGCAAAACTTCAGGGGAGACAGAAATCTGACACTGCCACTGTCAGTCCAGCCCTGCCACTGCCGGAGTCAGAACAAACCCGTAACAGACGAGAGACAAAGACAGACACAGACACACAACCGCACAGACATACAACCGCAGTACCTGCTTTTGAGCTCAAGTGAATCCTCTGATAGCTGGTGTCCAGAAATTCCCTTCAGCACCCCAATATTCCTGGCCAACACACCATTAATGTTAGGCCCAATTGGGGGGACCCTAACTTCCTTAGAGAACTCAGGAGACCAAGCTTCGATGCAATAGCAAGAGGACATTTTATTTGATCCATCGAGATGGGACTGCCCCCACAAAAGCGGCGAGGGACAGCCAGGAGAGACAGAAGGCTGAAGTTTATAAAGGGAGAAGGGCGGGAATATCAGGGGTTGCAGGCTTGGAAACACTGGATTGGGTAGTTGACTTTTTAAATGATTGGTTCATGTTAGACGCCGAATCCATCTGATCCTGCCCCAATGTGGGTGGGGGAGCTGTGACCTCTGGACCAGTTGCTAGGCAAAGTTTTCTGTACTGCGGGTCTGGACACTCCTCCATGGTGGGGAGGAGACCTTTCAGATTCCTTTGCAAGGGGGTGGGGTCTTGTTTTCTTTCTGCTTTCTGCAAAAGTCTAGGAGAATTGACTTTAACATGGGGTACAGAATTTATAAAGCAACCTGTAAAGCTAGCCTGATCCTTTCAACATGTAGATTAGTGTGTGTATGGAGCTGCTGTACACAAAATGCACCTTATACTCATATGAACTGTCTCAAAACAAATTGATTTAAAACAAGTTATAGAAGATTAACTCGTTTTAACAACAGCAACTAAAAATGCCTAAAGATACCTCAATGGTTAATTTTGTCAGTTGAATTGAGGAATGTTAAAGACAATAGTAAAGTAAACTTCTGAGTATATCTGTCAGAGGACTCTGAGGTTTGAGGATGCAATCAAGTCTGGGAAGCTGCTCTAAGCTAGGGGCTAGCTGGAAGATTCCTTCTCCCTAGCAGTGCCCCTCCTCTCTGCCTGACCTCATCTGGAGACCTCACCTCCACAAAGGTGCCTCCAACCAAATACATAGTGTAACCTTTGGCACAGATCCCTGCTAGCACTTTCCCTCCTGCTGCTTATAAGATAATTAGGTACTGTGCCCCTATTCATCTGACTGGATCATGCTTTCAAATGCTAATAAAGCATCCCTGGAATTTGTAGCCCTACCCGACAGTGCATACCTGTTCAAGGAACACCCTTCCCCCACACATAGTATTTTAAAGTTGAGCCATGTCCTCGAAGCTGATCCCAGAGGTCATTTCCATAGTATGATGGTCTTCAGAACACTGCTTGCTGCCTCTTCTCCCTTTGTCCTCCAGAGACCTGTGGATACTGAAGGGGAGTGACATTCTGGGAAGCCCTTAGCATTGCTCTGAGGCCTTTTCTACGGATAAGTGGTGTGCTGGACGGTAATTGGAGGGGAAAGGTCCATTTTATTTGTAGGTAGTAGAATCCAATAGATTGGTGAGAGACCAAGAGATTAAAGGTAACTATTTTTAGTGCTTGAGGCCTATAATAGTTGGGTGGGGAGGTCCAGTGGAAGAACACGCCTTACCACATTCTTTACCCACATACTAGAGATACAGTTGCTGGGAAACTGGCCCATCCCCCTAGGGAGGGATTAATGGTTTGGGGACCTTCCTATAGCCAATCCATTCAAACTGTAATGTTTCAACAAATAGATGCTTGCCACGTAGGAATTGCCCCTGCCTTGGGCATGCTGGAAGGTAACAGAATCCTTAAATTACCCAACTAACCTGAGCACGGGGCTCTCGGCTCTTCACCGCTTCGGCAGTGGGGGCTGTGAGCCCAAGCTGCAGCTTGTAATTATTTATAATAAAAAGATCCTCATGTGATTTGCAACGGACTCAGCTCCTGGTGGTGGTCTTTTGGGGAATCATGATTCCGGCACAACATACTTTGGGGGCTCGTCCGGGATCCCCAAGACCTCACAGGACTCCTGAGCCGGAGGATAGGAAGCCCGGGTAAGCGTGTTTGTCTTGGCCAAGTTCGGTGTCTCTGTTCTGTCCTTCTGTGTATTTTTGAGATCTCAAGGTAGTACACAGTGAGTGGCCAAGGATCGGTCGTGTCAGGGTACACCAGCTGACAAGTTGGTAGACTGAGGCCACGGGGATTTCAGGAGACGTCCCAGATCCC
>CM053763.1:29242924-29261656 GCA_028658305.1 Pachyuromys duprasi
GGAGGGATTAATGGTTTGGGGACCTTCCTATAGCCAATCAATTCAGACTGTAATGTTTCGACAAATAGATGCTTGCCACATAGGAATTGCCCCTGCCTTGGGCATGCTGGAAGGTAACATAATCCTTAAATTACCCAACTAACCTGAGCACGGGGCTCTCGGCTCTTCACCGCTTCGGCAGTGGGGGCTGTGAGCCCAAGCTGCAGCTTGTAATTATTTATAATAAAAAGATCCTCATGTGATTTGCAACGGACTCAGCTCCTGGTGGTGGTCTTTTGGGGAATCATGATTCCGGCACAACATTGGAAACCTGGATGAAACAAATTCGAAATGGAATAGCAAGCTAATGAATGCGTTTTGAGTTAGTGTCTGTCTCTATTGTTATTTTCTGTGAAAATCAACTCCATCTCTGTCAGCTTTTTATTTACACTCAGACCTGGGATTTTTCAGAAGACTCACAGGCCTTCAGCTTTGTACTGGGATAGTCTCTTTTCTCCCATGTTTGGAACATCCAGCATTTTCTACCAATCAGCTACCAAGTCCCTCATCATTCAGACAGCCACTGAAGTGTTACATGTTCATTTATACCGACCATATTAATAATTTTCCTTTATATAAAATTTCCATGTCATATATCCATTCTCTTGTTTATGTTCTACTACATAAACTCTACATCAAATAGTATATGGTATGACTGTGAAAACTAATGGAAGAATTAGAACTCTAGTGTGCAAATTTTGAAGTTATTATCCCTGCATCATTTCATGAACTCAATGCTGATCACCATACACATGTAATTCATATACTAAATTACAGCATTTTCCAAAAATGGTCTACAGATGAACAAAAAGTTCTATTCAAACCAAATCTATAAGTTATAATTAACAGCTCAAAAGGAGTGACTTATAATGAGAATTACTACTTTATAAAACATCAGAACTGCTACCTTTCTTAACTTCAGTGAGTTTTCTTTTTTCATGCACACTGCTCCACAGTTTCATGTCAGCTGCATATTTGCAGTTACTATATACTCAGCCTCTGTTAGTGTTGCCCAGGCACACAGCAGTTCTGTTTGTTTTACAGTAGCAATCTTACCACTTTCTGGCTTCTAACTAGTTTTTCATTTTTTTTTAATGAAATGTTTTCTCTGTACTGGGATGCTATTATGCATATAAAATCTACAATTAAAAACCTCTACATTGGCTACATCCTTGATATACTATAACATTCCAGTTTCCTTAATACAGCTAAAATTCTACACATGCTTATTTGTCATTTAGCATCTCAGAACCTACATGCTGTCCAAATTTACATCAGAATGTATCGTGTGCCATTACTCTCCCAAATCTTTATTTTCTTTTAATGAAATTCCCACTTAACATACCTTGTGACATTGCCTCGTCCAGCTGATATTTCTGGCCAACTCAGAATGGATCTCTTATAATTATCAAGGGCATCATTTTCTCTAGAAACACTTCATTGAAATCTTTGCACATAGCAGATGGTTGATATTCATTTAGCCAATAAATGAATGAAACATTAAATGTAGTATTAATATTTTACTTGATCAACGA
Organism: Pachyuromys duprasi; assembly: GCA_028658305.1. Taxonomy (NCBI): domain Eukaryota; kingdom Metazoa; phylum Chordata; class Mammalia; order Rodentia; family Muridae; genus Pachyuromys; species Pachyuromys duprasi. Next base: position 29,244,499 of record CM053763.1, read on the forward strand.
AATGTTAAGTCCTGTGAACCTTGGCATGCTGGTTAAAGTATGTGCAGGTTTCCTGACTCTGTCCAACTTCCTATGATTAAAACCATAAATTAAAGATGCAACTTGCTGACACTTTGTCAGCATTCAATCAACTCCCCCAATGATTATCTAATTTCTTCTCTAATAAATTCTCTGCTTCAATACTCCCTCAGGCAGTGGATTGAGTAAACAGATGAACCTTGAACCGAATTCTGTAGGTCATTTGAGCCATTTCAATATAGAAAACAATTTAGAACAAAATTTATAGTATTTGTATTTATACATTTATAAACCTAGATGAAATTTTATACCGCATGACTTTTCCTATTGTCATGTTACCTATTATTAATTTATTTTGTTAGTATAGATAGGAATTGTTATTGAAGCACATTCCTCATCATTATTTTTAAGTCGAAAAACCATTAAATGTCTTTAAGATACTGGGAATTAAATATAAGTTAAGTAAGCTTCAAGTTTCATACTTAAGATATTTAGTACTAGAGAATTTATCAGGAAAATATTGTGAATGTTAAATATTTTACATTATATAGAAAAAATGATTAATAATTATATATGACATATAAACCTTAGAAATTAATAAAATATTAACTATTACATTAAAACTTATGTAAAGTACTGGTCTTCATTAACTTTTAAAAAGAAAAAGGCATTGTGGTACACACTTTTAATTCTACCCCTTAGGAGTTAGAGGCTAACAGATCTGGATGTTTGAGGCCAGCTTGGTCTACAAAGTTAGTCCATGACAGCCAGAGCTAAAGAAACCCTCTCTGGACAAGTAAAATAAAAATAAACTATAGGATTGCCTTACATACATACATTGTGAACACAAAAATTAGACATTTGACCAATGTATTAAGAAGGGTCTGAACAATAGTTTATATTTATAATTTTTGTTTTCACCTAGCATCTTTTAACATCATTTATTTACTTATCTGAATAATATCCTAAAACTTAAATATGTTCAAAAATTTCAAAAGGAATACAGATGTTCTGAATTTGCTCCTTTTACTAAGTAAGACCATTGGCTCTGAAAATATGAAATAGTATATTGTCTTTGATTTGATGACAATAATAATTTTGTGAAAAAAGAGCTATCCCAAAGAATTTACATGATTTACTTTTCAACAGAATGGAAGACAATATATCTGAACATATATGTGAGTGTATGAAAAAAAATATATAGTTACACACACGCATATATGTATTACCTTAGCTTTTATCTTTTCTTATTTTTTTCTTTGTACACACATAGGAGTCAAACTAGCAAGATCAGAAAGCAAGATGAAGAGGTATATCAGAGCCAAAACAGTTGTACGTAGCAGAATTTAAAATTAAAAAAATATATTATTGTGTTTGTGTGTGTGTGTGTTTGTGTGTGTGTGTGTGTGTGAATTTGTGCACACGGAGACTAGAATAGGACTTTGGCTAAATATAACCAGAAGTGGTAATCAGGGCCCCTCCAGGTATATGTGCTGGCATGAACTGCTTTACCTGAAACCTCACTTCCTACCTAGTTCAACCATTTTAACTCCTTTCCCCCAGAACAAATCATTTTCTTGCATACATAAACTGTGCTAGCACTAACCAACAGCCTAGTTAAATCTATTAAAACACAGGGACACTTCCTGCATTGACAATTTCCTTTCTCTTATTTTTACCTTACTTTATTTCTTAGTAGGCGGCAGGTTTGTTTGTTTGTTTTTAACTAGTCTACAACTACAAAGGTTAGCCTTTTAAGTGGTTCTTTGAGATACATGTTTAATTTCACTATAAATGTGAATATTTTCATCTGTCCCATCTCTCTGCTTCTTTATCACTCTCTTCTTCTCCTTTCTTCCTTCTTCCTCTTTTCTTCCTTCACCCTTTCTGTTTGTCTTTTTCCTCTCAATACATTCCTTTCTCATTCCTTAAAACATAAAATTCTGAAACTTTGTAGATGCCTTTTCAATCTGCCCTGATGACCCAGGACATGATTGAAATTAGCTCTGTACAAAGCTGTTATATGATGTACTTGCAGTTTTCATTATTTATTTCATCATCATTACTGTAGTAACTCTTAAACACAATATACAATTTGTATTTTTTGTAATAAAATAAAATGACCCAGAAGGGCCTTTCAGGCCCTCTTGACTCTTGGCCCTTGTTTGACCACTGTCATCACAGATATTCCTCTATCACCTTGACTCTACCTCATGAATCCCATCAATGAATTCACTTTCTGTGTATACACATACACACACACATATATACATATGCATGTTGCATATATACATATATATGTGCCCATACCATTCATACAGTATATGGGCAAGTAAATACAAGGATTCTAGAAACCCACAAAATTTTTAAAAATGTATGCTTGTGACTCTGTGTTTTTATCCTCTTTACATTACACTTATGCGCCAGGTTATAGTTATTTGCCTTCTCTTGAAACTACTGTCCTAGAAAGCAGGAATTGTGTTATTGACATTCTATTTCTGGCTATCAGTAGGTTCTTGCTGAATGAAAGTTCTAAAGCCTTACTGACATAGTGAATGAAGCAATGAGTGGAGATCATAAGAAGCTAGCTTCTCCAATATCAGTGTGTAATATTCTCTGCAGTTCCAAGGGCACTTAACTGCTATGCAGTTATTGCAATTGGCTACATGTGCTGCACTTTAGAGATTTCTGCTAAATAAAGATCAAGTTATGTGTGTATTTCCCCAGAGAAAGTAGAAAATTTAATTTCAAAGACAAGTTGTTGCCTTGAAGGTAGAAGATGGGTTTTAATCAGTGAAGAGGAGAAAAAAGGGTAAGAAATGTAATCCTTACCCTATTTCCAAGCTAAATCATTTTATCCTTCTAGACACAATTTTCACACTGTTCACAGAGGGAGAAGGAAAAGTGATTCTCAGCATCACTTCCTGCACCCTCAGAAGTCTCTGTGTCAAAGACACTGGGCTGCAGAGGCTCACTACTGAGGAAAAATATTAACCACCCTTTTCCCAAACACAACGTGAAAACCAATGTCTTTCCTAATTTCGGTACCTAAGGCTATGTTCAAAGCAGTCTGCATTCAGACTACAGGAAATCACCAGAATGAAGTGAGCTTTCCCAAGTGACTACCACATTGAATTTTCAAAGGATCACTGCCAGTTTACACTGTAGCATCTTCCGAGAAATGCCTAAAGCATTTTTTTTTGAGTTGTAATACATGGGAAGTACATTTGGCTCTGTGTTTTACATATAAAAACATTGCCAATGTGTCTAACTATTTACATTTCCCATCATAGCCATGTATATGAAAAAGTACTGATGTGTTTAATCCTCAAATAGCCCATATCAAGTACTGCATTTTAAACACCAAAACTAATATGAAAGTACTATATGACTTGATATTTAAGTTATAATGTTAAGATGTGTTTATACAGATTTATTATTATTATTATTTTATGAAGATGTGTGTCTGCACATGGGCATTGGGTACATGAGTGCAGATTTGCTGGGAAGCCAAAAGCAGATACTGGATTCTCTGGAGCAGGAGTTTTACGGAGCTGTGAGACACCTTATGTGGGTGTCAGGAAGTGAGCTCTGTTCCTCTCGAAGAGCAGCACGTGATCTGGCTGCTGGTTCTTTTTCGCAGTTCCTGCAATTTATGATTTAAACATTAAGTAACACATAGCTTACTAGGCTTAGGCATGGTGAAAGTTAAATCAAATTTTGTATGGGGAGAACTGTCTCATTTTTTCAGAGCCCTAGACTCTCTAACTGGCACTGGAAGATTCTTTTCCTTTGTTCCTACTTTTTGTAGTTTTTATACTATTTGGAAAATTATTATTCTGATATTTACCATCTCTATTCTGACAAAGTATGAGAATGTTCTTGACATAATATATCGTTTTCCTTAATTTTTCTTATTGCCACATGAAGCAAGACAGAGCAGAGAACCAGCCTGCTGAGTATTACACACATGGCTCTAAAATGCGCTATTCGGTTGGCAGCCTCTGTGTGTACTCATGGTCACTGTTTCTTCCTGCTTCTAACAGACCAGTTTTTACTTTCTTGCAACATATGTATATATTTAAATCTAGATTTTTCATGAGAGAAAATCTATGCTATTTAGTTTTACCTCCTTATTTTTCTTGTCTACACCACCGCCTATCCAATCCATAGTCACTTTTCTACTTGTATTCACAATTTTGATAAATCTTAATAGACACTACAATTATTCTATTTTGAAAAGCTGTGTTACTGAAATATATTCCAGGGGTTAGTGTGTCTTTATATTAGACAGTAGTTGGTGATAATCAAACTTCCTTTCAGGAAAAACAAATTGGAATAACAAAATAACAAAAGGACCTCAGAGACGGTAAATCTAATTTAGGATGAATTCAACAAGTCTCCCTTTAGGATGATATTGCTGACCACCCAAAATGTGATATTGTATTTTTTATTTACTTTCTTATTCATTTTCAAATTTCTTATGTTTTAATAAAAATGATCAATAATATTTTGCCCTAGAATCTATTTCTCAGAGAAATTATATTTGTTTATATTAAAAATGTCCTTTCCTTTCTCCAGGTCTGGGGACGTTACTCAGACTTTTACACATGGGTGCATACTACTGAGTGAAATTCCAGCTACTAGAACCTTGTAGGTATCTTAAAGTGAACATATAAATTTGTCAGGAACAGAAATGAAAACAGTTGTAACACAGGCTAACAACAGGATATACTGGAGTAGTCCCAGTGAGATTCCAATATCAAGGGATTGGCAGACATTTCCATGTTCTGATATCTTCTCCAATTTCTTTCTTCAGAGACTTGAAGTTTTTTTTGAACAGGTTTTCACTTGCTTGGTTAGAGTCACCCCAAGGTACTTTATGTTATTAGTGGCTATTATGAAGGTTGTTGTTTCTTTCTCAGCCCTTTTGTCTTTGGTATACAGGAGGGCTTCTGATTTTTTTGAGTTAATTTCATATCCAGCCACTTTGCTGAAGATGTTTATCAGCTGAAGGAGTTATCTTGTTTAGTTTTTTGGGGGTCACTCATGTATACTATCATATCACCTACAAATAGTGATACTTTGACTTCTTCCTTTCAGATTTGTATCCTTTAGTTGTCTTATTGCTCTAGCTAGGACTTCAAGTACTATGTTGAAAAGATTTGGAGAGAGTGGGCAGCCTTTCCTTTTCCCTGATTTCAGTGGGATTGCTTTAAGTTTCTCTCCATTGAGTTTGATGTTGGCTATAGGCTTGCTGTATATTGTCTTTACTATGTTTAGGTATATGCCTTGTATCCCTGATCTCTCCAAGACTTTAAACATAAATGAGTGTTGGATTTTGTCAAATGCTTTTTCAGCATCTAGGGAGATGATCATAAGTTTTTTCTCCTTCAGTTTGTTTATATGGTGGATTACATTGATGGATTTCTATATATTGAACCACCTCTGCATGCCTGGGATGAAGCCTATGTCATCATGGTAAATAATACCTTTTATGTGCTCTTGGATTCTGTTTGCCAGTATTTTGTTGAGTATTTTTGCATCAATGTTCATAAGAGAGATAGATCTGAGACATATAATATAGGATAAACCTACAAAAATCTGTACACCCAAAGGAGCTAAACAAGAAGGAGGATCCTGGGTAAGATGATCAATTCTCACTCAGAAAGACAAACAGGATGGACACTGAAAGAAGGAGAAAACAGGAAACAGGACAGGAGGCTACCACAGAGGGCCTCTGAAAGAGTCTACCCAGCAGTGTATCAAAGCAGATGCTGAAACTCATAACCAAACTTTGGGAAGAGTGAAGGGAATCTTATGAAAGAAGGGAGAGACTGTAAGACCTGGAGAGGACAGGAGGTCCAAAAGGAGACCAACAGAACCAAAATATCTGGGTTCTTTTCTGAGACTGATACTCCAACCAAGGTTATTCTTGGACATAACCTAGAACCCCTGCACAGATGTAGCCCATGGCAGCTCAGTCTTCACGTAGGTGCCTAGTAAGGGGAACAAGGACTGTCTCTGACATGAACTCAGTGGCTGGCTCTTTGACCACCCCTCCCTCGAGGGAGGAGCACCCTTGTCAGGCCACAGAAGAGGATAATGCAGCCAGTCCTGATGAGACCTGATAAGCTAGGGTCAGATAGAAGGGGAGGAGGACATCCCCTGTCAGTGGACTTGGAAATGGGCTTGGGAGGAGATAAGGGAGGGAGGACAGGATTGGAAAGGAATGAGGGAAGAGGCTATAGCTGGGATACAAAATGCATAAACTGTAATTGATATAAAAATTTTTATTAAAATCATAAATAATATAAATAAATAAATAAAATAAAATAAAATAAAAAGAGATTGGTAGAAACCAGAGTCTATACCATTGTAATGAAGATGTGCAAGCAAAAAGTGTGGACAAAAGGGTATATTGTGGGACACATTGTGACACATTACAGCTTTCACAATGAGATTTTTTTTTTCTGTTTTGGGAGAGGTTCTAAAAGTGGAGGGTGGGTATGAGCTAAGGGAAGATTAATGGAATTCGGGTGCATGATGTGAAATTCACAAAGAGCCAATAAAAATTTTTATAAAAGAGAATGTATTGCACTTAAAGTTAACCAGAAACAAAGGCTGTGTCCTGTCAATGCTGGGAGAAACAGTGAAAGAATGAATGGCAGCTAGTTGGTAGGCTAGGCAATCACTTAGAGAAGCTAGTAATTTTATTGCAAACAAATTATTTTGATGTAATGATACCAATAAAAAAACTTGTTTAAATTAATTGCTTGAAATACAAACTACTATTATTTTTCATCTGTTTTAACTTACCACTTATAATATAATTATTAATTCATGAGGGGTAATAGCAACACTTTTGAGTATCTTTAACATGATTATTCAGTTAAACAGGTGGAGATTGTAGAGTAATTGCACTGCAATGTTTTCCATCTGATGTGCGGGTTTGTTTTCTGTGTGGAAATGTTATTTCCTAGTCATACTTTTTGTTCTGAAAGGTCTTGTGATATGAAACACTGATTATCTTGATATTGTTCTGTTGAATATAATGATGCTACAATGACTTGCTGTGGTTTGTGAAGATGAGGAACTTTGTGGCCCTAAAAATATGATCTTGAAGCTTAGAAAATACCTCAAAATAGCTTTCTCTGTTCTCTGTGATGTTACCATATTATCATTAATATTTTAAATACTTCATTGGCACCAAAGAAATTGAATTGTTCACCCTAAATTTTATTTTGTATTTTTTAAAGATATATTTTTACAATATCATTTATAACACATTTTTAAAATATTTTTTTGTCAATCTAGCTACATGTGGAGGTAACCTATTTTTGATGGCATGTAGAATCAATACAGAGGCAAAGTTAAAAATTATTTCTTATAGTTTATTAGTCTACAGTAAAAATATAATACCATAATCTCAATTTTATTTTGTAATAGTGTTTTGCATTATCATTTCAGAAGCATAGTTGGCATGAATGAAACATATTTCTGCCTATAGAGGAATTGTAATCTAGCACCATGGTTACTGTAGCAAGGGATCACATCCAAACACTTTCTAGGTTGTGTGATCCAGTGGAATGAAACACCTCTAATTCCTTAGGCTAGAATACAGACATGCCCTTAGTATACACCTTTAATGCCAAACAGTGAAGGTAAAGTTAGTTTGTTGAAGGTAGTGCCCATCTTTCAAAATGACATCTACTTGAGGGACAGACAAAGTGATGAATTTGCGTAAGACCTGATAGAATGTGTCAGATATAGGATACACCCAACTCTCATGACAGGAAAGAGAAGCTACTTAAGTGCAGTGCAATAAAGTTGAGACAGTATAGTAGGTTACAGTGGAGACAGTAGAGAAGACAATACAGTAGAGAGTTCAGTAGAAAAGAAAGCACAGTAGAGAAAGGAGTAGAGTTGATTGAGTACAGTAGACAGTTTAGTACAGAAGACTACAGAAGAGTTGAGTTCAGTACAAAGAAGTACAGTATAGGCAGTTCAGTGCAATTCAAATGAGAGCAGATGAGTTCATTCAGTTTAGTTTGGTTGAGTTCCATTCAGTCAGCCAGTTGGGAGTCAGTGCAGTGAGTAGTACAGTGCAGTGGAGTTGAGCCTGTTCACAAGTTCAGTGCAGGTCATCAAAGACAGGTGAAGCCAGAAAATAATAAGGAGGCAGAAGATTAGAACGTATTGTCAGAGTTATTTTGAGGCCAAGCAGAACAATCCAGTAAGAAGCTGAAAGAGAAGCCAGATTGAATCAGTCATCTTGAAGAGAAGTTTAAGCCACAACAGCTGAGATGAACCAGCAAGACAGAATTCAGAAAAAGCTAGAAAAGATGTGCTTATTCATCAGTAATCTTCCAAGATAACAATTACATATGGTGAATAAAATATATTTTTACATCTGTCCAAACATAGATATATGAATTAAATTCCTAACTTATTAATTTATTTGTTCTATATACTTTGTAAAGCTTGCCAACAGCAATAACCATGTTAAAAGAAAACATTGATTTCTGGAGCATGACTGCTTACTTCAGGAGTTTAATGTTTCAAATAGATATATGATAGATACTAACATACATACATGGAGCTTCAATTTTTCTAAAGTCTACTTTATTTATGGTTTTTAAAATTTTTTGGAAGATTACAATTTATTCAATTTATATTCCAGACTCCTCCCTCCTCCCCTCCCAATCCGACTCTCCCTCCCTCTTCTCCTCCCATGCCCCTCTCCCAGTTCACTGATAGGGGAGGTCCTCCTCCCCTACCACCTGACCCTAGCCTATCAGGTCTCATCAGCACTGCCTGCATCATCTTTCTCTGTGGTCTAGTACAGCTGCACTCCCCCCAGGGGGAGGTGATCAAAAAGCTAGCCACTGAGTTCTTGTTAGAGACAGTCCTTGTTCCCCTTACTAGGGAACCACTTGAAGGCTGAGCTGCCATGGGCTACATCTGAACAAGGTGTCTTGGTTATCACCATGCATGGTCCTTGGTTAGAGTATTGTTCTTTGCAAAGACCCCTGGGTCAGATTTTTTGGTTCTGTTGCTCTCCTTGTGGAACAACTGTCCCCTCCATGTCTTTTTACCCCCCCCCCCATTTCATAAGGTTCCCTGTACTCTGCCCATAGATTGTCTATGAGTCTCAGCATCTTCTTTGATACTCTGCTGGATAGAGTCTTTCAGAGGCCCTGTGTGGTAGGATCCTGTCTTGTTCCCTGTTATTTTTCCTCTTTTGATGTCTATCCCATTTGCTTTCTGAGTGAGGATTGAGCAACTACCCTCGGGTCTTCCTTCTTGTTTAGCTTCTTTAAGAGTATAATTTTTAGTATGTTTATCCTATATTATATGACTAATATCCACTCATAATTAGGAATAGTGCTACCTGAAGATTGATGTATACCACTCTTAGGCATATATCCAAAATATGTACAAGTATACAACAGGGACATTTGCTCACCCATGTTCATAGCAGTTTTATTCATAATAGCTAGAATCTGGAAACAACCCAGATGTCCCTTAATGGAAGAATGGATACAGAAACTGTGGTACATTTACACAATGGAATATTACTCAACAATTAAAAACAAGGAAATCATAAAATTTGCAAACAAATGGTGAGATCTAAAAAGATCATCTTAAGTGAGGTATCCCAGAAGTAGAAAGACACACATGGCATATACTCACTCATAAGTGGATATTAACCATATAATATAGGACAAACATACTAAAATCCATTCTACTAAAGAAGCTAAATAACAATAAAGACCCTAGGGAAGATGCTCAATCCCCATTCAGAAAAACAAACTTGATAGACATCAGAAGTAGGATAAGACAGGGAACAGGACAGGAGCCTACCACAGGTGGACCCCTAAAGTCTATACTGATCGAGGAATTAAAGCAGATGCTGAGACTCATAGCCAGACTTTGGGCAGAGTTCAGGGACTCTTAGGAAAGGAGGAGACAGAAAGACCTATAGTGGACAGGAGCTCCAAAAGTTGAACAACAGAGCCATAAAAACTGAGCCCTGAGGGCCTTGACGAGAATGATACCCTACTCAAGGAAAATGTGGGGAGAAGACTTAAAACTCCTGATCAGATATAGCCTGTAGACTCAGTCTCCAAGTGGGGTCCCTATTACTGGGAGCAGGGGTTTTCTCTGACATGAACTCAATGACAGTCTCTTTGATCACATTTCCCCACGGGGGGGGCGGGGTAGTGCGGGGTGCAGCTTTGCCAGGCCACAGAGAAAGATGATGCAGCCAACCCTGATGACACCTGATAACCTAGGGTCAGAGAAGGGCTGAAGGTCCTCCATTATCAGGGAACTAGGGGAGGGACATGGGAGGAGAAGAGAGAGGGTGGGTGGGATTAGGAGGGGGCTGCAGCAGGGATACAAATTGAGTAATTGTAATACATGATAATAAAAAAATTAAAAATATTTTTTAAAATGCTCTTTTTTAACCTTAAGAATCTACACACAATAATAGTTATGAGAACCATAAAACTTAGAACTTTAAGTCATATGTTTAAATGAACTTCTTAGGTACAAACAAAACAACTTCAAATTTCTATTAATATACAATAGTTAAAACAACTTTAAATACTTAAACAAAATAACCTTATGCCAACACATTTACCTGTATTATTGTCTTCTATATGGTTAACGTTAAAATTGGAAAGAAAAAGTCCAGGTGAACCTAAAGGTGACACAGCTGCAGAAGCCTGAAATGAAATCTCCATCTCCCACAAATTGTGTGTGGTTTGTTTTGATTCATGTTTGTTCTGAACAGGGTGAGCTAAAGGCAGTAGAAGATTCCCACAGAATTTATTCCCTGCTCTTAATTTCTATTGGGAGTTTCTTTGCGTTCATTGTGATATGTAAATAAAAAGCATTTTAGGTGACCAGTTATGCATATTTGCTTATTATTTTTAGATGGAGACTAAGAATATAAAATTACTGAATACCGTATTTCTTGAAATTGTTTTCAGGGTTTACCCTAACTGAAAACTGAATTAGTGAAGTGGACACTTCCATTGCATATGTAAGTATATATGTATGTATGTATGTATGTTTATATGTATGTATGTATGTATGTATGTATGTATGTATGTATGTGTGTGTGAGTGTGAATCTTGGAGTGCTGCATGTATGTGAACTTGTTTTAGAACTAAAATTTCAGAGTGCTGTGGTGGTAATAAACGCCCTCAGAGTGACCATCAAATATCAAACCTGTGCAAATAGTGCCTCGGGCTTCAGCATGTGATTCCCCTAAGAATATCTGAAAGACTGGGACGGGGTGCTGATGTAGCTGGACAGATGGAGGGGGGATTATTACTTGAGCTGAATTAAATGAGTTGGGCCTGGCTTCTCTTTTAAAACTTTTCTAGAAAAATAAGGTGGGCAGAGTGCTCAAGAGAGGGAAGAGGATAAGAGGAGGGGGAGGTGAGCCCCTTGTATATTCCCATATACAGGGGAACATATGTCTATCTGTGGCTTATTGTTCCAGAGGGCTAAGTTACATGGCAGACCACAGTTTCAGGAACAGCTGAGAGCTTGTTCTAGCACCCAAAGTAGGAAACAGATAGAGGCACTAGAAAAACCATCATTTTGATAATTAAAATCCTGACACCAACGAAATATTTTCTACAACCACATCTCCTAATCTTCCCCAAATAGTCACTAACTGGAGATTAAGTATTTGAATTCCCCTTGTAAATGGGGAACACCTAATTTAAACTAATAAATGGGCTCTTTCAACTATATCCAGAGCTCCCTAACAGGGCTATTCTCACCTGCCAGCTTGGTTGTGAGATCCTGTGTAATCTTTGAGGCTGGAAATATAGATCCCTGTCTATAAGTTTTGTGGTGGAATGCCATACCAACTGAGAATTTTCTTGAAATTTAAGGACCAAACTACTGTCCTCAAACTTATGGGGCAAACAATTTAACAATTGAGACATCTCCCACCCTTGATAAAAACATTATGTATAATTGTATACATGCATTCATTTCTTTCATGATGCTTGGCTCTGGGCTAAAATTTACACAATTTCACCAAAACAAAAATACCTCTCCTGTTAACATAATTACTATATTATGAAAAATGTGTCTCAGCAAGAATAAGCTGCCCCATACTGAAAACTATTTTACAATTCTCTGTATTTAAACACTTACACCCTTCTTAAGAATGTTTGCATCCATACTGATACATTCTTGTATTATGTCTACAATGTAGCTCCTCAGCCAAGAGATTTTTTTCAGACCAATTAAAATTGTTGGGAGTTTGTTCAGATATGCATTAATTCTATAGATACATCAAACAATAACTTGGAAACTTGTGATCATCACATCTTCTAATTACAGAAATTTGAATGACAAATATTTTTCATATGTATAAACTAATGATTATATAAATACTGCAATTATTCATGAGCTATTACATTTGTTTCACATTTTAAAATTAATGTATATGCCTTAATGTTAATATTAATCTTGGGCAAGGTAATTGAAAGTTACTACTTAAAAGCATAATAATGTGTCTTTAAATACAAAGAACTATATTTGCTTTAATTCATAAAAATCTAAAGAAAGTGAACAATAGGGAGGATAGTAGGAGCAAATTTCATTAGACTATTATATTTTTTTGTAATTTGGCCTTTCATCCACTCTGGAGAGAGGCTGAACTTCTGCCCCTACTTTGAAGGGACACCAAAGTTGATCATGGATGTTTACAGTACATCTTTCACAGAATTCACTCATGCTAGGGGATATCCTAATTTTTAGATATCTAAATTATTAGCACGTGTTTGTATAGCAGGAAGTTGGTGTTTATTTTCAAAGGCCTTTCAGCTCTTGTATGGCCTGTGTCAATTATCTTTACTAAATTAACCACTCTCTAAAAGAACCTGACAGGTAAGTGTTAGGTGTGGTCTCGTGCATCAAGTAAGACTGAAGAAGCAGGACAACAAAGCACATAGACTATTAGAAGCATCATTTTAGCACTCAAAGTTCATGAGGGGAAAGAAGTGATATGTAGAAAAGTAGGTCAATAGGAAGTCTAGAAATCATAGAGTGGTACGCTCAGTCAGTGGGATGATACATTCATCACTCAGCAACATGAGAACTATTGCTTAGGCTATTATTCAGAGCTCATGCTCTAGCTATTAAAACAAACAAACAATCTAAGAAAAACAAAAAAGAAGACAATTTTTCCCCTGATAGGTTTAGTTGACCAATGAGTTTGATTGTATTTAGTAGCTCTGGCTGTATTTCGCGGTCAGTGGGATGAAAGACAGGTAAGCTATATAGCAAGTAACCATACAGGGAAAGGAAGCTTTTAGTATGCCTAGAGACGACAGGATCTGTGTTTCAGACTGCCTATGTCAGTTGTAAAAATGAACACCCAGACAGTAGGCTATGTTAAACAATTTAAGACTTATTTTTAAAATGTGTGATGAGCGGAATGATTGCTTATGGTAAGCATTTTGGTGAAGGTTTGATTAAATGAGTGGTGAAGGATGGAACCACACGTTAGTGGGGAAGATGAGTAATACAAAGCCTGGCTAAAGAGGAATTTGATCATCATAGAGTGACCCAGGTGCACTGGGACATTTCCAAATTGATAGAACAGTCTATTTACACACCACATTTGCAGAAGACTGATCTCCTTTTGACATCTACAAGATGCAACTGCTTTCCTCTTGGCCAGACAGAAATAATGGGAACACACGCTTGTGGTAAATTTTTAAAGATTCTAAAAACCACCTCCAAATACTTTTAATTAATCTAACAGCAATAGAAATGTTTTACTTTTATTTTAAATGTTACAGGGTTAGCTTTAACATTCATTCATTCAGTTCCTGCACCTGGCATAGTACCCCACGATCAAACTTTAATGGAGACTTTACACTCTAATTATAGTTTCTGAGTAATTTTCTTTTATCAAGGGTTAGTTGACTCATTTTGATAAAAGAGTAACATATTCTTATGCATTATGAAAACCATCATGAATTGTGAAATTGTGAATTCTGAATTGGTACTCTCTCCAGTAGCTCTTTTTAGTTTTTATTTTGGCTTTGATTTCTATACATGCTACATTTGTAGCTGGGACTGTTTGATAAATTAGTGTTATATTTTGACAAGATTTTTGTGCTATTTATGTTACTTAATATTATGAATAATATTCTTATGTATTTGATTGAATAATGAGATGTGGGAAGCTATTCATCGATGACAATGTAGGTGAAGTAGGTCAGATGGGGAAACGACATGACAGGACCATGCAAGGCCTGTCTAACGTCGTAGGTTAGACATCCTCTCTTTCTTCAGAAGAGATCACTGTTTTGCTGAATGCTTTTGTTTGCTTGTTTATAAATTTATGTACATAGGCTTATATATTTATTTATACAAAAGATTGTTTATATTGAAATCAGAGCAGGATAAAAATGTCTCCAAAGACATTTCTGGGATTAAATTAAAATTATTATTTTCTAAAATAATACTTTTTAAAAGGTATAGATTGGGAGATTGTGCCAGCACTCTATACATCTTAGAAAATTAAAAGTGATAAAGAATTTCACATTATTAAGAACTCTAAGGTATAATTAAGAGATGTAGTGTACATACTTGAAAATGTAACCTGGAATAGTCAGTAATAAATATATACAAGAAACAATATACAGAATAACTTTCAAACAGAATATTAATTATGGCCATAGAAAGCACTTCTTTATGGGGTAGCATTGTATAACTGTTTTCAAGTCTGTGTTCAACACATGCAAACACTTACACACTTGTAAATACAGCAAAAGTGATGATGAAAGCTCAAACAGTCTCGGGTGGAATTTAAAATAATATTTCTTACTGTCAGGAAAACATGATTTTGGGGGCTTCGTTTCTCTATTTCATTAAAAGTTTCACATCTTTGTCTGTCCACTAAAAATATATATGGCTTTTACAGAAAATGACTAATGTCTAGATGAAGAATGCAGTTTCTACAATATAGTATATGCATAGTACATTATATATATATATAGTATACACACAGGCACACACACAAATATATATATATATATATATATATATATATATATATAATCTTCTACATGAGTAGTTTGTTGCTTTGTCTTAAAATCTCTAGATTTTTTATTTAAAATCCCTGAAAATTACTTTATACTGTGAGTACTGAGGTAAACAAACATGCCTGTGCAAGCACCTCTGTAGGTCTGTATAGTGGGCCATATAGTTATTTATCTATATGACCAGGAATGGCATAGCTGGATGAAATGATAGGTCTGCTTTTAATTTTTTTCTCTTATGTACTAATTTCCACAGGTCTCACCAGTTTATACTATCATTAGCAGTAACATTTTAGTGAAAATGTTTATGATGTCTAAAAGTTTTCCATAACATTCTAAGTAGAAGACCATATTGTAAAGAAAAGTCAATTCATAAACCTTTGAGGAAAGTGAATAAAAATGGAAATTATTATATGAAATGAGTTAGCACAGATTTGGAAAGACAAATGCTACATTGTCTCCCATATGAAAATTGTTTAAGTATTACACACGTGTCTATGTGTGTAAGCATGTGTATATAATTTGTAAAACTTGAAAAGGGACCATTAATGTGGACACAAATTTTAAGAAAGTTCAGAGGTGGAGAAAGGAGGGAATTAGAGTAGATGAGACATTTCAGCAGAAACAGGACTGTCAGAAAGAAGAAATACACAGGGAGATATATCAAAATCAAATGAGAGAAGGTATGCATGAAAAAACCAATTATTTAAAAACAAACTATTCACAGTGTACATACATATGTGTATTCAGATGCATGTAATTTTATATAACAATCTATAACGTCCTGTTAAGTGATATATGGATTTGGAAAAAATGGTCACAGTCATTTTTACTCATTTATGCTTAATATAGTCATATTTTCTTAAAAGTTATATTAATGTAAAATTAGTAAAATAAAGCATAGTCAGGATTTCTTTTCAATATAAAAGCATTAAATATGTTGGTTTAATAAAAACTGAAGTAGATTAAAGTAAGCAAAATGTCAGTTTGTAAAAATATTTTCAAAGGAACCAGGCCTAGTAGTACATGTCTGTAGTTTCTGTACTGGAAGTTACATACAGGAGATCAGGAGTTCAAGGTTATCTTTAGCTACATAGTGAACTTTACACTACTCTAGTTTATATGAGAGCATATCCTAAAATATAGTACAAATTAAACCACCTAATGATTTTCAGAAAAAAACATAGTATATAGAAAAAATATTTAATTATGAAAATTCTCAAGATTTAAAGCAGACGATGGACTTTTAAAATAGTGAGACTGCGAGATCCAAGATGGCTGCCACGAGAGAACACTGTGTCTGAGGAGTAGGAGAGCAGAAACAACACAGCAACCAGGAGACTGAACTCTGGGACCTAAAACGCCAGCATTGTGAGTGCCAGGTGAGCGGAACTCCTACGGTCAGAAAATCAAGTGGGAAAACCCTAGGGACACCCAGTTATTACCTGGCAAAATTTCCCGGTGACCAGTGTGCACAGCTCTGATCTGGATGAGCGGCCGCGCTGGGCACCCGCACCCGCCATTATAGACTGGATCACACAATCTCCCGGGCAGTCTCAGGAGGAGCAGGGTGCCATTTTCACTGAACTGCGCCCTACGAGCGCACACTGCACCCTGGTTCTGCTTCAACCTGCGGGTGTGCAGCGGGCACGGAACTATCAACGGAACCAATCCAGACTGAGTAGATTGGGGGACCTTTTTGACCAGTCCGCACACTGCGGTGGCGCCCGCAGAACGTTTCCACAAGCAAAAACTCAGTCAGTGTGTGAGTCCGCCTGCGGATCTGGGAGGAACCCGAGTTCTGCCTGAACCCATGGGTGTGCTGCAGGCACGAACCGATCGCCGGAACCACCCCAAACTGAGTGGATTGGGGGACTGTTTTGACCAGTCCGCACACTGCGGGGGCGCTCGCCTAACGCCAGCAAAAACTCAGTCAGTGTGTGAGCCTGCCAGCAGATCTGTGAGGAACCCGAGTTCTGTCTCAACCCACGGCTGAGAGGATCCTGGGACCATCTTGACCAGACCACACACTGAGGGTGAAAACGGCAGGC